>CM054376.1:148966803-149566803 GCA_028858755.1 Ara ararauna
ACTCCAAAAGGAGGACAGAGGATCTAGTGATGTGCACTGATGGGTGAATATTAAGCTTTTTTTAACAGTTGGCCCTTAACAGCAATAAATGAATTTATTGGGTAACAAGGATAAAGTCAGGTTACCAGTGAAGTGGAGACATATTGGCAGTTTTCTGTCCATGTACTTTTGTCCTAATTAATTTAAACTTCAAACTCTTAAAAAATTTAATGGCACATATTAACTAAAGAAAAGCTAAATTTATGCTATCTTAATTTTCATCTGATTTTTGATCTTAATAGTCCAGCTGCAAGAGCAGTTTCCGTATTAGTGTTGGCATGTAGTAAGATGGGTGTCAGTGTCATCCAAAGCATGGACCATAGCTTGTAGGGGTCCAACAGTCAACACACAGAAGACTTGTGGAGACTTAGTTCCTCTTGAGTAATTTTAGTATATTGCATAATTTGGATCAGCTTGAGTCTCTTTTTGGCTGCCTAAAAATCTGTGAGAGTAGGACTTCCACCTTCAAGTGTCCTAGACATAGATTGAATCTAACCTGTGTCAAGAAAGAGAAGCCAAAGGTGACTCTGAAGAAGACTGGAAGAGGAAGGGGAAGAGCAAAAGCAAGAAGGGGGAGAGAAGAAGGAGCTGAAAATCTGTTCCAGTGAAGTTTGGCCAAGAAAAGTTACAGGAAAGATGATGGATTCATTGGCAGTGAAAACCCTCTTTTACAAACACATACATGCTTATGTTTTACCTCCCATGAATTTAAGAAAATGCAAGAAA
The DNA here is from genome assembly GCA_028858755.1 of Ara ararauna. NCBI lineage: Eukaryota > Metazoa > Chordata > Aves > Psittaciformes > Psittacidae > Ara > Ara ararauna. Next base: position 148,967,569 of record CM054376.1, read on the forward strand.
GGAAACTTAATGTATTGTGCTCTTATTTATTTATTCATGAAGAACCACCAAGCCTGTGCTAATGCACACTAACAAGTTAGACATAGATGTTAAATATATTGGGTAATATAAATGTGGAAATAATGAGATAAAGTGAAGTCTCTAGATGAGTAAGATAATTTGAACATCCTGCTACAGTGTCTGATAGGAAGGAAGTTATTAAACAGTGGTTATTAAAAAAGAAAAACCAATTTACTGTGGGAAGAACTGGAGAAATAAAATCTCCCACTGAGAAAATAACTCACAAAGTCAGCTTAACAAAAGATAATTTTAAAGCAGCATAAAATATATTTTGCCCTAGGTAAGAATACGTTCTCATGTGCTCTGTAAGTTTGGGGGATTTCTTCTCCAAATTTAGTTAACCTGCTTAATGACATGTTTTGCAATCAAATTACACAAAAAAATATTGGTAAGCTTGGGGAAAGTTTCCGTCTACTTTTATTTCCGACAGTAATAGTAGATGGCTACACCTGCAATCCTTCTGAATTCAGTTATAGCAAAGCGCAGATAGTGTTCTGCAAAGGAACGTGTGATTCAAAGTGCAGCAAAGTCTGGCATCTGCAGACTTTTTCTTCCCTGTTAAAGAAGGTGACCTATTTAATAACAACATTTCCAAAGAAATTAATGAGTTTCTATTCATTCGCCTTCTCTCCCTGTACAAATGCTGTACTCAATGTCCCTCTGTTTCTGTGTGTTCATGAACCTAGAAATGGAGAAACCTGACAGGGAGTCTAAACTGAGTTAACTACTCTTTCTTAATAGCTTCCCTTGGCATATGTGTAGATGAAGCTATAGCTCTCAGCAGAAATAAAAAAGAACGTTATCCAGACATTTCAAATGTGGTGGGGTTTTTGTTTTGGTTTGGTTTGTTGGTGGGGTTTTCTGGGGTTTTGGTTTTTGTTTGTTTGTTTGTTTGTTTGTTTTTTCCCTCAGCAGGGTGTCTTTATTGTTTTTTCCCATGGATAGCAGACATTAACAGATGAGTAACTAATACTTGCCTCCAAAGAAAAATTCTCCTAAGTAGAACTCCCCATGGCAAAATCATTTCATCCCAAAGACTTCACTGACATTGTGCACACCAGGTATAAGACTGCTGAGTGGTTCTACATTGGCAGCAGCCACCCTTGAAAGTATGCATTAATTGGGTTGCAAATCCCTGGAGGCTTGATGAGCACTACACAATGAGGTCCCTTCTGTCTCTTCTGGCTAAAAGATGTACATAAAATACCTTAATACACTACTCAGTTGGCTTAACATTTGGGCTCCTTCCTGAGCCAGGGAGCAGGGAGCAGTTTAAGTGATCCATCTTAGAAACATTCTGTAAAGATATTATGACTCAGAGCTTCTCCACCACATCATGTTACTATATTTAACATTTGACCAAGCACTGGTTGAATGGCAGTAATTATCTACGTACACACCCTGTGATAACAACAAAAATAAGACTAGGCCGCAGTGAAAGAGATGCAAACTAAGTTGAAATACCTAATGATTACCTCAGGACTAGAGCATGCATCTTGGCTGATATGGCTGTTTGAGCGATGAGTGAAGATCTGTGGAGGTGAGGTTGCCTGTATGTACATCCAAGACCTCAGAGTAACTCTTGTTCTTCAGCCTACTCTTGGCTCTTGGAAAGAATCCTTTGCAACTTCAAAGGATACAATGCTGATCTCCTACTCTGGCCATCAAGAGGTAGGTGTGGGACACTGAAATATGATCAGTGTTCAGCCTGCTCATCCTGCCATGCTTCCATAGCAAAGAAGGAGGACTTCTGTGGTCTACAGCAGGCCTAGGATAAAAGCAACACAGACAGAACAAGGATCTCACTCTTGAATTCAGCCAAAGATGCATCTAACTTTCAGAAATTTTCTAATATTGCACAATAATTCCTGTCATCTGATTGCATAAGCATACCTGCCTATTAGCTCTTGCTCCTAAAAAGTCTTTGGTAAGCCCAGTTTGCCTACTTGAGAGGATAACATGTAAGTGTCAGCATTTAGAAAGATGCGATTAAGTTCTGTATGGAGCTGTTAGAGACTTGAATCCAAACATATTGTTGAGGACTGAAGAGTAGAAAAATATTTATCTAATCAATGGAAATTTGCAAACCTAAAAGGAAGACATCTGAAGACAATCAAGATTTGTGAGGAAAAAAAAATTGAAGCAAAATTTTGAAATCGTGAAAACAGAACGGGCTGATGAGAAAGAAGAGCTCAGGAGGAATGAAGAGCTATTTTCATCCCTGTTACATGAGGCAGACGAGTACATATGACGAAATATGAGGTTTTTAAAAAACAATATACTCTTGGTAGGGTCATTGTGTGAATAAGGTATGTAGCAAGTAATACAGTCTGTCTTTCCTGTGTGACTTCCATAAAATTCATATTCAGCAAGTCTTGCTTTATACCAAACAATGGGACATTCAGCTTATATGTGAGGGGAGAGGGCATTCCAGTGAAAAGAGAGGGCACAGAATGGGAAAGAGAAGCAACATTGGCACAAAAGAGGCAAAGAATGTCAATTCAGAAGGCGGGTGTGAAAGTAAAATCTACTTCCATGCCTGCTACAGCATACATTACACAACTGGCACTTCCTTGGCAAATCACCGCTCAGGCACCGACCTTGGCAGCATCACAGGGATAACTTTTATGTGAGGAAGGACTGTTCTTCAACAATATCTCCAAAATGTTTGGCACTAAAGTACTTTTTTAAGAAAGCAAGCATTTCTTCTAATTCGTATTTCAGTTGAAAACCAGCATTTTCTTTTGGCTGCAAAGGCGACATCCTGTCTGTGACTTTTGGTATATTCTTCATATGGTGTTCCAGATTATTTGATATTGCATACAAATGCCATTGCACAACCATCCCATTTTGTGGCTGTTCCCATCTTAGAGAGCAATGGGTGCATTCAGAGAGTTGCTCAACTTAAATGATCTCCTTGTTAATTATTTGAGTAATTATGACAGAGTGCTTGGGGCTGCAGTGCCCTGGTAGAAAGTCTACTGAAAGAAAAATGGAAAGCATTCCAAATACTGCTGAAACTGAGGTGCGTCTTTTCCACTGAGATGCTATCTTGCTCCCAGTAGTGAAAGAAAGATTGGGGATGTTAGGAAGAGGTGTATTTTACTCCTGTAACAAAGTAAATTTATTCACTTAAATGGTTTGCTGGAAGTTATATACTTACATTATGTACTCGGATCATGTAGAAACTCAGTGCTCAGTTCTATAAACGTGATAGTGAATGTTATTAATATAGGAGAGCAAAGTTAAGAACATGTTCAGGGCATCATAGTATATACTTTTTCAACAGATATTTTAAAGAGGGATGGGATTACATGAACCATAGAATAAGATTGGGTAAGTGTTTCTATGCACACTATGAAGATGAAAATCAGTCTTCTGGATAAGAACTTTAGACTCTCAAAGAAATGTGGGGCTAATTTTGAACCTGATTGTAATTATGATTGCTAGAAAGAAACAAACTTATTAGTCTCCAATTGGCAAAGGAACACAAAAATGAACAGAGGCAGAGATGGTTCTCACAATGTAGATGAAATTCATTCCTATAGACTTGATGTCGAACCGTATTTGGTTTCTAAAGAATAGCTGAAACTTTTTAGTGCAGTCAAATAGTAGGATGTTTTCTTGCTATGCACAACAAATTCAAAATCTTTGAATCAGGATAACAAAAGTCACATGCAAATATGTTTTACACTCTATTCAGTGCCTTCTACCCAAAGCCTGTTTAGGTGGAGCACGGACATTACTTTTAAATAATGTAGATGTAAATACTATTACAAGTTTTAAAGGATATAGTCATTCTGAGAATTATTCTTGTCAGGAAAGATTGCATCAATGAACTAGCAGATTTTTGTACATAAACATTTTAAGAAGCCTTCTAAATAGTGTTTTGCCCATATGCATTCCCATACTTACTACCAGATGGCATGAAAATGGTATCACATGTTGGTCTCTCTTTTTTTCTCTTTCATTTCCACTGTCACTCACTTTGATGAATAGAGGGTCACAGCTAAAATGACAAGCCATGGGAAATACTTGGGGCCTGGTTGAGGATCAAGGCTCGTTTCATGACCAGCTTGACCGTTTAAAGATGGTAAGAAGGGACAGGAACTAGACCTGATGAAATGGGATCTGCAGTTGACTTTCACCACATTTCTGACCTGGAATGGACAGAAATTTAGTCTGAATGGAACCTTTACAATGGCTCTTGCTGTTTCCCCATGATCTGTGGCTGCAATATGCCCTCTGTTGGGTGCTGGCACTCCCGGACTGGCTGTGCCAGCCTTGAACATCCATCACAACCAGATAGGCTGCAGATTTCCTGGAGGACTTCACACAACATTAATTCAATTCTATTATCTTCAGAAAGAACATCTTTCTTCGGAAGTAAGTGAATTCTGTAGGCAAAAGGATTTTTTAAAGAATGAACAACAGGTTACAGAAAATGGGCTGAAAGGACAAAATAAAGGACATCGTAAACTCCGGAGTTTTTCAAGGTGAAGATATTCTTTTGTAGTTGTTGGGGAGACATTTAGCATCTCTTCCTCAATTTTTCTGCCATGGAACTGAGAACAACATTTCTCTTACTATGGTTTGAAGGGAGTTACAGAATCTTTGCATTTAAGTGATCTGTGCTTCCACTTTGAGATAATGTCTCAAAGTCCATATTAGGGAACGGCAAATTGGCTTTTCATGTCCAGAATATAGTAACTCCTCCTTGTATCTCAAATCTAGATATCTCTGTAAGGAGTAATGCCCTTGCATGCTAGTGCAAATGCTACTTGTTGGATAAATCAAAGAGCTTTCCCTCTCACAGTTGTGTTACTGTGGCTTGTAACTCTTGCACAAAGATCTTAAGCAGAAGGTTTCCCTCCTCCTCCCAAAATACACACATTCAGCTGTTTGGCTTACAGCTGAGATGATTGCTTCATAACCTAGCAGCCACAGCAAGCAAAATATGATGACATGAAATTCAACAAAGATTTTTAATGAACAAACATCAGTAAGTAACTGTAGATCTGTGAACACGAGTGTTTAATCCTGCTATTTAAAGTTCTTGGACTCCCTCATTTATAGTAATTTCTGTATCTTGTCACTGTGGTATCTGAGTGGCTCACAAGATTCCCATGAGCAAAGCAAATAATTATCTCCGTTGTGGGGGGAAGAAAAAGAGGAGGCTGGGAGAAGTGGCAGTCACGCGGAGCATTCGCAGAACAGCCAAGATCACAACCCATCCTTCCTCCCCTTTATGAGTTCCCCATCCTTCCTTCCTTTTATTAGACTGTTGAACAAATAAATATATGCCTTCTATCCAAAGGCCTTTCTCCTGGTTTTATCATCATGATCAAGCTAATTGGGAGCAGGAGGGTAAATGAGGCATAGCTGATGTACATGGCATGATGCCCAGCTGACGCTACTATTAAGCTAATGCCGGAAAAGTTAGGAAACCATAGCCTGGCACTGAATAATAGGCTTATTGCAACTCAAGTGTGGGGCAGAGAGAGATTTTCCTGCAGCTGGCACCTTGTCTACAAGTGGTGTGCAAGAGAAAGTCATGAATGATTTGACTCTTTATGTTTCCTACGTTCATTTTATCACAGTTCATCAGGCACCTATGAGTCTGACTGATGACTCTTATGTAAAAAGCAACAATCATTCTCCTTAAGAGAAATGAGTGACATATGAAGAATAAACTCCAATTATAATCTCCCTTTTCATGGGTTAAGTTGGCAATTTAATGGACTGTGCTCATTAGCTGATTTAAGTTCCAGTTCCCTGGTCTTATATTTGATGTGACTATTTTTAAGTTAAAGATGGCTTGTGATGCAGAATAACAGCTAACAGCTAACATCATAAATAAGGAACACTGAAGATAAACTAAACTTTCATTTAAAAATGAATTTGCTCCATCAAGATAAGGTACTTGGCACCTCACTCAGCACTTTTTCCATTAAAAGCCCATGTTTGCCCAAAGGGGAGCATCTGTTAAGATTACTGCTGCCACATGGAAGCCTTTTCCCATATGTACTACATAGAAAATGAAATGAGGGCATAAATTTTTTTCATCACAAATGAAATGCATGTGTTGAACAAAAAAGAAAACAGCTATGTAAAAGCCCAGCTCTGCCTGGTAGACATGGGTGAAACTCAGCTTTTTTCCCATCTGTAGTCTGATCTTTTACAAATCTGCTAATTTGCTCTGAGTACCTGACTTTGGAGGAACAAGGCTTGGCTTCTTGGGGTATGACACAGTCAAATCACCAAAGATTTTTATGAAGCTTCAGAGCTATTAGTGGGTATGTTACTGCTTGGTTGGAGATGGTGGCAATTTGCAGGAAAGTTGTGGATAATCAAAGGCTTCACAGAGTGGTAACCACTAAAAAGAAATTATTTACTATTGATTAGCATATTATGGTGAGGCTAGTTAAGCAAAGTAACAACTTATTGAGTGTATTGATGGATTTGCCATTTCTGGGAATTTTCTTTAAGCTTGGCTGCTTTTCTAAAAGGTATGTGCACATTCAAACAGGAAATCATAGCTAAAATACTCTTCTCCTCCTTTTGTAACAGGTTGTATTTCATACAGCACGGTGTTCTGTTTTTTCTTTCTGTGTTGTTAGAAATGTTATACAGTTTTGTATACTCAGAAGCTATTGCAACATTCCTTTAGGTGGAACGATCCTCTGGTAAAGGGTTATTCTTTAACACTGATCTATATGCATCTCCCTCTCTCCTTGGCCACAGGTAGATGCAGCCAGGAGAGACTGAAGAGTGGAGACTGAGAGCTACTCATGGCTCCTTTGCTCTACTGTTGGTTGTGTAATAAACACGATTTATTGTATTTATTTTGTGATTAGAAGGTCTTCTGATCACGAAGCTATATATAGGGAACTTCCAGATCAGAGACAGAACTGGTTCTTCAAGGTTACTTTACCATCATAAAAGCATGAATCACCTTAGGAAGGATGGAGGGACAGGGCACAGAGACATGGCAGAGCCAGTTGAGAGGCTTTTGTGGATCAAAGAGTCATAACCAGGAAAATACCACTCCACTGTAGTGTCTAGCAAAAGTGTTTAATCCATGTTCACAACTCTAGGAAGAATTATAGCTGCATGGCCACTCCCCACACCATCATAATTTTCTACTCCAGGGTTTTCTTAGGGCCTCCCTGTCTCTCAATCCCTTCTAACAGCTGCTGCTGCTGCTGCTGTGAATTTGCAGCTGCTCTTTCTGTGTGGGTTCTGCTGCCATGTGGCATCATAATTCTCTCTTACTCACCACAGCTCTGCCCACTCTCCTTGTATCCATGGCGTTATTGAATAGTACATCATTTGTTCTTTGAAGAGAACGTTATGTGTTTTGGCTATTAATCATGAATCCAGTGTTACTATTCCACAGACCTGAAGGCTTAATTAAAGTGATGCCAGTTCTTTTGTTCTCAATCATCACTCATTCTCTGCAGTAGATTGGAAATTTTCCTCTTTATACCCATCCTTACCTGGTCTGTAAAGCTCTGAGCAACGGCAATAAGATGTCCCCAAAGTGCCATCTCTGGGAAGTACAATTTTCAATAAAGCATATCAAGGTGATTTGTTTAGCTGGGCTGGGAATGTTCATTCAATATGGTGCCCCATGAAATCAAACATCCATGCTGCAGGTCATCTGGGATCATCTTTCTCAGTCTACCGGTTTAATTTGCTCCTGCTTAATGCCTATAATATCAGGGAGCTGTGGGTAGCCAGATTGGTTTATCTGTCTCTGTCTGGGGTGTCAAGCTTTTCCCATTACCACAGCATCCAGAGCAGGGTCAGACAGAGAAGAGAATGAAAGGAAGGGAAATTTAATTTTTTTTCCCCTCCCATTCTCTTACCTCTTTGTTATGGTCCTTTTCCATGTTTGTTGCATGTACATGAATAACTGAGGGTTGTAATGACTTCCCGTTTCTTCTGCAAAGATTTTCAATTAACAACAGAAATGGACACGTGCACATGGGCACATGCTTTTGCCTGTCAGTGGCAAGCAGCACTATTCTTGACCTGTCATATCCTTATGCTCTTTTCTAGAAGAAAGGGAAAGGTACTGTGTAGCTTTAATGCTACCCATCACGAAAATGAAGCCCATTATAGTGCTAGTAAATTTCTTGCACTCATTTGGTTATCTACTGTAAACTATTTACTAGGTATCAAAAACTCTATTAAGCCAAAAGTAACCTGCCTGTAGCCCATAGGATTGAACTGTTAAACTTTTGTATTCAGAGTTGCAAGACGTCAACTGATAGCATCTATGCTTTCTGCTTTGTTGTAATGTGAAGTGCCTCACATAGAAAACCGGATGGCATATGAATAATAAATGTTGCTGAGTAACAGGTGGAGTTTCTCAGGGTGCCTGTGTTCCCCTCTGTGAAATGCTTCCCTGTATAATTTACTAGGTGTCTCTCATTAGAGCAGAGATGGTATATACAATTACGGTCAACAAAACGATACCTTTGAACAAAAAGGGTCACTGTGTTGCCTGGAAACTCTTAGTCTGTCTAAAACTGAGCATCTGCTATTGCAGCCCCATGTTAATTTGTGCTGTTGTTGAGCAGGAGTGGCTATGGAACTCAGTCCAAGAGCAAGACACTTGTTTGCAGGCAAGAGAAAGGCTGCCATAGCTGTGAGGGCCTCACAGGGTCACCTGGACAGGGTAAATGGCATTTTACTGCACACCCAATGCTATGTGGTGGGGGTAAATCCCAAAGTCTCTGTATGTAGGAGCTAAGAGACAGCATGCATGCTCCTGACACTGTAAAATAGTTCTAGAAATAATGTGGCTCTGTGACTCTGCTCTGAATGCTGTTCCCTTCAACAAGGCATAGCAGAAACTTCAGACTCTGAGCAAAAGGTCGGGGTTTAGCTTGAGGAAAGCTTTTGTGCATATATTAATATGCTTATTTCTTCGGCTCAATGGTGGAGGAGCATTATGGACCTTTTCCTATGATATAATATCACAATTAGTTGTGAGAGCCACTGAGTCTATTATAAGGGACGTTTCATGCAATCATGTTTGCTGAAAATATTTTCATGCTTGCAAGATCAAGAATATATACCCAATTATTTTTAGAGTGGCAATTTTCTTCATGTGGATTTAATTAGAAAATTAATAAAGTAGGGGGGTTTTGTTTTCCTTTCTTTTTACAAATCCAAGTTTCAAGAAACAAATTGCATAAATGTTGCTGCCTTGGTAGCCTTTAAGATGGTAATAATATTAACAATAAAATCTTGTTCTCAAAAGGCCAGGAGGGCATGTGGTATAAATAGAATTAGCTCCATGGAAGTTCGTGGATTTTGGCCAGTTGATACCAATTTAGAATCTGTCTTGACTTTTCATTCCAGGTTATAAAGTGCCCTGATGGCAACTACAGATTTCGAAAATGGCAGAGTTCTTTTAAGACACTTTTAAAAGAATAACTGAACCTTGAAAAGAGGAAGATTCAATGCCAGAAAGTCTATAAGAAGTGGGGTCTTGGAGACGTGGAGAGGGTAACAAGGTAAGTCACATTTTCTTGAAGGCCATGACTCTGTTACTCTGAGTTATATTGAATTGAATCTCAGTAGGTGAGAAGACCCAATTGATTTTGATGGATTTGCTCACAGATCAAGGTGCTTATTCAATGACAATTAAGTCGGCAGAATTCAATCTTGTGATAAATACAAATAAAACATTTTTGTGGAAGGCAGGTGAAACAGGGTAGTATCTTTGAAGCCTACATACCTCCTAGCCCCTTAGGCACTGATCTTTCTAGGCATGTCATTGAAGGAAGACTAGAAAAAGCTTTTCAACGCTCACATACATTTGTGCTGAGGAGACATTTCCCGCCCTGAACTTCAATCAGCAGTCGTGTCCTCTTTGCAGCATGCACTGCTGGTTAGGGCTCATTCTTGGGAATAGCAAACGCTGGATTCAAGTTTTCTTTATCTGAGAAGGATTTGATTCCATTCATGCTGTATTGAAGGATGACCAGCCCCCAAGCCCTGTGGTGTCCTGAATAACAGTGTATTTGGCTTCCTTCAAGCTGCCTCGCAAAGGGATAGTAAGGTTTGCATAAGGCAAGGGAAGCAAATGTTCTCTTCTGCGTAAAGGGATGCCATCTTTCTGCTTTCAGTCATTCCTCTTCTGCTCCTTCCTGCTGGTGGCAAGCACCCAAAGTAGAAATGTGTCTATGCCTGAATATCACACCTAAGTTGAGTTCTTAGTGTCTACATTAAAAAGGGGCTGGGAGTACACTCTGTATCTAAAAGTTACATCCCTCATATTGCAATATTTGAGAGGAGCTGGGAATGGGAAAAACTTCACATGTGGGCTGCCATCACACAGCAACACAGATAGATCTTTGATATTTCTCCCACCTGCTTTGCTTTTCTTTCCTGCAGTAAAATCCATTGTTCTCCCTCTTATTACTTCTGCCTCTGTCTTCACCTGGAATTTCTGCCCATATCTCCTCTTCTTAATATAACCCTTCTTCTATGTCCCACTTTGCCAAAGCAGCTGAGGACTGCAGCCCTCAAGAGCTGTTTTTATAGCCTTGCCTTTGATACTTTGGTGCTCATTGGGTAACACTTGCCTGATAACCCAAGTCAGTGCTTTGCAAGTTGATTTGACAATAGCCAGTGCCACTGTGAAGTTTCTCCCATGGATGCATATTTTCACGTCTGTTTGATGTCTCTTCCTGTACCAGTAATCATGCTGTGGCAATGCAGCTGGAGCAAGGTAGTAATCAGTATGTTTTATTTTGCTGATCATTCTTACGTCACAGAGTACAGAGGTTAAGAGCACCTCTGGTACAGGTCTAGTGATCAAGTATTTTCCAATTCCTGACATGACATATGAGTTTTCAAATGAAGTGTCTAAATTGAATGATGTAATGCACAAATTACCTTCAGTTTAGTTCTCAAGCCACAAATGCAAAACCTGCAAAGCTGCATTTGAAGGGAGGAGCAAAAGAAAAACCACAAGATATGTTATAGAAAATTTCTGTTTTAGCCACTACAATGTGAATTGCAGAGTTAGTAGTTTTGGAATCATTTAGAATATTCTGTATTTTGAGAGATAAATGACTGAGTATTAACTGTGTGGCTTGGAGTTGCAAGTCAATTGAAATCTCTGGAGTTTGGTGCCGAAATATGTGTTTGCAATAAGACTGGAATGAAATTGAATACAGAGAAACCAAGTAAGGCAAGTTGTTGAGGGGTAAAGGGGAATAAATCTTATAATACCTAGGTAGATAGACTAGAACAAGTGATTAATTGGCATTAATTGGAGAGTCAGAACATAAAGGACCTGCATTACTCTATCAGTAGATGCCACATTACCTTATCTGAATATTTAAGTATAAGAAATGTGGTACAAATATAGGAAATGGTACATTAAGTAGAATAAAACCAAAACACTCCCCCCTCCCCCCCAAAAAAAACAACAACCAAAAACCCATTGTAGTGAAGCTAAGGTAGTGGAACAGAGGCTTGTATTTATTACCAACCAAGCAAGTTAGAGTTAAAAAAATAAAAAGTAGAAGGAACAAAGAATTAGTGTAGTGCTTCATAAACAAGCATTGATTTAACTTGCTCCATCTTAACTCTGCTCCACAATAAAAAAAAAAACAAACCAGAAGAATAAAAGAAAAAAAATCAGGTCTTTGCATATGTAGACACGAATGTAATTTAACAGAACAGGCTGAATCATGAATTTAATTACACAGCAAGTGCAAGTAAAGTGGTTGTAATGCTCTTATGGAAATGTGACTATGATAAACTTATTCACATTACATTCTGTTGCTAATTCAATTTCCATGCACAAGCCCAGAATGCTAGGTTTAGCTCTGTCACTACAGATGTAACAAATCCAGTATAAAGGAAGACATGCTTTGTAGCTCTTTCAATAGTTGGATATCAAAAAGCTACGTTTTCCTTCCTAATAAATGCTATACTTACAATTAAACAAACAAAACCACAACTTTATAGCCAATCTTTATGTCAATGGATGATATAAACTGCATTAAAAAAAATTGAAGCAGTAAAATTATACATGAAAACTCATGCTGAAAATGAAAGGGGAATAGACTTGAAGGAAATCTTAGTGACATTTAGGAGATCTATGGGAAAAGAAAATTTGTTTTATGCCTGACTCCTCTGCTACTCATCATTACTACACAAGTATTACAACACCTGCACTTCACAGCTGCAATCATATTATTAATTAAAATGTTAATAACTTCTTAAAATGAGTCTGCATATTTGTTCTTCCATGCACTTTGTGAACTGCAATCCCTGTCTCTGCCAATCTTGGATTTTTGTTACAGGGTGGGAAAAGCTCTGGAAAATATCTATGTTGCAATGATCTAATAAGTTTTAGAACGGGCAGTTTAGGGAACTGTTGTCCTGATGACGTAAAATTTCGTAAGAATACTAATTTTTTGCCAAAAGGTAACAATTTTAAGCTGATTTCATGTCTTCTTTTTCCAAAGCTGAGGGTAGTGATCAACAGATGGATATATACAACCAAGCAAGCTCTTGCTGCGAAGGGGAGACCAGTGTGTTACCGTTCTGTGGTAAATAAACCATGTGCCCATTTAAACTCTTTGTTGGTATGTGAGGTAAGTGTGGAAGAAAGAACTGCAAACTATGTGCACACGGGAAGTAGCTGATATTAATAAGCCCTTTCCCTGAGATACCTTGCCTGCTGGTATGCTGGTTGTACCATTACAGCCATCACAGAAACACATCCACAGTCTTGATGTTGGAGAGATTGTACAAACAACTTAATACCATTATAAAGTTGCTGTTGATGACTTGACTTGCCAATGTCTTTTATTGACTTTTGATTTGTGTTCTACAGGATTTATAGTTGGCTAAATAAAAGCTCTGGTTCCTTGGCAATAATGCATATGCTGTTCATAGGTAGGTGTCTGTGAGGAAAATATATACATATTTTAGATGTCAATAAAAAGCTCTGACACTATAACAGCAACAAGAGTATTATGCCAAGTATGACGTATAATCTGGTTTGCAAGAAGAAGAAACAAATTACAAATATTTCATTAGGACTTGAACTTCACAATATCATAGGCTAAACAGCCTAGTTACTTAGCCTGTGAGAAAACAATAAATGGTCAAGTTCTGCACCAGAAGAAGCTGTTTTTGATGAAAAACATTGGGGCTTTGATTTTTGTTTGATGTTTGGCAATAGAAGCCATTCTGGGGAAGTAAACTTGATAGAAGTGATATATTGAAAGTAATTTTTAGAGAAGCCCTCGTAATGCCAAACTGTAGCCCACAGATCAGGTGTACGTGGCTCTCAGAGGGGTCACCTGTAAGAATATGTGTCATGGGTTCAGCAGTAGCAGTCATTTTTCTCCTTCTTGGAAGCTGGTGCAGTGCTGTGTTTTTGATTTTGGGACTGGGAAAAGCGCTGATAACACCAGTGTTTTGGTTACTGCTTAGTGATGTTTTCGTCTGACCAAGGACTTTCTGAGTCTCATGCTGTGCCAGGGAGGAGGGGAAGCCAGGAGGAAGCAGAGCCAGGACACTTGACCCAAACTGACCAAAGAGGTTATTCCATACCACAGCACGTCATGCCCAGGATGGAGAGCAGAAAGCAGAGACCCAGAAGGGTGGGGGGTGCACTGCGTGGTCAGGCTTGGTATTAGGTGGTGAGAAATTGTATTCTTTCCTTGTATTTGCCTCGTCATTATTATTATTGGTGGTAGCAGTAGTGGTCTTGTGTTATACTTTAGTTACTAAACTGTTCTTATCTCAACCTGTGGGAGTTGCGTTCTTTTCAATTCTCCTTCCCATCCCTCCGGGAGCGGGGGGAAGAAAGAGGGGGAAGTGAGTGAGAGAACGGGCTGCTTAAGTTAGAGAGGCTTAAACCACGACAATATGCTTGTTCCCTAAGGAATCAAATGATCATCAAGGCTGGAGTCTCTGCCAGCTCTTTGGAGACTGAAGACTGTGCCTGGACACATGAGGACCTCAAAGCTCACAGAAGCCTCATCTCACCAAACCACTCAGGAGCTGTCTCTCAGAGGGACCCCAGGGACACACTCCCACCCACAAGTGACTTTCTGTAGTGGTTTCTTAATTGTCGTCATGTTGCTGATGGTGCTGGTGGAGGATTTCTCTTATTTGCTATATAGTCCCCAGCCTGACTGGCCAAAATGGCCTTCTAGGAACAAAAAATTGGAGGACCCCTGTCCTTTGTCACTGTTGGCTCTAAAAGAAAATAGAGACAGCAACACTAGAAGAATTTGCCCAGTGATCATGTCAGTTTATTATTTTTTTCAATTCTTTCCAAAGCATGACACTGACATCATCACATGTCCCAACCTGTGAAATAAGGAGGATCACTGTTACACACTTCTGATTCTAACTGCTGATGTCTTTGTGTCTTTCTGACCTAGCTCCTCATGTTCTTCCTCATGTCTGTCTTGGCAGATGCATTGTCCTAAGCCTTACCCCTGCTATGCCCTCAAATGGTGACTGATCTCGTTATCCAGAAACTGAAGTACCAGGAGTTGGTCACCATTGCTCTCACCCTCTAGAGGTTGTGTTTCAGAGCAAAGGGACAGACAATATAAATCAGTGAGTGCTACCACTGATTTACAAAAATGCCTAAAATATTAGACCTCCATGAAAATTCTCAAGGTGTCAATCAAATTTTTGAAAGTTTCCTCTGTATCTTCGTTATATGTTGCACTGCCCCAGTAGGATATGTAGAGCTTGGTAAATATTTGGTATTTTCATTTCAAGTAGGTGCTTGATAGTCAGGTATGAAATATCTGCTATTGCTGAGAATAGAAAAGAAGGCTGGTAGAGGTATTCCCTGCGATCACTGCCAGAAAAAAGCAGAATTTTGCATAGGTAGAATAAAGTAAGGTTTCCTCTGCAGTAGGATGTCTCCTGTTCATCTTTGAGAAGTGATTTACAAGACTTCTGAAATTACATTGACAAAAATGTTTCTTTTTTACTACTTATCTTAAATTTCTCTTCTGGCTTCACAGTGTAAATATGCTGTTCTGTCTCTCTATACATGACTCAGTTATATCAGAACTTATGAGTTTTGCTGAGAGAATTTGAACTGTTTTAAATAATTTTACAATATAAGGATCATTCTTCTTGGAAAAAAGGGATATATTACTGAATGGAAAAATATTTTTTTTTAGTCTAGCAACAGAAAAATACCAGTCAGGGAAGAAAATTATCACTTAACCAACCAGTAAGCAATAAGATCATAATTTTGGGCACATCCTTATGAAAGCTGACATCAAGGTTAACCTATGGCTAAGGTCGGAATAAATGTAGTCCAGAGTTACTATCCCTTGAAAAGGAAATAAAATATAAACTGAAGCTCAGTGTGCCTGCGCCATTTCAGGAGTCATCCAAAAAAGTCAAGAAATAAGGACTGTGGCCTGAAAAATTTTACTTTTTTCCATTCCTTCAAAGCAAATGACTAAAGGAAGCCCCAAAATGCTTCATTGTCCCTCTTTTTTGTGCACACATTCACTTCAGAAAGTGTGCGTTGTTTGTAGGTGGAACAGAATATATAAAAAGGCCTATAAGTATTTAATTCATTTAGCCATTCAGTTTCTCTTTGGATGAATCAGGCTGCTGTATACTCACCACCTTCGCATGTGCGCTGTTGAGCCGTTATAAGTTTCCAATACAGTGTGACATTTTCTTATTGCTACTTCTCAGTATAGAAGAAACTCAATATGAACTTAAGCAAGCATTAAGAAAAAGGACTTTTTAATATACCCCTTATCTCGCAGGTAGTATAAAGGAAGTAAAATAAATAGGAGTGAAACCCATAGTTTTTAAAGCACCATTTTAATTATTTATAGTTGAATACTTAAGGAATTTGTTAATTAAGCCTAATTTGTTTGTATAAAATTAATCAGTTAAATCTGCACTTCACTGCTGCCTGCTTAAAAAACAAGTGCAGCTGGAGACAAAAAAATCTCAGAAATAAGTGAATTGATGGGCTAATATAAATTAAACAAAAATAGTTTCAAGATTTTATCTAGCTTATTTGAGCTTTTAAAAAGGATGAACATTAGTCATAGCTGTTTCAGGATTCACTTTAATACATATTTGATAGAATCTGAAAGAACTCAGAAATTCTCTTTTATTTAGGCTCTTCTAAGCACTAAAGTGGTATCAACCTTGGATTTAAAGGAATATTAGCTCTCTCCTCACATATTCTGTCTAGTCTTGTGAGAGCTGCCCATTGTACCCAAATACAACAGTTTCTTTAGCAGTGCTGAATCTTAGACACTAAAGACAGCCTCTCCTCAATGGGGGTTACTACAAGGGGAAAAAGAAATTTTCAGTGCATCAGAGAAGGGACAATCTAATCCTCTTTGCTGGTACATCTGCTCTGGCAGTTTTGCTCTACAAATCAAAAGGCATCCCATTAATTAAAGTTCCTTCATTTTCATTCAGCTCAAGAAATGTGACCAGTATTCAAAAAAAAAAAAAAAGGTTTCAGCCCACTTTAGTCACAAATATACACCGCCAGAAGTGCATGAACTTTGTCTGGTTTCCGCTTTTTTCTCTTTCTTTTTCTTTCTCCTTTCCTTCGTTCTTTCCTCTTGCTTTCTATCTTTCCTCCTCTCTCTCCCCCTCTCTTTTTCCTTCTCTTTTTATGGACAACCTTCTCCTTTGGCAAAGTGCAATACATTCAGAGAGTCTTACAAAACAAAGCTTTCAGTTCTTGGTCAGCAACAAACTCATCTTTGTTCATGCAGCTCTATTAAGGAAAGAAGGCCAATTTTATGCAGGTTTCTATGGTCTGCAGCACAAAGGCATCTATCTGCATGCAAGCTATCTGGCAGGCACACAGCAGACTATGAGATCATCTATTTTAGCAATCGCCAGCTGCAATGAAGAGCTGTAAAAAATTATAAACTGTTATATATACTTCTTTTATTTTTCCAAACAGGTGGCACTACAGATTTATGCATTGTTTTGTGGACAGATGACAAGTGCAGCTAATGGGGTGCCTTCTCATCTAGATCTCAGGATCTGGTCTGCGTTTTCCTATATGAGTCTAGGTCTGTTTTCATTCGATAGTAATGTCATCTATCTTAAGCAGGAAGTGATGCTCGACTGCTTTATCCCTGGGGTTTTAACTGTTGTCAAAGGAATTCTGGCCCTTTATTTGATGGACTTTTACTGTGCTTTTGCAACCATCCACCATTATTCCACAGTGGGTGGTCAGCTATATAACACTTGCCAGTCACTTCATACACTGCCCACAAAAACCATGTACTGTAATTTCACAGCATGAGGAAAATGAGAATATTTCAGAATATCTCCTGATAGAAAAGGAAGATTTTTTTAGAAAGGAACTAGAATGCAGTTAGAAGGCCTTTGATATATATATATAAACTCAGTACATTTTTTGTTTCATTCAGTAGAGTACCACTGTGTAACCTAGAGCAAATCCAGCTCTTACCTATTTGTCTGTTGGACTATCCTAGGCAGAATGCGTAACCTGATCTAAAATGCAGTGGAAAGACCCCCATTCAATCAAGTTGCGTCTGAACTGGATCCGTGGTGAAGATAGACTTACACAAATGAAGGGGCTGGGCTGCATTTAGGTGCACAGTTCACTTGGATGGGTTTGCTTGGGTATTGCAATAGGTAGGGGAGAAATGAGTGTCTGAGTAGAGAAAGAGTGAACCAGAAAATCTTTTCCTGCAAGACAGCATTCCTGTGATGCACAGTGTTCACCTTATGAACAGGTGAGCAACATACCACATTGTAAGGTCTAGTGGGAAATTGCATTATGTCAACCCTCGCACAAAACACACCCTAAGCTTGTTTATACTGTGCAGTGACTGCCAGAAAGCTGGTGCCTCATTGGAGGAGAGAGGCTCAGGATTGCTGCACCATGTAGTTAAATCTGAAGGTTAAGCATACCTTCCCTGTGTCAGAAGCATTCGCCTCCATTTATCAATGCAATTCTAAAATGTCAAGCCACCGGACTTAGAATTTGTTTTCTGAAAACATAATTTCCCAGAATATACCACCTCTTATATGAAAACATAATTTCCTGTAACTTCTGAGTATCATGGCTCTTTTTAAACTAAAATCGCCTAAAGAGCATAAAAAAGGGTGGAAGAAAACAGGATGGTAGTCATGCTTCATAGGGTATGGGAGGTATATTTACCTGATAAGTTAAAACCACACAAGGTGCTCCCTTGCAAGCCTATTTGACTGAGAATTTTAATACACAGGAATATAAAATATTCATAAGCTTTTGCTATCCAACACCAGTGGTTTGGAAACAACGAAATTCTGTAAATAGAGAATACTGCTTACTTCTCCTCAAAGTGGGGTATTCAGTTGCAGCTAGTACCACAAGAAAACTCTCCATGTTCATGGAAACAATCTTATTACATCCAGCATATTCTGACCTAACAAGTATGATCCTGCCATCAAACCATCAATTCTTCAGTGCATGCCTCTTGAGATGAAATCCAGGCTTTGCCTTAGGATACACACTTGTAGGTGTCCTAAGCCTTAGAAATGTATTATTACTTTGCATCATTAGTAATATTATATTATTAGCTGGTATTAACATTACTGTTTACTAGCCTCAACCCGCAGTAGCAGATGTTGCTTAAAAGCCTGTGAGAACTCTGTGTGTATTTGAAAAGATGATTTCTCACATTGCTTTTAGCATTTCTTATAAAAGCCAAAAAATAAGTCTTTTTTTTGTTCTCAAATATGAAAGAAAATTCATGCCTTCAGTAACACCTTTGTGAGTGGGTGAGAAGTGAGCTATATTTCAAATGAATTATTTAGCCACCCACACACAGTTTTATATGGATGATTAACCTGTTAGTGTGTCTTTTCTTAAAGCATTTTTCATTGTTTATAGTTTTAACATATACTCATGCATGTGCATGCACACACATGCACACACACACAAAGAAGGCACATACCTACTCAAAAATCTGGGTAACCTGACATAGGTAGAAGAAATAAAGGAATAGAAAGGATCAAAATGCTCTCAGCAAAATGTTCCATTTGGAAGAGTATTAAAATACATGCCTGTGTGTAAGAACATTCAGAATAATATTTCAGAGTATAGAACATCTGTAACTATCTCTAAGGATAAAGATGCAAGCTTCTGTGTGCATTTCTCTGTCTTCAAAGAGCCACTGGGATTGGTGGAGGAACTTCTGGTGGGTGAAATTCTGTCTAGGATATGACTCAAAAACCTCTCACAAGCTGAATTTACATATTCATAATTTCCGAAGTCCTATTGATTTTGTTTGCTAATGCTGGAGTTACTACAACTTAATCATCTGCCATGTGTCAGGTAGGCCTTTGTAACAGGCTGCATACATGCTACATGGGAAGTAAGAAATAATTGACTGTACTTAAGCTGCAAAGGAAGAGCTGCCTAAGCCTCATCTGCACAGCTTATCAGGATAAGCTCAGTAGCTATAGCTTCTCAGTTGATGTGAAGTAACTTACTATGCTACAGTAATCATGAGGCTGTGGTTTCAATGGGATTTACGTTTCTAAGTGCTTATGTTATTTTTGAAAATGGGACTTTAACACCATAAGTAATTTAGGCCCTTTTGAACATTTTCTTTAAGCAATGATATAATGCTTTCCAGCTTTACAGGAATTACTCTATCCTGGGTTTTTACATTGTGCTGAAGGATGCATTTTGCTATTGGAGCTGCACACTGTGATGACCTCATGGTAATGACCCTTATTCTTCTTTGCAATATAGCATCTGGGAATGGAGCCAAAACTCTTCAGATAGGAGAAAGACTTCATTTCTTGGGAAGTTTTTGCATGATATGTTCAATTCCATGGAAGTAGCTAAGTAGGAAAGCAGGCACAAAACCCAGGACATCTGATATTTCTAATCCAGTGTTCCTGTCTGGAGCCCAGAATTCAGACCAGTTTGCTTTTTTCCACCTGATCACAAATGCTTTTTCAATACACAACAAAAGAGTGATACCTGTAGCCATTTGTTCTCCTATCTTGCTAGACAGAAAGGTCCTATTTGGATGTCTAGATGTTGGTATGCACATCATAAGTTATATTCAAATAGATTCAGGCTTTGAAATTATCGGCCACAAGAAAACTTCCATAAAGCTGCTGTAAGAATGTAGAAAAAAAAGATCTGACTTACTGATAAAAGGAGATGCATCTCCAATCTGATAGTTTTTAACAATCTGTTATCCCTTAAGTAATAGGGATTTATATACCATGGTGATGCATGGAGAGCAAAAGGTAATGCCTACATATGAAATTTTAATTTACACAAACAATTCTTTCTCCTTTGTTTTAATATATGAAACAATCTGTTCGTGTCTGGAGTGTAATGCAGTGCAGCATGATTTGCTGTTGCTTATATAACACAAGATACTGTGTGCTCTTTGAGAAGGCATGTAAAGTGCAGAATTATCTATTATTTTTCAAGCACAATGCATTTCAAAATGCCTGACCAGGGCAATGCATACTCCTGTTTGGTGTCCTTTTAGAAAATTGTAGCATCTATCTTTTTCCTCACTCGGGATTTGCAAAACTTGAATGGATTTAAGGAAGATAGTATGGCTGAGGTCATGAAGAGATGACATCTAAAGATCAAACAGCATGGAACTAACAATTCCTTCCCAAGTAGGAGAAACAGCAATAATTCTTCCTCTCAGATCTGCACGTGACTGAAAGTTCAGTCTTTCAGGTGATGTAGTGAGATGCAAAAAGAGGCTCTCACAGGATCTCAGTAGGTTAGAGGAGAGGCAAATTCGTTGTTACTTGACAGAGCTGACAGAGCTGACTGCCTCTAAGTTGCAATGAGCAGAAATATGACCCAATTCTACTTCTGAATGGCAATGAGGAAGGCTTTTTTAGGATGCCTTGGTTGCTGGGCAAGTTTTCATGTTTCTATTCCATGAGTCAAAAGATGCCTCTGGACACCTGATTTTTTTAAAACCCTGGGTGGTAATTCTTCACCTGCTTTTCATAGAATCATAGAATAGTTTGGGCTCAATTGAGTTTCATGGTGCCTTCACAGTAAAACTTTCTCTTTTCCCTACCTGCAATACTATGCTTTGCAGGGGTCAAATTGCCAAAAAATTCTTTCTTCCTTACTGTCAGACAACAGAGCACATATTTATACAGCAGCTTGAGAGCACTATGGAGGGAGTGGGAGGCTTTGATGTGCATTTGGAAAATTAAAACCAGAAAGGGTTTTTTGATCCTATTAAGGGCTGTTTTCTAGAGTTTTAATTGCACTCAGAGAAGCTAGATACAGATGCTAAAACTTCCATTACGATGAATAGGGTATGATACTTCTCCCTTTATTTTCTTGTAGTGAAGACATTACATTAAAGCAGATTGCATTAGCCACCACTTATCAAAAAGGTAACACAGTTTATGAAGTGCTCATAAGTTACAGTGAGGAACTTATCCTTAATTTATCTAGGTGATCAAAAAGAAAATCAACACACAACTTAGATACTTATGTAAGTATAAATATATGCATACATATATATGTACACAACAAGGAGAGATCAGTAGATGCGATCAGTCTTTAATCTAGCAGGCAAAGGCAGTGTCTTGAAGTTAAACCAGATAATTAAGTAGAGGTTATATATTTTTAACATTTGAGTTACTTGGAACAAAACTACTAGGGAAATGATGTCTGACTGTAACTTCAAGCCTTGATGGTGTTTTTCAGACAAAATTATTCACTGTAGTGTTGTCATTGATCTATTGCCTTTCTTGGCCCTAGAATAATGGGTTATATATAATTATGTTATCTATTTCTTTGCTTATGCCTAACTTTCTCACTTACTTCATTCAGCAGGTGGAATATCAGTTATCTATTAGAATCATAAAATCATACAACAGTTAGGGTTGGAAAGGAACTTAAGATCATCTAGTTCCAACCGCCCTGCCGTGGGAAGGAATACCTCACACTAGATCATGTTGCCCAAGGCTCCGTCCAACCTGGCCTTGAACACTGCCAGGGATGGGTCGGAGCAATCCCAGGCACAGCTCCAGGTTGGGCAGGGAAGAGATTCAGAGCAGCCCTGCGGAGAAGGACCTGGGGGTGTTGGTTGATGAGAAAATGAACATGAGCTGGCAGTGTGTGCTTGCAGCCCAGAAAGCCAACTGTATCCTGGGCCGCATCAAAAGGAGTGTGACCAGCAGGTTGAAGGAGGTGATCCTGCCCCTCTACTCTGCTCTTTTGAGACCTCACTTGGAGTACTGTGTGCAGTTCTGGTATCCTCAACATAAAAAGGATATGGAACTGTTGGAACAAGTCCAAAGGAGGGCCACGAGGATGATCAGGGGACTGGAGAACCTCCCGTATGAAGATAGGCTGAGAAAGTTGGGGCTTTTCAGGCTGGAGAAGAGAAGGCTGTGTGGAGACCTCCTAGCAGCCTTCCAGTATCTGAAGGGGGCCTATAGGTATGCTGGGGAGGGACTCTTCTTTAGAGACTACAGTGATAGGACAAGGGGTAACGGGTTCAAACTTAAAGAGGGGAAGTTTAGATTGGATAGGAGGAAGAAGTTCTTTCCTGTAAGGGTGGTGAGGCACTGGAATGGATTTCCCAGGGAAGTTGTGAATGCTCCATCCGTGGCAGTGTTCAAGGCCAGGTTGGGCAGAGCCTTGAGTGGCATGGTTTAGTGGGAGGTGTCTCTGCCCATGGCAGGGGAGTTGGAACTAGATGATCTTAAGGTCCTTTCCAACCCTAACTATTCTATGATTCTATGATTTACTGCTTCTTTGGGCAATCAGTTCCAGTGCCTCACCACCCTCACAGTAAAAAACTTCTTCCTCATATGTAAACTGAACTTCCCCTCTTTAATTTTAGACCCATTCCCCCTTGTCCTATCACTGCAGTCACTGATGAAGAGTCCCTCTACAACATCCTTGTAGCCCGCTTTCAGATGTTGGAAGTTCTTGACATGGAGGAAAGATCAGTGGATAACATTCTGTAGCATGTGTAGGGCAAAAAGCCATGCTGTCTTGTATGTCTCCTCAGGTGTCATGATTTCTGAATAACAAAACTGGGATTCAATCCACTTAACTTCAGACATCTATGCTCTTGTGTATATGCATGAACTAACCATCCACGGCTCCACTTATGTGAGTAAAGGGAAGTAGGTATTTTGGGGATGCAAATCATCTGTAGAATGGGAAGGTAAACAAACTAATAAATAAAAAAAACACAAATGAAAACCATTGTGAATTAAACTTTGCAGAAGCACATGTGCTCACCGGGAAGTTCTGACATTTAGTATTTTCCAGTCGTAATTTATGGCAAAAATTACCATTGAGATATCATAATTGCTGTACTTTTGAGAAAATTGTCATTCAGGAATGTACAACTTTAAATATCTTTGTCATAGAATTTGAAACTTTTTCACTGAAAATGGAGGTCTTTCATTAACTTCAGTGGATTTAGGAATACATCACAGCATCTTTTTTTTGAAACAGTTTACATATGCAGGTACCATGAACTTAAGTAAACGTTAACAGTGACATTTACTACTGAAATCTGATTGTTGTATTGGGATGCAGTTATGTTTTACAGAATCTGACACATGAATGAGTAGAATATATTGTTCCTCCTCTTATGCCTCACATCACTTAATAAGCAATACCTGTTGCATTTTATAGTCCTCAATAAAAGAGCAAGCAGTTTCTGATTCCAGCTTCCTACTATGATGATACTTCAAAAATGAGTCATGGTCAGTAGCATTCAACATTTACAATCAGACAAGGCTCCTGTGTTTGACATCAAATAGAAAGTAAACTGGATTTGAAAAGGTTAAGTGATGACAAGCCTTTTGATTTTTGTGTAAATGTGTGTATATTGACTATCTTCAAAGTGGAAATGAATCATAAATTCAACATACTTTATAACAACATCAGAAGCATAGTCACATAAGCACATCAGTATGGTTCTAGCAGTAGGGTAAGACTCGAGACATTCTTTAATAAAGTTCTGAAGAAGTGTTAGTTTATCTTAATTCATGGAATTCAGTAACCAGCTGGAGCAAACTTTGTGGCAATATAACTTCTGATTTGGTTAGAAAGAATGAAATTCCTTAAGATGAAGAATTATTAGAGGACTTGCCATTCCAGTGAGAAGGTAAAAATCCAGACAGAAAGCAGAGCATCTGGAGGTGGCGGTGTGCGTCTTGAAAAAGTATAGTGGCAGTTCTGGGAGCTTTGAGAAAAAATGCAGCTGTGAGCTACATGGAGGAAGAAATACCCTCTGAAGGCAATGAAAAAGTCCTAAATGGTTAGGAAGGGATGGAAAATAGTTCCAGGCTGAAGAGAAACATTATAAACAACTATTTGGAGATATAAAGGTGGGTCATGAGTCCTAGCTCAGACCTATGTTAGTATAAAATATTCAAAATAACCTTGTTTTAAATGATTGGAGATATAATTCTGCAGAGGGTTTCCAGTGTCTGTATAACTTAAGCTCTGGACTCATGGCTTCTGATGTCACTAACACTTCTTAATGGAGTACAAACAGACTTTGCAGTGGCTGGTTGTTAATTGCAAATGTAAGTAGCTACAGCATATGTATAAATGCATAGTATTTTCTAGTATGCTATGTCACAGTCAATTCATTGTTCTAATGGTTATTTTGCTGTCAGGAGAAGAGCATGGAACATAAGCTATGAAGGCCAGAATAGTACAACTATTTAGAACTAGTTCTTAAAACATATCAGAAGCCAGAATGTACAGAACAGTTGTAATACTGATGCTACCTATGCAAGTGCATTGAGAGCTTAGCAGATTGCTGCTGACTGATCTGGGTTTGCTTCCAAATTAAACTATGTGATCAGTATACATAACATCACAGAGTCATATACTGAGTCAGAGCTGTTCTCCCAGGGAAGCAAGGAGTTCAAAGCGAACATGAGCTCTGATTGCCAAGTAAGATGCTGTCCTGCAGAACACTGCAAGTAGTGGTGATCATGAAGCTATGTGTCATTTCATTCATTGATTGCATACTCTGAATTCCAAATTTATCTTTGTTTTTGCTTTGAAAAGGAAGTGAGAATTTTTTACTTCCAGGAAAGAATGGGGGAACTGACTACCCCATATATACACTGAGAACAAGGACAGCAATGACTGTAAGAAGAACAGTGGGGCAATAGTAAAAGCTGAAAGGTTTAGAGCCATGCTGCTGATGGGAAAAGCTGAAGGATTATTTTAGAATCTCATAATGACTTGTACAGCATTGCCTTGTTATAAACTTTGTAAATGTTAATCACATGACCTTCAGCTCCCGTTTAGTAATTGGAAGCCATTGTCTGGGACATCAAGCTACCTACCTTCTGTGCTTCCTTCAAAGGCTAAAAGAATACAGTCATCCAAATAGACTGCTTAAAGTCCAAAACTGTCAGGTCTGGTGCTAAGCAGTATCAACAAACTCATAGAAAACTTGAGTTGAAGGGCATTCAGCATGTCACGTCATGTTTCGCCTCACAAACTACTACAAGTCACTACTGGGTTATTTCTTTTCTCACCTCCTGAGTGGGCAGAAGCACCCAAGAAGAAACTGCATTTCATTCCACCTACAGCTGTCAAAGGACAAACTTCAGCAAGTACAGCTCAGTACAGAGATGCACTTAAGTCCATTCATTCAGCTGCAGTTTAAAAATTGAAGATATTAGAAACAATGTGTGAACCTTTGAAAGTTTTAAATAAACTATCAAGAAGATACAGAGAACATGAAATGCAAGTCAGTGCAGTCTTGAAATTAAAATATTGTTGAGGTTAATTTTTCATCCAGAAATTTGGAATAAATGCCTCTTCTTGTTTTCTTTAAAAGCTTGTATGGTACCATACATTTAGTAAGTAAGGTAATCAGCACAAACTAATTTTGAGTTCAAAGTCATGTAAGAATGGATTGTAGCCCTTTTGATGAAGAGTAATTGATTAGGAAACAATCCTGTAAAGATAAGCAGATAGATTTTGTCACTTAATATGTCTTTCCACACCTAATTTCTGGACAGTTTAAGATTTTCTGCCAATCAGTATAAAATAGCTATGAGGCTTAGGTAAGATGACCTGTAGCAATTCTAGAAGTGATAAAAGGATAAGGTGATTTCACTCTGTATTGACTTTCTCTTTAGGCACTAAGGCATCCAGTATGCTAGCCGTGGATTGCATAACATTGTCAATAGTGGACAGCATAATGGAACTCATTTTTGCTTCTTCATGGTTTGACAGGTTTTAGTACATTATTTTGTAGTTTATTCTTTCCATTCTTTTCCTTGGTTCTTAAATCCTGTTAAGCCTTTTGCAGATGTTTTATAGTCTATTCCGAGCATGATCTGGTTTTCTACTACATTTCTCTTATGCTGGTTCACAGCTGGAGATCCTGCTTTTTCCCTGCACTCCTGAGGCACCGCTGGTTTAATTGTCCAAGGGAAGAATGACTATGCAGTTGTTAATACAGAAGCAATTGAAGGCAATTAAATAAGTCTGCTGAATACAAATCAAACATTTGACAGCCCATAGTGTCAGTGTGACTTTGAAGTAAAAAGAAGACAACTGCAGGTGCTGAGTGTTGAACCTCAGGTGTTCTCAAAATTTATGCCCATCAGAGGTGAGCTGCTGCACACTATGTGAGGTTAAGGTTTCACCATGTTTCAGCATCTAGACCCAAGTAGGAGAACTAAAACCTATATGGCTTTGACTGCGTTCTTTCCTAGAGGGTGGGATGAAGTGTTTTGGCTATCAAAGGTGGTAGAAAGTGTTTTCCTACCTTTTAATATTGGCTAATCAAGTTGGGAAACTATTTTGGCAATAAAATCCTAACTAACTGTGCTGACTCTTCTATTTCCATTGACTGCAACTTGTATATGAGACAACTGTAGAGATCATATTGATCAAACTGTTTCAGCGGCAACAGAGTTGTCCAAATTAAAATAGCTATGGAAGAGCTTTAAAACTTAAATGGGTTCCTTGCTTACAGATTGTGCTCTAGGAAGGTGAGAGCTCAGGTAACTCCTCAAGGATTTAAGCCATTTAATTTTTTAAATAAAGAAGGCAATTCTTTGGGGTAAATAGATCTATTTTTCCTCATAAAGTTTTTTTTTCTTTTTTTTTCCAGCAAAATTGTCTATATCTCTAAACTGCTTTTGATCACTCCAGTCTTGAAAACAATTGTTCATTATGTTACACTCAGTGAAAAAAAGCAAAGTCCTAAATTGCCTTTGGAAAAAACTAACAAAATCAATCCTTATTTCTTCCTAATAAATGTGAGCTCTGCTTACTTAAATACACTTGACTTTCATGAGAAGTACTTGGCTTAACTGTGATTTATAATCTTTGCAATATTTTTCTATCCATAGTGAGTGCCTCTTTACCTGCTGTGTCTTCTCTATGGCAGTGAGAATGCCAGAAGGAAAACAAAATGCATAACTAGTTCACAAGATTTCTGGCTTGATTTAGAAGAGGCTCTCTATGTGTCTGCCCTTCCTTTCTCTGAGAATAGATGTGTTACTCTGCAGGGAGAGATTGTGGCTGATATTGGTACTAGAATAAAACTAAAAATACATTGAGGAAATCAAATGAGACTCAGAGGAATTTTGGGGCAGTTATAAGAGGAGTTATGAAGGAAAACTGTTCTTTAAATTTCTTTTAATCTCCCTTTTAATTGCTCCATTTGCACACCAGTGCCTCAACATTTATGCTTTTGGGAAATTTTAGAGAGAAAGAAGATCAGGAGAAGGGATTTAGGTGCAAATCTACCTTTTAAATGAGCTTAGTAAAAAGATCTCCCATGATGCTGGTGATTGCTGGAAGGTTTTGCTCTTTGGTCTTTATAATCGGAGTCTGAAATAACATCTAAGTACTTCATTTTGAGTGCTTCCAGTTAATTGATTTTTCATTACCATTTTCTAAAATTACTGAAAATACCAATGATGAGTTGATCATTCTGGGACTTAAATTTATTAGCTCTCCAAGTCATACCAAGAGATCAGAGAGAAGGCCTGAATCAAGCATTATCTCTTCATTTATTTCTGTGCAAAAAGCACAGGATTTTTTGTCTTCTCAGTAATCCTAATTCAAGGATTCTGATTTATATCATACAGATTTTTTTAATAGAGTGCCACAGTCTCACAAATCGAAAAATTCATCTAGGTTTTAGAAAGAATAATTCTCTATTCTTCTTCCAAATGGTTGTAGCTGAATTTGAGTAGACTTCAGAGAACTTGAATATTACTTCCCCCACAAAATTTCACCAGGCTTCATCTGAATTTCCATTCTGAAGGGACTCTGAGATATGAAATTGGATGAGAAGCCAAATATTTCAGAATTCTAAAGAATAAAAAATTTGGATTGGTTTTCTTGAGATGTTTCATTATCATATATGCACAGTGGTCTGTTTGGATAAGATTAAACTGCTTCCGGTTTTATGTCTACTTTCAATAAAGCACAAAAATTGTTTTATCTTTATGAAAGAATACGCATTAATATTTAGCATAAGATAATAATTGAAATGATGACATGAAAATGAATTTTTTGGCCTTGATCAAGACAAAATACATTTCAGACCTGTTGAAGTGAGAATTGTGTTGAAATTGGAGGGGAAGATTAACTGTTTCTGCTACATTGTGGTTAGTTTCAAGCACAGCTGCTCTGTTCTTTTTATTAATGTTGCTTGGATGTATCTCCTACTTGCAAGAAGAGAGTGATGGGTCCAGAATGACACATTTGTGTGAAATATTTTACGTAAGTAAAAATCAGCATTTTTTTTAAGGAATATTGTTCGCTGTACAGTCAACTTTGAGTCTTCAGAAGCCACATCAAAAGCATTGCTGCCTGAAGTGAGGTGATAATTACAGTCATTATGTTGGTAAAAAAAGCATGAAGCAAAGTTTTAGAATTGCTCTCTGAGCAGGTGTGGTTCAAGTAAACTGAACAGATCTCCAAACCTTACAACAATAAAGTTACAACCAGGGAAAATTGCAACCACAATTAGCCTATATAATTACACATTGCTTGCACCTGATGATTCAGGCTGATTCCTGGATCTGGCAATGGAAAGATGTTTTGCCTCCAGGTAAAATTACCTGGGGATAGCTACCTCAAGCACAGGCATTTACATTACAGACATCTGCAGTGAGTTGTAAGGAATCTCTTCTGTGGGAGAGTTTGCATTTCTTGCTCTTCTTCCTCTCTCTTGAAGAACAGCTGGCAAAACCTTGGTACCATTCTCAGCCACGAAGCCCAGAACCCAGCTGGCTGTCGTTGCCATCACCTTGCTGTCTTTATACATTTTGTTAGTAGATTTTAGTAAAAATAGATAGAATAACTGTGAACATCTGTGATCCCTTTATATCATGGGTGAGTTAGATTTTTTCCCCAACACAATTTTAGTGGCTGTTATAGCAACTAATTCTTTTGCAGATTTTAAGCAGCATCTAGAACTATTGATTTGAGAGACTGAACAGAATTGCACTTCTCAGGTGACAAATGCTTATAAACTTGTTTCCATAGTGCTCTAGGGAGTGAATGTAATAAATAGTAGAGTCAATACTGGGCAAGGAAGCATGAATCCTACAGTAGATCCCATATTTCCTTTTCTTACGTTTCTGGTTTGAAAGCAAGTGGCTGTGTAAATGCATATATTTGTGTATATATTGTTTATCTCTATATACACACATTTATACATACATAATTATACTTAAAAATTGTGTCACTCACCCTTCCTGTAGAAGAAATGGGCATGAAGAAGGAATCTAAATGCAGAAAAAAAAAATGGTTTTGGTGAACAAAACTGGTGTTGGAAAGAAACTGGTAACAAAGGCAATGTTTAGAGGAGGACGGAAAAGAACATATCATGTACTTGCCCTTAAATGAATCCTCAACCTGTCAGACTGTGGTTTTCACACGGCCTTTATTCTGCTGAAAAGGCTGCAAGAAGGCTTAAAGTATGTTCTGCCTTGGCCACACTTTTTGTAAGTAGAAGAAATATTTTAACACTGTTATCCACTGTATCAGTCTTCCCATGGGTTAGTCAGCCTTGGAACAACATTGTCATATGGGCTGTGATTTCAGAACAGAATGCCAATAGAAGTTCCAAAGTGTTCCTTGAGGAAATTTCATCAGCCTAAACCAGCCCACTGACTGCTGACGTGAGCTGAATTGCAGCACAGACCAAGAAATGAATCTGTCTTATACTGGGCAATTTATTATATTCTGTCCTATAACAAAGGATTATGGCATGGGAGAGGATGTTCTGTAGAGCCTCCCTGATCCTGAAAGACTAGTGTGTGGTCCCATGGTGGTGGTAATGGGATAAGGTGATCCAGTGATCCCTTCATGTGTTATGCTCATGGTTTGTGAATGCTCCATCCCTGGCGGTGTGCAACCATGTTGAACAGAGCCTTGGGTGACATGGCTTAGTTGTGAGGTGTCCCTGCCTATGGCAGGGGGGTTGGAACTAGATGATCTTAAGGTCCTTTCCAACCCTAACTCTTCTATGATTCTATGTTCTCATATTTTACTTGTGGTCTATTTCTCCTTAATTCATGAGAAGGGGAAACTCAGAAACTGCTGTAGAAAATGAATGAACAGGCATAAACCAGCAATAGCTGAAGCTAAATCATATAATCATTTAGGTTAGAAAAGACCTTTAAGATCATTGAGTCCAAAAGCAGCATTGAGAAAGCAGCTAAAGTCTGATGTCTCTGTAGCTTCTTGTAAACTCTTCTCTGATATTGGTGTTTGTCGTGGTTTAAGCCGTAACTCATGCAGTTTGATCACTCACTCCCCGCTCTTTCTTCCCCCCGCTCCCAGAGGGATGGGGAGAAGAATTGAAAGAATGCAACTCCCACAGGTTGAGATAAGAACAGTCCAGTAACTAAGGTATAACACAAACCCACTTCTGCTACCACCAATAATAATGATGACAAGGGAAACAACATGGGAAGAGAATACAACTGCTCACCACCAATACCCAGCCCAACCAAAGCAGTCAATCCCCTCTTCTGGGTCCCTTGCCCCAGTTTTTACATCCTGGGCATGACATGCTGTGGTATGGAATACCTCTTTGGTTAGTTTGGGTCAGGTGTCTTGTCTCTGCTTCTTCCCGGCTTCCCCTCCTCCCTGGCAGAGCATGAAGCTCAGAAGGTCCTTGATCAGACTAAACATTACTGAAACAACTAAAAACACTGGTGTTATCAGTGCTGTTCCCAGGCCAAAAGTCAAAAACACAGCACTGCACCTGCTACTAAGAAGAAGAAAATTGACTGCTACTGCTGAACCCATGACAGTGGTGTTGAACAAAGAGCTCACCTCCATATTCAGCAAAACATTCACATGGATTTAAAATGAGTTACAAGCTTATGTCCTACCAACATGAACAGAACTTTGTCACACACTTGAATTTAGCTGTGTGTTTAAGCAGGCTGTTGCTTAGCAATGAACCTGGCCCTTTGCTTATACTTTTTGGTGATCAAAGGACTCTGAGAGACAGCAGAAAGAACAGCAACAGCTGTTTCATTCACTTAACAACTCCTTCCTGCCATTATGTTGTGAAGAAGACTTAGGCAGGGTCAAGAACAAGGTTTCAAAACAAGAAGCACTCTTCTTTCCTGTCACATCCATCACTGACCCTTCACTTGCAGGAGTACTCCTGTCCTTGGAATATGTTTTTTGTCTAAACCTGATGCTTTTCTTTGAGTCTTCTGCAGTTAAGTTGCCTGTGTCTTATTTATAATTCATTATGCAGGTCTTCTCCGAACTCCTTTCTCTTCTCCAGTGTGCCTGGCTCAGGCATTTTTTCACTAGAATTTTTAATTTCCATTGTAACCCTTACCTTGCTTTGCTGGAGCTTGTAACTTCTGGATGCTTCAGTGAAAAGGGCCTGCCTGCTCCAGGGGAGTCCTTTACAGGAGACACAGGCTGGAGGCCTGGGCCATCACAAGTGCCCTTTGGCTGTAAACCTGGGGTCAAGGCTTAGCTATAGCTACTGCCCCTGCTCTCAGCAGCTTTGAACATCACCAGTTACCTCCCCACTCTGGGGGACAGCACAAGGCTGAACCTGCCCTAAAGTGAACTCCCCAAATCTAATACAACTGTCTGGGTGATCTGTGCTTAACACACTGTATTCACTGTATTCCTTGATGGTTTGCCTGATTTCATTTTCCCTTTTAAACTTGTCACTCTTTTCTCTGCCATAGTTTTTGTGTGTTAGTTTCAGTTCTACATTTTTCAGATTTAAGCTCTTTGATGAGGGAGTGCGAATTGAATTTACAGATAGTTGAATAGCTATCTGTATAGAGAGCAAGACAAACCACTTAGATTTCACTTGTAGAATAATGTCTTGCTATTTTGGAAAAGAATCCAGCAACTTAATGACACTTTGCTCCTACAGCAATGTCAGTCTGTTTGCAACAAGCAGCAGATTTTAATTCTAAAAACTCTTGCCTTTCTACTTTGTATCTTTACCTGAAAAAAAAGCTTGCCATCATATTAAGAGTACAAGGTACAACTGGTTAGAAGGTAGAGCTGATTTTTTGCCAAGATTATCATGGGTTAGGGAAGATTTTCTCACTACAGTTCAGTTTTCTACCAGTCCTGACTAAGAACTGGTAGAAAAGATCTCATTTCCCTTGCCCCTCTGGCGTCTTTTCAGCTGTCATTTTAGAACTCACACATATTTTTGTCAGAAGTAATCTACTGTTTCTCTCAGAGTCTCTTGACACTGTTTATTATAATGTTGCTGTTTTTCATTTATGTGTTCGTTTTATGTTCATGGGTATTTGAGTGAAGGCTATCAGACTGACAAACTAGAAACTGAAGAAACAGATTAAGCACCTTGGGAAGACACAATTTGTTATCCTTGCACAGTGTTCAGTGAATGTGACTCAGGCCTAACTTGCAAGGGTGAGTAAAAGCATTAGTAACAGTTCTCTCTTTGGTCTCCTTTGAAAAACTACGTGTGACAGAGCTGAATGGAGCCTTTGCAATGACAGAACCTCCTTGTGCAGCAATTAGACTGTGATCATTATATATGGGCAGTACTGAGTGGCAGTGAGACAGTAAAAGCAGCTGGTTATAATGTGATAGATATGAATGAGTGGCTTTGATATAAATGCAAGTCTTTTTACCCTGCAAGAAATTTCAGTTAGATGTTGGCATCCAGCCTTTTGCTCAGTCAGAAGTCTCACAGACAGCTCTTTCCATTTGCTCTAAAATCATCTGATCCTATTTATTTTAAATCTAACAAATAGTTTTAGATATTGTAGCATACAGAAATAATGGCTAGATTCTGACAGTCTAGCTTATTTAAATTAGCTAGTAGCTCAGATCCAAGCCTGTATAGCTCTAAATTCAATTGCCAATATAGTTTCAGTCATAGAGTTTAAGCACTTGGGCTGTCCTACCTGCCAGCATAAAGCTGCTGTGAAAAAAAGACCATACGTTTATAGCTACAGCTCTCAGATTAAGATTCTTAAACCTTGGTGTCCACTTAAAAACCTTAATTAAGTGTTGAAGCTCTCAAAAAAGACAGTGTAGATTGAGTCAACAGCTCATGAGACTAGAGTGTTTTTAAGCTGACCTATATTTAGATACTTGGGATGCTTTTTATTTTCCACTGTCTGTGCAATCTAGATGGCTAGGATGGGATTCAGTTGACTAAACACATTTGGGTGTTTGTTTTTGGTGTTGTGGAGTGCTCAGCACCAAACTGACATAAGTCCTGATTCATGTCTGCTAGACCTGCGCAGGCATCTCAGAGACCCAAGGGCATCTCAAACGGCAGTAGGTGCCTATCTTTAGGCTAATGCATAGAGTTGACTATAGTGGGAGCTCAGACATTAGCTCACAAGTAGATATTTACCACTTAGAGGAGCCTGTGTGAAAAAGATATTGAGAGGTGACCTGACTGTGTGGTACTTCAGTACAGAGGCTCTATAAGGAGAGGGAGGGTAGATCCTTGTTGCTGTGCCACATGCTGCTATTTTCTGTGCTCAGTGTACTTAACACTTATTGGATAAAATGTGCAAGAAATGTTGTGACTAGACTAATTTCAGGACTCTTTTCCTCCCAAATACTGCCCTGACTTCGCCAGGGTCAGGTTACCTCTGCCTTCTATTTACTTTCTGTTCCACATAGTGGTCCACTGCAACAGCTCGTGTAGACAGTGATCAGCCCAGATTAGGCTATAACCAGGCTGTCTGAATGCATTGTAAATGCACACCTTGAAAAACTATTTTGGCAGAAGACATGGAGGCCAATACCAAATATGTAATAAATGTCAGCAAATGCATGCAGACTCTTGTACTGTAGGAAACGAAATTCAATATTTGTCTTGGTGCTAAGAATGTTTTTGTCATGGAGCACAGACACAAACTTATTAAAGTCTAAGTCAAGTGATGTACCAAACCTGATGGAAACCTGTAGCTTCACAATAAGCCAGTATGACTCAGTTGGGTTTGTTTCTTTTCTGCAACCAAGCCAGTTCCTGCAATTTTGCATCACCTTCAGACTCTGGGAATGTCAAAGGACTCACAGACGCTGCAACACTGTTTGTTCTCCTTCTTCATTGTTCACATAGATTTAAATATTAAAAGAGATGTGGACACTCACGGAGAAACCTTCACTTGACGGACTGACCCTTTTGTGGGATTTTAACATTTGTGCATCAGTAGGATCTCCAAATTTTAAATGCCAGGGGAGAAGGAGTAGGAATTGATAAATACTTGGAAGGAAGGAAGGGGCAAAATCTGTACTTCAGTTGTGACTGAGAGTAGGAAGGCATATATTATTGTTTGAATAGCAGCTGGGTGTGAGACCATGAACCAGAGCTGGACCTAAGCACAAGACAGCTACATGGACCCTCTCTGGAGCAGGGACTTCTTGGCCTGAGCCTGAACAGACAGAAAGGAGAAATAAGCGCGACCCACAGAGCTGGCAATGCAGATGGCAAGGACTGCTTAATTCCCCACTCAGAAACAGGATTTCCTAGTCTGAATCCAATGAGGATCCTCTGAACAAGAGAGGAGGCCCAGTTTGCCAAGAGCAGTGGCACAGCTTTCAGAAAAGAGGCAGCAGCAGGGGTTTGGATTCTACAAAAGAAGGTTTTATCAAAGGCCTCTGGATCTGGCTGAGGTTTTCATGTCCTGAACTGAGCTTCCTCTAGCACACCCTAAATAAGAGGAAATGTTTTTACCTTTGTCTTTAGCTACAATTCATGTGTAACTGAAATAAGGAAAAGAATAGAAAGCCTGAAAGAATATAAAGTTGTTTGGACAAATGGTTGAAGCAGTATAGGACTCACTATCCCTCTTTAAATGTCCTGGGAACTGTTGATACAAGTGGCAGCCATTATTGCTAAAGAATTTTTTTTCCTGTTCTTCAGTTTATTGATTTTGCTCAAGTGACAAAGTCAATTTTCCCCATTTGCAGATGCAATGAATTCCTGTCTTACCGTGCACTTCCTGGATGTTTTGTTGTAAGGGACAATGGTGGGATGGGTATGGTCCACAGCTCCTCAACTGCAAAAGGTTCACACTGTGGGAAAATTCAGGGATCTTGATTCACCCAGCTGATAGCTTGACGCAAGTCTTCCTTAGGTCTCATCTAGCCCATATGCCTGGTTCTCCTCCACACAATAATCAGTGTGGGGAGAGTTGTACGCAGCCAGGGATCACCCCAAGATAAAATCAGCTTGTGGCAAAAGCGTGGATCTAGACCTTGGTGATCAGAAGTAACCTGAGGGCTCCTCAGTTCAGGAATCAGTGGTGTGGACTGGGAGCTTATAGACCACCTTTCATCACCTCTCCCTCAGTGTGTGTTGTGGGGACCCCCGACAGGACAGACAAGATTTTTGACACAGAAGAGTTTCTATATTTATTGCAGACACCAGTGTGGGTGTGGGGGTGACACAAATGCAGAAGTAAACTGCTGAAATGATGTTCAGCTAATTAATTTTTTTTAATTGACCCAGTTTTTAAGAAAGAATGAAAATGACTTCTCAGGTTCCTTATCATTAAGGGTATACACAAGTCCTTTGCTGATTCAGGACCCTGTGGTTGTGAAAGCTACATTGCTCCATTTACATGAAGGCACAATTAAGTGTAATAACATCAAATTAGAAGAAAAACCTGTAAAGGCTTTTCAAAATAGAGATTGTGTCTGCATTCACATTGGAATAGGGAAAAACCTTACATGAGAAGAAAGGTTTTAGGTCTACCAAAATAATTTGTGGATATGGGATCAAATTCCAATTCTTATTTTTGAATATAAGTTTTAATGAAATAAAAGTTTTAATGATTAATCCTTGCAGAATTTGAATCCTATATATTTCATTTAGAAAAAAAAACCCTAAAAAATCATTTTCATAAACTCAAAAAGTGCTTGAAACCCACACACTGCTGTTGTTGGTTTAAAAAAAGAAAATCAGTTCAGGCTTGACCTGCAACAAATTAGAAGGTATTTTTTAGGTTCAGCCGCCAAACTGAAAAATAAATTATTTGCACATGTCTAATTAGAATTGTAAGAAAAAGCCTTACAGAAGAGGAGCATGAACTATGTTTTACAGCCAGTGTTCTCTTTTTTTTCCCTGTAGTTGCTCACAGGCATTGCTATAACCCTTTCTGTTACAGTTAGTTATGCAGGCTCCAGTGCACCTTTTTCAATTATTAGCAATACACAGTATCCAAGCTGTCTCTTCTTTGAGCCCCTTTAATAAACACAGAAGAGATCTAAGTAGCTCCTTTGAAACACACAGACAGGAGGTAATTCTGCATGCATGGCTGCCTACTTTCAGTGGGTGTGTGCTTGCTCTGTGTATGATCACCTCTCTGAGAATGTATATTTTATGAGTGAATTTAGGTTCTGATGTTTCAGTAACACACACTTACCTCACAAGTTCATGACTTACCCTGGACTGCTGTTGGATTAAAACCACCACTTTAATATTTTATTAATTGCACTGTCATGGTATTCGGGTTACTGGAGCTGTTTCCTGAGGCTAATATTCTTTTTTGCTTAGTTAGGACCTTTTGGAAGATCTTGGGCACTATTATTTCAAGATAAGCTTTTTCATTTATTATACTTCCCATTTCAAGCTGCAGTTACTATCACTTCGGTCCTGTGTTCTGCACTTGAATTTCTTCTACCAAAGAGCGTAGGGTTCTTTCCACAGTTGCCTTCCATTTCTTCCAAATAAAGTTGGTTTGCTTATTTTGGCAACAATTAATATCTCTGAAAGGGTTTACTTAAAACTACTTTTAATGCACCATGCGCATCCTGGTTTCCACTTTTATCCACATGATTTGGAATGGTGATATTGTTTATGTTATTGCACAATGTGTACTTTTTCATATGCCATTTTCTATTTTAAATGCTTTACCTAGATTGGGCAAAAGGATTGAAAAGAGAAAAGTATATGACTACAAACACAAAATATCAGATAAGCTCTTTAGGAAGCTCTCCTTTTGATAGTATTGGTGATATCTGGTCTGAAAGCATCTCAAGGGAAAACATTTCACCCCATTGTATTTAGAAAATGTAATGTGCATTTTTCTATTTTAACACTGTCTTAACATGGGGCTGAATACCCAGACAGTTCTCTTGGGTTCCTTATAATGAAGTGCACTCTCCTTCTGCACATTTTGTTTCCCATTGGAGTGGACTATAATTATAATTATATATATAATATAATATTATATAATATATATAATCCACTCCTGTATTAGTCTCTTCCAATATGATCTTATCTTTTGCATCTGTTGTTTTGGTATCAACCTAAAAAAGAATCCAACAATAGCTATAAAACAACAATAGCTACAAACCAATGCCAGTGCAATTGTCATCTATTCTGCAGGAAAAAATAACAACTCTCTCCATATCTTGTTTACCTTTTAAATCTGAGAAGTATATCGGGGTTTGAGTTGCAGTAAATACTTTTACACAGGTTTTCATGTTCATAATGTACTCCAGGAGCTGTTTGCCTTTCATAGTGAAATAAGAGTACCAATTGGTTATTCCACAGGTCTCAGGCAAATGGTTCTCTACATTTAACACTGTTTGTCTTTTTGCTTTTATTTCTTACCTATTGCTGTTATTAGACAAACAGCTTTGTTGAGCTTTTTATTTTTCCCATGTGGAACAGGGAAGACATGGCATTTCATAAACACGCTGTCCTACGCTTGTTTGGCAAAGACTTATATGGGGCATTTCGTATCTTAGAGAAATACAACCCCCCCTGCTGAATGGTTCATAAATGGGAGAGGATTATGCAGGGAAGGGGTAAGAAATATAACAGCTAAATGACAGATCCAATTATCCAATTTTATGAACTATAATTTGAGTACAGGTGGATCTATCATCTAGCTTGGATGTGTCTGAAGAAAGTAAGCTGAGACCTGACACAGTAAGCTGAGACCTGACACAAGTATCAGGTAACGTACACTTTAGCATTTGTAAGGCATATTTTTATGGTCCGTATTCTGTTATTTTATTGAGAACCTCCATGAAAAAATTATACCCTGGTAGCCTGCTTCTTAGTGTTTAACGACCTACTACAAAACCTGGGTTTTGGTTATAAGCAGACTTCCAAATAATTTCCCCAGTGACTTTCCTGAGTCTGACACTGCAGAGAGAAGCCTTAAGGATTGAAGTGATAAAAACAACAGCATGGTAGCAATGCCTACCTGAGTGAGCAAACTACTAGATACCTTTCAGAACAGGTAGAACAGACTAGCAATTTACAGCAGGGATCTCAGGTCAAAGAGTTGTCAAGGGAACTAAATTCCCTGGAAATTATTACACTAAGGGAGCTGCCTCTTAATTCTGTTGGAAACACCTTCTACTGAATATTTAAGAGTAGTAGCAACTTTGCAGAAAGGGTTTGTAAATTATTTTTTCAAACACACTCTCACAGATCAGTATGGTGCAACATTTTCTGTTGGTTAATTTAGTTTCAACCTTCTCCCCTGTGCTGAAAGCTGCTGCATTTTCCCTTGGAGCCATGAACTGGTTTGAAAGGTTTCCCGGGGGTCTGCTGTGAGGGGTCTCTCTTTGTTACCTGCTCCGGGAAGAAGGGGTGTTCTCTGTGACTGCCAGAAACAACTTTCTCAATACAACACTTGGCACTCCCAGGCCCCGGCTGACCCTTCCAGCCTGGCTGAGAGCATTCAGCCCCATGTCAGGGTGCACCTCATGAGGGGACCGTTAGACTGGCACTTGCATACTCTACCTCCAACGAACAGAACATGAGCTGAATTTGTCAGCTTCCCTTGGTCTCAACTCTGGCACTGGAAAGATGATGGGGAAAATTAATACAAGCTTATTCGAGCAAAAGCAAATCTTAAATTCCTAATAACAGGCTTGGGAACAAAGTGGCAAAGGGAAAAACAAAACAGCAAAATGTAATTCTAACTTTCCTCCAACAAAGCTTGTGTGTCTCACATTACTCCTTGACTTCTGGGGAGGAATTTTAAGAATCAAAAGTGATGTATAGCAGCAGGATCTTCCTCACTCCTTACCCCCTTTCACTTTCTATGCAAATTAGGAATTCATTTCTTACTTAGGGACATCCCTAAAATTCTTCCAAGGTTACTGCAACATTTCAAGCCTATGATAAAAATCTACAAAGGATATTTCATAAAGAAAATTTATTGTTTTTATATTTTTGTCCACCAAGCTCATCTTTATCTTTCAATGCTACATTTTGCATTGGGACTCTGTCGTAACTAGCTCACTCCCATTTCTGATTAGTTTGAAGGACTCTTATTCACAAGCTCAGACAAGTGAAGTTCTTAAGCATGTCCTTAATTTTAAGCACAGGAAGAGTAGTATTCCCTTGCAGTTTCAAAATTTATTTTAATAGAGTTAATATGGATAAGGTTTCAAGCAAGTAGGTCTCACAGTTACATACTGGAAACCTACCCAGAAATAGCTGTCTTAGCTTGAAAACTCTGCCCTAAACAATCACAGATCATGCTGAGACAGAGGACAGGGATGTAAACCTGTACCTCCTGTCTGAAAAGCCAGTATGTACACAACTTCTTGCACCACCTTGCCACCTACGACTTTGTGAACTATGAAAGAATATCATTATAAAAATACCTGGAATAGCGTGTTGCTTTGGAACAGAATTGTTGTCCTGGGGTCAGTTTCTAAAGAGTAATTGTACTGCAGTCAGCATAGTGGTTCATATATTTAAAAGTAAACCCATGCTTCTGTATCACATGGAATTAGGTCAAATCTCTAATAGCAGATAAAAGGAATAATGCTTAGCATGGGTGAATGCCAAAAGGCCCGATTGTAAAAGGTAGCAGCCCACTGTTCTCCTAGGGACAGGTTGCCATGGGGAACATAGCTTTCTGGGGGTTAATAATTCTTCCACTCTCCAAATTATACTGTGGGCACACTGAAGAGACACAGTGACCCTATTAAGAGCATTTGGTTTTATTCAACCTAACGAAGGCACACAGGTTCAGCAGGTTACTTAGCATAACCAAGTCTTAAGTCCTCAGAATCACTAGAGAGCACAGTAGTGTGTAATTTTTTCTCCTTTCTGAAATGCCAAGAAACAATTTCTCCCCTCTCAGTCACCTCCCATAGAAACATCCTCACAAATTTCAAAACATATATATTACAAATTTTGAGCTATAGTCAAGGCCCTGATTTACAGTTGGTCATATCCTAGGGTGCTGGCTGGCCATCTGCTCCCATGCACTGCAGGAAACACTAGTCTGGAAGACGGCATTTCCAGCAGTCCTAAAGGGAGGCTTCACTGTATGGGGTCAGACTGCTTTTTCTGGCTTCATGCAGACTATGTGTGCTGGGGCATGTCGTGGTTCCAGTAATTACTGATGCTGGTTTTGTTTAAATTACAAGCACTTCAGTGTAGGCATACACTGTTCTCAGTGTGATAATCCAGAAGCACATGGCTCTTTCTTAAATTTCTGCCTTATACTTTAGGAGCTACATCCCTTCACCTACATGTAAAGAAGATATTTTTTCAGAAAGGCAAGTTCACTGTACATTCTGAGACCTCGTTCTGGGTTTGCAGTGCTAAAATATGCCACCACTTTCCATAATACCATCTCCTGCAAAGTACTCAGTGCCCTCTATTTGCTGAAGAAATGTGGTTAGCATAGTGGCCTCAGTGGTAGAGTCAATTCAGATTTTATTGTGGTTCTTCGTTTGCCAGGATTTTTCTTTTCTCTCCTTTAGTAAGCTTGAGATAGCCCTCTTCAAGTAGCGGTTTGGAGCGGCTTCCTATGAGAACCCTACTCAGGAAGAGGGGGAACTGGATTACCCCACACATCTATACAATCCTTTTCCTGAAAGATCTCAGTGTAACCAGTGAACAAAAACACAAAACCAAAGCCGAATGCTTGATTTTTCTTTCTCTCCACACATTTGTATTCCGCAGAACTTAAAGAAAACACCTCCTAAATCCCTTCTGAATAATTTAGCTTGAAATGTTTACCCTTTGACAAAAAAGCACAAAATAAGTAGGAAATACAAAGTCCTGAAACTATTCCCAGAAGCCACCGTTGCATACACTGTCTACTCACTTCAGTTCCTTTATGCTAGGCAAGACCTTAGGCTTTCTCTTCAGCATAGGGCACAGGAAAATACAAAAGACACTCAGATCTCCTTCCTCATGGGAATGGGAATCTCAACAGAAGAGAAAGAAAACTGGTTCACTCTGCAGGAAGTTACTTTAGCTTACAAAGAAAATAATTCTCCAATTTGTGCTGAGAGATATTCAACATACGTGGAGTTCTCCTTCCATTTAAGAAGTGAGTTGCAAAGCAGTACACGTTTTGTTATCTACTTTTTTAGTATGCTTATGATTTTATGATAATTAATCACCACAATTTATGAGACCACCTTCTTATGACACACGAATCCTCTGTTTCTTAGACACCCTTCATATAAGTACCTGAGCAATAGACTTAATAGTAAACACAACGTATATTGCAGTGTAATATATCAAAAATTAATATGCCTAATGTGACGGCTTCCAAGAAACCAGAAGCGTATCTGTTGAAGGACTCTGGGGAAGGATTAAAGTAGAACAAGCTGTAATGATGTAATTGAGCCAGGAGGCTGAGATAGTTCAGCTTATTATTACTGTTAAAATTATTATTAAAACATCAACTGATTGAGAGCATACAATCAAACACTTCAGTTTAGGTGACTAACGAGAATATAGACAAGAAGAAAAACTTCCAATTGCACTTTAGAATCAAATGAAGGG
Source organism: Ara ararauna (assembly GCA_028858755.1). Lineage (NCBI taxonomy): Eukaryota > Metazoa > Chordata > Aves > Psittaciformes > Psittacidae > Ara > Ara ararauna. The sequence continues at coordinate 149,009,925 of CM054376.1, forward strand.
AAAAGATACGAACAAGCACAGTACTTACTAGGGAAGGTGAGAAAGTAATAGATGAAAAGAGGCTGAGAAATTCAGTGTCTTTTTTATTTCAAGTATCATGAAAATTTAGTTTTTCTATATGTTTAAAATAAGAAGAATGAAAACCAGAAGTAAGAACCAAGGCTCAAAAACCTTTTAATATTTTAGATATTCTCAAATTTGGGAGGTCTTGATGGACTGTGTTACAGCAACCCCCAACCCTGCAACAATTTTCTTACAGAGATCATGGAAGCCAAGGGAACCTGATAGCAAAGATATTTCTGATTTTGAAAAGAGTGGGATGGAATTATAAAAGTAAAACTTTTTGATGGCCAGGAAGAATCAAAAGCAAGTTATTGAAAGCAGTTTGCAAAGTATCTAAAATAAAATCACACAATAAGAAAAAAAGACAACTGATTTGTGAAGAGTTAAACATTTTCACTGTAATTCCTCTTGTTTTCAGAGAAAATCATGTCATATACAGGGAGAGAGGCAGCAGGAGGACATATCTTGACTTTTGGCGTCTGAGCATTTTCCACATGTCACCCTCTCAAAAAGTCTTGTATAGATGATGGCTTGGGCAGGTTCACAGCTAAAAAAGCACACATCTGGTGCAGAGTTATTTGTCAACCATTACTTGTTATGTTAGGTTCTGTAGGTCTCTGTCCTGTGCTTAATATTCTTCAGTACATTTTAATAGTTTGGAGGAAAGAACTTTCTTTAGAATCTGGGTAAGATGGCAGGCAAGGTTCACTGAAGATTTTCTTGATTGATAGTCTGAAAAATAATTTGATTTTAAAAAGGTGAATTGTAATAAATGTGAAATTCAATATACTGCATTTGGGGATTTAATACAGAAGACAGCATTAAGTGATTGCCAGCAATAGCACAGAAAGGACATAAAAGTTAGAAAGCTTTACATACTAACTCAGAATTCACTATGCCACGCTCTTATAAAAAGGCATGTGCCATTTTGTGTTGTCTGGAAGTTTACTGCCCTGCTGTATCTGGCATTGGTAAGGACTTAGCTGGAGTACTATATTGAACTAAGCCTTCCTATTTTAAGAAAGATGCAATCAAAGACAAAGACTGCAAAAATAACTCTTCAGAAGACAAAACCCATAAAAAAGGTTGGAAGATACGGTTATATTTAACACACATATAAACAAAGTAAACAAAAGAGGAAAGACTTAAAAAGCCTTTCCATCCTGTAACAGTTCTTTATTTTTTCTCTTCTTTTTGTTAGCAGAATAATTCTCTTTTGTATTCCAAGTCCACAGAGGGTAAGACAACAAGGAAATAGCTTAACATGCTACTTTTTTTTTTTTTTTAATTTGGAATTACTTTATAATTTTAAAGTGAGTAAAGAATTAGAAAAATTAGTCTAAGGAGAATGCGCAACCTCAGTACCAAGAGGATTACAGATGCGTTCAAATAAGCCTTTCTCAAGAACGCTCTGTGTTCACCTGATCCTATTGAAATGAAGGTACCCTTTCTCAACCTTTGTTTCTGAGGAATATTCTTTTCATATTCTGTGTATACAAATGGTTACCAACCAATGTAAAATCACCATACCTCATTCAGGCCTAAAGACAGCCCAATGCCTGCTGGGTGCAGAGGTGGTTTGTCCAGCCAGCTCCCTGCAGGTCATTGCCTTGCTACAAGCATACTCAGGCTGGCAAACTCAACATTCAGGAACCCTCTTCTGCCAGCCTCCTTCAGACACAGCTGTAACCCCCCTTTTTAATGGGCCACCCACAAGGCTCTTTCATGGCTATTATAACCCCCTTTACCAGGAGCATACTGTTTCTCATGCCAGCTCTGAGCCTTTCAATCCAATACCCAAGCCACTGAGCCCTCTTTCTGCAGCAGGCTCCCAGCCTATTTAACTTCTCCCTGCTACTCCAAAAGCCAGATAGCCTCTGGCTCCCAGCAACTGCTGGTGGTATTTCTCTTTCTATGCTGGAAGAATGATTAAATTCTCTCATGGATATGCACCAAAACGAATTAAATTAGCCTGGTGGCTCACTGCTCAGCTTGGCGACTGATTTCAGTGAAAACTGCTACTGCCCAGATTAGAATTTGGCTGGGTTGAGAAACTGCCCTGGTGGGAAAAAAAACCTGTCCTTCACCAACTTTTGCTTCCTAAGCCTGTTTATTGGAAACATTTCTGGGGTTTTTTTTAAGGGCTTCAGGGACTTCAGCTTTGTAGCAGGTAACTTCTTCCATCTTTTCTTAGAGAACTGGAAATATCTTCTACCTGCAGGGAATTGCTCCCAACTTGCAACCAAACCATTCTTTCATGCACACTCACTTTATTAAGCATATAAATAAATATCTTCTTACTTTCATATATTCAGACATGTCTGAACCATTTTCTGTGGTTGACTGAGCCTTAAGACAAGAATCACATCTCCATGTGTTTCCGAAGCACCAACACCACCATCTCTTAGTAAACAATAAGAATTTCTTGCACTTTTTCAGATGCAAAGTGAAGGAAACCATATGAAGACTGTGAATTCCCATGGAAGCCGGACTTTCATGAGTAATATATTAAAAAAAAAACCTTAGTGATTTGGTGTTAGAAATAGATTTTTTTTAGATATTGGTACAGAGGGCATGTTCTTTGGAAACAGGTCTTTAGAAAGTCATTCAGTTGTCCTATTTCAGGTGTTGAATACAGATAAAATTTTACTGAAGGGACTATGATTTTGCAAAGCAATTTTCAAGCATGTGTGTTTCATGGCTTGAAGTTAAACAGAGCCTTCCTCTAAGAGGCCACTAAGCAGAAGTGCAAATCAATGACATTCTGAAAAACTGAACTTTGTTTGAAAATTGAGTTTCTTGCCTCTCTAAAGGGCTTTGTGTGTAAAGATGCCACAAAGATGATTATTTATATAATTTTTAACAAATTTTCATGCTAATAAATAAACATGGCTGCAAAAAGAGAAGTAACATACATACATCTTAGAGTTGCTTTTCCACAAAACGAATGTTTAAATGTTAATTTATATTTTAAAAAAAATTAATAAATAAAACCCAAACAATGGGGTGGGGATAGAGAGGGTTGAAAAAAAAGGATCTGCAATTAGAAAAAGACCTAGGAAAATCTTCATACAATATACGTGAGAAAATTAGGCTAATGTTTTCAAACCTTGGCAACTATGATAAAGCACCAAAATAGAAACATTTGTATTTAATCTCTGTGCCTGAGGACTCTGATACAGGTTTGCAGGACGAGATACCTGGGCTGGGTCTTACATAGAGCTCCACTTCTACTCACCTCAGAGCTGTCTAACTCAGTAACAAGTATAACTGAACAAGATGTTCATCTTCACTCTCACTGCAATCACTGGGAAGGCAAAAGTATTAGAAAGCAATCGGCTGTTAATACATTCCCTCTTTTCTCTATTATGCATTTTTGTTCAAATATTCTTTATTGAAAGGTTTGATTTCTATTCATGACTGGCCTGGAACAAAGATGACTCCACCAAAATCACTGGCATGACACTCATTCAGCTGAGATAAGAAGTAAGCCTAGTATGTCAGTGTTTACATGTACTGCGGGCTCTGCATGCAGAGCAGAGTAAATAATGAGAGAGCAAGAATTTACAAACCAGCAACGGTTGTTGAAAAGCTTTGAAAATTAATTGGTGAAAAAGTTGGATGAGCTTCTACAATCACAGAAGTCCACTAACTTACCTTCTGTAGCATACATGCTTTATAGTGTTTAAATCTTTACGTTTACCTAGGATGAAAAAGAAACAGTGAAAGTAATTCCACTAATCACATGAGGTATATCCTACTTGAAAGCTAACAAAACACTTTCCAAATGAAATAGTCAGCAACACATTACCTATTCTTGCTTTTCTCTGCATGTGAGAATATCACACATGCACTGACACATAGAAAAACCTTTTTTTCCTTATTTAACTTGGTAATAATTTCTGATTCTGCTACTGTGGCTGTATACTTATATTTCCTCTTTTTCACCATTAAAAACTTAGGATGTGAGGTGAGAAGGTGCACAAAAGAGAGAAGGAAAAAGGTAACAAGAACAAAGTGAGGTACACTGGTAATTGTGAGGACCTGTGAGCATGGATTTCATGCAGAGGCTGTAAAAGCCATTCAGATTTTACTCCTGAAAAAGCAAGACCAGTGCAATACTCAGCTCAATATTTTCTCTGCACATAAAGCAAGGCAGCAACTCTTTTCTTGTGCATTACAATTCAAAGCAAACATGCTCAAATATACTCATAAACATGCCTTCCCGTTGTCTTGTTCTTGCATGTCACGTATGTATACCACATGACTGCAAATAAAAGCTGGCTGTAGCAAGTCCAGGAAGACCACGTCAATTTCTAGTTCTCTGTTCCTCCTTAAAATCCAATTTGAGATATCTAAAAATTGAAGTGGGAGCCAAGCTTTGTTGTTGCTGTTGTTTGCATTTTTTTTTTTTTTAAGACGGAAGAGGAAAAGAAGATCAAATGTCTAAATCGTTTCCTTTTGGTATCAGTCTTGAAACGTAGGTGATACAAATTAAATGCATCCAATAAAAGTTTAAATGGCTTTAATGGTTTAATTGGCACTTCCACCAGTATTTAGTGACCAATATAGCACCATCTTCAAAGACTCTGTTTTCTGAGAAGTATGAAAGCTGCTCATAGCATTAGAATAATGATGTTCAGGCTGCTACATGTTTCACAAGGGCCCTAGAGATCCCCTACGACCGAAAAGTCATTAGTTTGCTAAGTTGATGGTTTTGCCCAGTGCCAGAATAGAATCATAGAATCATAGAATAGCTAGGGTTGGAAAGGACCTTAAGATCATCTAGTTCCAACCCCCCTGCCAGGGGCAGGGGCACCTCCCACTAAACCATGCCACCCAAGGCTATGTTCAATCTAGCCTTGAACACCGCCAGCGATGGAGCATTCACAACTTCCCTGGGCAACCCATTCCAGTGTCTCACCACCCTAACAGTCAAGAATTTCTTCCTCATATCCAATCTAAACTTCCCCTGTTTAAGTTTGAACCCGTTACGCCTTGTCCTATCACTACAATCCCTCATGAAGCATCTCTATAGGCCCCCTTCAGATACTGGAAGGATGCTATGAGGTCTCCACGCAGCCTTCTCTTCTCCAGGCTGAGCAGCCCCAACCCTCTCAGTCTCTCTTCATACAGTAGGTGCTCCAGTCCCCTGATCATCCTTGTGGCCCTTCTCTAAATCCAAGGCAGCCAGTTCTTCCGATAGCTTCTGGAGAGGGCCCACATTGTCCCTAGTCTGTCTTTTATTTGCAATGTACCTGTAGAATCCCTTCCTGTTATCCTTAACATCACTAGCTAAGTTTAATTCTAAGTGGGCCTTAGCTTTCCTAACCTGGTCCCTATCTTCCCAGGTAACATCCATGTATTCTTCCCAGGCCTCCTGTCCTTGCTTCCACCTTTTATAAGACTCTTTTTTCCTTTGAATTTTCCTCAGCAGCTCCTTATCCATCCAAGGAGGTTGTGTACTTAAATCAGCAATCACAGTTAGGATAAGGTTCACTTCACATATGTCTGTAAATGTCAGGATCTTGATTCTACTGTCTCCATGAAGGGATCCAATGCCATCTAAGCTGCCCAAAGATGTCTTGCTTACCTCATAGCTGCCACTCCATCAAATTTCCTATAGATGCTGTGCCACATCTGCCAAGCTAAGTACACATACACTTATAAGCCCCAGAGAGTATCAAATGGCCCTAGTCACTGATGTCTGAGCAAATTATCTGACTTCTAAGGTCTTGACCAATAAAGTTGACATGGTCATTTAGATTACATTTCTAGTTAACAGCAGCAAAACTTCAGCTTCAGAAGCAGTTTGTCACATTTTAAAGAGAAATAGAGAGAAATATCCCACATTAAGACAGATAATGTATTTCTGTATAGACTAAAAAATGATCTAAAACTTTATTTATTTGGCCAAATATTCAAAAGAAAAGCTGGAGTCCTGTTTGGATTCATTCAGTGGTCTCTGTAGAGGAATTCTGATTACATGTCTACGTGTGTGTAGCAGTTTCTCCTTGGGTGTTTTCAAATCACCCTGGCCAATATCTCCTCCATGAATGCTGAAAGACATTGTGAAAAAATACCGAGTCCTCAGCTAGTCTGATCAGCGCTTGTGCTTCAGTCCAGTCTCAGGGATTTACACTTGTTAAGAGACGTATTGAGACTCTTTGCGTTATTGGGCCAGGGATGTTATCACTGGTGTCACTCCTTTCCTGACTGTGGAAAAGTTCCTAAGTGTACAGGTGTGGCGTTAAGCATATTACTGGAATTTTTTTTTAATACTGAATATGAATCCATATTTCTGTGTCAGCGATTACTTGAGTTAATGACTTTCTTTTTTCATTCACTGAAAAATTTAAAAAGCAACTAGTACTACGCCAGTGCTATTTTCAGTGACAGACATTGCTGGAATTTTATAGCACGAGTATGCAATTGATTGAGAAGAGGGCAATCCACGAGATGGTCAAGATGGTCACTGCATTTAAATACGGTCAGATTCTGGAAAGATTTGAGTGACATTTCTACAAAGGAAAAGAAAAATTGTCGTTGGTTTGAATTAATTAGCTATGGCTTCCTCAGAAGTAAGGGAGACAAGGTTTTCAAAGAAGAAATATATTTTCTCTTATAGTGGCTTGTAAAATTTTCAAACAATGGAGAAAAATGCCACAGTTGTAACATGTCATGCTATAAAAGTTATGATATGAAATACTGATTTTGATCAGCTGAGAAATAGTGTGTTTATCATGTGGTACTGCAAGATTTGCGTGTTGGCAAAAAAGAGTGTATTGAGCACATTATATAAGACAGAAGTCAACTCTTCGTACAAGACACGCTGAAACAAAACCAGCCCAACCCAAGAAAACCTGTTGATCACCCTTTAAAAACAAACTAAGCAAGTTGTTTGCACAGATTATGGGTGTGCTGTTTATCAGTATAGCCTGCCTGAGCTTACATAGCTCAATTTTCTTGTCTTGCAGAAAAGAATCGGATAAGTAATTATTTACCTTTAAATACAAACATTAACTTCTTTAAAAGTGATTATCCTCAGAATCAAGTGATTAGCAACTAGAAAAGCTCAACAAGACTTCAGTTTTTATTTACACATATGTACTTCATTATAAAAACAATTAATGCCATCATCTGCCTACCTGAAACAACTGATCTTTCTCAGTGATAATCTGTGATATTTACAGAGTGAACTGCTATCCTATTCAGAATTAGCTATTAAAATATCCCAGATAAAGCTATTCCTGTGTTAATAATTTGGCTATTTTAGCTTTTTCTCATCATCAAATCACCTGCTTTTTATTTATTTTTTTTTAATGAAACATTTGGCAATTCAAATTTATTCACCAGATATTTCATGTAAATCATTTTTATATGCAGATTCTTCTGTCAGGAATATGCAAAATCTGAACTGTGCTGGAACATGCTGATCACATGATGTTCCTTTCTTCCTCAAATTGGAGGAGTAAAACTTGGAAATAGCTTTCTCCACAAGGAGAACATACATTTATTTGCTAATGCTTCATTAGAAATGCATTGTTTAACTGATTGTTCCTGTTTGAAACTGTATCCATGGAAAAAGAATAAAAGAACAACCAAGCAAAGCAGTTTTAAATTGCTTTTTTTAATTAATATGCCCTGTTTGTTCAGTTCTTTCACCTGACGTTAGCCAAAATCAGAGAAAGAGCTGCCGTTACATTATATTCACATGGATCTCAGTCACTCCAATCAATTGCTGTTATGGTGCTTGGCTTTATTTACTAGGGAACATTGAACTGAGAAGGTCTGTGTATCCAGTTTAGCTCAGCAAAAACACTTTTAGCTAGCTTCTCAAAGGACCCCTAAAGACTAACATTTGCAAACCTGTGCTCTCCACATCACAGTAATCCACTGCTGACCTATTTTTTATTGTGTTTCTAATAGCTGCACTGTCTTTCATCACACAGAATAGGCAGGTTTACTTAAAAGAAAAAAAGAAAAAGATGCTAAATGACAGTTTTCAACCTGTCTATAACAACCTTTTAGTAGAAAATTACCATAGATGGTGCCCTAAGTCCTTCATGCCAAAAAGATTGTATTGCCTTAGTACAGTCATGTCTTCTGTTCTTAACCACTTTTGAAGTAGAATATAATGATGTGAAATGTTAAGTAAGAACATTAAAAAAAACTTTAAAATCATTCACTAGATTTTATTTATTTTTTTTTTTAATAACATCAGTGGAAGCTAATAGGAAGAATTCAACATGTATTTTCTGGAAGGAAATATCATCATCTCTCTGACATATCAGTTGAAACACATGAAACCCTATTATTTTTATGATTTTTTTCACATTACTCCCTGACAACTCCCTAGGCAATTCAACCTAGGTAATGCTATATGATTTAGATACAATTTGCAGTTTAATATATAAATAAATTATAATTCAGTGAGCAGTTTGATACTGCAAAGGTCACCATTAGAATTAATTTTCTGGTAGCAAATAATTTTTAAACTGTGGCAAACTGAAACGAAGAAATAAAAAAAGATCTCAAGATTTGGTAAATAACTTTACAATGAGTTGGAAACACACAGCCCACATACCTACATACCTGCCCATGACCTAGCACCGACATCAGTGCAGTGTAGTCTCAGTTCCTTCAGATGTCTTTGAAGATTTTTTTTTAGCAGAGGTAGTGTTAGTTCAATCAGGTATCTCCTGACAGTTCAAGAAACCTATGCCACTACTTACTGGGTTGATTCAGGATAGTTTTCATTTAACAGTAACCCTACTGTCAGCTAAGACAGAATTAGGTGTCCTCTTACAGTGTCTCCATTGTTGTAACTGAAGAGGAAGAAGACTACAATCTTCTTTCTCAGACCTTATTTTATTCAGTTAAAAAAAATTATATAGATTTGTCCCTTCCTGTACCATTGCATTCATGCTTATGGAGGTCTTTGGGCAGAAACTAACATATTCCTTTATAAGGGTTCAAGCTCATCTATCTCTAGGACTCTGTCTCTAATCTTTGCTAAATCTTCAGTGACTTCAGAAGAGCTTCAGCATGAGATACTGCTACTTGCAGACCAATTCTCCTGTTGCTGACTCAATCAGAATACCCAGACCAACCCTGTGACTATCTGTGGTGAAACGACTGGCTTGGTAGGTGAGGGGAGGGCAGTGGGCGCTTCAGTATTGACTCCAATATACTTTCAATACTGTCTTCCATATGATCCTTGTAGAAAAGCTGACGAAATAGGGACTGGATGGAACGACAGTGACACAACTGAAAACTATCCCAGCAGAGCTCAGAAGGTGGTGGTCTGAGTCATGAGGTCTAACTGGAGCCTAGTAACTAGTGATGTACCCCAAGAATCAATATTGGGGGCAATACTTTTCAACATTTTCATTAATGATCTGGATGACAGGACATAGTCTCAACAGATTTGCTAATGATGTAAAATGGAGAGAAGTGGCTGATACACCGGAGAGTCATGCTTCCATTCAGTGTGACTTTGACAAGCTGGAGAAATGGGCTGAGAGGAACCTCATAGCGGCCTGTGCCTGGGGAGGATGTTGAGGGCTGCCTGGCTGGAAAGCGACTTTATGGAAAAAGACCTGAGTATCCAGTGCTCTATGACTGACAATTGGCACAGGTTGCAAAGAGAGGTTGTGAAGTCTCCCTCCTTGGAGATATTCAAATGTCATCTGGAAGTGGTCCTGGACAACCTGCTCTAGGTGTCTCTGCTTGAGCCAGGAGGCTGGACCAAATGACCTCCAGATATCCCTTCCAATCTCAACTATTCTCTCATTCTGTGAAAATACTACCAAAAAAAAATGCAGAAGGGAGTATCTCATTGACTTAAGCAGGACAAAGATTACACCCTGTCGTGGTTTAAGCCTCTCAGCCATGCAGTTTGCTCACTCACACCCTCCTCTTTCTTCCCCCTCTGCTCCTGGGGGGATGGGAAGGAGAATGGAAAGAATGCAACTCCCACAGGTTGAGATAAGAACAGTTTAGTAACTAAGGTATAACACAAACCACTGCTGCTACCACCAATAATAATAATGACAAGAGAAATACAAGGAAAGAGAATACAACTGCTCACCACCCGATACCAAGCCTGACCCAGCAGCGAACTCCTACCTTTCCGGGTCTCTGCTCTCCATTTTTTACATCCTGGGCATGACATGCTGTGGTATGGAATACCTCTTTGGTTAGTTTGGGTCAGGTGCCTTGTCTCTGCTTCCTCCCAGCTTCCCCTCCTCCCTGGCAGAGCATGAGGCTCAGAAAGTCCTTGGTCAGACCAAAACATTACTAAGCAGTAATCAAAAACATTGGTGTTATCAACACTGTTCCCAGGCCGAAAGTAAAAAACACAGCTCTACACCAGCTGCCAAGAAAGAGAAAAATGACTGCTACTGCTGAACCCATGACACACCCTAACTTCATTATGACCATTTGAAATATTCACCTGCTCCAGGTGAAATTAATAAATGACCACTGTAATCGGCAAATAACAAGTGGTATTCTAACAGATATTCTAAAACCAGTGCAGGATTGCCCACTATTTATTAATTTCTTAAAAGAAAGTCTCATTTTGGCTGTCTTTAGCAGAAACAGGCAGAAAATGCTGTGTTCTTGAATAACAAAGGTTTTAATGTGGATATTAGTTTATTATGAAAATTTTTGTAAAAGTATGTAACACAGGTGCCCTTCTTAACTCTTAGAGCAATGAATGAAATGTAGTTTTCAAGAGATTTTGCAGCAAATCTTGCAAGAAATAAGAAAGTAATTGCTGCCTATGTTTATTGTCATGTTTTGGAAATCCTTTTAAATCTTGTATTTGCTTACTTTCAGTTATCATGGTGTGCTCAAGAATAAACCCTGAGTGTAAGTCTTGGATAAAGAAACATAAAATGTTTCATTTTCTTCATTCCAAGAAAACTTAAGAGCACACATGGCTTTTGTAGAACGCTGATATGTTATTTAATCATTTATCATTTGCAGGTTTGTAATTCTGTGTGATGGTGGCAGATTGGACTGAGCTCTGAAAATACAATGATAAACTTTTGGTACTTGAGGACTCCTAAGTACTCTAGGCAAAAAGGTAAAAGTTCTGGTCTAAAGACACCAACTCCAAACCAATATTACTTATCTGTCATAGTAATCAGTGGAGAATACAAACCAGAAAATACGTTGTGTAAGGTCATGATGTAAAAATTTCAGAATCAGGCCTCCATTTAAGACTATGCTGCCCATAGGATCTAAAAAGTTTTTGTTTCCCCTTTCCCCCCTAGAGGTATCTCTATGTAGATTTGGCTGTTAGTTTTAGTGGCAGCAGTTGTTATACTTTATGGAAAAGGCCTTTCATTACCTGCTATAAAAATCACATTGTGTGAGGAGGTAACTATATCATGTTAACAATCAAGAGTCATTTGCTTCATGGCGCTTCAGCATCACATTTAAATACCACTGTGTTACTTACTGAATACTGATGATTATTTATCTTTGACATCATTCATAATTGACAGTTCTTCAATACTATACTCTTAGTATAACACAGGACTTACTCAGGTTTGAGAGTGGGGGTTAAAAGCAGATTCAGACCCTTAAACCTCTTAGTTGCTCCAGACAATATGCAGGGTAGGTCAAACAAGAAGGTGGAACTGCTGTGAACTATTATACAAAGTTTATATCTTGTTTCCAAGACACTGGGGGAAGAAGCATCACATCCATCACTGAAGGTCTACATTCTCTCCAGAGACTCTAGAAACTCTGAAAGCAGATATATCTCAATAAATCTGCTTTCTGGAAAGACATCGGAATACAAAGTTAGAAAATGCCCTAGGATTTATTTACATTCCTCTGGAACTCTTATGACCTAGGGAATTATACTGAACTTCATAGAAAAGTGATCCATTATGTAATACTGGACAGTCAAACTACAATTGCAAGGCAGAAATGCTGAATGACAACTGAATATCAAATGCCAATTAAACAAGTACCAGAAATCATGTGAGCTGCCTGTAATGCGGCACTAAACTAGGCCAAAGCACAGCACCAAGCACTCCACATTGCTAAAACACACTGGTTTGATCTAAACCAGCAAACACTCTCAGCGTATGGAATTGGTTAGGCCAACAGTTGTTTCCAGTAAGGAGTATAGGGAATGACAGTGTCTTTCAGGGGTGGGTGATAGTAATGTAGCTTAGTTGCACATATATGATCTATATAGTGTAACCTGCTAAGAATGGGACCTCCTCTATTTTATTTGCCAGTAAGATGCAGCTTCAGATATGAGAATGGGAGGTAGAGTATCAACACTGAATTACAGGATGTAGTCCCTCCTGTATATATAGACCCATTGGTTTGTCAGCTTGAGAGCTGTAACAGTATTTGGAGTTAGAGGCTTTCCCTTTGGAGAAGAAGTATATCCGTCACTGCACACAATTATTCATAAAAGCTGCTCTTCATTTCTGGCTTACAGAGCATCACAGGTGTGTTTAGAATTTATTGTGCACAATCTTTAAAGGTCAGTGCACACATTTAGAGTTCTGCTGCACAAAGATTTGCTGTTCAATGTAATTTTAGGTCACAGTACTTAGGCTCACTTCAGCTGAGGTCAGAAAAGAGAGAATGAACAAGGAGACATAAGTATTATCAGAAAAACAGATAACAAATAAGACAGTTTATATTATTTATTTGAGGCAAAACACAGAGACATTGAGTCTGAAAATAGAATCTTTCAGAACATTATAAACAATTGTGACCAAGGTTAACATGGAAATAACTTTGGAAACTTAACTACAGAGGAAGTAATAATGGCATTTTAAAGAATTTTTTCTTACGTAACACTCACTGTGAAATGTCTTTTCTGTTTAAAAGTCTTTTTCTATGATAAAGACAGTGGGGTTTTATTTTATACCATATTGCATTATAGAGTGCTCTTCAATATAGTGTTACAATGTCTATTTAGACACTGCATGCAAGAACAAGGCACTTAAGGAAGCCATGTGATTGTAATAGTATCTTAGCTGTAATTGGATAAGTATCTGTATTTTCCTTTGTATCAACTAGAGAATCTAAATGTCCTTCTGGAATTCATTTATTGTAATAGATAGATAAGTTTCTTGCCATTGTAACACTATCCAATATTCTCAATGCCTAGTTGGATTGTTCCTCATTGTGTTTCACACATGCACGAAGCAGTGTTGTATTTTTAATTTTTGGTGCTTGGGTTAAGAGTGACTGGATATAATGAACAGGATGTGCCTCATAAATGTAACATGAAAATTACAGGAACACAATGACCTTTTCTACTAAAGAAAAAAAAGTTCATTTGTAAACCACCGACAAAAAGAAAAATAACTGAAAAATCAAAGATCAGAAGGACAGTCATTCATTTATGCACTAGCTAAACCCATTACATTAAAATAATCTCTCTTTCATGAATATCTATATTGACCAGAACTCCCATCTGTTTTCATGTTACAGCTATAGAAAAAAAAAGAAGAAATAACCAGAGAGGAAAACAAAGCTAAAAATATGTTCAGGTTACATAACAGAAGAGCGAGTTGTGTTCATATCAGAGAAAATATTTGCCATTTGTTTGCAGATCAGATTCTTCAATAGTGCTATTAACACTGGTGTAAATGAGAACAGAATTCAATCTTTAATAATTTTCATAACGTGACTAGCAACTCCTAGTCATTCTTTAGAAAAAGGTATGATAAAAATCAAATAGCTTATCCAAGGATGGATAAAACTATGTGGCCATCTCACTTTCAGGTCAATGACTTGTGTGGTAACCTGGCTCAGAAGAAAAAAAACCCTACATATCCTAACCACAACAGCTTTTTGATTACCTGGGCAAAAATAATTGGTGGTCGTACTCTATGGGAAAAAATAGCCACATGAAAAGATTGGGCTTAACTCTATTTTTGACATTGCAATGTATATTCATTAAATCTAGCATAAACAGCTCCTACTTCACAAGTGTAAAACTCTTTCTCGACATGCAGTTACACATCCTTTGTAAGTATGGAGGTTTTTTGACTGGGGAAGACCACCCTGTGTTCAGCTGCCTGCATGCTAGGAGTTCCACTGCCCAGAAATCAGCTGGTTCAGCTCTTTATACTGGGTTTCACTTGTCAATGGGGTGCAGGTGTGTTTTAACTTATCCTCAAGGATCTGTCTCTTGAGAGTGAAACAGATGGGATTCTCCTATGCACATCTGCAGCCAGTTTGATACCTCTGTCTACATTCAGTATATACCCATGGGTTACAGAAGCCTGAGGGTCAATTTAAAGGCTCCCTTTATGGGTTTAGTCCATATAGGGCATAGTTCTCTAATTATTTACACATATTCTGGTAACGCAAAAACTTAAACTGAGATCTGAATCTGCACTCAAAGTTCTGCATTTTGTTCTACGTCATGAACCTTGTGTTTCATAAGAAAATACAGAAAACCAAAACCTTCTCTTTTTTAAAACTTTGCTGGCTATGTCTTAAATGCACTTTGTCAGTGGCTCTCTTCAGCTTAAAGTTAATTTTGTAGCAAATTACAATTTCAGAGGGCATTAAAACAGGCGGTATTGGCTTTCCCCACTGTTTCATGTTTTCCTGTGCTTATTGTGAAATATGTTCAAGCTGAGAGTTAAGGCAGGTTCTGCTGCCTAAATATGCTTATAGAAAGCATACTTCTTGGGCATTTTTATGTTCTTTGTGCCTATTCAATGATACCTCAGGGTTCTCTCAGTGACAAAAAATTCTGCGGTCTGGCAGGCTTCTGTTTGAAAAGGGTTAGGTTACTTCCAGAAAGAAAAGGTTGGGAAAGAAAAGCATATGACAGGAAAAAGCTTGTTTCATATAACTAAGTGCAAATAGCTACAGCTTTGCATGCATCTGAAAATTACCCTGGATTAAGATGGAATACACGTGTATGTATGTATATATATGCAAGACTACTGAATTAAGTATAAGCCTAAGCACAGACCTTATTCAAATGAGAACACATTTTCCTGGCATTATGTATTTCCCAAATACTTTCCTCCTGGATTAAGTGTCTTAATTTTGATTTTTTTGTTTCAGGTAAGCAGTCCCAAATAAAGTCTATGAAGAGAGATGTTATAAACATCTGTTTATGAAAATAATTTTTTCTTGCTTAGAAAAAATGGAATATTATGCTCTATAGCTCAAGAAGCATCAGAGTGAGCAGTATGTAGAAGAGGTGGAGCAAATGTGTTTTAAGGAAAATGCTATGGGATAATTTCAAGGACTGTAAAAACAGAAAATTTTTTAATTGCAAGAGAAACCTAAAGTTGTTAATCTTAATACTGAAATTGTATCCGGCATTAAACAGTTGTTGACAGTCACTGGTGCTGTGATTTAGTTGCCTAAATACAAGCATCTAATGCATATATTTATATCTATCTACCTGTGCTATATTAATTGTGCACAGGACCTTCAAAGGCAACCTTCTCCTTTCTGGAGGAACTGCTGGCAGCCAGTGCATCTTAAATGGCAATAGGTGCCTCTATTTAAGTGACTGAATTACATCTTTGGTTTCATTGCAAGTACTTTAAAGGAAACTGTGTTGAAATATTATAAATAAGAAATTGAATTATTGCCCATAAATAAAAAATTGAATTATTGCCCTGGTTAAGAAAGCAATGTATTGATGTAGTCTAGGTGTCTTTGGAAATAAAATACAAGTGATACTGATCCAATTTGATAAGGTCTTAGATTTCAGCAGAATGGCTGATTCCATCAGTCTCTAGTGCTACGCAAAATTCTCTGATCAGCTCCACTGTTCATATTCTGGCCTCTTATAACTTCTCACATCACACGTCTGCTGTCATTTACTCCAGTATAAAGTCACAGTTGATATGCACTGGAGAGCACGGTCTGGCCCAAAGTCCACAAATTTCTTTGTGTATCTGCTTTTAGAGCCAGTCTTTGCTCTCTTTATGAATTCAAATGGCAAAGCAGATTTGCATTGAAACTTTAGTTATTTTCTTGTGAGCAGATATTTTTATTTTGGGAAAAAAACACACAGACTATTAATTGCTACATAAAAAACAATCAATGGGTTCAAGATGTGTACTGATAATGAGCTGTGTTTAAGTACTGGAACAGCTTGAAGTAGAAGTGCTGTTGGTGTACCTTAAAAATATGCTCCTTTGTGGTAGACGATCATTATAAAATAGCCTGAAACTCGTCCAGTTGTGATGACTGTTGACCTGACTAGCATTGTAGCTGACCAGAGTCATTCTCTGTAACTGAAAGTTTCATTGCTGGTAAAATAAGCTCAAGAAAGAGTCAAGTCTATAAGCAGGTTTGTACACTCAGTGGAAGCTGTGCTAGGATGTGAAAAGTATGACGTGGATGAGGTGAGGGCTGAATAGGCAGGGTCAGCACCAGTCCCACACTGCAGACAAAACAGTGTGGGCACAGAGTAGAAGGAACAAGCAGAAGCGATATGTACAGGTACAAAGTAATGACAACGCCTTTACACATTACCAGACCACAGAGCCTAGCATCTGGTAAGAAAACATGGAAGTAGAAGAACCTTAATGAGACCATGATGACCGGTTGTTTACTCAACTACAGCACAAAACTCATTAGTAATTGCTGACTGCCCCTGCGGTGTACTGTGAGGGACCTCACCTAATTGCCTGAGTTCCTGGAGATGAAAGATCTCTTCCCTTGAATAAGCAATGATCTAATTAACACACTTCTGTGCAGCATTTCTGGTTCTATATCTTTCTTGCATTTTGGTACCATGTTATGCGGTATCCAAAGGCAACAGCATTGAACTCTTTAGACATTTAACATGTGCTAGCCTTTAAAGAGAAGCTTTTCAGAGCTGGACTGCCATGGCAAATTTTAATGAATCAAGGTACAGATTTTGTATTCTGCTTTGCCACAAAGGTGTTCAGGAAGCTGCAAATGAAACAGATTTATAACATAACATTCCTTTGAAAACAGCTGGACTAGTAGACTACTCAGGGAGAATCCTAAGAAAGAATGAGAAAGAACCAGAAAGCTAACTAAAAATGGTTTTCCCAGTGCTCTTGGCTTCTGCACAACGGAAGAGTAGAAGAATTCATGAGCTATTACTTAAGAAAGTCAGTGGATGCCCTCTGCAACACCACCTACAATAAGATTCAGTGGTGAATTCAACTAAGACTTCTCAAGTACAAAATACTATGTGAGACAAAAATGGCGAGTGACTGGACTGAACAATTAGTACAGCTTATGCAGATTTAGAGCAAGAGCAGGATGAATGATAACAGTAAAAAGGGGGAAAAGATATGTTTTTCAAGTGAAAGTGACTGGCAGGAATATGTTACGTACACATATGAAGCTCTTTGTTAGCCTTGCTTTGTTACTTTCATCTCAGCTACTCCAGGGATGTTTTATACGCCTTCTTACACTGGTGAGTCATCTCCCTGGTCTGAGCTTCAGCTTCTTCATCTATTGAAGTGGAGAAGAATACTTCTCTCTTGCTTGCTGGAGTATTATAGTTATAGTTCCTAAACCACTGTTAGTTCCAACGCAGTAAAATGCATGGGAATGCAGAGGATGGTCATTAATTCTTCCTGGGGATTTTGCCCAGAGACATATCTCTCACAGGTATTTCTTCGGCAAGCTTGTTTGAAGTGGTATGCCAAAAAGCCTTTCAGTTTGCAAGAGACTGTTTGTGTGTGCTTTAGAGCATGCCAGAACATATCTGAAAAGCAAAATGCATTTTCCAGGTAATTTCAGATTACAGAGTTTCCCCACAACACGTAGCTGCAGTACATACACTACCTTTACACTGTCAGCCCAACAGAAGTTTTTGTTACCTAACAGCAGGAGAACACAAAGAAAACTGTCCAGTCTCAATGGAGAAACAGACAGGGGAATTGGCTTGTGAGTTCTAATGGATAGAGTGTTTGGCTGACTGCAGCTGAAGTTTTTCTGAAGCCCCTATGCAGTTTGCCCACCACTGTGGTAACTGCTCCATAGACAGTGAGAGGCAAAGTGCCTGCAGGAGCTAAAGTTATCTTGATGCTCATATGAAATGTGTACTTTCCCAAGGACTCTGCTCCTCCCTCTAGAATTGCCTTACACAAATGCAAACCCTTACACCCCTCCCATATGCAGGTCAGAATAGCCCATATCTTTCTTAAATCTCCTCATTCCCCCATTCAGACTTTCCCTACCAAGCTCTTCTCTTGTTGAATTTGTCACAGGCAGACCTTTGCCAACCAGGCCATCTATAACATATCTTCATGTTTACAGGAGACTAAGAAGTTCCCATGTCCTGGTTCAACACTGGCCTTCACATACCCTTAGAAACCTTCTCTTGCCCCTGATTTAGATGTGTAACAGACAGCTTACATTTCTGAGCGTGTCAGTGATCCTCAGTTGCAGACAAGTAGTCGTCTTCAAAAAAGAACATAGAATCACAGAATCACGGTATGCTTTGGGCTGAAAGGGACCTTCAAAGCGCATACAGTCCAACCCTCTTGCAATGAACAGGAACATTATGAACTAGACTGGGTTGTCCAGAACCACATGCAACCTTGGCCTTGAATGTCTCCAGGTATGGGGCATCTACCAACTGTGTGGGCAACCTGCTCCAGTGTTTTACCACCCCTACTGTAAAAAATTTCTTCCTTACATCAGCCTGAATCTCCCTTCTTTTAGTTTAAAACCATCACCCCTCATCCTATCGCAAGAAGCCCTGCTGAAAAATCTCTCCCTGTATTTCTCATAAGCCGCTTTTAATGGAGAAACACAGTGAAGGTCTGGTCACATCAATGGTAGGCTTGAGCAGAACTTGCAGAGCTTTTAAGCACAACTAAGTACACTTTCCGCAGAAAGCAACAAATTCTGCCAACTCATTAAGACGTGCAACCCCATGCCACTTGTCTTGTGAACTGCCTTTGAGTGCTAAGGAGAATGAACAAATGTGTTGAAGTGCCACAGACACTGCAGTATTGCCCAGAGCGAGATTGCCTAGGTTTGAAAACCACAGAATGAGTTTCTCATGCTTTGTGAAGAAACAGAATATAAGCCATATTCAGCCAATATGAAGGCATGACATCTTAGTAATTCGGTATGGTATTAAAAGTAGAGCGAGCTTTGCTTTTTTTCACCTGCTCTTCATGTATTAGCCCCAAGGTACCGGCTCGATCGCATATACATAAAATCTGTGCAACTAGAGACTGAAGTCCTTCTATCCTTGTCATTGCATGTACTTCTTCCCATTGAGCATATAAACTGACATTGATTGATTAGTAGTGACTTGGATTCTCATCTCTCTTGACCATAGGTATAACAACTAAGAGGGGCCCTCAAATACAGATTTTTTTCTGCAGAGAAGAATGTAGGGAGAGAAAGGAAGCTACTGTGTCTTTTTGGCATGTTTGGCCAGTCACACTGCACAGTTTTATCCCTCTGTCATCACTTTAAATATAAGGCTTATCTGATAATGCTGCCAAATGTTCCTTTATCAGACAGGTGTTTGTAGAAAATTATTTGCAGCATAGTTTCTCCAACATTGAGAAAGCTCACAAAATGTTTAGGTCTCTGCAATTAGCAGTACCTATTTCACTAGCATTTTTCAGCCCCTTCCATAGTGAAGCTTGGATCCAAGTGGATTATTCATGGAGTATTCTCAAAGCATAAAGCTGTGCTAGAATGAATGATGACTAAAGAAGTACAGTGAATTTCTCACAATGAATGGTGGATGTTTGTAACCTACACAGGACTGTGAGCAGCAACTGGAGAGCCCTGGCTGAGTGATGAGAATTAAAGAACAAGCAGAAGTTTGGTCACCGTGGTATTTATTACAGCAAAATACATCTTAAAAATTGCTGGTTTTCTTGGCAATGGCTGTGGATTAGTCAGGCAGTGAAGCTGTCAGTTTTATTAAGGTATGGGCACTGAATTCATGCTTGTTTTCAGTGATGTGAGAAAAATAGAAGGCAACCATCGAAAGCGTCTTCAAAAGGAAATGAGCTGCTTATCATGTTGAAAATGGCTGTTTTGTCTCTGAATTCTGGTCTGAGAAACAAGCTTTCATACTGATTTCAGGTTTGAAGGCGCAGGTGATTTAGGGCTGTCAAGATTAGCCTAATTACCTGACTTGTTCATGTGTCTCAGTGAGCAAACTGCCAGTTTACAAGAATTGAAAAATGTGTCTTTGAACCTTTGCAATAAAACTGAGGCAATGTAAATGCAAGTTTGACCTACAGGAGCAGAACTTGCTGCTCACTCCCAATCCTGGAATTTTTTCTTACAGAAAATTAATTGAAAAAGTATTTTGACCACAACAATGACATTGAGGAACAATGGCCTAAATTCAATTGGGAAGTATAATGAATTTGGTTTTGACAGTGTAACTAATAGGATTTTGATTGTGTAGCATTCAGCACGGAAGACACCATCCAAGATGACTTTCTAGGAAAGGAAAAGAAGTGATTAAATTATGATGTGACAGTATGCTCATACTTAGTATCAGGATTGTCCCCAGAGTGTTTTGGCTGAAAAAAAGAAGAAAGTTGTTAAGCTTGATACTAGACTTTGATCATCTTGATACATTACATTACAAATATGTGGTTTTTTCTTTCTCATAATCCATTTGGATGGCTACCTGCAATCATGGCTGACTTAAATTTGATGGCATCAGTTTTATCCTTTACCATAAAACCTATCACCTTAGGTATTTGCCAAGGAAGGAAGAAATCTCACTATGACTTCTGAGCTGAAGAGTGGTTTTAACTCATACATCCCATATTTCAGGAGGATGTGAATGTGCAGCAGCAGGCCAGTGATCACAGAGACAAAGGAAGATAAGGTATGAGGAAATGTAACTTTAACCTAATTGACAGAGCATTCCCGTGGGAGCAGAGCCCTTCCATGCTTGTTCTTTCAGAGCAGTCATTAAACTAAAACCAAACTCTCTTTAGCTGTGTTAGGTGGCTCAGTCTATTTCTGATGGAACCACTGTTCTGTGCTCGTCTTTGAACTACTGGAAGACATAGCAGGTAACAAAATGTTGGAGGTTTTTGCTTATAATATGCCATCACCCAATGTCAAATCTCTGTGCCAAGGTCTATTATCTGTCTCTGTGGGTTTTTGGTTTTCTTTATTTACCAACATGTGAAGGCTCCTTTGTCTCTGCTTGAGAAAGCCGAAGCAGTGATGAGTGCAGCAACTCAGCTTGAAGCCTTAGCTGGACAGCTGTGGTGGGAGTTTGGAGTGAAAGTGAGTTTCCAGTTTAGCATCAGCCAGGAATCATTCATGACTAAAGAGGAAATAGCAAAGGAAAGGAGCTTCAGTCATCTCACTTTATCACATAACTCACTATTTAACTTCACTGAAACAGAATGCTCCTGGTCCATTACTTTGTTCAACATTAAAAAGGGACAGCAAATCACAGTGAGCTCATCCAGCTCAGAAATGCCACTTCTGACAAGCAATGTCCTCAGCTAGGCTTACTTCCCCTAGGAGGCCAGAAGCTCAGATCTATTTTACTTTCAGGACATGTTGTAAAGGCTCCTACTTCTAACAGACTTCAGAAAGACACAGGAGTAAAATATTTGGTATTTCAGTGGGCTGTTTCACTCTGTGCTTTTCACCTGTGTAGATGAGAGAAGACTATTTTGCTTTTCCTAAGATTTGGCCTTTATGTATATTCTTTTAAAATGCCTATTGCCCTGCTTAAGCATTCTCAGAGCCTTGCACATGGAAACAGAATAAATAAAAGCACAACCCCCATATATAATAAATTAATGAAAAACAAAGAAACTAAGGCTGATGTAATTGTATGAATGGGATCCAGGATTAACTGACCAGAGGCTTGGGGGGTGGGTGGGAGTGGGTGTATGCGCGTCTGTTGTACTGATTTCGTAATGTGAATATTTTCCCAACTTTCTGCCTAAGTGTGTATCCACAGAATATTTGGGATGTATCTTGAAAAATAAAGTGCATCTTTTCCATCAACCATAAGTAGTGAGAGCTCCAGTGTTTGAGTGGTATCACATTTCAGCTTGGACCCAATTATAAACTTCAAAGACCCTTCAAAGATCCTGAAATCTGTGTTAAGACAAAATCCCTAATTGAAGCCAGTTCCTATAGGGAATCAGAGGATATTTCTATTCCAAACCCCACACTTAAATTATAGAACGAGTAGCCTATTTTATGCTTGAACACAGCTCATTAGAGAAATCTCTTAATGAATATTTTTCATTAATAATCTAACAGAGAAAATCAAAGCACATAGGGCATACTATAAGATTTACATGGATTGCTAGATACTCTAGTGGACATGTGCACTGCAAATTATGTGCCATTAATAGTTTTGTGCTCATTCATCAGTATATGATTTAATAATAGTTTCAGTAGTGAGTATCTGTACCATGCATATTATGAAGGAGAAAAAAAATGCAGCATCTCTGAGATAGTTACATAATTAGTGGTAGCATGTTTTTTACATACATTAATGAATTTTCAACATCAAAATTCCTTAAGTAATCTTGTTTATTTGTCTGCTTTGTTGAATTTTATTATGTGAAAAAAACTGCTACAGAATCTGACTTTCTCTGACATACTGAAATTTGCATTTTTTTTTTCATTGAGACTCCAGCTTCAGCTAAAAAGGAAGGAAGGTGATAATAGTCTGATGAGTGATTTTCTTGGGAGTTGGGCTTTGTAGGTTTGAATGCTTTCAAGTCAAGGGAAATACAGAACATCTATTGATGAGTGCCTGACCAATGGGATATTCTATATAGGGCAGCCCCAGGCGTCTTCAGTGAGGCTAGCTATGCTTTTGTTTGCATAATTTTAGGTGTGCTTATTGTGGGGAGGATCCTGAAGGACATATATATGAAAAGACATTTAGGCAAAACATTCTGAAAGTAGAGGAAAGAAACACCAAGAACATTTTTAAAGGTACTTAGGGATTCAGGCTATGGCAATTTTAGGGACAACTACATGAGCTCCAACTTTCAGAAAAAACTGATCTCCTGGAAACCTCAACTTACGTGCTCTGAGTCATTGCTCATATTTGGAGAATTTGGGAACTGAGACAAAACATGCTTTGCCATAGGGGCCTTTTTGCGCTTAGCAAGTTGGCATGTCCTCTCAGGGAGTGAAACATGGAACATTATTATTTGTATTGACCATGGCTTCCTATAAAGAAAGTAAAATTTCATGAAGATATCACAAGAGAAACAAAATACATATAAATGCATATGTATATGTGTAGTGTGAACCATTACTGTTTATACTTGCATGGCTCCTGAAAGAACACTGGGTTTTTTGAGTTTGATAAAGGTAAATTCAGGCTTTTGTAGAAAGCAAGAGCTAGCTAACTGGTCAACAACTTTTTCTGTGTAATACATACTGTGGGATATATAGCTGCTTTTGTGGGACTGGAAGAACATGACAAAAGTATGTGTCCTCCAATTCATTCTGTCACTATATGGAAGAAATAAACTGTTACCTGTGCAGTTAGTACACAACAGTTAAAACACTAGCAATAGATTATATCTTCCCTTCAAACTGATTAACTGGTGACTGGAGTAGTCTGTTGCAAGAATTATGTGCACTGCACAGTTTTTAATCAAAAAATGACATCTAAACCACTCTGAGTTGGGCACACCATCTGCTTACTCAGTATATCCAGTGTCTGAGCTGCTCTAGCGAATTTAGGACCTGCCTGGGGTGGGTCA
The DNA here is from genome assembly GCA_028858755.1 of Ara ararauna. Classification (NCBI taxonomy): domain Eukaryota; kingdom Metazoa; phylum Chordata; class Aves; order Psittaciformes; family Psittacidae; genus Ara; species Ara ararauna. The sequence goes on from CM054376.1 coordinate 149,033,705, forward strand.
TTACTCAGCTATCGAGGCTGTGAGGGCAGGAAGATCACAAAGGATAAATCCACATTAGGTAGTGTGGCAGCATGTAGCATATCCAAACTGTCTGTAAATGAACTGGCTCAAAAAACTGTGAGGGTTATAGCCATGTCAGAATGATTCATCATTCAAACTCACCCAGTAGAAAACTATGAATTTATGCTTCTCGGAGCCAATCTAATATCTCTGAAAGACCACGCACTGTACTATTTATATATATTCATTTATCCAGCCCTAGAATGGGCTGTCTACACAGCACTGTATAAATTGTACAGGTATATAGCGTGGTCTCCTTTTCAGAGCCAGTTTAGGAAAATCTAAGTTTTGTTGCTCAGAAGGTGGGAAGTCAGGAACTGGCCACCCTGCTGCAGGAATGGGACATTTGGAAAAAGGCATTGCATTGGAGTTGCTGCCACATTGCAGTAACTATTGTTTCACCCGCCTTGACCTCTCTCTCAGCAGCAGCAAATCTAGACTGTCCTGCACACAGTAGATGATAAAATATTGTTTATTTTGCAAGCTTAGCAGCCTGCTGCTCTTGACAACTGCCGGCACAGCCTTTGCCTCAAGGTGGCTTTGCTTCTCTTTCAAAGGTCTGCTGCATCTTACATTTTCACTGTGTCCCTGGGGATGGGACTGACCCAAAGGAAAAAGCAAAGCTGTCTTAGCACACCAGATGTGCAAGCTTTATCTTCACAAGGAGGGCAGCAGCTGGCATGCTCCCACTGCAGGAAATGAGGCAGTTCTCAACTGCTTTAAGCTCAGGCTTGTCTTAAATTGCACAGCATAAGCCATAGACTGTGGGCTCCATAGGGAAGAGACTTGTTGGCTTGTACAGTGGGAAGAATATCAAAGGATTCCATATATAAAAATGGTACATAACAATCTCTCAGAATTTCACTGTTTCTGTCACATTTTGTGCTTGAATATGATTTTACAGGATAATTAGTTGTGAGCAGTCTTATTGTCTTGCAGAATGAAACAGATCTTGCAATAAAATAGAAGGTAACGTATGCCTAATGCTATTTCCACTCTGTCTGCAAGAAGAAAATTGAATTTTCCACAAAAAAAAAATCTTTAAGAGAACCATCAAGATATGCATGAATATTGTTATCAAGAACAGCCATGGTGTTGTGTTCACTTTGTTTCCTTTCCTCACACTATTTACTAATTCCATTTCCTGTGATACATCTGAAAAGAAGGTTGTAAGCAGGGTCAACAGAGATTTTTCATTCTTTGGCATAGTCAGCAATATTTCCGTCTCACAAAACTAAAATCACAGCTCTAAGCCCAGCAGTACCTCACCACTTTCGCTTTTACGGAGCAATAAAAGAGAGCTGAAAAGAGTATTCAACTTGGGAACCCACAGGCAGACTTCGTGGGAAGCCTTGATGCCCTCTCTACCTCTCTCTTTTCTCTCTGTGTCTTGTAGGTATGGCAGAGAGTTTGAATACCCTGGCTCCAAAAGGAGCCAGCAGCGTAACTTATATTGATGAGGGAAAAGAAGTGAAAATCATCTTTCCAGGCTTTTCGGTGGAAATGGAAAATTTCAGTTTTATTTATCAGTAAGTGGTTTGGGGTTTTGTTTAGGTTTTTTTTTGTTTGGGTTTTTTTTTTTTTTTCTCCTGGAAATGGTGAAAACTCTTGGGAGAGAGGTTGGCATCCTCTTCAGACTGGATTTTTTAAAATATCTTTGTCTTTTTTGGTTTTTATCTCTGCAAATCAACATTGACTTTGCATTTGCCTGTTAAATATGAGAGGCTCTGCTCTGAAAAGGGTCTTATGTGCTGCAGTCATTCTTGCAAACACTATATAAATATGTATATTTAAGAGCTAACACTTTTTATTATATTGCTGTTCTTGCCTGTCTAAACACATATAACTAAGTATATATAATACATATATAAAATAGGTATATACACATAGACACATGCGTATACATGCAGTACTGCTTCAGACAGTATAAAGTCAACAAAAACTGTACGTAATGATAGAGGTAGCCAAGTCTGTCCCACTTATGTGGCCTAAAATCAGGTACCCTGAAAACAACTTCCTCATTCTGTATAGATATGCCACATATTCTTACGACTTCTCTTCCATGATTTCAAGCCCTGGAACTCCAAAGTTTTGGGTTATGATTTCATTTCATCTCAGTTTGGAGTCAAAACCAGCCATTTTTTGTTTCAGTTAGACAGGTGATCTTCCCCTCGCAGCCCCTATCTTTTGAAAAATTTCAGGAAAAACCCAATCATAATTCTGGAATTCAAACTTTAATTTCAAACCATCTGTTCAAAGCTTATGTTTGTGTTATTCCTACATTAACTCACAACAAAGGCAGGAGTGCAAGATATGGCATAGATGAGATTCTGCATCCCATCATATTATTTCATGATAACATTTCCAGTAATAACATTTCAATATTCTGTATTTTGAAAGACATTAACTGCAGCTCCTAATCATGGCAGATTAATGACAAAAACTTGCAGTGTCTCCTGTTATTAAAGAGTTTAATGGTTTCAGCACTTCATTTTGTTTTCTACTGAATACATCATTTCATCAGAGCATAAACGGGGAACACTCATGTGGAAAATAATAAGGGCTCTGATTCACAGTCTCTGATGGATTTAACTACAATGGCAAAAGAGGTTACTGCCTCCAGCTGCCCACCCTTTTCCTGAGGGAAAGATTAACAATCCACTTCGGAGTCCATACAGCATGCAGCGTGTCTGCTCTTCACACTCCACAGCTCCCAGCCAAGTGTGTCCATGCAAACTGCCATCAGCTGGGGTTAACACTTGGGTCTGAAGAGATGCCGAATTCGAGAGCAATTGTGAACCAAAGCTCTTGGGAGGATTTTCAAATAGCATGAACTGGCATCTACCCTTAATGTTTACTAATATTTTCTGGGTATCTGTAATAAATGCTTAAAATTGCCTCTTGTTAAGCTTCTTAATTTATCTGAGACCATGAGAAGTGAGCCCATGTTAACCTCACCATGTAAGGTGCATGACAGCTCGGTTCGGGCAACCGCTGATATCAATACAAGATGGGAGATGAATGGATTGAGAGCAGCCCTATGGACAAGGTCTTGGGGGTGTTGTTAATGAGAAGCTGAACACAAGCCGGCTTCAGTGTGTGCTCGCAGCCCAGAAACCAACTGTGTCCTGGGCTGCATAAAAAGGAGCGTGACCAGCAGGTTGAGGGAGGTGATCCTGCCCCTCTACTCTGCTCTCAGAAGACCTCACTTGGAATCGTGCGTTCAGCTCCTGGGATCCTCAACACAAGAGGGAAGCGGACCTGCTCAAGCGAGTCCAGAAGAGGACAAATCTGATCAGAGGGCTGGAGCATGTCTCCTATGAAGACAGGCTGAGAGAACTGGGCTTGTTCAGCCTGGAGAAGAGAAGGCTCTGGGGAGACCTTAGCAGTTTTCAGTACTTAAAAGGGCGTATGAGAAAGCTTGGTACAAACTGTTTAGCAGGGCTTGTTATGACAAAGCAAGAAGTAATGGTTTTAAACTAAAAGAGGGGAGAATCAGACTATGTGTAAGGAGGAAATTTTTTATGATGTGTGTGGTGAAGCACTGGATCAGATTGCCCAGAGATGGGTGGTAGAATGCTCCATCCCTGGAAACACATTCAAGATCAGGGTTCTGAGCAACCTGATCTAGTTGAAGGTGTCCCTGCTTATTGCAGGGAGGTTGGACTAGGTGACCTTTAGAGGTCCCTTCCAACCCAAACTCTTCTGTGGTTCTAGGATATCCTCCAGACTGTTTTACAAAAGAGGTGCAGACAAGTTAAAGGACTAAACTGACATTATATGGCCAGGAAGTCACTGAACTGGGGACAAAGGGACCTTTTTCAAAGTGCATGGTAGTGATAAATCCAGGTGGTGTTGCCTGCAAGACAAGATGGTTTCTCGCCATGAGTCTGATAAGTAGACAACTGGGTGAATTAGGCAAAGCAGGACTATTACTCCTCTGGAGTCCCATTTTGTAATTTCCCGGATGATTCCTAGCAAGTTGATTTATCTGGGACGTTTCCTGTACTCTTGTCAGTACCTGAGTAATGGAGAACTGAGGCAGCAGTTGCAGTGAAGAATGTTTCCATGTAACAGATGAAAGAAACAAAACCACCGGAGGGTTTTGGGGTACTTTTTTCCCCTTCCAAGAAGAAAATAAACTTCAGAGTAATAATATTAACCCCAGCTCTGGAAAGACCTAGCTTTCTGTGCCCAAAATGTACAAAACCAAGGCCGCCCAGCCTCTGACATAGTTTTCCCTTCTGCTAAATAAAAGGTCATATAGAGTTCAAGCTTGTTATATAAAATGAGCTGTTGACAAAGACTGTGCTTTCTGTTAAACCCAAATGTCTACATTAACTCTCCTCACTTGAAGAATAGTTAAATCTGTTAGACAGGATGCAGTAGCATTTGCATGTTGATGGAAATAGCAAATACTTTCTTGAGTTCAGATGAAAGGAGGCTGTCTCTATCTGCCAGAATAAAACCATTGGGCTGATTTCAAAAGACATACGTTTTAGCTTTTGTCCTAAATCTCCCTCAGCACTGTTCTAAACCATTTTGGTTTAAGAGTTTTGCTGGTACTTAGTGTGTGTGGCAGAACTTCCCAAGGCATCAGCACACTGGGAGATCTAAAATGCCCGCTTGCCCCCTCAATTACAGTTTCAGGAGGATATGCTGGGGCATTTTGGGTATGCAGAAACTGCATCAAAAGAAAAGTGGCTGTGCACAGTGAGAAATCTCTTAGAACACATGGCAATTTCTACCATCCAAAGCCAGTCTATGAATATTGGTCACATAAAGCTGCAGTCCGATGGTTTGTTTTGGCTGTTCCTAAGCCAAGCAAATAGATTTTCTCCCTTTCTTTTCACTCAGCTGGTATAACTGCACGTATAATCACTCCCTGACCCAGTTAAGTCAAAATGATCCATTTAGCTCACACACTTTAAATAGTAGGGTTTTTCCTAACCTGTTTCATTGTGATTGAATTGGGTTAGGGAACAATTGTATACACATATCAGAGGGGGAGCATGGGGAACAGGGGGATAAACCTTCAGAGGACACAGTGAGAAGCAGCTGGGACTGGGAACCTCTTTGATCCACATCAGCTTAAGCCAAACGTGCAACAGCAACTGAACACTGGCACAACAGAAAATTCCTATGGGATTGGGTTTTTACCTGGTGTGAAACATCTTAGTTCTTTTGAAGTTGAGAGTGATAGGTTCATTTACAGTACTGGAAATACCATCTCCTGTGTGTTTTCTGCAGGGTTGCAAAGTGTTTTACAACCATTCAGACTAGCTTTCAGTAATGAATTGCTTTAACTGTTGGAAATATCTGCAAACAGAAAAGATTCATCTCAGAAAAGTATCCCATCAGTGGGTCTCTGTGGTTTCACTTTTTTCGCTCATCAACAAATTCTACTGACAAATTTTCTTCATTGAAAGCAGAGATAAGCTCAGCTTTCCAGGCTGCACTATTCTTCATTAACTAAAAAAGAAAAAGTAATACAGTAAAGGAAGACCAAACAAAACCAAAGAATGCTTCTGAAGTCTAGGGAATTCAATCCTTTAAGCTTACTGCTTCTTTACAATTTTCTTTATCACAAACTCCCGGGTATGAATCAATTAAAATGAGCTTGCTAATGATTAAAGAGTTTCACAATATATTTGTGCACAGTTGGCCATATGCTGGCCACAAGGACAGAAAAATAGAAGAAATTGGATCTGAAAGCATATGTTTTTATGTGAATAAGCAAGCTTACAGAATGTGGCAATTCTTGCCTTTCTTGCCTATGGAAAAGAGATATCTGAGCTCTGGATGCTCGTCCACTAAGGCAAGGAGATCCTCCCTTCATTCAGCTCATTGAATGCTCAAGGCTTTACCACATTTGAATGGTAAATTACAAGGAACAGAATTACAAATAAATGTGCAACTCTTATTTGGGTAGTCAATCTGCATCTACAATCTGATATATGTTGTTTGATAGATGTAAAAACCAAGGATATTAATTATGAAGAAATTGATTATGTGTGTGTGGAGGAGGGTGGGTTGAGGTTAAGGCAAAAGAGAACAGGGTGAAGATTTTTCAGAACCTCAAACCTCCACCTGGTTGCAGTCATCTCAGTTGCTCAATTATGCTAATATCCTTGGTGTGTTTAGCTTTTGGTGAAGAGGGAAGGAGTGCTGAGATGGGATTTTTGCTGAAGTGCAGAGGGCTTGGGTGAAAGGAATGAGAGTGAGAGGAGAAAGCAAGATTTTTTTTTAGCTACTCTGTGAAACGCTGGTATAGAACGGAGAGAAGGGTAACGTGAACTGCACAGATGTGATTGGAGATAAATTGCATAGAAATATTTTAAAAAATGGTTAATAAATTTTGTGAGAGATGAGGTAGAACAGTGTTGCTGTGTAGGTGGGTTATGGAGAATGTAGGAATCCTATGAAGTGTTTATGTGATGAAGCTAATAAGGATGAGAGATAAGAGATGATGATGTTATGAGAATGAGATTAACTCCCTCATCATGAAGAAACAGCCAATAGCAACAGTCACAGCTACCCTTCACATGGGTATGATCAAAGGATTTGGCTATTTCTGTGGGACAGGCAGGGAAGAGTAAGCTTCAAAAAAAAAAAGACTGAGCTTTTGTGAAAGATTCCACAAGAGGGAAGTGACAGGGATAAAAGGAGCAGGGGCTGGAAAATGCAGTCGTGGTCAAATCATGAGACCTAGTAGTGGCATCCACACCCGTCTTATGCATTCAGGACTGGAAATCATCAGGTCCAACCCAGCTTGCTCTCCATCATTAACTGATCTCATGAATCCATACTGCTGACAGTAAGGGTTTTTATTTTGTCAACAAATCCCACTCACTCACAGGGCAGAGGTGCTCAGGGATCTCACATAATTCAGTGCATGTTCATCATACTGCAAGGAACAGTGGAAACATTGCTGTTGGTGTTTGCATCAGGCATGCTGCACTAAAGGATAATATAACCCAAAATTTCTCTCCTTGGCTTTATCCAAAAGTCACCACCGCCTCATGTTTTGAATGCTGACGAAAGTATTTAGACTTGCATGGCCTCGGGCTCCTTCTCTAAATGCAGTATAGATATAATCAGGTGTGTCTGGCTTATAATTATGTCTCTGATACTGACTTTCTTTTATTGATTGCCTTTGGGTGAGTCACTTACTTAACTTCACCATCTTTTCTGTCTTTCATGTTTAGAAGTAGATATGGTAATATTTACCTACTTGGCTTTGAAGCTTCTCTCAGAGATGAATGGCTGCTCATGGAATTCTTTGAGGATGAAAATAGTATGTGCACACTAAATAATAGTTCCCTGGGTGTGATGTAACAGCCCAGTCTCACTGCTGACTATCCATATTCATTTGCACAGCATTACAATTTGAACTATTCACAGACTATAGACAAGGCTGTATATAAAAAGAATGCTGCAGTTGTAGTTGTTAATGCTCTTATAACTGTACATTACTTAATTGTTTCACACTGTCAGCTCTTACCTGAGCTTCTAAAATCTCTGTAAAGAAAACAAAAAGGATACATGAAAATTCCTAGGGGAAAATATGTTAGAAGGGACCCAACTTACAGACCTGTAGGCATATATTATAATAGTAAATTCAGAGATGAGGAAGACTTCCATAGTAAGTTTTTCATAGTTAAAATTTGTTTAACTGACATCTTTAGATAAATGAAATTACTTCAAATGTTTCTTAGAGATACTCAGAATATTTTTTAGTCTTCTGGTTAATTATGAGGAAGAAGTACTTTTTATTTAAAATCTGGATCCACTAAGAAAAGCCTAATTGCTCCTTCTAAGCCAGTATTTGGTTTCCAGTGGTGCCTGTGAGGAGTCACCTAAGGAAGAGCTAGAACAAGACAGGCATTTCCAGTAGCTTTCTTCCAGCTCCCTCAGCCTCTGGCTATTTTCAGTCCAGGAGGCTTCCTGTGTAGATTCTGTAGTCTCTAACAAACCTCTTTTCAAGCGTTTGTCTTTTCCCTAGAGTCCAAGTAAACTTCTTGCATCCATCGCCATATTGTAAAACACATTTTTCCTTTCACTGAATTAACATTGTCCCAGTGACAATCTAACCACAGCGGCACTGCTTTTCCTTATTAGCCTTTTATAAGCAAAGAGTTTTAAAAAGATGAAAAAGAACAGGAGTACAGGAGGAATCCACCAGTAAGTTAGTTTCTCTGTGCATTTTCCCATATTTTTTCTGTCAAAATAAAGGGGCTGCTCAGAGGGAGGGAACGCAACTAACCACAGAGTTCAGCTGAACCACAACAGTTGAGACCTTCATCTTCTCTGTCTTAATGAAAAAGAAGTAAGAGAATGTGGAACATTAAGATAAATGGATGCCTGAAGAACAATAGAACAATAGGCATCCAGAGGATCCTTCACTGTGCCTTTCTCTGTTTTTTTTTTTTTTTTTTTTAGGAGCATCTTACACATTAAATAATGAAAAATAAGAAAACTCCCTCCCTAGGAAAATGTGATTTTTTACAGGGGTAAGTCACCTGATTTGACTTCTTGCAGTCACAGAACAGTTTGATCATGATGTGTATTGCAAAATAGGCATTTCAGCTCTCTCTTAGCAAATTCTGTTGTTCGGTGGCCAGATGGGAACTTGCTTCCCCCAGGTTCTGAATCCATGCCATTAAAAAAGTTATGTAAAATCCATGCTGTTTGAACCCTGTATTGCTTAATTTAAGAAATTCCCTCTGACTGTGTGGGAAATCTAGGCAACTTTCAGGGATGATTCAGATTGCTGATCTTAGCTATCTGTCAGTCATGTTGTACTCTACTCCTGCTTTTCTGAGGCTCATAACTTTAATGGAGCTGTGTGTTAGCAGTGATATTTATCTTTAATGTAATAGCCTAACAATTAATGGAACTGCTTATGAAGAGGGATGACTTAGGTGATTGGAACTCCCAAGTCTAAAGAGGATTGAGACCTTCAGAATAGCTATATTCATGTCATTCATTGGTCTGAAAATTAGGGCATCCTCTGTTCCTCTGCCAAAGCTGAGGGCGATCGTACCGGGAGCAAAAGACAAAGGAAAACAGTCAAGCAAAAACCTGGTTCTGGCCTCATTATTATGGCACTTGCTATGTGAAATAAACTTACTTTCAGCCTTGGTTTTGTTTTTACCCAGCAACAGCCCTCTGTAACATTCAGGCTGTTCTTGAAAAATACAAAACCCCAGTGGCAGGAGACTCCTCTTTCCAGTGTCTGTGGACTTGTGACTTTTGTCATATTTCACAAATAAAGAGACACCACACATGCAGACCAGCCCTTTTTCAATTATCCCCTGAAACATCCTTATAAAGAGGGGTAGGGAAAGAGAAAAGGGTACCAGTAGGTCAGGAGAAGTTAGCTGTTAGCTTTGAGCACAACTAACTTTATAGGCTGCTGTCAGGACTTAAATGCTGTCTATCTGAATGAACTACCAGGCAGTAAAGCGTCAAGTGGGAAATAAGCATTCCCCTTCCAGGAAGAGGTATTAGAGTGTCTAAGTACTTTCATGCTAAATAATTAGGCATACACTGAAGTTAGGCTCCTCCAGAGGTAGGTAAGGGATGGTGGAAAGTAGCTGGATTTAGCCAGGCTGAAACCCTTTCTCTCAGGAGTCTGTTAGATTCCCTAACACAAGTCCCTCTTACTCCTAACTGGGAGTTGAATCAGTTTAACTTAGTGCCTTTGAAAATTACATAAATTTTTAAAATGTAGAAAACCAGAATGTTTTGATGCATTTTCCTCTTTGAGATACTTAAGTGTATCAGTTTTGCAAAAACTGTCACTAAAGGAAGACATGCAGCTGCTGTATTAGTTATTCATAAGGGGCAGAATTAAAATAATATTATAAGGAACAATTATGGAATTGATTGAGGCCAGATACATTTTCTTGTGAAAATCAACAGTTGTGATACTAAATCAAATATTCATGAGGATCCATTCAAAATATTTTAGTGTATTGGTATTACAGATCACTCTGAAACAGTTAAAAATCCATTGCAAATTACAGAGCAGATACCACAGGGAGAAATATCATACAGCAGGTAATCATGGGAAATATATTTTAAAAGCTGCAGATTACAGAAAATTGCTGCTTTCAGGTTAGCAGAGACAACCAACCAAAACAATTAAGTTAGCAGAGAACTGAGCTGACATCCAAAGCGCTACCTGTAAAGAGTAAAAAATCAGAACTGTCAAGGATTCAAAGAAGGATTGGGGATTTTCAGTTTATGTAACTGAGAATAGACATATAGTAGCTCCTGCCAATTTTGTAGCATGTCATTCAAACACCAGTGCACACAAAAGGTCCTGTTATTTTCGACGTGACTAGTTGAACTGTGTGAAGTACTGCATGTTGAAAATGTCTGAAGAATCAAGGCCTAAGTCATCTGTCTGATAGGTGTTCAAGGGTTCATTCATTATTGTTTTCCTTAAATCCTATTCTGGCCTCACATATGCTTCAAGTATGTGATTCATTTTAAAAGTAGCCCTTTAGATGTCAAGTTTAACTTAATCTCTGGGTAATCAGTGCTGCCAAGCTAACATTAGAAATCATGAGCTAAGTCCTCTGCTAGACAGGAAAATAAGGGGCTCCAGGGTAATAAATTGAAAATTGACTTAAAACTATGTTTTAATTCTGTAATGTCTTGTCAGAGTATCAAGTCCTAGGAATGTAACGTGTTCCATAGCATTAAGGCTCATCCCTTCAAGTTTTTCTTTTTGTCTTTAAAAATACAAGATCTTTCTCTTCATCTTGGGAACTTAAGACTTTCCAGGCTCAACAAATTTCTGTAATCAGTGGAAGAACTTTGGGGATGACTACATGATCTTTGGATTTTAGTTTTATGGGTAATGTAACATTATGTGGTGTGTAGGTGTAGCCTGGGTGTAGGCACCTAGGAGATTGCACCAGTGAAAAAAGAATCTGGAAGAAATACTGTCCTGCTTCTAATGAAGTACAATGGATACAATTTGGAATCCAAAATGGATGCAGTTTCTTTTCCCAGAGAAATAGAAGGCCTGAAATTGCTTGCAAAGTCTTTGTTTGGGGGATTTTATTTTATTTTTTCCCCCAGAAAACTAAAAGTAATGATATATTGAAAAATTCAGACAAGTTTCAAACAAGGTCTTTGTTTTACATGCATTTATAGTACTTTCTGAAGCACCTATTTTCTCCTAGTTTCTCTATATGAGAAAACTTAGGCCAGTTCATCTCTGATTCTCCTGTTGTAAGTCAAAGCTACGCGCTAGGGTTAGGCACAGGGGCATGGCTATGCTCAATGTTACTCATCTTTTATTTTGATTAGCTTCTCTGCTTCTGAAGGCAGCTGTTATTTAGGTGAGCTTAGCAAACATACACTAAGCTGATTTTAGTGATTATTCTGCGAGCTGACATTTGGCTGACAATAAATGAGACTGAGTAACAATTTAGCAATGACCTAAATGAAAACCATACCTGAAGAATATCTTGAATGTGCATATCCGTTACTTTATTATTTTCTGTTACTTTTGTCAGGTTTTCAACACCCTTAACAACTTAGGAGACTTTCTGTGCATATAATGTTTGAAGGTCAGCTACTGTGAAATCAGTGAGTTACATTTCTTTGCTAAGTTGAATCAAGCAGGTTCAAGCACCTTTGGCTGCGTTTCCCCTGAGACTCTTCTGAGTAGATGTTCGATACATTGTAGCTGTACCTGTAACATTAAAACACTTCTCTGAACATAAAAAAAAGAGGTACCCTTGGTTTGTTGCTATGGTGAGAAGAAAATTAAGCGCCTTTTCCGGAAAAGGCTGGCCCTCCCCATTTAAAATATTTAACTACAATAGAATTTAGCAAAAGCATCTGCCATCCATGATGGTGTTCAGCCTGTCTAAGAGCTAAAGAGGAAGCTCATTTTTATTTATTTATTTATTAATCCTTGTGAGGTCTCTTGCAGAAGCCCTCATTACGCTGCTGTATGCCTACCCACTTGTAGGCAGTTCAAGGTAATTCTCAGAAGGTACCTGCAGAGTATCCATCTTCTTGAACAGAATCATGGATGATTTCCAGAGAAGATATAACTTTGTATTTTATGTGGTATATTTTCTGATTTCATGTTTTATTATACTTCTGTGATTTTATCTTATTTCAAATTTGCTTCTTGATTTGCAGTCTTATTGATGAGATGCCTGTTACATGACACTTTTAATCTTCATCTGGACAGGGTGCTGGGCCATCTTGTTTAGACTGTGCTTTTCCCAGGAAAAAAACAGTCTGAACAATAGAAAGGTTGGACCAGATGGTCCTTGAGGTCCCTTCCAACACAGTATTCAGTGATTCTAAATCTGTTATAATGTTGCCCCACAGTTCTTGATCCTGTCATTTAACTACCAGTGATGGTTTCCTTCACCAGTTCAGAATTTACATTTTGAACTTTGTTACCTGAGAATTTTATGGGGAATTTAAATGAGCTTTTGAGCCCATGGCTTAAACTTTCTTTTCATAGTGAGAGTTCCAAAGACCAAAGGGACTTCTAAAGACAAAAAGCATTATTTATAATACAAGCTGATTTAATTTACTACACAGAGAAAATACAAAATGAAAAGGTCAAGAAGAGGAGGAGAAAAGAAAACAGGAATTATATCCAATTCCTTTTCTACCCATGGTGTCCCTGCAGGCAAGTTCTTACTTTTAGGTTTGGTTTTAGCCAAGTCAGTGACTTTCTGAGTTGCAACAACTCTTCCCAGAAAGTTCTTCCCATGCCTCGTGAGACTGGCTGTCTGCTCCCAGCTTTTGAATCAGCCCCTCTGAACAAGCTTTCTGCCATTTGTCTTCTGCTTCATACTGCTGTCTGGAGCCTTCAGTGCTCATGTATGTAAAAATTGTGCAATGATATTTACTGGAAAAAAAGCTCCCTAGACTTTACATTGAGGGAAGATTCTGTGCTTCTGGAATGCTTCATTTTTTCAGCTTGTTTTTTTTAGTCTCTGTTAAGAGGAATGATAAGAGGGAAAGGCAGAAATCTCCAAGAAGGAAAAGTCCAGATGGTAATACGAAATGAAAAGATTTTTCCCTTCTTTTCCCACAGTAGGAAAATACTCATAGAAATCCCACCTAAGCAGAAAGATGTAGGAAAGCTGATTTCATTAGAGGTGAAATATTAAAATCCAACTTATTGTCCATAAGTTTTATGGAAGAGTAGATGACAAATTCAGATAAATTCAGATGAAAAATGAGTTGAAGTGAAATTCATTAATTTGAGAGGAATTAGACTTCTTGTCCTCGCTCATTTGAGGTTATCCACGTATTTGGTTGTGGAATCCTACAATCAGCAGGAGTTTGCACCTTTGAAATACAATTTTCTTTTTTTTAATCACACATATTTGAACTAACGGCATTTTAGTGCTTTAGAAATGGAGGAAACTTCACTTCAATTTTCTTACCGCCCTCACCGTTCACTGGAATGGGTTGCCCAGGGAAGCTGTGAATGCTCCATCGCTGGCGGTGTTCAAGGCCAGGTTGGACAGAGCCTTGGGTGGCATGGTTTAGTGGGAGGTATCCCTGCCCATGGTAGGGGTGTTGGAACTAGATGATCTTAAGGTCCTTTCCAACCCTGGCTATTCTATGATTCTATGATTCTATGACATTACCAGACTGATGGGGGCTAAGCCTTACTGGCTGACCTGACCTCCTTACAATCTGAATCCAGAAGCTCTTTGTATCAGGGACTCTGATCTCTGGAGAAAGAAACTCGAATTAATTACAAAAAATGTTCTAGAATAATTTAATTCATGCTCAGATAGAGACTGTAGGCCAAAAGAAGAAGGTGCACCTGGGTTGGAACTCTTTCCTCAGAAGGCTTTGCAGAACTAAAGGGGAACAAATGGCTTCTTCTATTCTAAAAAGGTTAAAAAGTTTATTGCTGTTGTTTTTACTATAGCATGGTATTTATAAAAACCAAAATTTCTTGTACACAAGGAGATTTCAATTCAGTGAAGTCTCCTTGAAGGTACTGAATGCTAATGTGGTGTCAAGATCTCTTTGGATCTCTGCTTAGCGTAAAACTAAAACTGTTGGGTTTGTGGCTAAAGCTAAGACACCTTGGGTATCTGTAAGATTTGAAGAGGTGAAGGAGTGTTATTGTCTAAATAACATTCTGGTTTAGAGTGCATCAGCAGTCAATAGGAGTTTTCTCTTTAACCATTTCTGGGGCCTCTTTTAACTCTCTAACATTGTTCCTTTCACAATTTTAAATTTCAGAAGTTTTTCTGCTGTAAGAAAGGAAGTTTTCCCTCCCACTGCCTTTGAGCAGTAACTACAGCTTGCACTGCCCTTCTCTCTGGTGCTGGAGTGCTTGTGAGTGGGTTCCTGCTGATGGTTAAGGTAGTATAGGATTGGGATTCAGCTTAAGATTACGACAGTTAAGTGTCTACATTAATATTCAGTTGGTTAACCATATATATCTAGTGTCATGTATGTCCCTAGACTAACCCACTGCCCTCCAGCTACCAATCTGGAAGGCCATGGGTCTCCTCTAGATTTTGCAACAGACATGCAAGCTTCATGGACATACCTTAGATATCCTTGGGCATCTGAGATATTTGCTGGTACCCACCAAATTCTTGCCTAGGTCTCTCTTGACTGCACTGGAGGTTCACACACCCTGTAAGGGACTCACCTTTAAACTTCAACACCAGAGACAAGTACATTCAAGAGTCTGAATTGAAACCTATCCTATGTTGCTACATGGTCAGGGGACTGACTTGGATTAAAAACAACTGTTTTCTTGGGAGAAGGGGAGGGGAAAGAAGGGGCACACAACATGGAAATGTGAGACTCTGATTGATTGAATTGTTTATTTCTACTTTAGTTCTAATCAAACCAGTTCCCTGCTCCTGTGTACTCACTCCACAGCCACACAAGACCAGAGATGTTATAAGACAGGTGGTTATATTTGTCATCATAGCTGACCTGTGCTGTCCTGAAGTGTTCTTGGAACATCAGCCTAATTGAAATTATCTAATGGTGTAATTTTGGATTCAAAGCTCTCCTATCTGAGGAGGGGATGACTATTTATCTTCTCTTTGTTGTCTAGCACTGGGAAAAAAAAACTAAACTGGAAGTTTATTCACATTTTTCTATTGTATAAAAAAATATAATGAAAGGGAGTTTAACCACATTCGTGTCAATGCTTGCTAAAACTTGATCCTGTTCGTGAAGTGAAATATAAGACTAGATTGAAACAAAATGATAACCTGAAGGTCTATGCTCATCACAAAGGATGAATAAAATGCAAAAAACTTTGCCAGCAGCAAGAATGCAAAACTATACTTTTCAGACTGATTCACTTTTAATAATGCAGCATTATTCATAATGCCATAAAGGTTATGCATTAAAGCTAATTTTACATTAAGCATTTCTTAAACATACCCTTTAAGAGTATGATATGAAATAAAAAAATCAGTCTTGTTGCTTTCTTCCAACACTTCAACATTTTTAATTATAATTGTAATAAGCCATTAATACCTGGCAATGAATCAGTTTGAAAAGGCCTCACTCTGTGCATTGTCTAATGCACTGCCTAACTACTCCAGTTACAAAGTTATAGACCAGCTTCAAAGAAGGACTTTGATTTTGCCATTCTAAAAGTTAGTCATCTGGTTCTTTGGGCAGTGTTTAATAGTCATGATTGAATTTCATATGCAATGAATGGAGGAATAGTGGCATAGAAATTGAGATTTATCTGATTATACTATTATATATCTGATTAAACCTATACTTGGGTAGGTGGATATCATAGGAAAATCCAAAGGGGAACTTATGTTTGAACTTCTGCCTCTCTTTGGTATCTCTTGGAGACTGCGGCTGGCATATGATCTCTCTGTTATCCCTCTCAGCACAGTTAAGTGCCTCCTTCCTGCCTGATGTAATACTCTCCATGCCTCGCAAATATTCTGGTGGTCACAGCACACCTGCAGGCGTGGGAAGAAATTTGTCTGTCAGGCCTGGCACAGGCACCTGAGGAGACTCAGACCCACAAATCAAACATCCCAGGCAAGTTTGCTAACCACCAAGTCGCAGGCAAGGCTGGTGTCTCCTGTACTGAACATAGGATATAGTAAAAAGGAGTGCAAGCCTTATGATTGTGATGGGATTGCTTGGGGAAGGGATCTGGTGATGAGGACACTCCTGTAGCTTATCACTGGGCATGTACAGTAGCAAAATCTTCTGTGAAAGCAAGAAAATTAAAGAGCACTGAACCATGATTACACAGAAATGCAGTATGTAATTTGTGGAGCATTTGCACCTTACAGGTTTTTGTTCTGATCTTCTTCCTCTATAAATTAAATGTATAATCTTGAATGCAGTCGTATTCTACTGCCAGGCAGAAGATGTAGAGAAACAGTAAAGGTGTCTTGATTTTTTTTTTCCATGTAAACAAGTTATAGATGAACCAAGAGCAGTCCCTTGACTGATACAAACTGACTAATTCCTTATGTTGTTATTGCTGTTCTTATTTCAGAGCCAATTGCCTAACATAAGAAAGATAATCAAGTCTGAATGCTAAGTACCCATATCACTGAGTTCTTAAGGCAAATATTTTCAACCACATCTTGTAGCTCTTTATAGCGTCCAAAAGTGTGTCAGATGCTGTACTGATAAAGAATATAGTACCTACTCCAGAGTGTTTATATGGCTTGATTATTCCTGACAGATCAAGCCAAAAAGTCAGGAGAATGGGAAGAACAAAGGGAAGCCCAAAATACAGTGTGTTGTTTTGTTTCTTTTTCTGTTCCTTCAGGAGTCTTGCTAGTTTGGGCATTGTGCATACCTGAGTGTGTACATCGTTAAAAAAAAAAAAAAAAAAAAAAAAAAGAAAAGAATAGTTGAGATAAAAGTAGAAGAAAAACACAACGTTAGGGTAACAGGGCATGTGTCTGCACAGGGTGCAGCAGGAGGGAAAAGGAAAGGCAAATAAAAATAAGAACAGAGAGCAATGAACAAAACAAGGAAAGACTAAGGAACTGATGTCAGGTTGCAAGTCTAAGTAGATTGACAGTAAGGGAATGATGGGAAAAAGCCACTTACAAGAAAGTCTGTTATGCAAAGTACTTCCAATACTGAAGCACAAAGAAATCCCAGAGGCAACTGTTAGCAGCTAAACTCAGAACAAACTGTACTTTCACAACACAACTGATATAGCATATGTAAAAGGTCAAAGTAATACAGCAGAAATGATGTACAGTTATAGCCTGGAAGGCACCAAGTTGTGAAATCCCTTCTCTTACTAGTGGTGTTTTGCTCTCAATTTAGTAAATGAAACAGAAGCTGAGAGTTTGCATTGCAAAGCTGAATGGATGGTGTAGAGTATGGAGTACCTTTTCAACACTGGCTAATCAAAGCAGAATAGGACCATACTGACATTTCAGAAAACTATCCTAACACTGTCAACCCCCTGACGAGCTAGAAGCAACAGGTGCCAGTGCTTCGGCATGGCTTCTCAATAATAGCATAAGCCCTGGTGGACCTTGCATTTATTCCCAATGCCATTGTTCTGCTGGTTCAGTATGTATTGTCTCAGACTTTCTCATCATAATACAAAAGAATTTACATTTTTCATTAGTTACTTCCAAATCACTGATGTCAGATTTATTCAACTAAGTATTTATTACTTGACATACCATTCTGAACTTCACCCATTTTTGCACAAATATTCAGCATACTCTAGACCTTAAAAATACACTCTCAGCCTCCCTACAGTAGTTATTATAGCTCTCTATTAAATATTGAGCACAGCTGCCATATGCTACTTTTGATGATACACTCCCCATGTGCACATAAAATGGCCATCTCTTAATTTCGTTGCTGCATGCTTACACAACCAAACTGCTTTTGCAAGGGAGTCAGCCAGTTGGTGTGAAAATACCTGTCCTGTCAGAACAGTTCAGCACACAAAGTTTAAATAACCAATTAATCACTGCATCTGCCTCAAAGTCACCTTAGAGACTTGCATTGTCTGTGTCAATTGCCCTTTAAGAGTTTCTCTTTATCCCTAGGCACTTATGACTTCATTTGATCTGAATCTAATTAGGTGCAGAAGAATGAAGAGCAAGTCATTAAGATAATGGAACACAATTCTTAACATTGAATTTTATAGCAGCACCTACAGCAGAATTATCCTAGGAATTTCAGATAGTAGGCAAGGCAAACTCCTGCATGCTGTGTTATAGAGATTGTGTTTTCAAAGCTAAGCATGCTGCTATAGTGAATAAGGGCGACTTTCCAATGTTTCACTACCTGGTTGTAGAAAGCTGTTCGAAATTTGAAAACCTGAAAAAATGGACTTCAGAATGCAGTCTGAAACAAAAATAGAATAGGTATAAATTATGGGTTTGGGAAAACTGTCCCAATTCCTGCCTAGTATGTCAAGTAAATAAATAAAGGATATATAAGGCCCAGCTTGGTGTTTGTCATAGACTACCTTTGTAGATGCAAGGAGCTTCTATTTGGA
This sequence comes from Ara ararauna, assembly GCA_028858755.1. NCBI lineage: Eukaryota > Metazoa > Chordata > Aves > Psittaciformes > Psittacidae > Ara > Ara ararauna. The sequence continues at coordinate 149,052,279 of CM054376.1, forward strand.
TTAGCTTTGGGTATGCCCCTGAAAATATTACAGACTGCTTACTCTTCTGAGAGTGTAATATGCCTGACTGACATGGCTTCTGACACAGTTCTTCTTTCATTTTCTTGTTTCTTTTATTTTTAAAATAATAATATAAATGCCAGCATAATAATTACAGATAGTTCCCTTAAACCAGAAGTAAGCTGTTACATACACCTAGACTGACAGATACCTTGGCTATACTCGCTTCTAGCAGCAAGCCTGTCTGTGCTGGAATGATGCCTGTAAAGTGAAAATCGCTTCTCTTTAACCAGTACTTCACAGTTTCAGACTGACTACCAAGATTTTAATCCACCCCAGGTTTTCTGAAAAAGCCTGTATCTTTTCAAACTCGTGTGGTCTTTTAATTCTGATGACTTCTTTCCTCCAATTAGCTGCTGAAGGGAGAGGTAAAGGTACCTGATTTGATGGTGCTTTAGCAGAACCGATGCAACTAAAATCCCATGCAACCTTTAAAAATGTCACAGGCTTGAGAGTGACTAAGCACTCCAATCTCTAAGCAGTCAGCAGGCATGCTGACAATTTACAATTTTATTTTCCAGTTCATTAAATTATGTCTCAGCATCTGGGACAACACGGATACCGAAAGTCAAACAAATCCAGAGTCACACAATAAAAAATTAAAAAACCCAAACATCAGATTTTAACACCTGTATCTAAAAATGCTAGTCTTCATCATGAACCTCCTTCATCAGAAGCCAGATGAAGTGGAAGGTGTCTCAGTGTAATCTGGAATTAAGAGCTCCAGGCCACTTCAGGGTTAAGGCAAGTGCTAGTCAGATGCCCTTCCTTGAAGCCACCATACCACTAAGTCTCAGAAGATCAACAGATGTAGTGTTTGATTAGGCTTCTCAAATGAAGTCAGTAGTTGTGATGGAGACCAAGAAGGCATGTGGGTGGGGGAAGGAGTGATACACTTTTAATTCAATTTTATGTGAGATTTTTGTACCATATTTGTGTTTGTATAAAATTCCTAATTTCAGAGCTAATGTTCTACCACTGCTGCCAAAACGAACTTCATCATTAACCTCAGAACAAGTAACAACATTCTAAAAACCCCAAAGACAAAAGGATATGTCACTCTGTGAGCTAGAGCTGACCGTAGGTTACAAATGACCTGGGAGCCAAGGCACTCTGCAATGCAGTGCCCTGCATGTCTTTGGAGATATGCTGAGGAAAGAGCAGGCAGGTGCCTTCTGTATTTTGAACCAGCTGAAATTGGTTGGTAGTCTTCAAATACAGATCATAGAACAACACCGACATTGAGCCAGGAAATCACACTCTCACACAGGGCTCTGTTCCCCCACATATTTAAAGCATAAGACGCATTTGGGGGCTACTTTCATACTTGTCTCTGGTGCTCTAGAATTGGAGCTGGATGTACCTATTCTGCCTAGAAGGGCAAAATCAGCATGTGAGGCAGATCTAGCCCAGACATGAGTTTTCTTGCCTGAGAAGCCAGTTGTCTCATTGCAGACATGAGTCAGAGTACAAACTGGTGTGTGGGCTCTATATTCACATGAGAGCTCAGGCCATGAACTAAGATGACAGTAGTTAGTTCTACTACAGCTGTTTTTTTGTGTTCACTATTGATCCTTGCAGAAATGTCTTTAACCATATTCACAACATGCTTCACCTAGGTGGCATCCACGAGAATTGAATAAAATTATAAAAGTCTCAAATTCATAACCCACATTTACAAAAGGTGATTTTAGGCTAGCAGTTATTTCACACTGCTGAAGCTGCTTTTACAAGAATGGCTTGAAAGCACAGTCTTCAGAATACAGCAATATTCCATATATATATAGAAATAGAAAAAAAAACATGTGCAAGCCTTAGGCATGCAAACCCTCTGTAATCATCAGATAGAAAACTAGGACTTAGTTATATTATTAGAAAACTAATAATATTCCACAACTTTCCAATATATAGAGCCAACCACTTGCTATGGTGAAACATGCAATTTTTTTCTAGACATGAAAATTACCTTAGCTCTGCTTTCCTGGTGCTTTGAACATCAGAGTCAACTTCTGTTTCAGAAATCTCATCATTCAGTGCAGGAAGATTTTATGCTGAGTACACAGATGGAAGTTTTAGCCTCAGTTTTCATTTCACTTACACTCAGTTACACAGACTGACCTTCTCAGGTCATGTATGAAGTCAGTTGTGCATGGGCAAATGAGAAATAAAGTGATCTCACTAGTTTGGTTGTCACATGAAGCGGGCAAACACTGTGCTGTCCACATTAGAGAGAAGACTCTGTTCACCTGTATTTACACGGTGAGGAAAACACACCTGGTGCTCTAAGGTATATGAAAAGCCAAAGGCACGGGAGAGTAGAGTTTGTGACATATTGGGTATGTCTTTTGCTCTGTGGCAGGGCTCAACTCTTTACTGCAAACTTTGGCCTTTATCTTGTAAAGTCCATGACACACGTCTTTATTGGGTTAAGACTTTTGTAACTGTTACTGCTGGCTGAAAAAATGGTGGACATATGATTTTCGTGGATTTGCTTTTTTTTTAAAATTTTTCTCTCTCTTTTTCTTTTTTTTTTTTTTTTTTTTTTCTCGACGTTTGATTTTGGTGTATTTAGTTTTTATCAGCCAGTCTGAGGATTTACGAGGGACTGCCCTAGAGATACCAGGCAGTTCAGAGGTATCAGAGGAGCCTGAGGGAGGAGGATTCAGCTCCCAGCCCGGCTGAGCCTATGTAGGTACACCAGCAGAGCCCTCTGGTGGAGATGCCATGCGGAACAGCAGGAGGAGGGCTTTTTCTAACGACGGAGCTCTCATACCTCTCTTCAAAGAGCTAAACAAGTGGAGGAAAAATCCTCACTTTTCATTTGGCAGGTCTACAAGGAGCATTTGGTGGTGTAACCAAATTTCTTAGGGAGGATGCTGTCTTAGCCAACACTTGCAACCCTAGCACAAGCTTGTATGCATTTGGCTTAAGATCCTGAAGTTACACTGATAGCGGGTTCAGCTGCATTAAATATTGACATCACAGGGAGTGTGAAAAAATCATAGCCTCTGTTTCACATGCTTATGCTAGCAAAACTGCTAATGTTGATGGAAACAGGCTAATGAAGAAATGTTTTCACTGGCAAGGTTAACATCACTAAGTATGATGGTGTGTCTGTCTCAACAAGGCACTGCCTGTGTTTCCCTCAAGGGCATCAGTCAGAAAAAGCTCTAATGTATGGATACTGACTCTGAACAATGAACTAAGGCCCTTGACTGCTTAGGCTATGCCAGTGTAGTCTTTAAGTCCCTACCATCAGCAGTAAGTCATGAAGGTCTTTGCCAGCCAGCTCCTCCAGCGCCGTCAGTACTTTGTATACCCTGGCTTGGTAGAGTTAAAACATGTCTCCCATGAAGAAACAGCCATGCTGGTGGAAGGACAGCTGTGAAAGTAAAGCTGATTTTGAATAGAGTTTCAGCTATACAGCAGGCAGCCCTGAAGTGTAGATTTGTTTCGGCTATCTTTTGTTTCAGTTTGGGTTTTGGTTAGGGTTTGTTTTTTTTTTTTTCACTTGCTACTCCTCAAGGAAGAATAGCACTAATTAAATTATTGACATTTGCATTTATCACTCTCTGATTACATGTTAATACCACTTACTTTGTTCTTCGTCTCACTTGGTCTAATTATCAGTTCAAGGATGTGCTGAAAAGTCAATAGCTACTTTCATCAGGACACCCCTGGTCCTTGCTAGGACTGTTTTCCCCAGTATTCCTGTGGGAACTGCCAAAGCCGGCTCTCTGAACACAGCTGGATACTTTCTGCAGGCTCATCTGTGCTATATTAAACATTCAGTTCTTAGGAGTTTGGAAAATGCTAGAAAAACACAGGTAAATAACCTGCTGATAAATTCCATATTAGAAGGGAAATGTGTACAGGATGGTGAACTTTGTGTCTTCTGCCCCTTCATTTGCTGCCATCTTTCACTAGGGGTTAGTTTTCATGATAAATGACTCCTCTGCTAACCTATAAATCTGCTTGTTGTCTTTTACTTTCACCTCTCCTTTCTGAACACTAGTTCTTGATCTCCTCTTCTGCAGCTTGTGGCAGGGCAATTCACTTCCATGGCACTAGCAGAAAAGAAGCCTAAAGAGACCATATGGCAGCTAAGCCTCCTCAGTCACCAGTGAAAATGATCCCATTAAAGCTATATTGAGCTGGCACCAGTCCAGCCTTGTAAGCTGTGACAACATTTCCGCGGCTGTCAGGGCAGCAGGATCAGATGTGGAGCTTGCAGCAAGTCTGTAGCCTGCACCTCACTGCATGGTGGGGTTGAGAGATCAGAAATCCACTGGAGAAAAGAAAGAAACAGGCAGAACTGGACTGTTGTGTTCATCCAAGAGACTGTAATATGAAAACAGAGAAGGCTAAGCAAGGAATAATAGAAAATATGAGCAACTTCCAAATAGCCTCAGTAATAGCTAATGTTTGCTTCCCGACACAGTCTCATATCAGGGTGCTGAAGAGGATATTTGGGCTTTGTGCCTTTCACTGTTAACTGTCATACTGTTTTCTTGGCTCCTACACAGTCAGAATTTCAGATCATCATTGAGTATACAGGATCCTAAGAGCGCTAAAACTTACAGGGTCTTGAGAATTTAGGCAAAAAAATTCATAATTTTGTGCATGCCTACGTGTAATGTTCAATTTCCTCAGACAAATAGAGGCCAGAGCCCATAGCATGTATTAGAGGCAGAGAACAAATTCAGCTCTAATTCTTCTATTCTCCAGAGTTTCTGCTTCATGCTGTGCACACTAAATTATCCATGCTTGTTTTGTTTACCACTTCTCTAACATTCCTTATCCTGAAAGCACCTAACATGAATGCTTCTATCACTTTCTTATTCAGCACAGTTTTGTGGATAAGAGCAGAGTGTCTGCCAAAGTGTTTTTGTCAGCATCTCACTCTTACTAATATTCTGCCTCTGACTAAGCTTTCTAGGTTTTTTGAATCCAGGGGAAACGTAGGATGACGCTGGAGTGAAAGTGAATTTGGCTCAGAGTGAACTGGGGAGCAAACCTAAAGGGTATCCCCTCAAGTGACCTGACCCTATGAGTCTGAAACCTTTTCTGAAGAGCTGCTTAAAGTACAAAGCAATAAATGTAGGAGGGGAAAAGGGTGCTAAAAAAAATGATTCCTTTGTGAGATGTTCAGGGTTGCCAGTTATATAGGCATCCTGTCTACCAGAATTCACAAAGTGAAAAAGGGGGATGTAGGAGCAATCTTCACCTCCCCTTGGGATCTAGATCTATCTAGATCCTAAGATAGTTTGGGGTCATTTGAATATGAATGTCCTCATTCAGGTGATGATGCAGATTTAGATAGCCCTTTCCAGAGGTGGGGAAGTTTATTCACGTTTCTGGAGACTTCCTAATCCTACAAACACCTACAGGGTTACCTGTCCTGTCCCTACTCACTTTCTGTAAGAAGACTGCATTTTAGAGGAGACTCATTCAGGAGCCACTGAGGGGTATGACAGCAGGCTATGTCTTAAGGGAGTTCTTACATAAATTTGGTCTCTTCACAGAAGATCATTCCTCTGCTATCAGAGAAAAGAACAAGGGCCTGAGGGGAAAGCTAACACAGATTTTTACCTGAAAGTACCAGCAAAATACTTGTCTCTGGAACAGATGAGAGATGCTTAATAGACTGAGTAAAACACAACTACTGAAAACCTGTGAAACATTCATGCATTTCTGGATCATCAGCTAATGGTAAGAGACCATAGACCATCTCAAATAGCTTTTTATTTTGATTAGGGTGGATATCTGATGCAAATCCATGGATTTTGTTGTTTTTCTGCTCACAGGGCAGAGGGGATGTGGGAGCTCGTGTAAGCTAGTTTCATTTGCTTCTTTTATGTCATGTAAGGTCTTCTTAGACCATGGATTTAAGAAGGGCAGCAACAGGTGCTTTGTGCCCCCATCACTTCTTCGTGCAAGCAAGCTTAGTGATCCTCACACTGGAGTCTCAAGCTAAAGCAAAGAAAATTGTGTACCAAATTATGTGCTTGAGTTACAGAGATATCTGACAAAAATTAGGACTCTTTTAGGTATTACAGCTGCACTCAGGGATGAGACCAAAGACATTTCCGATGTGATGTGTAAGGCAAGGTAACAAACAATAAAATAAGGTGTAAACAAAAAAAGGAATGAAAGTCTCCATAGGTGAAAAACCCATTATTGTAATATAATAATTTTACCCACATGGACATCCTTGCTTTAGTTCTGCATACATGAGGAGCTAGAGATGAAGACAAATAAGGAGCTGGAGGGACCATAAGGGAATGTCGAAGGCAGTGTGGATGGAACATTGAGGTGATGCTTTGACAGCAGTCACGGGCCATTGGAAGGAGAAGGAATGAAAACCATCTCAGCTTTTGACTGGCAGATGGATGCAATGTTAATCTGACAATTGCTTTGCAAGTCGCGTCAAGGCTGTTTCAGGCTCCTTCAGGCTATTCAAGCCTTGTAAATATGTTCAGCCTGATCCTGTACTTCCCATGCAATGCAAGAGTGCTATGTTACTCCCAAGTATTAGTTAATATCAGATTTTCCCTGAAAGCTCAGTGCTTTGCTCTCTTGTTTTTTCTGTAAACACAAAAGATTAAATAGCACAGGTTCTCATGCCAGTCACTAATGGTAGATGCTCATAGGATTGTCCATCAACAAAATAACTACTGTTATTAACATGTTTAAATTCTTGAAAATTTTAGCAGAAAAAATAGAAGTGATTGTCTTGCTTTATGCAAGAAGTCTTAAAACTGATGAATTTTTGGGCATGCAGGTTAACTTTTTTTCCTGAAGTCCAAGGAGGTCATGGAGACAAATAGGGATCAGTTGCTATTATCCTATAATCTACTACTTAGGAACTCAGTCCAAGGTACCATTTAGTCCTTCAAATTAAGTCCATCTAATATTTTTTTTCCTAAAGGCCAATTAACATTTTAAAGCATAAAGTGCACCTCCTGCCTTAAGCATGACATTAAGATCATGTGCAATCATAGATTACTTAATTATCATGGCCATTGCTATAATTTTTATAATACACCATGTTTAAAGCTCTAATAGGTTGAGAATTATAGTTTAATGAACGGTCCGATTTCGCTACAGGCAGCACGCTTCCTATAATGATGCCTGGAATTCACGTTACTGTTTTTGATTACATGATCCTTTCTTCAATTGCCAAATCCGAAATCTTTAAACGTATGTCCAGTCCTGATGGCTACCTAAAATGATTATTTTGAGTTTCAGTTTGAGGGATCATTTCCAGAAGTGAGGTCAGGAAATTGTAACATGTAATTTTTACCTGAAAATCTCCTGCATCCCAGTGCTTTGGGACAAATAATCAAAACTGGAGGTTCACTCATTCTTTGGAAATAGCCTCTGAAGTCAAAGTGAAAATCTGCCTACAGGTACACATAGCTTTGGGAGCTGGTAAGCAGTGTTACATTTCCTAACATATACATATTCAATGTGGGCTAGTTTTTTATATTAACAAAAGTTCACAGCCACGTCTACGCAATGTGATAACGGTAGAGGTGGGGATACAGCTGAAGTGTTAACTGAGAGGAGGAGGTAGGTAAGTAATATCAAAAAGCCATCTTCTCATCTTATAACACTGAGCAGTGCTAATGCACTGTAGTGTCTTTTCTCAGTTATAACCATTCCTGCCAGGAATACTTGAGGGAGTAATGGTCTCTGCTACCAGATTTAGGTAGCACAACATAGCTATAACTGATTAAGAGGGTCCTTCAGAAGTGGGACAAATTCTATTCCTCTACAAGCTCATGACTCAAGTTTTATTTAAATTGTATTGATCTGGATTTGTAATGGTAAGAAGACTCAGGCCCTTATTAAGTAGAATAATATTATTCTGTACCTCCTTTTGTCTATGAAGCCTACACTGCTCTGCATTATTTAGAGCAATATTAACAAGACAATTGATTAAATGCAGGTTATTATCTCCTGTGTGGGCGCATTTCTACTGTGAGACAGTGTAGGTGGGAGCCAAGCGAAGGCAAAGCTGAACAGTGCGCTCAGGACTTCCCTTCCCTTGACCCCTAGATAACAGAAGCATATAAGTGAGCAGGCAGGCTCACAGTAGTCACTGAAATTATCCCTTATGCACACTGGTAATGTGCTCTTCAAAAATCTTTTTCTCTTCCCAAACCACCCCTCTTCCTTGATTTCTTTGTTTGGAGTGCAGAAAAAAAATAAGTAGAGACAGTTGCTTGGAAGATAATAAATGTTAGGAGCATACTATGAAACCTCTTAATTATTTTAATTTCCCCAGTGTGCACCCAATAGTCCATTTGACATGGATGATATTAGAAGCTTTTTCTATCCATCCTGCTTCTGCTGTAGTCCTTGTCAGATGAGTGACTTCACAGTCACAGGAGCTTTCTGACTGTGCTCTGTTCTTTCAATATTTCAGCTCTTCAATCAGGATATTTTTTCCCCTTCCAATGTATGCAGTGTTAGGATATGAGTGGCTTGAACATTCTTTAATAAAACATTTTAAGTATGTCAGGAGAACCTGCATGTGCAGAAAAGGAGACTCTTTCATATAAAATGAGCCTGATTGAGCAGTGCTAAGAGATTTAAATAAGCATTCAAACTCTTAATACATGCTAAAATCAATGCTTATGTTCACACATCAGTACAATCCTATGCTGGATGCTCAAAATTAGCCATACATGCAGTTACTTTTTTCTTTGATATTTGAGCCTATGTTTAAAACTAGGAACCAGGAGAAAATTCCATATTCTGGTGAAATTCTTTTCACTCATAAAAAATTGAGCTAAATCTGAACTCATTTCAGTTTCTAAGGCCAACAGATCTACTGTGGGGAAAATTAAAAGCTGCATCGTTTCCATTTTTCATTATATTTCTTGTGACAGATATAAATTACATTAGCACTAGAGCTTTCATGGATGGATGAAACCACTGGTCTGGGGCTAAGGTTTGTTTCCTCACCTTAGAAACTGCGAATACAACAAAAACAACTGTTCAGATTAAAAGCAGATTGCGAGTGAAAGGTCTAACCTTTGTTTCTCTGATAGCTAACCCAAACCCTAAATCTAACATGAGCCCTATTCTTGGTCTGGGCCTTAGCCCCAAACAGGTATATGTGGCCTAAACCTTATTTTGATCCTAGTAGTTTGTCAACTAGATGACCTCTGGAAGTCCATTTCAAATCACTCCCTGATTCTATTTTTGACATCATGATCCTTACCGAAATCAGAGGCTAATGAATTTCCAGATGATCTTTTACTTCTATCCCGTTCTCCCATTACATCTGTACTTCTTTTCTTGTTCTACTTTATTTGCATGATGGATGTGTTTGTACTGTATTTAAGCACATTTTTTTTTTTTTAATTAGTGTGGAAACACAAATACAAATGCAGTTACCTTGACATTGTGTATGCATAAACCAGTACTGTCTTACTGATGAAGTAACAGCAAAAGATTGATTCATGGGGCCAAAACTTGAACTATCAAGATGAGAAAGACAGTAGCCATTGAAATAATTTACAGAAATATTAGGCTTTAATTAAAAAGCTATAGAAATCAAGCTTCTTTGGAAAATCAAATTTGTATCCATATGTTGATTTCAATTTTTGCACAAAGGTATACAGAAATTCATAAAAAATTATAAAATGCCTCTGTACAAACCAGCAATATTTAGTTAGACCCATCCCTTGTCCCAGCCCAAGAGGTACTAAGGAAACAAGTCTTACAAAACATTGAACTTGTTAAATCCTGAAGTTTTTTTCCAGAAACTTTGACCATCTGCGATTCTGCAGACTGCAGGTGGAGCAGAAATGAGGTTGGTGAAAACACGACTAAGCAAATCTCCTTGCAATTTTTTTTCTTGGTTTTGGAAGTACAGAATAAACTTAAGAGGTCTTGAGATGGTCTGATAACCATAAATGACAATTATTTCTTTAACATTCTAGCAAAAAGTCCCATCATGCTGCTGAGCTTCCAGGATCAGTGCTGAATACCTGAATTTGGCTCCATCTTGTGAATCACTTACTGTAATTAATTTTCCAATCAAATTCCTCCTCTGATTATTCCTTTCTGTAGCAAAATTATGCCTTGGAAGATTTGCGCCTGAATTCCACTGTATTTCAAGACCTACAAATATTGTTCCATTGCCAAGGGGACTTGCTTACTCAGAGTTGGCTGCTCTGCTGCTATTTAGTAAGCTGATGGTTTTGATACCATTGAAACCAGCAGAAATTATCCAAGGCAGTGAATGAATGCTAAGAATGCAACAAAGACGTTCAACTAATTTTAAATTGCTTACTAGCTTTAAGAGTATTTAGCCAAAGTACATTTCTTGCACCAAATATCCTTCTAACTAATTATGTTAATTAAAAAAATTGGACATACGTTTACAGAGCATTGATCACAGCCAAGAATAAAGTCTTGAAGAAGTTTAATTTTTCTTGTCACCTTTTACTTAGATTGCATTTTAACTTTGAACGATTTCACACCTCCAGGGAGAATTCAAGCTGCACAACAAATTACAAATACTTATTCGCAATTTCATCTTGCTATAGCATTCTAATCATATGAATTCTTCTCTAACTTCTCTCTTCACCTTGACTTACGTCCTAGAATGTTCATTAACGGCCATCTTCCTGTCAAAATCTTGCCATCCTTTCAAATTCCTCTAGAAGACTGTGATGTCACAGAAAGATATTAGATGATCTTGGAAAGGACTTTAAATTGCCATGAGCAGATAGAGACAGATGTTTAAGGCCCTTAAAGAACTGTAAAAGTTATCATCTTTCTCATCATCTAAGTCTTTCAATTCTGAATATAATTTTGCCCCATTAATCTGGGTTTTAGTAAGGCACTTGCAAGATTAATTGTGATGGAGAGACAAGTGGTAAAAGCTGGATTTCTTTTGCTGCAATCTGCTTGTTTACAGGGGATGTACACATAGGTGTTTTCTTGCATATGAGAAACAGACTTTCTTTGCTTTCAGGTGCCATATCTGAACTTTCTATAAGGTCTAGGCCAGAGAAGCTCTAATTTTTTGCTGCTTCTTGAAACCTTTTTATTTTCTGATGGATTGTGCCATTGCCTTCTGCCTCAAATGCATACAGATGCCCAGCAGTGTTGTGTCCTAGCTTCTGATCAGGTATTTTCATGATTTTGTTCCTTTAAGTGGTGTTTTGAGTTACTCTGTGTGGACAGACTTGATTGCTTGTTCCATTGACCTAACATAACCACCTTCTGTAGATTAGCCTGCGATTCTGAATTAAAGCAAAAGAAGCATTTCATGGAAGCTGTTAGCACCTTTTAACAGTGTTCCATAGAACGTATTACTCAAACACTGCTATTACAATTAACTTTCTCAAACCGTCTCTTTACCTGACCTCAGTCACATAGCAATTTTTCCACCCTTACCAGAGTATTGAAACCTCAGTAAACAGCAAGATAGATTGAATGAGTCACTGCAGTTTAATCCCTCCTGTGAAATCTTGCACTTCTATGCTAATTGTAATGAATAATTTATCTCAGCTTTCTTTGTGCCAACGTGCAGTCACCAATAATTTAATTGGTACTGAATTTCACTGCAAACTAAAATGAATATGCATTGTACAAAATCTTTCTGTATCTCTGGTAAATTTATCCAGATTCTGGCTCAGAAAAAAGCTGAAAAAGAATAAATTATTGTCCATGATTTCCAAGCTTCTTATGCCTGTAGACAGACCAAAATTCAGCAGTTAACCCAAATGTTTACCAGCTACTCACATCTTTCTTTCACTTGCACTAGGATATGTTTTCTTAGTCATTCCAGACTGCATAATACTTTTATCTGCCAGTATTTTTTTAAAGAGCACACTAAAGAAAGTTCATCTAATTTGACATGGCCACCAAGGGTTTTATCCTGACCAAATCCTGATGTGTGATGGCCAGCTGTTACTCAACACCTGACAGGATTTATGCATAACATAATAAGGCTGACATTTTTATTTCAAATGTGCCTTTCAGAGTAATGGATAATTTTCTCATGCTTCATCTAATTACCCTGCGAACACCATTACACTTCTTCGTTTGTTTTGTGTAGATTGGAGACCTTTTCCTTCCCCTCCTTCAGCTAATTTATTTATTCTATTTCAGAAGTTCAAAAGTCTATGAGAATTTTTAGAAATGTATATACAGCTATGTGTAGAATCATAGAATCATAGAATAGTTAAGGTTGGAAAGGACATGAAGATCAGCTAGTTCCAAACCCCCTGCCAGGGGCAGGGACACCTCCCACTAAACCATGTCACCCAAAGCTATATCCAATCCAGCCTTGAGCACCGCCAGCGATAGAGCATTCACAATTTCCCTGGGCAACCCATTCCAGTGCCTCACCACCCTTACAGTAAAGAATTTCTTCCTCATATCCAATCTAAACTTCCCCTGTTTAAGTTTGAACCTGTTACCCCTGTCCTCTAACTACAGTCCCTCATGAAGAGTCCCTCCCCAGCATCCCTATAGGCCCCCTTCAGATATTGGATGGTGGCTGTCTTACTCTGAATGGACCAGACACATTTCTGGTTTCATAGTTTAATAGAAAAAGTTGAAATTTATTTTTGGCTATCTCCCTTCCATTATCTGCTGATAACAAACAAGTATTTTAAAAATACTGTTTTCTGGTAATAGGGCATTTTTTCTCTCAAAATAAAATGCATTTTTTTCTCATAATAACCTTAGTATCAGAAATCAGAGCTTGTTACAATGCCGCAGGAAGACTGTGGTAGGCACTAAGTTGCCGTGCTATGTGCAACCTCCTAAGTGTAAATGCACAATAAAGCATTGAGGTGCAGAAGATGCAGACAAGTCAATAGTGATGCAAATGACAGAGAGGTCTCACTGGGGGCATCAGAAGCTCCTGTAGGGTAGGCTGAGGGCACCTGTCCTGGCGTACAACATGGGCATAACTAATCCTACTCCGCATTTGCTGTCTGCGGTAACTTGTGTTGTCCTGCCATGTGCTAGGATGTGCTGAATAGTCTCTCTTATGATTACAGAACATTGTTCTGAGGAGCATGAATGGCATTTATGGGCACGGTAAGGTCCCTGGTTACCATGGCAATCAGCAAACTATTACAAGCATAGACTTTACAGCACTAAACCACTGTACCTTGGGTCTGTAGGAGTTTGTCATGACCAGAATGACATGCCCACCCACTTCTAGACCCAGAAGCAGTTTTTGTCTGTAGTATGCATCAGCTGTGGACTGGAGTAGTAGTGTGGACTAAAACAGGAACTGACAGCCTGCTCGTGTACAAGCATTCACAGACGGATACAGATTGCCTCTGGCAGCTGCTGCTTGTTGGTTCCTCTGGGGTGGACTGCCTCTGGATACAGACACTTTGTACCTTTGGATAATGAGGTTAATAACCTTAATACTGTTTACAGTATGAAACAGCATGTTGGAGATCCTTTCAAGAAAGGAGGCTCAGAGCAATGTAAATATAGCAAATCATGTGTCTTTGGGTGCATTCCTGGAGATCAGAAGTGGAAGACAATTGAATTATCCCTCTCCAGCTAAGTCAATATTTCTCAGACCTATGGTCATGCACATCAAAGCTCCTCAGCCATAGCCTTTCCCTGATGTGGACCTGCTTTTCCCTACTTTTATCAACTCCTTGCCATGGACGCACCACACAAGTAGTCTTGTAAAGTCTCAGAAGTGACAGGCAGTGACAGAGCACCATTCTGAGAGACAAAAGGCCACCAGCCTCTTTGGAACTTAGTTCTTTAAACTGAGAAAAGAATGACTTAAAATCGTCCTCAACATCACATGTGTGAGAGCAGGAATATGTTGTCACTGTGAACTACACCTTTTACAGGAACTGCTCCTTAAGACCCTCATAAACGTCGTACTGTTGGTACATGGAACAGAAATTAGATGTCAAGTGCTGTGTGGAAAGTGAAATTATTAATCCCTGAATTGCTTTAGCACAATAGTGTTTCTAACATTCAAATATTAGCAGAAACTGCAGTGCATTTGCTGTATTTAAATTGTGCAGTGAAGAAATTCTAACCTCTATTCTAACCTCAATTAAAGTAACATTCTTGTCTGTCTTCATTTCCTGAGCAACTACATTACTTTGCCACTTTTTCTCAAGAATGACATTTTTATTGGTATTTTAGTGATACAAAATTATGTCCTAGAGCTTTTAAGTCCTCCTTAGCTCCCATATAATTTTCTGCCCTGAAGGCTGAGTAAACTCTGAGTACAGATAAGTTATTCTAAGAAGAGGTATATAATCACTTTCAGATCATGAAATATGAAGGATTCTGTGGTGAGCTTTAGCATAGCTGGTGGCAATGGAAACCTTTCTGTAGACAGTGATGTGATCCAGGCAGGACGCCAGCTCTGATCTTCCTTCCACTGAGACTTTTACCAACATGATATCAAAACTGGTCTCTACATAAGCCACAGCTTTAGCAACAATTCCATCTGTGAATTGAAACATGACTTTTAATTTTGCCTGCAAAGCTCAGCTGCAAAGTGATATGGAATAAAAAAAGATTAAAACCCTCTTTTTCCTATTGACCGCTCCCATACCAGAGATTAAAAGGCAGCCAGGCAGACAGTTGATTTGACATCCAGCTGCACATCTCAGGGACCTGACAGTCACTGACAGAATTTCCCCTCCCTTGTTCTGCACTGCTTCATTTCCACAAATCTCTATCCTTTCAGCTGTTCCAAATCAAATGACCCTGTTCTAGCTGATGGGACAGGAACAAGCTGCAGGGGGAAAAGGAGAATGGAAACCTCTTAAAATGGCAGTAAAAAAGATTTGTTGTTTATCACCATAAAAACACTGATTGGTTAGCACTCTAACAGTCGTAAACGAGACACAAATAGCTATCCCTGAAAAACAGAAAAAAGTATTATCTGATGTCTCCCTAAATTAAGGGGACACTTGTTTTCAGTATAGAATATTAGGACATATTATTAATATTTATATTAAATTTAATAATTTATTATTAAATTCATCATTAATTTTATTATTAGTATTCAAGATGTGGTCAAGACTCAAACCCAGCTGGCTCAAGGAATGGATTTCTGAATAACCCATACATGTTAAACCAAATTCATGGATGCCCACATGGTTTAATTACTCAATGTTCCTGGGATCATCTGTGATCCATTTCAGGTGCTGTGCACAGTACTAACATGGACTCTTCTGAAAGGGAAGTGTGAATGAGACCACCTTGTCTATGGAAGGAAAGGAAAAATGGTTAGTTGTGTGAATTCAAGCAGCACAACAACACTTGCTCTTAGAGTCAAAGAATGGTTCCTCTTTCGCCAGCATTGCAATTCTGATATCATGGACTTAGTGCATTTCTGTGTTCTATTTCCTATAACAATTTTCACTTTAACATCATTTAAAATATATTTATGTGGTGAATAAAACATATATTATTTTCAGTGTTCATTATTGCCATGCGGGTGGTGATCAAAGCACAGTTTATACAAGCACGCTGTGTTGATATAATTCACCAAATCATTTATCACAGAGGATTCTTATAATATTGTTAAATATTTGTCAAATTTCAGCCTAGTATTTTTTCTGAAGCCTCAACAACCTTATGAATGTTACTGTGCATCTTATTTGTAGTGCTTTCAAGGCATAAAATTTTGCTTACTTTCCATCAGCTAGGAAGTTTTTATCCAACATTGACCATTCTAAACACACAAAGGATGTCCCACATCAGCCAATTTATAATGCTTATTTTCAGCTAGTATAATTTTGAGCACAAAATCCCCAAATGGTTTGCATCCTCCCTGAGGGTCTTCTCACTTGCCAGGAGCTATTCCAGTCGTTGAGACTAGGGCTACATTTACACAGACTTTCAACAGTAGGAATGTGAATCAACCTGCTTATGTTTAGACATTTTCCTGAGATGGCTAGGTCAGGAGCATCCTCATTGTGTGCTCCCTTGGCAGCCAATGGAAAAAAATAGGTACCTCCAAATGGTGGTCCAGAGGATTTTTGAGATGAACCACTGTTTGGAATTTTCTCTCCATTGGCTGTTGCACCCTGAATTCATAGAATCATAGAAAATTTAGGGTTGGAGAGGACCTTAAGGTCGTCTAGTTCCAAACCCCCTGCCATGGGCAGGGACATCTCACACTAAACCATGTCACCCAAGGCTCTATCCAACCTGGCCTTGAACACCACCAGGGCATCACAATTAAAGTCATGAAAGTATCTGACATGGAATTAGACTTTGGTACCTAATGGAGCCCAATGAAGTTATACCTAAAGGAGCTGCCTTACACGGACAAGAAGCATGAGATAAAACTGTACTCCACAGAAATTGTCATGCTGATCTGAAAGACACTAAGCTAGCAGCTAAGCACAACAATAGCAGTGGAGGGAGGATCACACGAAAGCCACCAAGGTTAAACACATGAACCTTGATTACAAAAGTATACCTATCTGGAATTATAATGTATAGTCTTCAAACTTCTTCTGGAGATAAGTGACTGAATCAGTGCTCACTTATCAAAGCTTATAGGATGAGTAATTCTGTTTATGATGTGGCTTAGTGGTTGTGGACTTTGTGCAGGCAACAGCGAATTAGGTTTGATTTTTGACTTTTCCTGAACAGCTTTGAATCAGGTTATTGTGTAACACAGCTCTCATCTTTAAGTTATCAAGTCTTTTAGAATGAAACTCTCAATCTTTCCAGCCCCATCTCATGTTTCACTGAGCAGACAGATAATAGGGTTCTATAGTTTAGCAGTTACAGTATTCACCTAACAGAGAAAAGAGATGATTTTCAGACTAGTTATGAAGGTTTTTTAATATTTCAGTGTTCCCTGTACTCTGTACTGGAAGCAAGACTCCTTTCTTCTAAATGAGTCAAACAACTAGATTTGAGAATCATGTCTGTTATTCTCTTTCTTTATGTCTATTGGAAAGTGATCAAGCAGGACTTCCAGTTTCAACAAAAACATGTGTAGAGTCCCATGTCTAGGAGTTACCTCGTGCAACAGTACAGGCTGGGCACCAACTGGGTAGAAAATAGCTTTGAAGAAAAGTAACTGCAAATCCTGGTGAAGAATAAGATGAACATGAGTCAGCAGTGTTGTCCCTTTCCATGAAGAAGGTCCAACTGAATACTGATTTGTATTTAGGAAGATGATAGTGAACAGATCAAGGAAAACAGTTATTCCACTCTACTGACACTTTTGAGACCACACCTGGAGAACTGAGTCCAGTTTTAGGGTCTTTTCTATGCAAAAAAGGCAGTGACGTACCAGCACAAGTCCAGCAAAAGGTCATCAAAGTCACCGGTAGGTAGAGGACAGGACATATTGAGAAGAAAGTGAAAGAAATGGGTTTTCTCAGTCTTAAGCAGAAAAGACTGAAAGGACATCTAAATGCTATCCTCAAATATCTGATTGGAAGGTATGACAAGATGGATCCAGAGGTACAGAGACAATACAGGAAGCAAAGGACACAAGTTGAAAAAGATGAAGTGCAAATTAGATTTAAAGTTTGTTTTTTCACTGTGATTATGGTCAGACACTGGAACAGGTTGCCCAGGGAGGTTCTGGATTTTCCATCCTTGGTGATAGTCAAAACCTAGGTTATAGTCATAACTTAAAACAAGGCTTTGAGCACTGTGACCTAACTGAACCTGCTTTGAGCAGGGGGTTAGATGAAATGACATTGAGAGATCCGTTCCAAATAATTTTTTAAATGATTCTGTAATTTTATGAACTGTGGCAACCCATTTGTAGTGCATAATAGTACCTTTTCACTCAACTCTGCGTCCATGAGTGGTGTAAACTCTGAAATGTGTATACAAGCAAACTAACTATACTAATTACATCAGTTATACTAGAAATCAAATGAAGTACCTGTGCAGCCATTGTCTAAATCACATGGGCCAAATTCAGCCAAAGGTAAGCATATTTAAATCCACTAAGGGAACCAAAATTTTATTTGATAAAAATTATGGGAATAATGTAAACTTATGCAGTCTTTTTCTAGTCTCTCTGTACTGTGCAGAGTTGACTTCTGACTTTTTAAAATCAAATTATAAAAACCCTCTACTCCTTCTGGTTTTCCACTGTGTTATTGTCAGAGGCTCCTTCTCATTTATGTTCATGCTCTGTTCTTCATCTCCTCTTTATTGCTCCCTGAATTTCAGTTGGTTCTCCCACTTTTAACATTTAATACATTTTCTCATAATGATCCATTTCTGGAATAGACTCCTTGCTAGAGGCTATCTTGACCCCCTAACCTTTTAAAATCTCTTATAACATACCTCAGTGCTTCATGGCAATAATGTTGGAGAAAAGAAAATAAAATCTTGGTATCCTATTGTGACAAATTATTATTCTTGGATAGAAATGTTTTATGTCCATTACTTATAACATGTGACTGCCAGAAATTTTTTTAACAGAGGGAGAAATCATAGGTTGAAGAGCCAGAGAGCAATAGGCAGGAGAAATCATTGTAGTAAGGGGATTAAAAAAGAAATTGAAACATTTTTAATGATGAGAATGGAAGAAAAAGAATAAGGAAAAGGAGATGAAGACATGGAAGAGGATGAAGAAAAGGAAAACTGCATTGTCAAAGATGTGGAGAGGAATATATAAATATTTAAAAAAGACCAAGGCCTGTGGTCTTCCCTGATTTAATTACATTGCCTTTTCTCTGTCTTTTCATTACTATTTCCTATTGTGATCTGCTGAAAATTCCTCTTTACAGCTCCTTAAATCCCACTGTAAAGACAGAAGAAAGAAGATTCCTACACACATTTTGGTATGAAAACAATTGGAATCATTTTCCCACTTAACAAGAAAGTGCCAGCTAGTTGATAGATCAAAAACCCCACACTATTTCTCTGGCTGCTTTTGGTCTTTGGGGCTACACCTGTACTAGTAAATGAAAGAGTGTAAAGGCGGTGCTGCCAGCAGTGACATATGCACACCCATACCATCCAGTCACTACCATGCTCCCAAGAACAGTTTTGATCTGTGTTAGCTACCTTCCCCAGAGGATGGCACAGGCCATGAGGGTGCATACAGGCTAGGCAGAGAATGGGCTGAGACCAGCCCTGAGGAGAAGGGCTTGGGGTCTTGGTTGACAAGAATCTCAACACGAGCCAGCAGTGTGTGCTTGCAGCCAAGAAAGCCAAACCGTGTCCTGGGCTGCATCAAAAGAAGCACGACCAGCAGGGAGGGAGGTGATTCTTCTACTCACAAGAGGGATGTGGACCTACTCAAGCAGGTCCAGAGGAGGCCATAAAGATGCTCAGAGGGCTGGAGCACCTCTCTTGTGAAGACAGGCTGAGAGAGGTAGGGTTGTTCAACCTGGAGAATTTACCTTTGCAGTACCTATAGGGGACCCTACAAGAAAGCTGGAGAGGGACTTTCAACAAGGGCACGTAGTGACAGGACAAGGAGGGATGGCTTTAAACTGAAAGTGAGTAGATTTAGATTAGACATAAAGAAGAAGTTCTTCACTGTGAAGGTGGTGAAGCACTGGCATTGGCTGCCCAGAGAAGTTGCGGATGTCCTACCCCTGGAATTGTTCAAGGCCAGGCTGGACAGGGCTTTCAGCAACCTGGTCTTCTGGCTGGTGTCTCTGCCCAAGGCAGGGGGGTTGGAACTAGATAATCTTTCAGGTCCCTTCCAACTTAAACCATTCCATGATTCTATGACATTTGAGGAGGGACCTATATAATAAAAATGTGTTGAAGAAAAAAGAAGGGACATAAAAAGCCTTTAGTTACTTTCTGTGTCCCAAACTGTTTCTGCAACCCAGGTTTCAACCTATCCAATGATTTGTTTTTTAATTGCATTTTGCATTTTAACTGGTATAATTTTTTTTTCTGTGAAGGTTTTCTCTTCAGCCCCTGATTTGGAAATACTAGCTCCAAGTGGAAAGACGAGTGCATCACACTGTGCCTTGGGTAGGTTTTTGTGATGGCCACCATTCACTAGCATTGAGCAGCCACACTGCTCACATGCAGTAAAAAACTTATATTTTGTCTCTGCAAGGGATCTAAATGACAGCTTTAATCCTCTTTTGCTTTAGTACAACAGTGGTAGTTATTTATAGAACCTCTGGTGATGGGTGGGCATTGCAGATGGCAATCAGAGCTCAATTAAGTAATTTGTTTCTCAAAGGGAGGTTTATTTATTGACCTCAATACAGTTAATCTTGCTTTTGCCTACAGCTCAATATCCAAGTATAATCCCGTGAGTTCATTTCACCTGTTCTGTGATTTTTCTATCTTTAAATGCCTGGCTTTTTTGTTCTTTACATGCTGTTCTACATCATGTTTTAAGGTACCTCTTATTTCAGACCCCACTGCTTTAGGCTTATTCTTATGTCATTTTCTGTGTGTGTTCAGATTTAGCTGGCTGCTTGGGAGCCTACGCTCAGCTGTACATATGGTGTGGAGCCAAGAGCCTGTGAAAGTCACGGAAAATACCTTCACAGCTGAACTTCTCACACAAGAGAGCCTGTTGCATTGAAACAGGAGGTCAAGGTGGCTCTGCTGCTGCTGTCGACCTCCAGAAGTGCCCTTTCTTACTGACCACTTTGCTGGCTCCCCCTCTTACAATGACAATAGGGTGACCAAGACCTGACTTGTCCCCTTGTCTCTTGACCTGTGGACATGCTACAGTGTGTCAGAAGAAACGCACTAAACCAGGACTCCTTGCAGACATCAAACCTGGCATGATTTCATAGAATCACAGAACAGTTTGGGTTGGAAGGGACCTTCAAAGCTCTCCTAGTCCAATCAAGTTGCAACAAGCAGGGACATCTTTGACTAGATCAAGTTGCTCAGAACCACATCCAGCCTGGCATTGAATGTCTCTAGCTATGGTGCATCAGCCACCTCTCTGGGCAACCTGCTCCAGTATTTTACCACCCTTATGGTAAAGAATATTTTCTTCACATCCAGCCTGAATCTCCCCTCTTTTAGTTTAAAACCATCACCCCTCATCCTACCGCAACAGGCCCTGCTATAAGTCTCTCCCCATCTTTCTGATAGGCCCCTTTCAAGAATTGAAAGGCTGCAAATAAGGTCTTTTGGAGTTTTCTCTTCTCTAGGTTGATCAACCTCTACTCTCTCAGACTTTCTTCACAGAAGTGCTCCATCCCTCTGATCATTTCTGTGTCCTCCTGTGGACCCTCTCCAACAGGTCCATGTCATTCTTACACTGAGGACTCATTACTCAAGGTGTGGTCTCACCAGAGCAGAGAGGCAGAATCACCTCCGTTGTCCTGCTGGCCACGCTCCTTTAGACTGCTTATCATACAACATCATGAGTTAAAATCCATACACAAAGGCAAATATAGAAGGAAAAACAAAACCCCTAACGTCTATTGAAATTCTTCACAGTATGTATTCCTTAACACTAAGCTACATGTAAATCAGCTAGCGGACTGACTGTAATTTTGTTGTATTAATAAGAAGAAAGTCCATACAACAACATTTCAGGAAGAGTGAATATGCCTTGATGAAACAACAGGGCCCCGCTGATGGCAGATGTTTGTATAGTCTTGATGTGACCATGACAAGTTCACAAACCAGGAAAATGTGGTTTGCAATCAGTTTCTTCTAGAGTAAATATAAAAGTTAATTGCATAGCACAACAGAACTATCAGAAGTGCTACCTTATTTAAGAAAAAATTCACTAAAAATTTTATTGCAGACTAATCTGAAGCTGTGATATGTACTTATACCATGCTGATACTTTATCCCTCATCTAGCATGTTAAACAAATACAGCACTCAACTAGAGTTAACAAAATACTTAACTGCCTGGAGAAATTAATTTCTATGGGCAATTTTCGAGCCCATATCTACATATATATATTTAAAATAATTTTGCTTTTTTTCCTCATTTTCTTATTGAGGGAGTATTTGTACCGAAGATACTAAATTGCATAATCTTGCCTTGTGTTTGAACTCTTTCTTTTACTTCTGTAATAGTTTGCCAGGTCTTTATTCACTACAAGAATTAACTCATGGCCCAATTTAATGTTTAAAGGTGTAGTAAGGAAAATGGACAGTTTCTTTTAGTAATACTATGATTCCTGGATCTAATTCTTATGTCCTATGGAAAATGAATCTAGTATTCTCAAGACTCATAGCAGCATTTGCAGAAAACTGAAATTTGGCTTTTTTTATATTTAATTTGTAAAATAACAGCTTTAGTTTTTAATTTTGTGGTAATCTGGTGATACACTGTGCATAACTGGAATATGAGGAATTTCAGCCCAGATTTTTAGATAGATATAAGAAAGAAGGGTGGCGAGGCACTGGAACAGGCTGCTCAAGGAAGTGGTAAATGCTCTGTCCCTGGCAGTGTTCAAGGCCTTGTTGGACAGAGCCTTGGGCAACATGATTTAGTGTGACACGTCCCTTCCCATTGCAGAAGGTTTGGAACTTGATGATCTTAAGGTCCTTTTCAACCCTAACTATTTTATGATTCTATGAATGTACCTGTTTTTTTCATATTTTGAATTAACCGATCACTGCATTGCTATACAAGGTGCCTGTGTGATCAACATAAAAAGGACATGGAACTGTTGGAACAAATCCAAAGGAGGGCCACGAGGATGATCAGGGGACTGGAGCACCTCCCATATGAAGATAGGCTGAGAAACTTGGGGCTGTTCAGGCTGGAGAAGAGAAGGCTGTGTGGAGACCTCACATAAGCCTTCCAATACGTGAAGGGGGCCTATAGGGATGCTGGGGAGGGACTCTTCATGAGGGACTGTAGTGAGAAAACAAGGGGTAACAGGTTCAGACTTAAACAGGGGAAGTTTAGATTGGATATGAGGAAGAAGTTCTTGACTGTAAGGGTGGTGAGGCACTGGAATGGGTTGCCCAGGGAAGTTGTGAATGCTCCGTCGCTGGCGGTGTTCGAGGCTGGATTGGACATAGCCTTGGGTGACATGGTTTAGTGTGAGGTGTCCTTGCCCCTGGCAGGGGGTTTGGAACTAGGTGATTTTAAGGTCCTTTCTAACCCTAACTATTCTATGATTCTATGATTCTATGAGATGTTATTTGAGTGACACAGAGCAAACAATCTCCATTGCATCTTTTGTCTAAGGTTAATCACTAATCTTCAAGCTAATTCCAGATAGTTTTTATGCCTTCACTTAGTTGCTAAAGAAATCATGTTATAGGTGATTCAGTTACAAAATTATAATATAGTTTAAATATTATGATTCTTTGAATGTTTTGCTGTATTTGCAGCTTGTTGTCACCATACTAGAATGATATACTACTAGAATTCTATGCTACATTAATAAATTATAATTTCAAATTAATTCCTACTTAAAAATTATTTCTATTAGTTCTATTCCAAAGGCCATAATTCTTCCAGGTACACAGGAACGGTTACTTCCTATTGAGCATGCAGGAGATTCTTTGCATGCCAGAAATTAAATGCGGCCAGTGAAAACAGAGAGAGGGTTTCTGAGTTGACATATTTTATTATATTTAACTGAATGTTTTCTGTTCTGAAGATCACATTTGCTTAAGATGCAGACTACCCTGGCCTCTTATGCAAGAGCATAAAGATAATTTTTTTTTTTTTTGCCAGAGGAGAAATTAATCAATGCTCTGTTTCACATATTAAATTTAGTCATACTCATGCTGCCGTATAAAACCCTGTGACAATCAATGTCACTTATGTTGTGATTGTTTAAGTGGAATCCACTTAACACTGCCAATGATTTTAGTTATGGTCTAGCTGCTGTAGCAAAAATTCCCTGAAAAGTGAAATGTTGCCTCAATCATGTGTAATCAGAAGAATCTTTTCTTATAAATTTTGCATACCCATAGAAGAGTAATCAAGCAGAAAATGTAGATACTTGAAGATTTTTTAGGTTTTGTAGATTAATTAGGTCCAGAAATAGGCTGGAAGATGATAAATAAAATATTTCAGAGGAAAACTTAATACTAGCATTGACAATTAGCCACATGTGCGTTTCAGCTGCTTTTCCAAATGACATTCACTACTGAAAATTAACATTAGAATCATAGAATCACAGGATAGTTAGGGCTGGAAAGGACCCTAAGATCATCTAGTTCCAAACCCCTGCCAGGGGCAGGGACACCTCCCACTAAACCATGTCACCCAAGGCTATGTCCAACCTGGCCTTGAACACCACCAGTGATGGAGCATTCACAACTTCCTTGGGCAACCCATTCCAGTGCCTCACCACCCTCACAGGAAAGAATTTCTTCCTCATATCCAATCTAAACTTCCCCTGTTTAAGTTCAAACCTGTTACCCCTTGTCCTCTCACTACAGTCCCTCATGAAGAGTCCCTCCCCAGCATCCCTATAGGCCCCATTCACATATTGGAAGGCTGCTATGAGGTCTCCATGCAGCCTTCTCTTCTCCAGGCTGAACAGCCCCAACTTTCTCAGCCTATCTTTATACGGGAGGTGCTCCAGGCCCCTGATCATCCTCGCGGCCCTCCTCTGGACTTGTTCCAACAGTTCCATGTCCTTTTTATGTTGAGGACACCAGAACTGCACACAATACTCCAAGTGAGGTGTCACAAGAGCAGAGTAGAGGGGCAGGATCACCTCCGTCAACCTGCTGGTCACACACCTTTTGATGCAGCCCAGGATATGGTTGGCTTTAAATGCATCCATAATCTGCAAAAGGGGATAAGAGCCTAATCCCTTTTTTCTCTAAGTCAGTGTGAGGTTTGCTGCTGGTTTTAGCAGCAATAAGCAAGAACCTGGAGAGAGCAGCATTTGCTTAGAGTTTCAGCCATAGATACGAGGTCTGATGTTTGAAGACTCTCTGTCTTCAACTTCTGTCAAGTAAATAGAATCCCTAGATGGAGTATAACAATACAGTGCATCTGTCTTGCAGGAATTACACAACCCTTCATCCAGTCTGGTCTCTAAGGATTTAGATGGTCCTGTTCTATTCAACAGAGTCCAGTTTTTTGCTCACTATTAGAAGTGTTGTGTTTGAACAGTAGAAGTACTGCAGCTCAGACATGGACAGCTTTAGTGGGACCTCACAGGGCATCAAACTCTGTCTCTATCATAAAATCACAGAATCACAGAATAGCTTAGGTTGGAAATTACCTTAAAGATTATCTAGTCCCAACCCCCCCTAACATGGGTTGGGATGCCTCTCACTAGACCATGTCACCCAAGGCTCTGTCTAATCTGGCCTTGAACACTGCCAGGGATGGAGCAGCCACGGCTTCTCTGGGCAGCCAGTTCCAGTGTCTCATCACCCTCACAGTAAAGAACCTCTTCCTTTTACATAATTTAAATCGACCCTCTCTCAGTTTAAAGCCATTACCCTCCCTCCCATCCCTACATGCCCTTGCAAAATGCCTCTCTCCAGACTTCTTGTACGCCCCCTTTAGGTACCGGAATGCTGCTCTAACCTCAAGGTCCCCTGAGCCTTCTCTTCTCCAGGCTGAACAACCCCAACACTCTCACTGAGAGAGTTGCTCATTGCTATTTGTTCTGATCCTCATGAGAAAGATTTTTTTTCTGCTGAGAAGAAAGTCAGACTATGGGGTAACAGATGTGATTCCCACATTTTCTGAGTACCGAAATACAAATAAGTAGATTGTGCCTGGGGGGTGTTAATTAAATTCCTGTGGTAGATGACATGGTTTTACCCAGTGCTTTGTTCTCTATTTATTTATTTATTCTAAAGTTCCTAGTTAAGCCTCAAACACTTTTTCTACAATCCTCTTGAGTATAATTACATACTAATAGATAATTCCAAAGCAAAATCCTGGTCCCACAGGTTTCACTCACAAAAATTAGGTTAATTGCCTTTACTGTCAGAAAGACAAGTTAAAACAGCCTGAGCCCTGAGCTTCTGGCCCACCTTTAGATATGCTTTTAACATCTCAGTATGTATGCTGCTTTCTACCTTCACCGGCACCAAGTAATAACAGCAGGTAAGCCAAATTTTGCTATTCAGGTGTGAGGCCCAAGGGACACCCATAAATCCAGTAAGGACCCAGACCTTGCACGTCAGAGCTGCCAGCACGCTTTGTCAGTGGATGCTTATAGAAGAAAACCTGAGAAAGGGGCAAAAGAGAAACTGCAGGATTTTCAATGGGATTTGCACCTTCTTGTACTGGATTTGATATTTAATACTTTGTATCCCCACAGTAAAAGCTTGTTCACACAAGTTTTAGAGGATGAGTTCCCAGAAGTGAAGGAGAGTAGCAATACTGGTTAATTAAATGCACTTCTGCTTAATTTTCTTTAAAGAAAGAAAATATGAAACACTAAGATTATTCACATATTCATCAAGGTCTTTACTTATCTGATGATAGCAAGTTATGAATTTAAAAAGAAGAAAAAAAAGGGTCAACATGATCTTTGTTTTTCTTTTTTTTCTTCACAGGCATTACGTAATGATTTCAAAATATAGCTTCCTGGTGGGAAGTCTACGTCAATAATGTATTAGATAAAGAGATGCAGCATTCTTGATTGTTTCCATGTCTGTTATTTACAGCTGTGATATTTAAGCATGTGCCATGCTCTATGTATAACAAACACCGTGATATGGAACCGTCTCTCTCAATAATCAGCAAATCAAAATCATATTAGGTTGTTACAGAAACCTACATACACAATCCCTTTTCCCCTAAATGTTAACATGCACTTTATATATCTTTTCTCCAAAATCAACATTTTCTGGGGACATTAAAGATTATGTCCCCATAATCCATCGCAAACAATTTTTCTGTGAGCCCCCTCTACTGTCAGATGCATTGTAATCCTTCTTTCACTCTATCAAATATAATCCTACTTCTACATCAGATACCAAAACACAGCTGTTGCTGCTGCTGCTGCTGCTGCTGCTGCTGCTGCTCCTACTGCTGCTGCTGCTAGGACGCAGCTTCCTTCCCCCACCCACTCCATTTCTAACATGCAGAAACCTCCCTTCACCTATGGCACAGGTTAACTCTGCAGCCCACATTGTGTATCTATCAGTTGGAACATCTCCAAGCAAAACAGATCAAGGCATTAAAGTGTTTATTTACATTTTAATGAACCAGAGGTAGGTACTGTTATTACCATCCCAAACTACCTGGTTTGTCCTTATGCAGAGGAATCTATGCCTTACTGTACTGTTTGTGGTATAGATTTTATTTTCTTGCTTTGAATTACAGTAAAGAGTGCATGATTGAAAATATATGCTCTACTGTAATTTAATATGAGGGGCTTGTTGTCGTTCACAAACCACTTAAGTTGAATTCAGTGCATTAGCAGGCCATCAAAACTCCCTACATTGCATTACCATCCAATATTACATTTTCCATCTTGAGTTATTCTTCATTAAAGTACGAAGTGAATCACTGCACAGCAGGCACCTTGCCAGGTGAAAAGTTATTAAATCAAAAGCAGGAGACGCAGGTTGGCTGAAGCACAGTACTAATGGTTGCCTTATTTCTGCTCTGATTAGTAGCAAGGTTTGTCAAAACACCTGCCTTACCTTCTCCTGTGACTTTCAGCCTACAGTGCTCTCAGCTACTCAGCAGGGATTTATAAACACATCTGCTTTTCAAAGACATCTGACTTTTTCTCTTTTTTTCCTTGCAACCACCTGCAGGAATCCTGTGCTGCATGAAATTTTATGTACAGAAATGGCAACTACCTTCAGAGCTGTCAAAAAGAATCCATTAAATATTCCATGTATGACTCAATACGCGGTTGTAATCAGGGTTTCTCTTATTATTCAACTACTAGGAATTTCAGATGAGGATCCTATTAGGTGCTCTGCCTGCTAGATTTCCTGCTGGAAAAGAAAAATAGCATGAAGTGGTTTTCTTCCTCAGGAAAATTTTATTACATTATCCAGAACTTGGCATCATTGAAACAATTTGCTCTAATCGGAACAATCATTTCTGTCCTTATATCTTTTCGTCTTGACTTCAGATACGGCAGGGTGGAAAGTGCCTCATGTTTTACTCGTGGATCTTGTGAATACTGAAAACCAGTCATGCAGTATTGCTGCGCGTACTGTGTGTAACAGACACTAACCATTAAGAGGGAAACCATGAACAGCAGACTGACAGATGCAGCGTGACAGCTGTAGGAGGATCACTTTTTGTGCCTTAAAGTCAAAGGAGGCCCATAAGTGAGAAATCCATGTTAGGA
This sequence comes from Ara ararauna, assembly GCA_028858755.1. Lineage (NCBI taxonomy): Eukaryota > Metazoa > Chordata > Aves > Psittaciformes > Psittacidae > Ara > Ara ararauna. The sequence continues at coordinate 149,080,525 of CM054376.1, forward strand.
AAAGGAGAAAAGAGGTACCGGAGGGGTTTCCAAGACAGACGGAAGCAGGCAGGCTACAGTAGACATGGGAAGACTGCTGCTAGGAGCAGGGAGTGAATGCAGACAAGACTCAGAGGTGATGGAAATAGAGAGTACAGGTTTTGATCATGGTAAGGCAGAAGTGTGTTCAGTGATGAACTGCATGAGAAGAGGACTAGGGATTGATTGCTCACTCTCTCTTCCTGTATAGCAGCTAGGTGACATCAAGGAAACCATAAGGAGGCAAGCTCAAAACAAACAAAAGATGTTTTTTCTCACATGGTGTATTTAAGCTGTAAAACTCCTTGCTTAAGGTTGTGGGCATTGAAATTTGTATTGATTAAAGAGAAGGCTCGATAAGTTTCTGAAGAACAAATAGTCTGTGTTAAAAAATAATATAGAGAGTATAGCTTAGAAGGTATCAGGGTCTGGTTATAGAACAGAGTGCTAAGGGAACATATTGCACAGCTCCTCCTGCTTTTATTTGAGGCATCCACTTTTGGCCAGTCTCAGCAACAGAATACTGGATTTACAGGAACTTTTAGTCTGGTCCAACAGAGCCACTGTCATTTTTTAAATATGAAAGCCAAGAACGTTTACCATGGGCTTCAGAAAACAAGCAAGAAGCAGGCTAATGAAATCTAATTAATTACAAACAATGGACTCACAAAAGGTTTGCTTAGTTGACATACTGGCCATTTCAGGAGGCAGTTGAACTCGGTATGGTTGAGTTTAATGACTTGCCTTCTGAAAACCCTTCTGAAATGCTAACTTCTTTATGAACCATTGGAAAAAATCTACATCATGAAAGAGATAGGAGGCTTATCTTAACAGCTGTGACTGGCTGTGACAGCTTCAAAGTTAATTTGAAAGCTTAGCTGGATTTGATAAATTTCTGAGTTCTCTCAGATGTTAATCCTGATGAAACATTGATGCATAAACCAAGTCTAGTACCATGTCATGCAGACGAAACACAGAGGTACTGCTGTGGTGGTTTAGACAACACTAAACCACCACCAGACAACACCAGGGAACCTGGGCACTGAAGCTACTGTAGTATCAGAGTCCCCATAACCAGCCTGGTGCCATGTTTTGCACAGTCTGTTCTGCCCCTCTCAGCAGTTTTCTCTGTCCGGGAGGGAAATGCAGAGTTGACATGGATGAGCTGAGCACAGAGCACCTTGGGTCACAGAAGGGCAAGGAGAGAGGAAAGCCTCCCTTACCACAGAAGGCTGGAGGAGAAGCAGTCCCAATGCCTTCCTCTGCATCAAGAGATTAAGTTCCCCAGAGGGAGCTTGCAGCAGCAGGAAGGTCACCAGGTCTCTCCATCCACAGCCCCCAAAGATTCCGTTGGATCCTTTCTTCAGAAACATTAACAGTTCTGTTGCACTTGGCAGTAAGCATGATCCTCTTTGATAATATATGCTGTGACAGAGCCTGGTGATACTGCCTGTTACAACTGCAGGTATATTTTGTCACTGATCATGTTTTAGGAAAGAAGCTGAAATGACCTCCTTCCTCACTCCTTCCCCCTCCTTGTGAATCAGAGATATTTCACTTGCTTCAAAGGTCATGAAAGAAGAGTCAGCCTTTCTGAAAACTTGACCTAGATTTTTTGCTAGCTTTAAAGGTCAAGGCAGGTCCTTTGGCAATGATATAGGACTGGAGCCATCTGATATCCATATACCTGTGCTGCACTGACTCAAGGCTGTGTAATTTGGGCATTAAATTAATTTTAATTTCCACTTGGTCTCCAAGATCAGCTGGGAACTGCTATAATCTAGCACATGTTGGAATGAGAAGGACCACATCTGAGAGGAATACAATCCCTTCACATCAGAGGTAAAAGAAGCTCTTTGGTCATGGTTGTCTGGGATGCTAGAAAGTCATCAGTTTGTGTTTTTTTTTCCTACTGCTGTCATAGAGGAGATTTCCTAAATGATCTGAATCATAGAATACCAGGTTGGAAAGGACTTCAAGGACTTCAAGGATCATCTTTCTTGGCAAGAGCACTAGTCAAGATGTCCCAGCACTCTGTCCAGCCAAACCTTAAAAGTGTACAATGTTGGGGAATCCACCACTTCCATGCGGAGATTATTCCAAAGGCTGATTGTTCTCATTGTGAAGTTTTCCTCCTGTGTCTGTTCTCATTGTGAAGTTTTCCTCCTGTGTCTGACTGGAATCTCCCAGGGAATAGCTTGTACCCATTACCCCTCATCTTTTCCATGTGACTCTTTGTAGAAAGGATCTCTGGCTTCCTTCTAGCCATCTTTTAAATACTGGAACATGGTAATAAAAGTCTTTCCTGAGCCTTCTGTTCTCTAGGCTGAACAAACCCAGCTCTCAGCCTTTCCCCATATGGCAGGCTTCCCAGTCCTTGGGTCACCTTTGTGGGCCTTCTCCAGACCCTCTCCAGCCTGTCCATATCCTGTTTGTAGAGCTGGGACCAAATCTGAACACAGTATTCCAAGTGTCGCCTGACAAGCACTGAGCAGAGACTGCTGATGATGCCCCTTGTTGTAACCCAGCATCCTGTTGGCTTTCTTTGCTGCAGCATCACACTGTTCGCTCGTACTGAGCCTGCTGTCCACCAGGACTCCCAGGTCCCTCTCTACAGAGCAGCTCCCCATATGGGTAGACCCCAGCCTGTGCACCTGGATTATGTTTTCCCAGGGGCAAGACCTTACACTTGTGCTTGCTGAACTTCATTAGGTTCTTGTTAGCCCTCTTTTCTAGCCTATCCTGGAGGTTATGTCTCCCTTCCAAAGTGTCCACTCAGTTTGGTATTGTTGTCAAACCTTGTTAGGGTACACTTGATCCTATCACCCAGATAACTTAAGAAGTTAAACAGCACTGAGCTCAATATTGATCCCTGGGGGACCCCACTAGTGACAGGTCACCAGTTTGAAAGGGAGCTATTTCCCACCCCCCTCAGTACAGCCAGTTCCCCACCCACCACACAGGCCACTTGTGTAGACCATAATGTATCAGTTTCTCTAGGAGAAGGTTGTGAGCAACTGTAATGAAATGCTTCTCCTACATATTTTGGGACTCTGAGCCCAAATTTAGCTGATACTCAGCTAATCTCAGCATGTGATGCTGCAGATGAAAGTTAGGTGGATACATGATTAATTACTCTAACTCACAAAACACATCCCTGCCAAAGATCCCTTCAAAGGCAAAATAGGAGGTGATGTTGTTGTGCCAAGTCTTACAAAAAAACCACCTGAATACAACTTGTTTTGTGTTAATATTGAGCATTGATGCGGGCTGTGTCTCCACTTCTCTCATGAGTTCATCTGGCAGATAAAAGATGTATAAATGTGGAAAATTCCTCTTTCTTTCACAGTTTGCCTTCTTCAGTGCTGGAACCCTGGCCCATCAGTGAGGTTTAGGTGATCCAGGGGAAATCAGTGGTCTTTCTAGTAAGTTTTCTATATTAAGCAGTCCCCCCTCCCATGCAATATTTATGAAATGAGTTCTTCTTCCCTGCCACATTTAAGGAGATTGGGCTGAAATACAGTTTAAATACAATAGTGTAAATAAGCTCTTGCTTGTATATTTCTTTTCTTTCTCCAAGACACAAAACTGTACAGATGGCACCAATTTTATAGAGGGTGTCACTATACAAAAGGTGCAGATACTATCAGATGCCTCTCCTGTTCTGCAGAAGGCATGTTAGCTCAGCTCAGCTCTCAGGCATTCAGGCAAGAGCTCCATCAGTTCTGAGCAGGGGCAGTGTAAATCTGTACCCACCATCCAGACAGGCCCCCTTTTAGCACTTTTTTATCAGCCTTCCAAAAACCAGTTTTTCCATTCGCTTAGTACACCCACTTAAATGCAGTTGCACTCTGGACTTGGACTGTGTGCACCGCTGAGACAGGAATTCACGTTTCATATGTGCTTTATTCTCAGTCAATAAAGGAATATTGGCATCTAACTCAGGCCTGAAGATAAGACTGTAATACTATAAATATTTCAGAAATGACCTGGTTTAAATTCAGGCACTATAACACTGCAGTCCAAAATGGTCAATAAAGAGTTTCCATATCCCGGGGAAGAGGGAGGAAGAAAAAAATTTTTCCCAATATTTAAGATTTTCAGCAATTCACTAGAAAATCCAGATAAAGAGAGAGAAGTACACAGCAAAACAAGCCATTATATGTTTAAAATATAGGCCTTGAACACTGCATGGGAATGTCACCAGTCAAGGCTGTAACCTCACGGTTATTATGGAGTTGAATGTGGAAGGTAAATTCTTTACCCATGGTTTGGACCTTGAAAGTTTCTGTGATTACTTTTCTTCAATTAATTTTTTTTAACCAACAAACCTTTCTCAAGGTGTCTGTGAAGACAAAGCAGTACATAGAAAAGGTAGAAAAGGAGGTGGGGGAAAATCACTGACCCAGAAAAGATGCAGGGCCAGAACTGCAAGACACAAAGTTAGCAAGTGTCTGCTGTCTCCAGCTTTATCAGCTCGTCAAGCATATATATCACTAGCTTGCATCTTAGATAGTTCAAATGTGGCAGGTTCACTAATTTTAAATATGTTTTGCCTTTGCTTTAAATTGGATTTATCATTATTTCTGTCTTTTAGAAAGACTGCTGTAATTACTGCCTTGTTTTCCCATCAGCAGCGTCTGTACTTCGGAGTTGAATGCACTGCAGTCTAGAAGAAAATGACTGATATATATGTGATTTCTGACATTACCCATGCACAACAGAATTTTGAGTTATTTTTATGAAAAAATATTTAAATTATTGCTAGTCTAGGAGAGGATTTTTTTTATAGGATATATTCATAACACGTATGTAATACTGTCAAAATAGCTACAATTCAATTCCGCTCAAACATCACTAGATGGCACTGACAGCACCAGCAATTCTTGGACTCAGACTGCAATTATTCAACTTAACGCTTTAGGCGTTATCCTGTCAATGTTTCATGAAGATTTATAAAAATCTTTTACTGAAAGCAAAGCAGTTTTGAACACTCGTTCATCACACCACGTCACATGTGCACTTCTGATGGATACTACTTTCTAACTTTCTCAAACATCACAATAGTAAATAATTCATATGTTGAAAGGATATGCATCATCCCTGCACTTATTGAAAGCTGGCTGTAGTTTTCAAGTACACCCCTTGGATTCTTTGATTATAAGCTTGTTTTATAACTGTGCTATGTACCAATATGGTAGTTTGATTAATAAAATAATGGTTTAACAGAGATGGGATCAAACTTAAATAGACGCAAAGGAAATGCTGAGCACAGATCTAAATGATATCTTTCAAATCTATCCCTGTACTCAGTGTGCCAGCTGCCAAGGGCCCAGTGAGAGGACTCTGATCAGAATCCAAGTCCTGCATTTTTATCTCCATGTGTAGTCACCAAGGGATGTGACCTTGGAAGCTTTTATCTGAATCGCTCAATAGCTGCCAAATTCAGATAAGCTGAAACTAAGATATAGGCTCCTTTTCATCATCTTTGGATTTTCCCAGGCCAGAAGTTCACTCATTTTTTCATTCATCTCTAGCAAATGACCCCCCAGAACTTTGTTGACTTGATCTAGGCAATTCATGCTGACTTTTTGTCTGTTAAATAGAAAGAAACACTGACAATCTGGGGAAAGTTTCACAAAACAGCAAGGGGACAGCGTAAAGGATGATGGCAGACGTTCGTCAATCTGGCTTAAATTACTTTTTGTAAGATTAATTAGTTTGCAGAGAAACTTGTGAGTAACTAATAGCTGTGTCTGGGGAATATTCTTGCAGTTTAAACAGTCATGGACTTCAGACCAGTAAAAAAAATTCCCTTAAACCAGATTGTACAAGGAATGTTTGTTCCTGTACATGATGGAAACATGAAGCATTTCCTGAGATCCTCACAAACTTCCTGGTATTCTCATGGCGTTGGTCTCTCCTGCAGTGTTCCTGTGTAATTTTTATGCCTTTGGCTTATTATATGCAAATATTTGAAATTTGCTTGTTGTAGGAAGTGTTGTGCAGGTTCTGGTACACTGCAGGTGTGTTGGCCTGGTTTCTCTGACCTTTCTGAATCTACTGTGATTGTTTAGGGACCTTTATGATTTCTGTCATTGAATGATTACCTGCAATTTCAAGGCACAAGCTTTGAAGATTCCTTTTTAAGCCTCTGCTCCTACTTTCAGTCACTGTAGATAAAAATATAAAATTATTACACTGCAACACTAGGAGCTGTTGTTGATAATAATCATAATTTCTCCCTCATAGATGACATAAAACTCTCTTGCTATAAACATACTATCCCCACATCTCCCAAACTGAGATGACTAAAATAAGACACAAAGATCACCAGAACATCTTGACAGTGACGAGGAGAGGGATATAAAATTCATAACGTAGGATCTCTTATTTTGAGCAGAAGTTATTCTATTTAAAAAGTAACTTCTTTGTAATTCTTTTATAAATCTCAGCTTTATTCCCAGTGGGTGTAAATGTGAAAGAGCACATCATGTTGATGCTCCAGTGGTGTAACTGAGCTCAGAGTTCTCTTCCCCACAGGCAAAATTGGACTCATTGGATCACAGCTGCCAAGCCACAGTCACAGGCTCCTGAGGGGACAGAAGGAGTTGTAAGCAGATACAATCTCAACATATACCATTTAAGAAAACTGTTACTTATGGAAAAAACCTTCATTTCAAAGTAGAGTTTTTGATGGAGTAGTTTACTTAATCCAAACCTCCTAACAGGCATCTAGTAGAAACTATATAAAATTATTCATGTTTATTCTATGAATATACCTAGTATTACTGGAGTGACAAGTGATTTTGCAGTGGAAGGTGCTGCTGAATATTAGAGACCTACTACAGCAAATCTCACACTAAGCTGTGAATATGAGTGTGTCTATGAAGTTTTTAGTCTCTCTAAATCATGAAGGGTAGATGTTGGAGTGTGGAGTACAAAAGAAATCTCAGCACTTCGGATAAATGACATTTCCCTCTAGCCTTAGAGGATGAAATAATCAGCTCTTTCTCTATATATCCTGCAGAAGGAATTACAGAGAAGACCTTTAAATTTAAATTCAGTTCACAATAATTACAGCTACAATATATCCTATATATACAGACGTACATTATTGCAAGTATCACATTATTGGTGACAAATGAAGCATTCATAAAATGAGAATGACCCATTTACATATAACTCTCACATGATTGTATCAGCTGTGAAAGGAAAAAGTAAAGAAAATTCAGAGTTACCACGAGGCAAAGTAATTACAAGGAGAAGTCCTAAAATGCAATTTCACGACTTGTCCTGTAACATGCCAAACACCTGCCAGCTCCACAATGCTGGCTTCTGAAGGAGCTGAGTCAATTTGGCATTCTGAAGTGCTCAGCAGGTTTTAGAACAGCACCTTGCTGAGCCTGATACTCCATATGAATAGACAAAATCATCAGTGATTGCAATCTCTGAGGGGAAATATTGCCTTTCATTGTATTTAGATTTTATCACCTAAAGTGGGTGCAATTTGAAAAGATGCAAGTGAATGTAATCAGCTTGGAACATGCATTATGCAATTCTTGAACCAGACTTGCAGCATGTATCTCTAGTTAAATTACATTACTGAAGCCATAAAAACTGTATGAATTAAAAGAAAATAGTATCTGAAATCATATGAAAATCACAAATCTTAAAGTTTCTTTTTGGAAAGCTTTTCCTTGTCAACCTTTCTCTCCCATAATGAAACTTTTGTGAAAAATTCAAAGCAACTTCTATTAGTGAGTTTATATTAATAACCAAAAAGAACCACAGACATAAACTGGACATGAAACAGAAAGATTTCTCTAGATACTGCAAGCTACCGTTTGTGTTGCTCTCCTCCTAGTATAATTCTTAAATCTTTCTCATAGGTTTTGCTAGAAAGTTGAGATTCCACTCCTACCCTTGAAGATGGAGACTCCTACTTTTATCAGGAAAAGATTAGCAAATGTTTATTTGATTCTTGCAATTCTTGTTACAAGCCTCGAATATTGCACACACAGGCAAAGTCTGACCACTGTATTTTGGAGGACTGTAGTAGTCCAGTCAGAGGTCAGCTAACAAAACTTTAGGAAATGTCTCCTCCATGGATCCCTACTCTAAGACCCCATATATGATTCAGCTAATCCCTAGGACCCATGTGTTGTTTTAACTGTACTGCATTTATTTACTGAATCCAATACAGCACCATGAATGCCATGTTAAGGATTGGCAGCTACTCCCAATAGTACTTGTAGTTTTCTATAACAAAGGTTTGCTTTGTTCATTAAGAAATGCTTCTCTGGTAGAATTTGGTGGACCATTTCCCACTACCTTCAGCCAAACCGAGATACTATCTTGTACATTTTGTTTCCCTGCATATTCTAACAGAACTTTTGGTGAATTGTTTCACTGAAGTGATAAAATTCCATGTGATTTGTTTCAGGACAGAACATTAGCACACATGTTTGTTTATTTCATATATAGTAGGCTTTTTCCCCAGGACCAGACTATAATACATAACAGCAGCCAATAAACACAGGCATCTGTTTCTTTTATTTGTTGACACTGAGTTTTCTTCTTATTTTTTTATCTGCTCGTACCTTTGTATTTTGACTTTTGTATCAGCTGGAATGCTCTTTCCAGTCCTGAGAAACAGTAGTTTCTACTTCTGCGAAATCCAATTCTCCCACTCAAAAAAATGAGCAGCACATGACTCCCTCTCTTCCTCTCTTGTTTTTACACAAATAAACAAGTCTGAACTTCTCATAGTGAAAAGAAGCATGTAGAAAGAATATCATAACATTGCCTATTACTCTGTGAGCCAAGCAGTAAGACCTTCCTTCAGGCTGAACCAAGTGCTGAACCAAGTGCTTCAATGCAAGGGAGCAGTCTATCATTTGGAGGAATGAGCTCGGTGAACAGGTAGCCATCTGGACTAATCCTTACAAAATGTCCTAAATTTCCTTCTGAAATGTAAATACCTTAATCAGGGCACCACTGAAGAGTTTTAACCTTTCCTAGCTTCTATAGCCTTCTTTTAGAGTTATGACTGGGTTATGACTGGAAAAGAGATGTTGGTATCTTCATTATTCTTCTCTGTGAAGGAATTCATACCTTCTCCTGGGTCCTCAGATTCACAGATCATGGTTTGGACTGTACCTGCTGTGACCTGCCAGAGCTAGCAGCCCACTTGAGGTGAGGCTGCCGCAGCTTCATGGCCCCACATACAGCCAGTAGTGAGTCCTAGCAGGTACACCCGATAGCCACACACACATGCACACATATATGCATATATACCTAGACATATCTATACATCTACATGGCTGCCCATACAGACAGGAAACACAGTACTTCAGCAAGCATAGCACAAAAGGCTTGATCCTGTTCCCATCTCTGGCTGATCAGGATGAAAGTCCATTACTGGAAAATATGTAAATATATATATATATATATATGCACATGACTAGTAGCTGCTCCTAGATCCCAGTCTCTCCTGCTGCTGGCACTGGGACACTGCCCCAGTCCAGCTGCTGGTACCCTGATCTACACGCACATGTGCATGCACACATATATGCACATACCACACACACCCCCCAGAACACACACCTGCTGTGGAGATCAGTTGCAGGCCATTGTTAAACACAACCACCTGTTTACACGTTTTATCCACTTTCTGCACTATTTTTGCACATTTGTTCCTCCTCAAACAATCTTGATGCCTCCCCTTGTCTTTGTTTCCTCCCCCAAACCTCCCATAATAAATCTCTTCCATGGCCAAAATACTTTTCCCAGTATACTACAATGGATCTCATACTCTTGGAGGTAGGATACACCCCCAGTCAATCCTGGGAGAGCCTCCCAGGTAGTGGGGCTGATTGCTCTCTCTTGTAACCCAGTGAGTACGTGTGCTTGGCTAGCAATGATTAGGTAACCGGACTTCTCTGCCTGATGTTGATCCCCTACTCCTTCACATTTATGGCAATTAGCCTTAAATCATGTAACCTAAAAGCCCCACTTTGCACAGAAATTGTTTCTCACTAGTCTAAAATGAGTATCAGTCAATGATCTTGCTCTTGGGTGACATGGTTTAGTGTGAGGTGTCCCTGCCCATGGCAGGGGGGTTGGAACTAGATGATCTTAAGGTCCTTTCCAACCCTAACTGTTCTATGATTCTATGATTATAATATAAATGCCTGTAGGGCCAAGTCGCCAGCTGAGAAATACCACTTTATAAATCATTGTGTGGCTTAATGCAGAATGCTTGATGAGCTTTTGTAGATACCAAAGCTTACAAAGAAAAAACTTCAAATATCTGGGCAATACTTTATGTTGGAAACATTAATACCTGTGGACTTGAAGTGTCTTGAGGGGTGGATGGCAATTGGTTAAGAACTGGATTTTAGGTGTCTACCTACAATGAAATTTGGAATGAAGTGACTGAGACCACCTACCTTTCTGTACTTGTGAAGCGTATCTGATATCTACGCTTATTGTGTGCCTACCTTGTAATCCTAATGGGTTCTTTGAACCTTATCTTTGCAGTCTTTAGACTTGGGAGGTAAATTCCCAAGCACATACATAAATGCCCTGCTCTAAGTTGCCAGGCCTGGGAGCTTTCACATGCCAGTGCAGCATGTGTGCGGACACATCTCCAAAGACCACAGATAAAAGCATGTGCACCCCACATCCGTTCCAAGAGACAACCACATCTTCAGACAGTGAGCCACACAGTGAATCACCACCTGAACAGAGACATCACATGTGTTTGTAGGATTTCAGCATAAGAAAGTTGAAATATGTTTTGATTTACTACAACAGGAATATATTCAACACTTCCAACTATAATGCTCCCACCTTTTCCTCTTGAGCTTTTCAAACTCATGCAAATAGCCCAGTCTAAATTGTTAAATTCCTTAGGGGAAAAATTTATATATCAATTTTTTCCTACCTTGTTAATTTACAGTTGTGGTGATTTTTTGGCTTGTGGGATTAATGAAAATGTGAAGAAAATAAACTTTATTTGTATAGCAAATCAATATTTGTCACCAAAAGAAAAATAACCAGTTGTCTCCTTGGAAAGACTGCATGATCCTAGAATTTCTACTCCAATACGCTAACATTAAAAAACAAACCCTCGGATAATGTGAGCACATGAACAGTTTATATTATTTCTTCTAGCCAAAGTTCCCAGGGCTTTTTGTAGCCATTATTCAATAAAAGCTTCCTCACAGTTTTCTGATAAAGGCAAACATTACTTTCTCCACTTTCTGTATAAATAAACAAGCTGGAGCAAGGTTAAATGACACCAGGTAACACAGGAAAGCTGCAATCCCGAATTACTGCAGTATCTGCACCACTGGAAGAAAGGGCCAGAATCAGAAAATCCCAATGCTATTTTATAGTCAAAACATATAAAATGACCTGACTGTGAATTCATCATTAACATACAGAACTATCTTTCTTCCTACAGACAGCAAACCTATGTAATTAACTTGAGGTTCATTTACCATTCATTTTTAAGAAACAGAAGGCAAGGAAGATGAACTTTCCCCTTTCCCATTAACCAAGCTCTCTTGAGGACGGTATGATGGGCAATGTCACAGCTGTGCTTTGAGCACTCCACACTGAGAGACAAGATTATTTCACCTGCAGTTTAACAAGCTATTGGTAATTGACTGGAGGTCCTCACTGCAGATGTGATATAAAATGTCTCAGCTCAGGCTTCAGGATAGGCTAATAAGAGAAAAAATGTTTTCCCTGGTAAATGTCAGGGAAGGAGCAAGCACTTTGGCAATCACCTGCCTTGGCTGACATGCAGTAAGTTATTATGGTTCAGAAACCCACTAGTGTGCTTGAACCATTAGAGACAAAACATGTCACCCTGATCAAAATGCAGCTCTGGAAGCTGCCCTTCAGGAGTAATGGTATGTGCAATTCAGGTTTGATCCTGCTTCATACAGGAGGGAGAGTGATTATGCAGAGTCATGAGTTCACTTTATAGATGAAGGAATAATACTAATGATGGTGCTCTTGCAAACAGAAAAGTGTGTGCAAAGATTTCCTTGTAGGATTGGAGATTATTCTGTCAGTGCTGAATAAAAGCTTGTTATACACTAAAAGGGTTTATTTTTAGTGTGCGTTTTTATGTCTTTTTCCTGCACTAAGCTGCACCTACTATCAAACATTACAAAAACGTACATCACTTTTATTTTGTAATTGCATTTTTCCTCAGAAAATCAGCACTGGCATTGGGTTGGTCACCTCTGTTCCACCCTATTTTGAGACTGCTTTGAGGCAGGGGTGAACTGGCAGTTGGATATGGTGCAGGACTGTTTGGGAGAAAGGGGAGAACAAAGGAGTGTCACAGCCTGGGAGCCACCTTCCCTGGCAAGAGCTGGGGGGATCCAGGCCACCTACTGCTCTTGCTGGTATCAGGACAGCAGGGGTTGTGTGCTAGTTGTGGTTGCAGAACAAGCGTCTCTGACACCCACTGTAATCACCCTCTGTCCCTCCCTACCCCCTATGTGTTGCAGGGACTGCAAGCCCAGCCTCCCTGAGGTCTCCCCTCAGCTATCCCATCCCACCCTCTGACCCTGTGAATCTTGTTTGCAGAAGAAATGGTCAATTCACTCTGGGATGGCAAAATTCAGCTTATTTGCGCTGCAGAGGGGCCCAAGTTGAACGTACGTGATTCTCCAGGCACAGATCTTTCTTCTCAGCTGCTGTAACTGCGTTATCCTGGCTCACAGACATTTCCACACTGAACTACTTATCAGGATGAAAGAAAGCTTCAGTCTCTCCAGCATTTGGCTTTGATTTCTAGAAAGTGAAAGAAACCTTATTTTGGAATACGCAGTTCTGGTGTTCTCAACATAAAAAGGACATGGAACTTTTGGAACAAGTTCAGAGGAGGGCCACGAGGATGATCAGGGGACTGGAGCACCTCCCATATGAAGATAGGCTGAGAAAGTTGGAGCTGTTCAGGCTGGAGAAGAGAAGGCTGCGTGGAGACCTCACAGCAGCCTTCCAATACGTGAAGGGGGCCTATAGGGATGCTGGGCAGGGACTCTTCATGAGGGACTGTAGTGAGAAGACAAGGGGTAATGGGTTCAAACTTAAACAGGGGAAGTTTAGATTGGATATGAGGAAGAAATTCTTTACTGTAAGGGTGGTGAGGCACTGGAATGGTTGCCCAGGGAAGTTGTGAATGCTCCATCGCTGGCAGTGTTTGAGGCTGGGTTGGACAGAGCCTTGGGTGGCATGGTTTAGTGTGAGGTGTCCCTGCCAATGGCAGGGGGGTTGGAACTAGATGATCTTAAGGTCCTTTCCAGCCCTAACTATTCTATGATTCTATGCTATAAATGAGTACCTAATAAACCAGAAGGCAAAGGGAAACACTACAACTAAGAAGAAATAATGTCTCCATTTCATGTTCTTTTTCCTATATAAATCTACAGAAATTGTTCTGTGGAAGCAGGAGGTATCAGGCAGCTTTGTGGAAGCAGAATGTGTTGAGGAATTGCAGCCTTACAACTGAAAGCCAGTCTTGAAGTGGCCTTATGCTGCATAGCACCACCCTTTTGCTTTCCATGCTAGCAGGATGGGTGCTAGAGAGGGAAGTGCAAACAGTTTGCATCCTAAAGTGATTCTCAGAGAATTATACTACCCAACAGTAGGTGGGGGCCCAATAAATCCATTTCAAGCACTTTGCAAAACCTTCTTGTTCAGCCTACAGTTTTCTCCTTTTGGGCAATTTGTAACCGATGGAGGTGATGTTTTGCCCTGCAGTAGTGATTTTTTAAGTAGAGTGTTACTGCAAAGTTCAATAACCATTCATCTTTTTCTTCTTCCCTGCTGACTAATATAGTACTGAGAACGTATATCATTAGCACTCACAAGCAAAATGCGAGAAGGTGAACGTCCTGTAATGGATTTCAGAAGCATCCTTGAACTACAAGCACAAAGAAGCAGATGAGACATTGAAACACACTCTGAATTTAAAGGGACACTTTAAAAATAATCTCTTTTCATGGCTAATACTGTGTGGACAATTTGCTAAAAGGAAAATAGCCCAAAGAATTGTCTCATTTGTGGAAATAAGCAGAAAATCAGCCACAGAAACAAGGATACAACAGTCCTGTGCCTTCCATTTCAAAACCTCTTCTCCCAGGATTCCTGCTTTGCCACTGAATATAATGGCAGTACAGCTGTGCCTGCTTTTCCTTGCAGAAGGAGTTATTTTTAATTCAGACGGGGGACAGCAAAAACAGTGACAGCTTAAGAACATTTGCTAATGAAAGGCAAAGACCAGCCATCAAGTACTACAGCATTTGACTTAAATCCACAGATCAATCTCTTGACAATAATCAATTAAAATATCTGTGGATTTTGGGGGATTTGCGTCTCTGTGGATGATCTGTGATATGAACTGGTAGCTGCAGTGCTGTTGATCTCAATTATTCCCTGTCGTATTTGCTTGGTTTTTGTCCACACTGGACTTCAGCAAATAATACTTTGTGTATGTAGATCAGGCTGCCTGCAGGCCAGGCTCTTCTGGGTGGTATGTAGATCTTGTCAACAGTTTTCAAAAGGACATTCAGTCAGAACAAGCAATTGCCAAGAATAGGGAAGAATTGGTATTTCAGCCAGACCACTCTGGAAAAGCAGGTTTCCAAAACAAATCTGGCCTGATTTGCAGCATTAGGACATGGCTTTGCCCTGGGCAGTGTTTGGAGCAGCCAGTCCATTCCTTCTGGAAAATGCATGAGCCAGTGTTCTTCCCTGGGAAGAAACAAAAAAGGTGAAGCCACAAGCAGCTCTTCCTTCCTGCAAGGCAGCCACATTCCCAGGTCTCTGCCTACAAGACACAGAGGTGCTTTGTCTGGAAAGTGTCACCCTAAGAAGCCAGATAGATTAGCTCACAGTTTTGCCCCCACTAGTCTCAAGGCAGAGACTATTATTTATTACCATCTCAGAAACACCTATTTAGAAAGATGTGTCCTTGTTTTCGCACACCCACTCACATACATGCACTGAGAGGGCAATTGCTCAGAGCTTCAGAAGGTGTTTCCAGCTGGGCACTCCATACAGCTCCCTTTGTTTTCTGCCCAGGAAGGAATGACTGGAGCATCCAGTCTGTACTAGCTGGTTAAATGAGTTTGCAATATATTACAGCAGTTGGTTCATTTCATGCTGACTTTTCCACAACTCCCCCATGATCAAATATGTAATAGGTCTTGTCTGCCTGTCCTAGAGACAGTTTTGTCTGGATACAGCCCCATATTCCTCTCCAACTTGTGCCCTTTGACGGAATGCAGAGATTTATTACTGTGAAAATATCTTCTCTGAAATTGAATATCTTTGAGTATTGAGAGCCAAATTTTGCAAAGGGAAGGAAAATGAGAACATTTTAGCAGGTAATAAATGCACAATCAAGCTCATGGTTTTTCTCAGAAGGGATCCTTGGCTTGTGGTCGAATGACTTTGGATGCTAATCTGCTAAAAAAAATGTGGTGTCTTGCATTCCAGTGACAGGATTGTTATTGTCAGGCTGCATGAGATAATGTGGTTTAGTAGGTCATGCCCTTGAGGGATTTTTTTAATGGGAGAGAACTTTCATAAAGCCAAAAAAGAATTAGTAAAATACCAATTCCTTTCAATCTTCTGCAGTGAGAACACCCAAAGGCACACAGACATCAATTTCTGGTAATTTTTTATTCTGTGAGCATAATTTTGCATCATGCTTAAGCCTTAATGAGTTCACAGCATCTTCTTATACTTCATTTTTTTGTAGGCATAAACTGTGTGATGAACTCTGGTGTTCCATGGGAGATAATGGGCCTCATGACAAAGGTCTCAATTGCAGCACCCGTAGGAGTATCCTGATGACCATTTCCATGCTCTCTTTATTGCTGTGTGAATCAACTGGTTCCACTGCAGAAAAGAACAGGTTTGTGATAATTATAAAAGTGCCACTCATGAGAATTACCCAAGACTGAAAATGACAAAAACATCATTAGCCCTGAAGGCTAAACTCACAGATGGAGAGCTCTCATCTACAGAGGACCCCCCAGAGCGAATGAATTCAGCAGCTTCTGCGTGATTCCAGGCCAGGCCAAGTGGCATGGGGTTTAGCCAGAAATCCTTTGAATTTTGGGTGTAAAGCTAATGAGTCCTCTTGTCTGATTCAGTGTGGTCTGACTGGCAACCTGTAGTCAAACACAGTATATGGAACACTTCTATCTGGTCTCTTCCCTAGAGGAAATGGGAGAGTTATTCAAGTATGTATGACACTTGAAGAGACAAGTGCCTCCTCCAGAGGAGGAGCTGTCACTGCACTGCTGCTGCTGCCTCTAGCAGACATGGGTGGGAGACAGATTCCAGCCATTGCTGCCTTCTCCTGTTTCCCCCTCACTGCATACAGCAACAGTGGACCTCCCAGAGACAGACATGTGCTGCAGCTGATACTGCTCTTGATGGCAAGAAGTTGAGGTAGCAACAGCATCCAGGAGGTGAGAGTGGAAAAAGAAAAGAAGGATGACAAAAAATGGCAAGTCCTCAAAAGACCCAAGTGAACACACCGCCTTATGCAGGGATGCAGGCCAGGGCAAGATTTGAAATGTCTTCCCAAGCAGAAAGATATCCTCTGGGCTCAGAATTTCTCAAATGCTCTCACAGGGCTGAAACCCAGGCTTTGGTCTGAGGGTTCATTCTCTCCTTTGTCTGGACTCTGCTGACCAGAAACCATCTTGGCTGTGGACCACCATCTTGCCTTATCCAGGTGGAGTAATCGCTTGGAGAGGCAGGGTTTTTTTGACAACAGAAACAAGAAGAGCACTGCCACTAGAGCTACTGGGGTAGATAAAAGAGTCTTTATACTTAGGAGACTGAGCAGAGAGGCAGTGTAACATGGACAGCTGAGCGATAAGGCAGAAACACCATGATGCTGCCAGCGATACTGCAGCTACAGGGTGACCACACCAAGCCATGAGCATCTCCAGGGCAGCTGGAAATGGGTCTGCCTGAAAACAGCCTTGGACCCAGAAACTTCATTAACTATTGACAGCCAACTGAGAGCAAAAGGAAAAAGAAATCAGGAATGGAAGGAACGCGCACTGGTAGAACTGTGTAATTCACTATTCACATGGGCTAACTGTTCAACTCTTCCTAAGCTTTCTTCAGGTAATGAAGGCTTTCCTATCCCCTTAGTAAAGCATTCAGTGATCATCAGTGATAATGCACTTTCCATTAATACTGGTTAGGGAGGCATTTGGCTTTCTCATATTTCAAGGTGAAGCTTGGCTTAGTTTTGATTTATAAGCTTAGTGAGGCTTTGAATCCTGCCCTCATTTCTGGGTCTGAAAGTCTAAACTGCTTCAGAATAGCATGAGATAATGACATTTACTGGCAAAAAAGTTGTTCATATCTTTCCTTGTGTTCTTCTCCAAAATCCTGGTTTTATTTCAGCAGTTTAGTCAGTGTCTCCTAAAGCAAAGGACAGAATGGCCCTGTTCACACACAACTGCAAACAATAAGCAAACCTATCACTCTCTAGGTAATTCCAGTCAGGGTGTTTCATTTGACTTATTACACCAGAGAGACATGGAAAACATGAAAGACTTTCTGTGTTTCTCAGGATTATGGCTGAAGAGCAGTTATGGCTCAGAGCTGTTTTTTCTAGCATTATGTGTGGACAATGCATCTGGCTGCTTCATAAATGCTTTTAGGGAACATTCCAGCATTTGTGGGAAAAAAAATAGGTCATCTTTGAGTGTTTATTTTCCAAAAAGATCATGTATTGGTGTTCTTTCAGAATCACTATTTCTTTTGTACCAGATGACTGATGGAGCATTAATCAGCTTATCTGATGGCTTCTGTGTGCTACAGGGACATTTTCTCATGCTATTGCTATTGATCCGTTACCATCCCATTAGCTTACAAAATTGACTTACGAAGCACTTTAGACAGGGGAAAAGCAGTTACTACACAAAAGTACCCTCTATTTTTATTAATACACTAGAGCTAAATTCTCAAGAGTTGGCTTGACACCACTGACATACAAGAAACTGTAACCTATCTGCATGTGTGTGATACATCTGCATCTCCCTGTGGAGTTAGTATTGACCTGTAACGGGATGTCTATTGCTTGCAATAAGGTCTCTCCGCTACATATTAACAGATCAACTTTCTATAGGATTACAAAAAGATAACACAAAATCTATGTACACTATATTCTAACTTCAATAATATTTACAGTTCTCAGCAAGGTACTTTCTTTACTGACATCAAGAGCCTCTGTCCACTGTGAGTTCCTGCTCCAGCATTCACATCAATTGAGATGGTTTACTGAAGATTTCTTTCACACAGCCTACTTAGGATGAAAAACATGGGAAGGAAAAAAAGAAATTTGGAGCCTTAGAAATTTTCCAAACGTTGTTTTTGATTTCAGTGGACACATAACTCAGCTTCTTTTTTTACTCTCATATCTGGAACATACTCTCACTGAGGACAGATTTAAAAAATCCACTGATGTCCCAGGAAGATGATCAATACACACAGCTCATGTTTTGACAACAAGGACCTAAGTAAACATCAGGTCTTTCATAGGCAGGACGGCTTTGAGAAGAGGAAAGTAGATAATTGAAGAACAAGCTATGCTGTTGAAGCAACAGGGGCAAAATGGCCCTTACATGGCCCCATTTGCTCTGACTGGTTCATAGTGTAGAGACCAAGCAAGCTCCACAGCCCCTGCAGTATACAGCTACCTGTTGCTGCCTGCACCCTACCCATGCCCCGTGTCTGCCTCTGCACATCATGGGGAGGGCAGCCACAGTAGCAGGAGGCTTCTCAAGCACTGAGGGAGAGCAAAGAGTGGTGGGCAGCACTGCATTGTCTCACCTTTTCCCTGGTGAGTGGCGTGGTATTGCCTGAGCTGGGCTGGGCATATGAGACAGGAGGGAAAAGGAGAGCAGGCGCTTACTGGATCCAGGCATGTGGAGGTAGCAGATCCATGGGAGGTCCCTGTTGAAAAGAGGGGATGCTCAGCCTCAGAGTTCCAAGCAGGTTATGAAAGATGACACTTTAATAAGCAGCTTTGCTGCTGTCATGAAATTGATTGTTTTATGACCCAGCATGAGGATAAAATAACATATTTAATCTTCTTCAACTATGGGGAAGAAAAATGTATTTACCGGCTTTGCTGAGGTCACTGAGCCTACCTCACTCGCTGGTGCTGGAATGAATGAAACAGCTTTGTGCAGCCCAGTGAGACGGACTGCCAAAGAGATCCACTGACAACACCAAAGGGAAGGCAGCTCTGTCATATCTACCCAGGTGCATGCAGTACACTTAAATTGCCCTTTTTCTGAGCAATGGCAGTTATTCATTCCAATACAGTTAGCTGCTAAGCAATTCAATTTATATTCATTTCAGACATGAGAAAAATCACCAGGGAATAGTACACAGTGGTGGTGAATCCAACCCAAAACAGAGAACCTGAGACGTGACAGACACTTCTGTTAACAAGTTAAATGAAATAGAGTCTACAAAAATACCACATGCTCTCTCTCAACTAGATATGTATATTATGAAATAAATCTTAGGAAGAGACTGATTAGAGTTTGGTTCTTAATTTAGACACAAGTTGCCAATATAAAACTTACCAGAACCTTAAAGACTGTGGTCTATATTTCCGGACACACAGGTCTTTTACAGACTTCCAAGATAAGCCTCTCTTAAAATGAAGAGTGCCAACAAGCAGGCTTTAATCTTGACTGTCTCATAAATTTTTCATCAGCTAGCAACAGTTCTGAAAAAGACCCCCTTTTACAATAAAATTACTGCAGATGCTTCCCAGAAATGGATTCTCAGAGGCATGAGGAATGCACCTCCCCCTTTTTTGACTGTGTAGGGATCTCTCAGATTTGTAAAGCTGCCGCAAAAATGAGTTTAAAAAGAGGTAGTCTGAAAAAAGTAGGCCTTGGACACATTTGAATGGTAATGGATATAATGCCATGGCTTTGGGGAACAGATAAAGAAAATAGAATGGATTTTGTAACCTGATTATACTTCATCCTTAGCTTTCCCAGTGTCTTTCTATAATCTGTTTAATTCCTTGAACACCTGCAGAAACATCTTTTCCTCTATGGAGATCATTCTTATTAAATGAATAATTGGTTTGCTCTGTTGCTTCAGCTTTTATTTAAAAACTAATTTATAGGCAAATTCTGTATTCCCTCTAGATTTTATGAATTATAAACCATACATTAAATGTATTTAACTTAACCCAACAAATTTTCTCTTTCAAAAGCTAGGAGCTCTTCAGCACTGCAAGAAGTCAGCAGTATCTAAGCAGGCAGATGATAATTACCCTGTTTCTTTATCAAGCTTGTGAATCTAATGCACATTAATTGAAGCTTTATTTGCAACTCTAAGTAAAACCTCAGTCTTCAAGGTGTTGAACAGCTTGCTTAACACCTGGAGGTGGTAAACACCACTTGAAGGTTCCAAGCTCCTTGTAAGAACTAGAGGCCTCTGTTATAACCCAAGGCTTCTCCAGCTCCTTAACAGACTTTGATGCATCCATTATAAATTCTGTCTCAGAGTGAGAAATCCCTTTATATGTATCTATCTAATATTTGTGTTTCACTCTTGGCTATCCAGACTTCCTCTATCCTCTTACAGAGGATATCAGGCTATCCTCTAACAGAGAACTGTGAGTGTTGTCAGACTTCTAGAGATGACATCTGAGTTTGTAATCATCTTCCTAATTCTTATAAAATTAATATATAATATGTATTAATGTAATGTAATAGTAATTGTGTATATAGCAACTGTATGTCATATAATTAAGTATTAAACCAAAATCTCTCACTCTAAATACTTTATCTAGCTCAACACTTCTATAGCTTGGCTAAAACTGGAAGTAAGGTTTATTTTTCTTTTGAAGAGTAATTCTCTGTACTCCTGTATTTGCAGTTGCTTTTCCACATTCTGATGCACTGGATAACCAAGAAGAAGCATTAATTATCTGAGATACAATTTTGTGACTGTAATGACAGCACCCAGGACTCAGTCACTTGATTTTAGTTGTTATTGCCTTCTTTCATGTCCTTTCTTGTCCTTCTAATATTTTGTGTCCAGCATAAATGACAAATACTAGTCAAAAAGCATACCCAATCAAAACTTCAGCTAAGTTTTTAACTCTGGTAGTATTTTTGTAAACATCTTGTCTTTAAAATACTACCACTGCAGTCCATTTACAGTCTTCTGCTACAGCATTGCAATTTCCTAAGGACACCACTACACATCATCTGCATTTCTGCTCCCATAGGAGTTCAGTTTCCTAATTGCATACATAAACCATCGTATTCTTTTAGTACACTGCTCAAGACATGACCTTGGACACCTGGGCTAGTTCTTGCATTATTACAGGAGAAAGCCTAATTTTCACAACATTTATTACTATGACTCTCTTAGCTGTTTAAGGTATCTGTTAGGTGAAAGCTCTATGACTAACTGCTTATCCCATTCAGTGGCAGAATGCAAACTTTTCAAAAATCTCAGTTTAGCTAACCTGCAATACTGTCTTCTCTTTTTTTTTTTTTTTCCCCCATTCAAATGGAATAATTAGTTCTAGGGCAAATGAAATGTCTTCTATAAGAAGTTGCACTCTGAGACCCTGGTGGGCCCAAGGAAATCAAGGTTAGCTGTAGCTTCAGTTTCACTTCACAAATACCTTTGGTTAGGGCATTCCCCTGAGCTGAGGATGATCTGAGGTCAAAGTGCTTTTCTGCTTCTGAACAACTGAACAAACATAACCCAGAGGAGTTCTCTAAAACTTCTGAGCCCAGGGACTTTGGAACTTTTTGATTTTCCAGTCCCTTGCCCTCACTCAGTTCACTCAATATGGATGACACTGAATATTCACTATTCAGTATACCATTTTACTGACACAATGTTTGCCTGAGCAGCAAGGGATGGATACTCCTGAGCCCTGCTTGTGCAGTATATTGTTGCATCCCCACTCAGGATAGGTGATGTGGGTAACAGGCAACAGTAGGCAGTATCACAGCTTCAAAGGGAAGTCAAAGCGAACAGAACAACCAGGACTTTAGGTGTAGGTGGGAGATACGTGTGGGAGGCCACAACTAAGGTAATAGGATGAATGAGCCCTGAATAGATGAAGATTACAGGAGGATAAGAAACCATAAAGACACCTAAAGGTAACAAAGCAACTAAAGGTAACTGTGCCATCCTGTTGGGATTAATAGGAAGACAGCAAGTAAAGCAGGATAAGTGAGAGAGAAGAGTGTGAGAAGAAAGAAAAACTTTGACTTGCTTTGGTTTATGAGTACCAGAAAGAAATAACGCATTATTCCTTTCTTCTCTCTATGGTTGTGAATGGGAGAGGGGAGTGAGATGGTAGGTTTCAAGCATGCTCATCAACAGTGAGAAGTCAAGAAAGCAACTCTTGCTTTGTTCTTTATTGGTTCTGGTGGGAGGAAGGGAGCTGATGATGGAGAAGAGCAGATTTTATTTGCATGACAGTTGCAGGAGCGGTGAGCAGAGTGGGAGGACAGTAAAACCTTTTGTAGGTTTCCAATCTGAAGAGAAGTGTGAAAACTTCAAATTTAGCCTCATATTATTTGATCATTACTGTGCAGAGCACAGAATAAAATGAAAATAATCCATTTCATTGGCTGAGGGACTTACAGAGACAAATGTAGCATTTATTAATGTTATCATGCCCTTCTGTTTATTGTTTTTACTGTATTTTTGTATTTGTATTCAATAGGAGTCTATTGCACAACTTGTATTGTGGTTAATGTTTAATAAGCTGATTGTAAAGGAAGGAATGGAAGTAGGACATTTTTATGAGAGGGAGGAAGAAAATAGTGCAAGGAAATTCCTTTATTTTCCTCCTTTTTTTTTGGGGGGGAAACGGGTTTGAAGGAAATAAAGCAGTGGCTTTTGTATATGTTCACTATGAGAAGGTTCTCCTTACATCTTATTTTTACTTGACTTTTCCCTATTGAACAGCTCCAGCTTTTTTAATCTTTCCTAATAAAGCTGCCATGACATCCCCTCAGTAATTTTAGCTGCCTTTCTCTGTACCTCATCCAACTCCAGTGTGGTTTTCTTGAGGACCCAGAAAGTTTATGTTCACAAGATGAGGGTTTTACATAGTGGCAAAATTATGTTCCCTGTCCTATTCTCAGCACCTTTACTGAAGATGATCTGTATCTTGATGGCTTTTTTTGTATACTGCTACTGAACACAAGGCCAATGATTCTAGTAAACCCACTGTGATGTCTCCAAGATCACTGTCCTGAGCTGAAAATGCCAATTCTGAACTCTGCATGTAGGCACACTTCAGTTTTTCTAGATGCATTGTTTTTCATTTAGGTAGAGTGATTAATTTGATGCATTTTTGTCCATCAGTTTCGTAAACTTCTGCAGTTCATCACTGCCTATTAAAAGAGCTTGGTATCATCTTGGAGCTTCAGGATTTTACTGTGTATCCCTTTCCAGATCACTGATGAGGATGCTGAGTACATCTGGTCCCAACACCAGCCGCTGCAGAACTCCACTGCTGATGTTTCTCCACCCTGGAAGCACTAATCTTTATTTCGAATCTTTTATCTATCCTCCAGTCAATAAAAAGTGATTTCCCATGCCCCTGTGGCAGTGTCAGTTTGTTGTTTGGGTTTGGGGTATTTTTCAGTTTTGGGGATTTTATGGGGTTTGGTGTTGTTTTGATTTTATTTTATTTTGTTTTTCGTTTTTGGTTTGGTTTGGGATTTTTTTGTAACTTTTGACATATAATCTGTTCAAAGGCTTTTGAAAATTCAAATGTACTATCTCTTTTGTTTAAGTTACAGAACGCCAGCAGGTCAGGGAGACAGGACACCCTGTACCCCACCTGACACTTTTTCAATAGACTGTTTATTCATGCATTCAGTGATCCCTTTCTTTATTATAGACCTTTCCTACCATTTTCCCATGAGTCAGGCTCACTGCTCAGCAGCTCCTGGCTTCCCTCCTCTAACACTTGTTGTAGATGACCAACAGTTCTGCAATTTTATGTCTCATTTCCTTCTGAACTCTCGGGTGAATGTTATCTGATCCTAGTGACTTACAAAGGTTTAAGTCTTTTAGTTAGTCTAAATACTTTTGGTAAGCCTATTTCAAACCCTTCTACCTGTCATTGGTTCAGCAGTAGCAGTCATTTTTCTCCTTCTTGGTAGCTGGTGCAGTGCTGTGTTTTTGACTTTCGGCCTGGGAACAGCACTGATAACACCAGTGTTTTGGTTATTGCTTAGTGATGTTTTGGTCTGACCAAGGACTTTCAGAGCCTCATGCTCTGGAGGGAGGAGGGGAAGCCGGGAGGAAGCAGAGCCAGGACCTGACCCAAACTGACCAAAGAGGTTATTCCATACCACAGCACATCATGCCCAGGATGTAAAGCAGAGAGCAGAGACCCAGAATGGGGGGGGGGGGGGGGGCACTGCATGGTCGGGGTGGGTATTGGGTGGTGAGCAGTTTGTATTCTTTCCTTGTATTTGCCTTGTCATTATTATTATTGGTGGTAGCAGTAGTGGTTTTGTGTTATACTTTAGTTACTAAACTGTTCTTATCTCAGCCTGTGGGAGTTGCATTCTTTTGATTCTCCTCCCCATCCACCCGGGAGCGGGGGGAAGAAAGAGAGGGGAGTAAGCGAGAGAGCGGAACTGCGTGGCTGACTGGACTTAAACCACGACACTACCTCATTGGATCTCTGTGCTATAAAGGATGCACAGGTAGATGCACGGGTAATGGGAACTTTCCCAAGATTGATGCAAATAATCTACTGAGGTTTTTTTCTGTGGCTTTTTGTCCCCAATTGCTCCTCACTTCCAGTCCTCAGGCAGTACCTCCATTTAACACCCAGGCTTCCTGCTTGTCTGGATAAAGCTGCTGGACCTCCAGGAGTAAGAAACATGCAGCACTCTCTGGGGTGCTCTCTCCTCCTCTGTAAATGTTCAACTTGTGGAATACATTGGTATTATCACCTTGGCTGGGGTCAAAGCTAATGTCTATATTTACCTGCAGCGCTTGAGGGGGATATGCGTAATGAAAAAGATCACAGCGTATTAACTAAAGATCATTTTTCAAATGTTCAATAAAGAATACTATTTATCGTGCCCAACTTAAAACTATAGGCTATCATTAAGAATGTGCTTGTACTGCTTCAGATTAAATGTCCGTCCAGCCTAGTATGCTGACGCTGATATAAAAGCATAGCAACAAGGCATAGTCCCCCAGTTGCTAACAATATGTGGTTCAACAAAACAGTGATTTCCTATTCATCTTCACTATGACACTCATGATTTTATACGCATCTATCATATCGTATCTTAGGGGAACAATCCTGACTGAATGGCCTTGTCTATTAAGCAAATTATTTACCTTCTGTTCCATACATTTGTTCATTCTCATCCTTCTCTGGACCTTCAGCTGGTGATTTTTGGTTTCCTTACTTATTATCAAGTCCTTTGCCTGGTTTTAGTTGTTTTGTATCTGGAGTATAATGTACAAAATAGGGCATCCTGCAAGCTTGTTCATTTTCTCCCAAGTTAGTAATAGACTCTGGCATGAGGATTTGCAACTCTTTCAAATCACATATACCCATCCCACTCTACATTCAAAAAGCATGTTGTATTTTCATCTGGGATTTCTGGGAATAAAAATGTTCATGCACACTATGCAGAGTGTCCATCACGGCTGTTCACACACAATTAAACCTTACAGCTGAACTTAGATGCTTACCATCTATCAGGAAACAAACTTGTCAGAAAACTAACTCTGTGAATGAAAAGGGAGTAGTTTTCTTTCGGATTAACAAACTGAATCAACAAACCTTGTGGTGTGAGGTGTGCTAGAGCGAGAGAGTTACGTGGCTGCAAACACGGGAAGAAAGGGCAGGACCAGTCTTTTGGGAAGCAACCATCCATGAGGATGGCCAGAATACACCTGTTCTGCACACTGACTCACTATGGGTGGGACAAACGCAGCTGCAGATCGATTGCAGTGTTGAGCCGGATGTGTGTTGCAACTTGGTGCAGCCTGGACAAGTTGCAATTACTGCACACTTACAGAGCAGCTGTACTGGGTGTCAATGCGCTGCTGTTGTAAGTGGGGGGCTGTAAGGATGGCCCCTGTGAGAAGACACCAGGGGTTGCCCCTGTGTTTGACAGAGACAACTCCAGCCGGCTGCAAAATAGACTCACCACCAGACACAGCTGAGCCCGCCAGCCAAGCTGGTGGCACCTCTGTGAAAACATATTTTAGCAAAGGTTAAAGGCCTGCCAAGCAGCTGTGAGAGAGAGGAGTGAGATGTGAGAAAAACAGCCTCGGAGACGTCAAAATCAGAGAAGGAAGAGAGGAAGGAGGTGTTCCAGGTGCCAGAGCAGAGATCCACCTGCAGCCCATGGGACGTCATGGTGGAGCAGATCTCCACCTGCAGCCCATGAGGGACCCCACACCACAGTAGGTTGTACCCTAAGGGAACCTGCAGCTCATGCAGAGCTCATGCAGATTTCCTGGTAGAAGCTGTGGCCCGTAGGGGACTCACAATAGAGAAGTCTGTTCCTGAAGGACTGTACCCAATGGGAAGGACCCTTGCTGGAGCTGGCAGAAAGTGTGAGGAGGAAGAGGCAGAGTTGAGCTGTTATGAACTGACCACAACCCCCCATTCTCCATTTCCCTGTGCCACCAAGAGAAGAGGAGGCAAAATAGGTAGAGAGCTAGGAATAAAGGACTGAAACTGAACCTGGGAAGAAGGTCTGAGGTGGGGGAGAAAGCATTTTAGTTTTGTCTTTGTATCTCACTATCCTGCTCTGAGGTTTTTTCTCTCTCATTGGCAAAAAAACAAATTAAACTTCTCCAAGTGAAGCCTGTTATGCCTGTGATGATGACTGCCAGATGATGTCCCCTTCTTTATCTTTACTCATGAGCTTTTCCACCTTATTTTCTCCTGTTGTGGTGAGGATGCAAGTAAGAGAGGAGCTGGGTTGGTGTCTAATGGCCAGTCAAGGTCAACCACTGCATTCTGTAAAGCATGGACGATCTTAACTGCAACTGACCCACTGCATATGCAAAGCAGAAATACGAAGTACTCATTTCTCAGTGCTGCCCAGTGTCTGGGAACCTCAGACAGAGCAGTAGCATCCAGTCACATCGTTAGAAATCTCGCAATTCTGGCAAAAATGCAGTGATGGCGTAAAAAGCATAGAAAAACACAGCAAATTATTGCAGGAACTGATAGAGTTTGCCATTCTACAACAAATAATAAACAGGAAAACATAGGAATTACAGTCATGCACATGAAGAATGTACAAGTTTGTAAGGGTGGGTGCCCTGGTTACACATGGGAGCCCTGGGATGCATTATACTCATGTCACTGCACATTCATGCAAGGCATCCTCGTCATGTGTTCAGAGGAAAGCGTACCAGACACAGCCCAAATGGCCCTGATACCATGGAACAGAAATGTTTGAGAAACAGGTGGGTTTGGGGGCCTTACAGATTTGTTTATCTAACTGATAGCTTTATTTTCATATCTTTTCCAGAAATCTTGGACTTGGTCCAAGTCACACTTGGCATTTTTCCAGCAGGAGGTGTTGTGGTAGTTCTATTTTCATTGTCGTCGGGGTATGTTAGGGGCTTGGGAGTTACAAGTCTGCCATTTTGCTCTCTTTTTGGCTTTCTGTTTGTACAGCTGTAACCTGAACACAAACAAGCTTCTTGAAAAGCTGCAGTGATGTAGTTACATCCTCTTCACAATTCTGCAGTTTGTTCTCACATTCAGCTACTTCAGGACGTATATTTAAAAATACAGCATTACACAATGACCACAAAGCATCATTCCAAATAGACAAATGAAAGAACAATTAAGCTCTGTGAAACCACTGTGATTAGGAGAAAAGAGATAATAACAGTAACACAAAACTGCAGGAGCTAATCTGCATAGTTTAGGTCAAATGCCAACAGACCTTAGAGCCAGATAGAGATGCTGTTGTGCTTGCTGAAGTCAATTGAAAGATTCTTACACTTTTCAGTATAAGCTGGATCAGAATCAGCCATCTCAAAGACAACAGGTAATTAACACACAGTGCAACAGAATGAATTTGCACTATATCATCCTGTACCATTTTTTATAAAAAAAACACTATGCTTTGAAATTTTTAATAATTCCTTTTCTTACTACTCATTAGAGCAGCTGAGTACACAATAGCTACTGTAAGATTATTTGGATGGTTTATTGCATTATTGCTAACACTGAACTTCAGTACGTTAGCATTCTGATGATCATGCCCTCCCAGAAACTTGTTTGAAATTAGCTTCCTCCTTCCTAAGACAAACATTGAAAAAATAAAGATAGTAAAGCCGAGTATTCACAAGCCCATAATATTTCCCTGTTTGAACTCTTCATGTAAGCATAGTTTGTTCTTCCATCTGCGTAAGTGTTATGATGTCATATTTAATTGTAAGTTAATGAAAAGACATTCCAACTTCACAAAGGGAATGGTTAATGCACTGAGACAAATTTGGAGCCAGTAAGTGTAAGGGCTGTAGGCTGCTTCCTTTCAAGACTGTCACGGGTTCAGCAGCAGCAGTCATTTTTCTCCTTCTTGGTGGCTGGTGCAGCGCTGTGTTTTTGATTTTGGGCCTGGGAGCAGCACTGATAACACCAGTGTTTCGGTTACTGCTTAGTGATGTTTTGGTCTGGCCAAGGACTTTCTGAGTTTCATGCTCTGCCAGGGAGGAGGGGAGCCGGGAGGAAGCAGAGACAGGACACCTGACCCAAACTGACCAAAGAGGTTATTCCATACCACAGCATGTCATGCCCAGGATGGAGGACGGAGAGGAGAGACCCAGAAGGGTGGGGGGTGCACTGCGTGGTCGGGCTTGGTTTTAGGTGGTGAGAAATTGTATTCTTTCCTTGTATTTGCCTTGTCATTATTATTATTGATGGTAGCAGTAGTGGTTTGTGTTATACTTTAGTTACTAAACTGTTCTTATCTCAACCTGTGGGAGTTGCATTCTTTTCGATTCTCCTTCCCATCCCTCCGGGAGCGGGGGGAAGAAAGTGGGGCGAGTGAGTGAGCAAAACTGTGTGGCTGACTGGACTTAAACCACGACAAAGACATAAGCAGACATGCAGTGAGTAAGCCAGGGAAAAGCAGGGTGGCAAGTGATGACCTTAAGACTAGATAGCTGATAACCTTTCTTCAGCTACAAACTGCTTCTGTGATCCATGACAGTCTTTTTTCACATTTTACCTGCTGCCTTGGGCAATAAGTGAGCCTCATTCTTTGAGGATTTAGGACCATGATTTCTTTTCTTTTTTTAGCAGTAGAAATTGGCATATATTTTGGATAGATAATTTTGTCTTTCATTTCCCTGCCTCTGCCTATAGAATGAGAATAATGATACCATCTAATGTAACAGTCACATTGTGGAGATAACTACAATAATGGTTTTGAATCGCTTAACTTATTCTATTAACAGCACTCCTGAAATCTCTGTAAAGAAAATGAGATTTCTTTCTAATCGAAATCACCAGATGAGATGAGAAACTACTGAAAAATGCCAGTACGCTTTCGTGTTATTAAAGACAATCACAATGTCTGTGCATTGGAGGAGCAAATTAAAATTACACAGAGATCCTCAGTTCTGTCATTCTTTAGGTTCTAATCATCTGAATTTAAAATCTTTTATCTGTTTTAATGCACCAATTTTGAAACTAAATTTTAGCATTTAACTTCCACAGTGCCAAATTAATCTCTTGAACTTCTGGAAAAGCAGATCATGTTATGCGAGGAAGAGTTGTAAGTTTGGAAGTTGTTTTCTTATAATAAGATATATATGGTAGTTACTACAGCCTCTTTCCTTCCAATTTCTTTTGTCTGCTGCTCTTCTGCCTTTCAGATTAATAATCTTCTAATTCCTTCCTAGCTTGCAAATGCCTCAGCACTGTTCTATTTTATAGCATTACAAGAAAAGTCATGCTTCACTTTCAAAGCTGAGACTATTTGGAGATATTAAATACAGTCAAGCTTCGGCAAGCATTGTAAATCATAGAATCATAGAATAGTTAGGGTTGGAAAGGACCTGAAGATCATCAAGATCCAACCCCCCTGCCAGGGGCAGGGACACCTCACACTAAACCATGCCACCCAAGGCTATGTCCAACCCAGCCTTGAACACCGCCAGCAATGCAGCATTCACAACTTCCCTGGGCAACCCATTCCAGTGCCTCAACACCCTTACAGTCAAGAATTTCTTCCTCATATCCAATCTAAACTTCCCCTGTTTAAGTTTGAACCCGTTACCCCATGTCCTCTCTCTACAGTCCCAAATGAAGAGTCCCTCCACAGCATCCCTATAGGTCCCCTTCAGATATTGGAAGGCTGCTATGAAGTCTCCATGCAGCCTTCTCTTCCCCAGGCTGAACAGCCCCAACTTTCTCAGCCTGTCTTCATACGGGAGGTGCTCCAGTCTCCTGATCATCCTCGTGGCCCTCTTCTGGACTTGTTCCAACAGTTCCATGTCCTTATTTTGTTGAGGACACCAGAACTGCACACAATACTCCAAGTGAAGTCTCACGAGAGCAGAGTAGAGGGGCAGGATCACCTCCCTCAACCTGCTGGTCACGCACCGTTTGATGCAGCCCAGGATACGGTTGGCTTTCTGGGCTGCAAGTGCACACTGCCGGCTCATGTTCATTTTCCCATCGACCAACACCCCCAAGTCCTTCTCTGCAGGGCTGCTCTGAATCTCTTCTCTGCCCAACCTGGAGCTGTGCCTGGGATTGCTCTGACCCAGGTGCAGGACCTTGCACTTGGCATGGTTAAACTTCATCACGTTGGCATCAGCCCACCTCACAAGTGTGTCAGGGTCCCTCTGGATGGCATTCCTTCCCTCCAGCATATCAACTGAACCACACAGCTTGGTGTCATCGGCAAACTTGCTGAGGGCGCACTCAATCCCACTGTCCATGTCACTGACAAAGATGTTGAACAAGACTGATCCCAAAACCTATCCCTGAGGGACACCACTTGTTCCTGGTCTCCAGCTGGACATTGAGCCATTGAGCACTACTCTTTGCGTGCAGCCATCCAGCCAGTTCTTTATCCACTGAGTGGTCCACCTATCAAACTGATGTCTCTCCAACTTAGAGAGAAGGATGTCATGTGGGATAGTGTCGAACGCTTTGCACAAGTCCTGGTAAATGACATCAACTGCTCCATCCCTGTCCATCAGTTCTGTAGCCCCATCATAGAGGCCAGCAGATTGGTCAGGCAGGATTTCCCCTTAGTGAAGCCACGCTGGGTGTCCCCAAGCACCTTGTTGTTTTTCATATGCCTTAACATGCCTTCCAGGAGAATCCGCTCCAAGATTTTGCCAGGCACAGAGGTGAGGCTGTCTGGTCTGTAGTTCTCCGGCTCATCCATTTTCCCCTTCTTGAAAATGGGGGTTATATTTCCCTTTTTCCAGTTGTCGGGAACTTCACCTGACTGCCATGATTTTTCAAATATGATGGACAGTGGCTTAGCAACTTCATTTGCCAGCTCCTTCATGACCCGCAGATGGATTTCATCAGGTCCCATGGACTTGTATACGTTCAGGTTCCTAAGATGGTCTCGAACCAGATCCTTTCCTACAGTGGGCCCAGGGTCTTCATTCTCACTGTCCCTGTGTCTGCCTTCCAAGATTTGGGTGTTGTGGTCAGAGCATTTGCCTGTGAAGACTGAGGCAAAGAAGTCATTAAGAACCTCAGCCTTCTCCAAATCCACAGCAGCCAGTTCTCCCGATAGCTTCTGAAGAGGGCCCACGTTGTCCCTAGTCTGTCTTTTATTTGCAATGTACGTGTAGAATCCCTTCCTGTTATCCTTAACATCCCTAGCCAAGTTTAATTCTAAGTGGGCCTTAGCTTTCCTAACCTGGTCCCTAATAGCTTCCTGAACAGCATCCCTGTATTCTTCCCAGGCCGCCTGTCCTTGCTTCCCAACTTTAATGAGCTTCTGTGTCCAATTCTTCTCTCATTATCCATGTTTCTCAACAAATTCAACCATAATGGGCTCTGAGCATCTAAAATTTAAACAGTAAGGTACTGAAAAAAAATTACCATTAAAAATGCTGTATAATCTTAATTGCTAATACTAGCAGCCATGCATGATTCAGGAGGGACAGCACAAGAGGCTGAAGGAGCTCTTCCTGTAAGGATCTGTGGTGGTGAAGGACACAGTGTCTTGCTATGCTTCTGTCCCCACAATGTGCTGCAAGAGAGAAACCCTACCTTCACCTGCACAATTATTGTTCTGCTGATATGCTTGCACCTCTCTTCCCACCTGTTGCGTCACACTAAAAGGCTTCACTCTGTAGGAGACAGTGAAATTTTGCACAACCAACCTTTGCTTTGAATTTTCTTTGGGACTGGTAACTCATGAAACCATAATGTTCTAACATAACAGGTCTCAAAATATTCTTGGCAAAGCAGTATTTTTATATAAATCTGCTGTTCCCTTCATCTTCAGCAGCCAGCCAAAAATGGTGGAGTTCCTGCCTACCCTATCTAGAAGCAAAAGTGGTTGGCAGTGTGTTTCTGTTAATGTTCTCTTTATTTTCAAACATGTGCCAAGCTCCATATCCTTGCATTGAGGAAGAGGAAGGAAAGAAAAATAGATTAATCATTTATTTTGAGTTTTACTTCAGTCTACAACACACCCTTAAAAGCCCATTCATTCATCTCTAGCTGAGGTCATGCCCTAGGGCTGGGGTGAAACTTAGGCCTCTGTCAGCTTCACTGTTGACAGTAACATACTCCTCCTCCTTCTCTTGAATGACCTCAGCTCCACCAATCTGTCTTCTATTAATAGCACCTAGATGAAACCCTTCTGCTCTATGTAGTCAAAATTTTGCA
The DNA here is from genome assembly GCA_028858755.1 of Ara ararauna. NCBI lineage: Eukaryota > Metazoa > Chordata > Aves > Psittaciformes > Psittacidae > Ara > Ara ararauna. Next base: position 149,113,514 of record CM054376.1, read on the forward strand.
TTCTGATAACTAAAACCGATGAGAGACATCCTGGTTTTGACTGAGAGTTGACAGAGATGAATCTAGCACATCACTTAAACTAACATAACCTGCCTAAAAACTTTCAAAATCTGATGTGCCAAGCTTGCATTTATCTCATGGTAAATGTAGAAATCAAGGCAATAAAAATAAACTTTGCTAGCATGAAGATTTCTCTTTTCTCATAGTCATTAAATCACAAAGACATCTCAGCTCCCCAATAACTAAGTTGCAGCAACATAGAAGTAATCATTTTTAAAAGCCAGTCAAGTAAATAAAATTAATTTTCCAGAGTAATTAGCCAAGCAGTTATAACCGAGATGAGTGATTTAATTAGAAATTGAATTATGCAGAACTTGTTGATGCTGATACACAAAAATCCCCAAGCAAATATTCAGTCCATCCTTTGGAAGCCTGTGGCTTTTGTTGACATTCCTATCAAGACAACTTCAACAGTAAAAGCTTCTTCTCAAGCAAATAAACAAATGTATTTCTGAGTAATTATTAGCACACATCAGGTAGTGAATGTTGTAAGCCCTGATGCTGCATGCTAAGTAACTGCTAAAGAAATGGAATTAACATTTAGAAATGCTCTGCCTGAAATGTTGTTTGGTTTTGAAATCAATTAAGGAGCAGTAATAAAGATCAAGATCAGGCTTTTATTTTTTCTGTAGATATTCAAGAAGGTGAAATGGTGTTAGAAGACATCCCCTTACACTCTGCCTGTGAAATACAGTCCCAGTATTTGTCATCTCTTGGGGAAGTGGTCAGCTCTGTCTCAGCAGTACAGAATGGAGCACCACTTGTAGTACCCCTTCTGCAACTACAGGATACAGAATAGAAAGAAAAAATGTTCTTTTCAAATATAAAAGTGCAAACATTTTCTTGGATGCTGCAAAATTTGGGCAGCCATTTGCAGAGTTCATCTCAGTTATTTTAGGCTCCTAACTGAAGTGCCGAATTTTTAATAGCGAGTGGTAAGAAATGTCTTTAAAGAGTGATTTAACCAAGCTAAGTGTAGGTGCCTCTCTCCATTCATTGATTAAAGAAGGTTTTGGAACAAGTTTATGATTTCCAGAGGTGTCATAGGGCTGATAGAACCTCATATTCTACACACGGAAGAGTGCCTTGTAAGTACAGTCATCCCGCAGATAATCATACCACACCTCTGTTTGTTGCTATTTTGCGTAACGGTACTTTTCCAAGGATAAAGGACGACCTATTCTTGGTCCTGAAACAATTTTGCAAAAATTTTACAATATATTCTATTCTATTCTATTCATAATCTGTAAAACAGATTGACTAACTGCACCACTCTATGTTATCTCATTCAGCCTCATAGTGTTAAGCATTATTCTTCTAGATGACACAATACTGTATGCATTACAGTACTTCTGCATAGCAAATCATATACACAGAAATTACAGATACAGATATAATACTTAAATGTTGCTTTAAGCTAAAGACAGAAACTGCTGTGTTAAATTAGTTATCTCAACTATATTTCAGCATCATGCCTTCTGCTGAACATTTAGAAAGTGACTTGATGGTTTTTCACCACCAGCTAAATTCTATTTGCTTCATAAGGATTCCATCCATTTGCCTGAAATATAGTAAATATAGGCAAGGAATTTCAAAAGGTTGAGCAGGGTAGAGCATGACCATATATTATCTTATACCCCTATCGTATATGACAGTTTTAATATCTTCCATAATACAGTCATGACATGTTTATAACGTACTAAGGATAAAAGTTGCCACTAAAAAGTATTTCTTTGCCTGTAGTTGCTGTTCAATATCATCTTGGATACCATGGTATCTCCCTCTATTTCAAGGGAAAAGTTGAATTGCTAAGGTACTTACAGTGCAAAGACTTCCTGTCTTCTTTATCCTGAACTTTGTATTATTTTCCTCCTGTGGACTGTGTGACACAGAAATCTTTTGTACACTTGGAGATTTGCTTGTTGTTCACCGTGGCTCTTTTGGGAAGACTAAAGACTTAATCACTGTAATAACTAAGCAAATAGTAAGAAATAGGAGGCAATACTGTGCGTAGATGAATACATGAACACAGGACATCAGACATGGTGTGAAACAAGAAGAGCAGACCACAAGCTAAAACATTCTGTGGTGTCCGCATATGGAGGAACACACAGGCTCATCCAAAGAGCAATGGAGAGATGGACAAACTAACCAGTGACTCACAGAGTGTGCCTGTGTGTGACTCACAGAGTGTGTGGCTGTAGCCTTTATCAGTGAACACGCTGGAAGAGCAAAGGCAAGGCAGAAATGAGTGCCCAGTCAGTCCCTGCACGTTGATGGACATGAGTGTGTCTAATAAAAGCATCTCATCTGTCATCCAGTTTTGTGTCCCTTACTGGGGGAATCGAATTAAGCAACAAGCTGTCAAAATTCACTATGGCTCAGAAACAGTGCTAAGAAAATATGACTACATGTAGAAACAGGAATAGATATGGTAATGCCATTTCGAAAGTGCAGATCATCTCCTCTTCGTTTTCTGAATCTGTTGCTCATCTGAATTGAGTAAGGCTTATGGTGACTGAAAGAGGTTGTAATACAGTCTGCTGAAGTGAGTGCTGCAAAATAAGTTAGATGGATTTCATCCAGCTCCCAAGACACATCTCAAAATCATCACTGCTACTGCCACTAACTGGCATCTGTGCTGGCATTTTCAGCAGAAGAACTGAAAGCACTGCCAGAGGGCAAAAGAATGAAATCTTTACTGCTCCTTACAGATTGTTATTTAGGACAGGCCTGAAACACACTCACAGGAGCAAAGAGCACTGAATGTCTGTGTGTACTGCTTGAGAGCCTGAAGCTCCCTCCTATGTCCAACTTATGCACACTTATCTGTTCTTATACAGCTTTCATCACTAAATTACTCTGTACGTGTGTGTGATGTCCTGTGAAGTACCAAAGTTTCCTTCCCTTTTTCTTTCAAATGGATAAAGAACTGAGGTGAACATGCTAAATGACTTACCAGCACATATAGAAGAGTTACTCTCACTCACACCACAGTCACCAGGCACAAAGCCAGTTTCTTGAGGCTTGTTTCAGGAATGGTTGACCTGGGGTGAGCAGAGGTCTTCAACTTCCAGGCCTGTTGATGTGATACATTTTATAGATTTGATATTTTGCATGTATCATTTTTTAAGAAAGAATTAGACAGAATATAAATTGCTTAGCATAATCAAGGTATGTAGTCTTAGAACCTAGGAACCCTCTTCTGTTGCTTAAATATGACCATATCAAGTATGTAATTCCATCATTGTTAGTGATTGGTGTTTTGTTCATCTACTTTTTATTTCTTTTGAGTTTTCATTCAGGATGGCTACAGCTAGTTTACTCAGTCATTAGACTGGTATTTCTGCCCTTACTGTGAAAATTCAAGTGATTGAATATGCTGCAGAGAAAACAATAAGCTGCTGTCCTCAGGAATAACTAGAGATGGACTTGTGTAGTGTGCCCCTGAGAAGCAGTCTTTGCCAATACTCAGAGTATTCCTTGTTCAAATGAAGTTTTACTAGGCCTTACTTACAATAAAAATTTAGACGCTCCCACATGATGGAGCAAAATACAGATAAAGAAGTGCAGTGTGAATACACAATAAAATACATAGTAAATACACAATAAAAAAGCTCTGTAGGTGCTTACTCATTTTACTAGATTTATCAAATTTCTTATTTCATATAAAAAAACACAACAAACCCACAATAATTTAATATAAGAATCAAAGAAATCTTAATTTGCTACATTTTGTCTACTTGCCCAGGTAAAATTCCTGCATAGACTTAAATCAACACCAACTTTTCTCTCTCAAAAGCAAAATGACTCAGGTGTTTCCCACCGTAAACGTATCATTGCAAAAGAAGTTGTACTGAGGTTGGGTACAAAGGTGCACAGTGCTGTTATCTTTGTGAAGTTCTCCACCTTGTCACCTGTTTGCTTGATTTCGACCACCCTGTTTTAAAAATAGCCTGCTTTAAAAGGAGTGTTTTACAAACAAACCTGAAAAAAAAAATCCAACAACCAACCACAGACACCAGTTTGTGAATTAAATGCACTTATTCCAGTGACTTTACAGGCCTTTGTCCACACAGGAAAAACTTTATGAATTCAAGTAAATATCAAAAAGTCTCAAATCTTGCCCTGGAGCTAAAAAGAAATCCCATGTGACAACTTCATAATATTTCTTTTAATCCATTTCCTCATCTTTGTTATACGAGTATCCAACCTGCATTCTCAAAGCCAGTTTTCATTTTCAGAGGTGCTTGTGAAATACACAGGTACCAGCAGTTCAACATTAATAAGAAACATCAAGGCTATAGTGTTAAATGCTGTAAACTGTAACCACCATATTAATATTCAATTCTTCAAGAAATAATTAAAAAATAATAGTTAGATCTTCTTTTCTCGAGGCCTTAACTTGAGAAGCTACTGTAGCATTTGAACTGATTTATTTCTTAATCTGTAGTTTTAAAGTGAAAATTGAGGCAGTTACCACACACAAGGTCTGCATTTACATCACAAAATTCACCAGAGCTGACAGTTCCAGTTCAGCCCAGACCTGGGATCAGAACAGTTTACAAGCTCTACATCACGCCTGACGTACTTTGGAAAAACAATGTGGAAAAACCTGTACAGACTCATACCTCGAGCCGCTGCAGTTAGGGTCGAATTGTTTTGATTTTGCTGCATAGTTTGCTTTATGAGCTAATAAGAAAAACAATATCCTGTTTATGGGTGTTGCAATAGCTATGTTTCGCAAGAGAGAGTGATTTCTGAGTATAGCTGTGGTTGTGGGTGCTCCTACTGAAATCACAGGTCTGTGGCAATAAAAAGGGAGAAGTAAGAAGCAGTGAGTATATTAGTTTGTGATAAGACTTTCTATTATTACTCAGCTTATTCAGAACTAGCCCCTATACACAATGGAAGGGACTACAGTGGAAATGTACTGCACCATGTATACCTATGTGTCGCCTGCTCAGCCTCAGGAAGCTCTTTGGGTAAATTTGGTGGTTTCCTGGTATATGAAGAAAACAAGATTACTTCTAGTTTTTAGCAACTACTGCAGCAATAGCTGTCTGTCTTCTTTCAGCAATGAAGCCTATTTTGGGAGACTTTGTTTGTTGAGTTGGCACCTGACTTTTTTACCTTTTATTCCTCGCTTTGTGTTGCATGAGAGAATTCTCAAAGCATTGGGATAAAAGGATAGCACCATGTCCTAATAAGAAACACAGTTCTACTTCCGAGAAAGTCTCCTACACACTTGCCACTAAGTATGTACGGCAGATAGGCACAGTGGTGCCTGTTCATGCACCACCTTTTCAGTTCTGGTCACATGGCAGATATCCATCTTGGCCAGCCAGCTGAGGTCATGCTGTACCACCACAGGCCTTAATGAAGTAACAATTTATGCACATCCATTAATTCTGAATCAATAATTATGAAGCTTTACCAAGGTATGAGGCTGAGATAAGAGTACTTCTTGTTTTCTTCCTTAGCTGTAAGCACCCTGGCCCTCTGATTTCAAACTACCTAGCAGCCTTGGGGAAAGTTTTGTGTTGTCTGAAAGCAGTGATGCTACAAGCATGTGTTGGACAGAATCTCATTCTGCCAGTGAGTCCAACGAGCTCAAAGACTGTCATCTTTTCAATTCAGCCTAATCTATCCCTGCAATCTTTCTTCAGAGTAACACAGCTCATACATATTTGCATGTGCATGCAGCCTCATGTCCCAGATGCATCAGAGCTACTGTGCACATGCAGATTAAACTTCAATGCATCTGCTGCAAAATCAGTGCTCAAAATATGTCTTACTTCCAGTGCATATGCAAATCAGTTGCACAGTGGGCCCCATATGCTACAAACCTGTCAAGTTGTTCATATATCCTATAGCACAAGTAAGCACATGAGAGGTGTATGTCATAGATTTGTGGACATGAAGACACTCAGACACTTAGGAATCCTTGACAAGTGGCAGAAAAACAGTAGTTCAGAAGGTAATTTGTAAAAGCAGCAGCCTAGAGCTAAAATGGGTAAAGTAAGAGTTGCACACCTGGCAGAGCAGTGCTGCAGGTTAGTTTTCCAGTGTGGTCATGATGCAAGTTCAGTCATAATGCCACACCACAGTGTAACTGGGGGGTGATAATCATGTACATTACAAACAAACTGATCTAGGTTCTTATATTATTTCAGAGAGCTTTGAAACTATTTGCAAAGTGTATAAGTCCAGGGTTTTTTGAGCAACCTGATTTAGCAGAAGGTGTCCCAGCCCCTGGCAGGGGGCTTGGAGCTAGATGATCTTTAAGGTCCCTTCCAACCCAAACCATTCTGTGATTCTATGATAAGCTAAACTGTGATTAGAAAGTCTGAGGGAATATGTTGGACTGACAACCCATGTCAGAAATGAAAAGCATACATGTAACTAATCTTATACTGGTATCTCTGGGTGGGGTTCTTCACCCTCTGCCAGATTGACCTCCACTTTACAGATATGAAATGCCTTTTCAGTTGTGTCTTTCTGACTGGCTGATTACTCATTGGATCAAAGCAAAGACTTGTGGAAATTAACTGTTCCTCTCACTCTTGCATCCAATATTTCTTTTTTGTCTCCTGAGAAAGTGTTAGACTATAAGACTGAAAAACCCTATCCAAGAGCAATGGAGTTCCCAGGCACTGCAACATCCAGAGAAATGAGAACTGCCAAAGCAAGCCAAGACAAATAGTAGCAGGAACCCAAAGATGCATAAATTTTAGATTGAGTCAAAACCACCCAGAGGTTTTGTATAACTAAAAATATGGGATTTCATTTAAAAATAGCCCATTAAATGCAAAATATTGCAATACAGTAGATGAAAGTATACCCACAGAGGGAGTGAATCTGCTCTCTTTGAAGTCAGTGAGAGTAAAAGCGGGGCCCCAGAATTTTGGAAAGAAATCAAGGAATAAGATCATCCTTACAGTATAAAACTTGAGTATGGGTTAGAATAAGAATGCTACAACAGACAGAAAGAAGAGCCTGAGATCTGAGATAGGCTCAGACACTAGCCTTTCATCTGCTGCCCAGTTGCTCTGCATTTTCCATCTATGGCATAGTAGCTCTTACCCTGTAACATGACTGGATGTTTGACTAACTGGGAAATAAATTTTAATCACTACTTAACAGATAATTTGGTCCTCAATATAACTGCCAGAAACTATTGCTCACATTTGTTAAAATTTCATTTAATTAATTAAATTAATTAAAATTTCAATTTCATTTCACACCACTTCATGTGCCTCACACAGTGTTGTCCACACAAGGTGTTGGCCAATAAAGGCAGTGGGAAGTTTGCCATGACTTCAAAGGAGCCTGGATTTTCCCCATATTGATCACATGGCAGTATATTGGGCATGATAGCAAAATTAAGGATACTTAAAAACCCATTTATTACATGCAAAAAATAATCAAATAAGTAAGTAGTCAAAGGTGAACCCATCCAATGCCTAACCTTTGCCAACACATATCTATCCTTGTACAAGGCACACCCTTTTGCTTAGATTACTTTCTAAAATCCACGTACCTCTCAATTTCAGGCAAATGACTGGTAAATTACCACTGTTTTATAGTCTCATAAGTGGGCAGATTGAGACAATCTGCTTGAAATCTGGCTCCACTGAAATCAGTAGGAAAAGTTCCATGGATGTTGCATAGCGCCAGGATTTCATGCTCTGTCTGAGGCAGTATCTGAACATGCTGTGACTACCAGCTACCTCTTAACTGCAAGACAGACTTTTTATTACCTTCAGCAAAGGTTTACATTCTATAAATGTGGAAAGAGCCATTATACTTTCGTTTAGGAAATTGGAACTGGCATTTTCCTTAATAGATAGGTCAATCTAACAGTCCCTTTAGCTCTGTATTTAACAGTAGCTAATACTATATATTTTGGGGAAAAAGGGTTAGCAAAAATCATGAGTACAACATGATAGGGTTTGTTCACAGTGTGCCCCAATATCCTGTTTATTTGCATAAAGAAACTTCCAGAGGTCTTGTTTAAGCTAGACAATTGTGTTTAATGTTAAGCAAACAGAATTTTAGAAAATATAATTTTAATAGAATCAAAGAAATGTTGACTAGAAGGGATTTATGGAGGTTGACTGGTCCATCCTCCCACTCAAAGCAGGACTATAGCCAACATTAGATCAGGTCAGATAGATTTTTTGCTACCCAGGACCGGCAAACCTGCAAGGACAGGGATTTCAATGTTTCTCTGGGTGACCAGTTTGCCTGCTGAGCCATTTTCCTAGAGATAAAGTTATTCCTAATGTCCAAATAGAACCTCCCAACTGGCATTTTGTGGCTGTCACTCCTTCTCAAGCTATCTGTCACTACTGAGAAGAGTTCAGATCTATTGTCTTTGTAACACTTCAAGCAGTTGCAGGTTGCTATCAGATCACCCCTGAGATTCCTCTTATCTGGAGTGAGCAAGCTTAAATCCCATAAACTCCAACTTACAGGATACACTAAGCCTAGCCAGCTAGCTGATAAACTATGGCTTATGAGTCAAGCATCTCAAGCCCTGATTGTGTTGTGGGTCCTATCTAGTTCTTGACATCCTTCGTCAATTGGTAACCCTTAAACTGCACAAAGCATCCCAGAGATATGCTCACCAGCACTGAATAAGGAGACTAAGGCCTCCCACTGACCTACTGACCAGTGTCCTCCTGATAGAGCTCAGTATGCAGTTTGTCTTATTCACCCTGAGAACACAGTTATAGAAGCACAGAATAATTTAGATTGGAAAGGTCTGCTCTAGATCACCTATTTCAACCTAATGTGCAAAGCGTTAAGGATGATCTTATTCCTTGAATTTCTTTCCAAAATACTGGGGCTCCACTTTTACTCTCAATGACTTCAAAGTGAGCAGATTCACTCTTTCTGTGGATACACAGTTAGATTAAGATTCTCAGGGCCTTCTCTAACCAGGCTTTTAGTATTTCCAAGGATGGAGATTCCACAGCCACAATAGGAATTTGTCAATCTTTCCCACTGTGCTTAATCTCTCCCACTGAAGAATTTTTGTTTGTCTATCTGGTTGAAATCTTCCTTGCTGCAGGTTTTGAACGTGGACTCTTGTTCACTTGCTGTGCAATTCTGAGGAAAATATCTCTGTCTTATCTTCAAACCCTCCCTCATTATACCATTTCAAACAGCAATTGGAATACTCTCTTGACCTTCTCTTAAGGCTGAACAAAATCTCTCAGGCTTTGTGCAGCACATGGTCCTACCCCATCATAGTGTTAGTGGCTCATATTCGACTTAGCAGCCACTGTGATAACCCGCCACCAGCCCTTTTCATCAGTGCTGCTACTCAGCCAGTTATTTCTCTATATATGGGGTTATCCTGCTTCAGGTGCAGAACTTTGTACCTCCCCTCTTACAACTATATGAGGTTTCTGTTGGCCCAATCTTCAAGTTTCCAAAGCTCTCTCTGTACTGAGGCTCTACTATTTGGCAGGTCATGCATTACCACAGTTTAGTTGATTGTCAGTAGTTTTCATTACATGTAGTAATTCTAATCATATATTTTTCTATATTTGGCATTATGCCTTATGAAAAGGATATTGGAGATTTTCCCAAAACATAATAGCGAGGGAATGCCAACCAACCCGGAATAATATGAATGGTAAGTAGCAATTTTGGAAAAATCAGGGTGTGGCTTTTAAGTCATTACTATCTCCTTAGCTGTTTTCTACTGTCCTTTTCCTGCAGATACTTAAGCCAACAGCAAATCAGTACCTAAGTCATGTACTGCCATGTTAGGCTAAGTTTGAGACAGAGGCAATGCCATAACATGGAAGTGGGTAAGAAACAGTCACACACTCCTTCTGTAAGCTGAGCTGTAAGGGCTGTAAGTGCCTTGATTGTGATACTAGCATGTGAAAAGCAAAAAATGAAACATGAAAAGAACAGGCAGGTGTTGTTTTCATTGACTGGGGGCAGAACTGGATAACATTTTATGTTAACTAAGACTCTTAACAGAAAATGCTGGACTGTCCAATAGTAAATCAGATTATATTGATATGTTTTGTGGTTCTGAGCAAGCCATTAATATTTCTAGGTCAGTTTTTTTGCCTCTAGAATGGAATATACTTATTAGTACTTCAAGGATATACTGGAAGAACTAATCAGTTGTTAAGTACTGTGAAAAAAAGTGTTAGTAATAGCAGTAGTATGTAACCACATCACCATGGGCACTACTGTCTTGTCTTATCTTCTGGTGTGATCTTTATCATCCATATGTCTATGTGTGGTCAGCCTGCCAGAGCCCCATTAGTATCTGCGTAATTTTCTACAACAGCTTGTAAAACTAGATATGCACCCTCCTGCAGTATTAGACTCTGATCAGGAATACAGACTCATTGCAGGAGCATGAAGAAATACAGACTTTTTTTTCCAGTAGAAGATTTCAATATTTCAAACTTTGGAATGAAACCAAGGAGTGTTGAGCCTATTCACGGCATGTGCCTCATCTCTGGGGCAGCCTATCAGCCTCACCCCTGTATGTCTGGGGAATCAGGATTGCCAAGAAGCCACAAACTGGAGGGTCCTTCCTTCCCAGCTCTCAGTGCCCTGTCAGCCTCCCAAGCAAAGGAGTCTTTAAGCCCAAGATCCTCTAGAACCAGCCAGAAGAGCTGTTGAGAAGACAGGAAAGCTGTCAGGCTCAGTTGTCTTGGAAACCTGCCTGGATTCCATTGGAAATTGGTCAAAAATGGAAATTCCCTTGTGAAACATTTTGATTTCAATGAACAGCATATCCTGATGAAAAAATGTTTCATTAGAAATTTTCTAGCCAGATTGTTCTCTGTTGGAGGTAGATAAAGCTATTTTATGTAATTTTTTTTTTCTCCATTCCCACGTGTTTTGGTAGGATAAGATTAATGAGCAAAGCACTCTGAACATTCAATGGCATTTGGTTCTGAGGTTTTATTCCAGCAACCCCACCCTCTGGCTGAAATCTAACTTCCAGCTCCATCATTCAGGCCTCAGATGGAGAAAATTTATCAAGTGAAGCATACTGATACCAGAAGATAATCAATTGCTCTCTACTGCTACATTTCTTGTATGCCCGTAAGTGTTCTTAAGTTCAGAGCAGCCCTTGCAATTGATTTAACTAGAGCCCCGCCTCTGATTGAAGATACACATTAATATCAGATTAGTCTTAAATACAGGAAGGGAAATGTCCTATGAAAATCTTGGTATATGTTTCTGTAAGTAGTTTCTGTTCATTTAGACAGTTTGCAATAGTGCTACAAGAAATAAAATCTCATACCCCAAAAGCAGCTTCAAAGAGTGCAGGATTTCCTGGTTATTTCAATTTAAAAATGGTTGTATGTAAATGACCTTCATTCTGTGACTATAAATGTGTTTTGTGGTTAGGTGGGCAGATACTGCCTAATTGCTGGGAAATCAATGAAAATTCTATTAATGAAGAAGAAATGTTACTTCAAATACCATAAAGATCAATGTCTTTCCTCAGGTAATCATCAGAGGCCCTATCATGCTAAACAAGAATGTTTAAGCTTAGGTCAGCAACTTAACCAAGGTAACAGGCCGCGTAGATAGGAGAAATGCAGTGCATGCTATATACATTGATGGGAGTGGGGCTGTGGACTCTGCCTTTCATGAGATTTTCAGGAGCAATATTGGCATGCAAGCTTTAGAGAAAACTGCTACAATATGAGTGCAACACTGACAGAAAAAACCTGCACTCAAGCTGGATAATGCCCAAATCCCTTTGTGCTGTTCTATCCCCAGTTGTGTCTGTCTTGGTTCTAGTACATTAACATTCCAGATAATGGGAGTATTTAATTTTTAAATAAGCAGATACCACCAATTTGCAGAAGCCTGTGAGGACTTGTCATGGTTTAAGCCCAGCCAGTAACTCAGAACCACACAGCCACTTGCTTGCACCCCCCTTCTCCAGGGGATGGGGATGGGAATTACAAGAACGTAAACCCCATGGGTTGAGACAAGACCAGTCCAATAACTAAAGTATAATATAAAACTACTACTACCACCAGTAATAATAATGATAAGGGAAATAACAAGGGAAGAGAATATAAAACTAAAATGGGAAAGGAATAAAAGAAAACAATAAACACAAGTAATGCACAATACAACTACTCACTGCACGACAATCAATAGCCAGCCCAACCCCAGCAGCAATCTGGGCCTTCTGGGTAACTCCTCCCAGTTTATATACTGGGCATGATGCGCTGTGGTATGGAATAACCCTTTGGCTAGTTTGGGTCAGATGTTCTGTCTCTGCTTCCTTCCCACTTCTCATGCCTCCCCTCACTAGCAGAGCATGAGACTGAAAAGTCCTTGATCAGGGTGCTACTGGGCAACAACTGAAAACATCGGTGCTATCCACATTGTTCTCATACTAAAGCCAAAACAGAGCACTGCACCAGCTACTAAGAAGGAGAAAAATGACTGTTACAGCTGAACCCAAGACAGGACTTTAGAGAGCATGATCAACTTCAAGAAGAACTGGACACATAGCAGAAATGGTATAAAAAGACAGGCTACAATTTAGAGTTAAAAAAAATCAGCTGTGTAAATACAGAACTGGAAACTCTCAGCACGGTAGCAGTTCCACAGAATAAGATGAAGGGGTTATACACAGACACAGCTGAATAACAGTCAACATGACTGCTGTGACAAAAATGCAAAAAAGGATCTAGAGTACAGTGTACCACAGATAATTTTGTGTTGGTAATACCTAAACAGGAGAGTTGTGTTGAGGTTTGGCCACCATGTCTCAAATAATCCAGAAGAGATTGAAAGCCTGGAAAACATGATCCATGAACAAGGATTAGAGGAAGTGTGACTATCTTGTTTAGGTAAGGCTGGAAAAAAAACAGGAAAAAACGTAAGTCTTTAAACACATAAAAGGCTAATATCAGAGGCAAAGCAAATACATGGTTCTCTGTCTTCACTGTAGATGAGAAGAAGAAATGAGCTTGCACTACAGCAAGGGAGGTTTAGGTTAGACATTAGGACATAACATAGGCAGGTAATAGTACGGATCCCTTATGCAAACTACATTCTCCATCACCAGATGGAGATAACATAAATATATAGCAATAGTTGAAAGGTTCGTGTTTCTGATGGGAAATAGAAAGATGGGTTAGGTGACCACTAAAGGTCCTTTTCAGCTTCTCCCTAATATTCTATGAAAACTATGTGTGACTTTGGCTGATCAACCAGTAACAGTTTTGGCATACTGTAAAAGGAAAGGATTTAGGAATAATTTAAACCAGTATACTGGGAGAAACATCTTCAGTGAATTTCTAACACAAATACAGTACTTCAAGTAGGAAAGTACATCAAAAGGAGGCTTTGTAACACAAATCTGTTACAGTAACACTTCTGTCTAGTGTAAATCAAGTGACTTTAGCTTCAATCTGTCCCGTCTAGAAACTAACTGTGCAACAGCATAACAGACTCTCACTCCTCCAGTATTTTCATTTCATGCTGTTTCCATTTGCAAGATAAAAGACTGATTGTAAGTAATGAAAGTTGAAAATTCAAGTCTTGCTTAGATTATTTTTTGAACAAGTGCTAAACAGATTTTCCTTTTGATAAGTTGTATTGTTGAAATTAAAAAAGACAAAAAAGAAAAAAAAAAAAACAAACACCAACAAAACCAATAAATAAACAAACCCCAAACAAGTGAAAAAGAAAAAACACATTCAGGCAAATGCAAATGGTAAAAACCAAAATTGCTGTTTAAAGTTTTGGGATTGTTGCTGGAAAAGGTTGTTATTACTTTATTTAAGAAGTGCAAACCATTCTGTGCACTTCCTCAGACAGGCACATGTACAATCTCACATCCTTTAGAACTAGTGAAATTTCCTACAGAGATATAGGCTCAAAAGACAGGGCATGGCCAACTGTGTGGGCCTGGTGGAGAAGGAAGTCCATGCTCTCTTGAAGAAGCTGGGTTTCCTTGGGAACGTGGGCTCCTCTGCATTTTTAGGGGGAGGGGGTAGAATCTAGGAGATTGTTCTGTAGCTAGTATTTAAGCTGAGATTTAAACACAAGCCTAACAAACTGCAAAAGCAGAGTAGGGAATACTCCAGCACTACAGGGTACCTGCCTTGAATTACTTACAAGCTGCATCTTCCTGTATCTCAAGAGCTCTTTCCTATGCTGTTTGTACAGCACATTAACATGAAACAGAGGAAGCATTCTCCCAATGGCATTATTTGAATTAAAATCTGTCTGTACTTGTATCATACAGGAATCTATGTTTTAAAATCCACTGCAAGCCATATTGTTCTTTTGTCAGAAAATCTGTGTGATTAGGCTTGTATGCTACTGAACCCAGCAGCATGAGAAAGGGGTAAAAGTGCTGATATGTAAGGAATGAGTGTCTTGCTGCAAACAGGAGGTGTCAGTTCTGACAAGGTGTCTTGCTTAATGAGACTGTTGTTAAAATCAACTGCTTCTCATACCATACTACTTGGACAATTGAGGTAAGCCTCCTTCAGAGACATTTGAGTTTCAGTGACCTTGTCAACTCTGTGGTAGGAGGAAGCAATCAATGAGAAATATTTTCTTCCTCCTAAACTGCCAAGCTCAGAAAGCCACCATGCCTGTGATCAGATGAACAAAGATTCCTCACTGCACTTGTTTTTATCACTCAGCAAGGCATAACCTCTGTCCAAGCTAGAGTGTGATGAGCTTTTGAGAGAGGAGTTCGTCAGCTGCAGGGTAAGCCAAGAGTCTGCTTGCATTTCACTATGAATATTACTGTGCTACTTTGAGACTCTCAGCAATAGCAGCGAGATCCACAGAGGCATAATATCAGTGTGAAGATGGCAACTGGAGAGTATCAGAGGGCACATGGATTAACTGAGGAGCCAACACCTTCCAAATCATTCCAGAAGTTCTCACAGTTCTGGTTCTTTTCCCCAGAGCTGCAAAGTAACCTCATAACCTCAGCATATGAACTGCCACAGCTTCATTATTTTAGTCTCAGAAGAGATCATTTTTACAGTGCGATCTTGCAGCTGGTGAGCCATAAACTCTGCTTTATCACCAGGTGTCTGTTCCTGGAGTTTCCACAGTTGCCAGGGATCCTTTCATTAGAGCTGAGCTGCTTGAGCTAGCGGGGCAATGATGTAGCTTAGTCTGGTCTCTATCTAAATCCCTTTGGCCTAAAACCAGCTGTATTTGGATTTGCTTCACACAAAGTGTATTTTGGTGTCCAAGTTCTCTTTTTTACTTTCAAAGTCAGTCAGATGCCTCAGCTACCAGTTTTGTAACACTCTGTGGTTAGAACTAGAAAACCCTCCTCAGGCTTGTGCCTATCAATTTACAGCTAAGGATGCAATTTATTTTCTGTGGTCTAGCCAAGCACAACAGTAGGGATGGGGTGATCACCAATGTCTCTGCACTGTTTATCTTACTCATCACTGAGGCTTTAAAGGATGGGGTGCAGTCATTCCATGCTGGCGACAACTGTGTGAGCTGGCAGAATGCTTAATTATACAGGCTGCTTTCTATTTCTGTATACATAGGATTTAATAGTTTTTATTATATAACTGAGTACAGGCTCTACCCTCCAGATATTTGCTGAGCTGCCCTGACTTTTTGCCCTATCACCTGAGAGTTTCCTCAAGGCATGGGTTTCTTTCCTTTCCACTAGAAAAGCCCAGACATGACAATTATTGACAATGGTTTATATGTTGGTAAGACAGGAAGAGTTATTATCTTGATTAAGCACTAAGGTATGGGTGGGCATGGAGAGACAGTCTATCTTTTCCTCATTTGAGTTTGTGTTATAAAAAACAGAGCACATGGCTCATGCAGTCACAGAGGTGGGAGAAAAGAAACAACAATGAAAGCTGGAGGCTTGTGGCTTCTAGCAATAGGAGGAAGGCTCCTGTTCTTACTTGCAGATCTGCATCTACAAAATAGACCAAGTGCTCTGGTAGCAGCTGAGAGGTCAGGAGCTCAATCCAGTAAATCAGTGGCACCAGCTTAGCCTGCCTTGGCAGCAACACCAGGGGAGATTGGCACTAGGGGGATGGTAGGAGCAGACTCCCTGCTGTTGTGAAAGAGGTCCCTGTCAGCTGATCTCACCTGCTGGCAAAGGGCATTTCCATCTTGCTGGGACTTGTATCTCAGATACTGAAGCAAGACTGTTGTCTTGTGAGGTCTTAGACTATTGTCCTCTGATGCTTTTCCGTAAAAGCAGCAATGATACTGCTAGGGGAAGCTGTGAGCATATTAGGCACAACTATATGGCTCTGGTGGGGAGTGTCAAGGATGTAAAGGTCCATATATAAGGGCATAATGGCTTTCTGTTTGATCCTGCCAGAGAAAGGAAAGAAAAGGCTTGCAGAGGAGTGGACAGATACTGCCGATCACCAGCTGGCATCAATGGCAAGTATTTGAGTTTTGTGTTTATAGGACCCTATTTAGGGGTCAACAGCTGCTAGGAAGAAACAGGATCCACCTGAAAAAGTAGGGCAAAAGCAACTTTACCAAATGGCTGGCCAGACCGGTAAGGAGAGCTCTAAACTAGAAATGACAAAGAAGAGAGATAAGGACCTACAATCTAGTAAGGAAGTGGTGTAGGTTGATGTGTAATCAGCAGAACAGGTGAAAGAGGTCAACTTAAGCAAATGGACATCAATAAGGAAGTGTCAGCATGGCACTAAGTACAATATATATGCCAGTGTGGCACTAAGGAGATAGCTCTCATACCTTTTCTGGGAAATTAGCACAGCTGGCTGCCTGCCTATCTGAAGTGCCTGTGCATTAATGTTCATAGGATGGAGAACCAACAGGAGGAATTAGAGGTCTGACGCTCTACAGAGCATTCATTACAGGGCTACAGGATCTCATTGGGATCACAGTGATGTCAGGGAATAGCTCACACAAGGCGGCTGTTTAATGGATGGATACGAGCAATTTAGCAATGACAGGTGATAAGGGAGGGAAGGAATTGTCATTTTTGTGAGAGAGCAGCAGGGATGCATGGAGCTCTGCCCTGGGAAAGGTGTGAGCTAGTTGTGAGTTTATGGGTCAGGAACTGTATCTTGTTGAAATGAAGCATTAATAAACTTGGAAGCAAGCTCTATATGCTTCCTGTGAGGAAGAGTTGCAGTTGGAGGAGGTTCATCATGTAGCAGAGAAGAGCTCTCATGCTGCTGCAACTCATTAATACTATCTGTAGTGTGTCTGTCTCAGGGCATCTACAGTTTCCAGTTGGTGATGCTTGTTCTTGACCTGAATCTCAGCTGCAAGTGTTTCTCAGATCCTCTTCATCTAAAACTGGAGCAATGATTTTTAGCAATTCTAAAGCAATTTGGAAGACTGCTTAGATTCAGTAATATCATAAAATATTACTCTAAGATATCCACATCCACAGATTGGAGGCTTCGTGAAAGATTGACATTTTGATCTTTAACATGGTGAGCAGATTTAGTGTCAGTCTCTAGCTCATTACACATTGCTTATAAGAACTTTAGCCAGCAATATTTCCAATATTTCACTGCATCTGCATTAATATCCATGTACCAGATGTTAAGACAAATATTTATGAGTCCCATATGGCAAAAGAAAATTATCACCTTCCAATTCTGTCTAAATGACAGAATATCCGGCCTTCATTGGCATCAAATTGCCTCATTTTATTAAAAAAAAAAAAACAAAACCATAAGGAAATTAACAAGACATCATATACAAGGACCAGCCCTTGTAGCATTTAAGGAACTTTAACAAACAAGATAAGAAAGCTTCATCTAACATATCCTGTATATATACTTTACAGAAGACTCTGGTCACTAGTACTGTCAGTCTATGAGTTAAACAATGCTTAATGCACTCACAGGGAAGAAAACGAAACAAGAAACCCTGTGGTCAAAATGTGACATTATTTTAGCAATTGCAATTATAACGACTCCAGTGGAATTTTGCTCATTTACATACAGATTTCCTTTTATAATCATATGCACTTACCTTGAATATACACTATTATATATACGCTATTACTTGAAATAAAAATAAGCCAAAATAAAAGGAGAAAAAGGAGTTTATTTTGACATTAAAGAAAAAAGATATCTGTGAAATACTGATCAGATTCAGTGCATCAGTGACAAGAAAGGTTTGAAGGTGCTCAAATCCATCCCCTGGACTTGGATTTTTTTAATTGCTTACTACCTATCCTTTCTATTCATTGTTACTCAGACTTCTTATATCAGAGACCTGATATTTTGGCTGCTTGCAAATAAACTTCTGATAGCAACAGAGGGAGAAACCACAAAAATTAGAAGGCATCTAGTACATATATCTACTGCATCATAAGGCAAACACTAAATGATACGTTCTCTTTCAGACATACATCCATACTGACTACATAAAACTTCATAACACCAGCCAGAAAGCTAATAAAATGTCATTTAAGAAAGATTTTTTTATACATGTTCTCATGTGTTTGGAAGAGGAAGAAGAGAAGTGGGCTTCATGTTGTGCTTATACATGTTAGATTCTGTTTATAGTTACACAACTCACAACTTGATGAAAATCACATCTTCCAATTGCTCTGAGGCAAGCTGTCTGCAGCATTTGCAAAGTAACTTTCTTCTCTTTTCTTCATTTTTTCTTTATAATATTTAAAAGATGGCCTAGGGTTAGCATTATACTTAACACAGCACTGTAATACCAGTCCTACCAAATGCAAAGATAAGAAGTTTTTCCTATGATTGTGCTTCTGTGTTGAGAAAAAACACCTTGTATGCCACAGATACTCTAAGTGTTGGAGAGCTGGGTCTCCGCCACCAGTCTGAGGCTGGCTTGTTCAAAACACCATGGAAAGACCTGCTAGTGCAGAAGTATCAGTTTATAGTATGCAAATGTGAAATTTAGGCATATAGGAAAAAAGTCCTTTTAAAAGCCACCAGGAATTGCTTTGATGCCAGAACTGAGAATCAAGACTGCTGACTATTAGTAGGACATCCATTGCCAAAGGTAATAACCAACAGCCTGAAGATAAATCACCTGACAGGGTTTGCTTTTGTATTTTACTTTGTTCTCATTTATCCCCATCAGCCCTAGGATGCTAAATAAGGCATGCATCACATTTAGCCTTCCTGTAATTACATGAAGGAAATGTTTTCATTATCAATAAAAAAACCTCCCAAAAAATGTAGTGCAGTGCTATAATTTCACTTAGTAAAAATTAGTAGCTATGAGAAAGACAGTTCAGAAACTTGTCAAAGATGTGAGGTCAACAAGGTCTTCGTTGTTCAGGCCCAACGTACCCGAATTCTTAAGACATTTTGGTTTCTGATGTTTGCAATATAAATAATTAATGGAATATGTTTTTCTTAGAGTTTAATTTAATGATAAAACCAAGCTAATTCGTTGTTTTTTTGATTTTAATAAATATAAGCATTTTGGATTTTAAAATTGCAAATTTAGAAAACATTATATCACAATGAAACACTAAGAATGTATGTGCCTATGAAACACCTTCTGTTTCATACTGAATTTCTTAATCTACAGAAGCAAAAATAGTTAATTCATCACAGACAATAATAAAAAGCAAAATAAACTCCCGTAGGTATAGCGGTCATTTGTACTTCTTATGGAAGACTTCTACTTAGAGGCCATAGCCATGGCATTATAAGGCGAATTACAAAAAAAAAGGAAATTAGAAAAAAGGGAAAATTATAAGGAAAATTAGGAAAAAGGGAAAATAAGGACTTGGAGGCTCCCTGAGACACTGGGGGAGGTGGCATACCCCACTTCTTTGGGCTCCTGCCAGCTATCCCGTTCGCAGGAAACTGTGACTCTCTACCTGGCATGCACTGTGGCTCCCTTATAGCCAGATAAATAATCAATGGGATTTAATCACAGCCATTCTCAGGTCTTAGTTATTTCTTTGACTTTAACATAGATGTATTCCGAGGTGCTGGTTATTGTGCAGATAATATTTCTTTTTTGATACTGTTACTTCTGAAAATTTTTTAAAATATTTCTATTGCAAACAGTTGCTTATCAAAGGAGCCAGCCTCCTTTACCCTACTGACCCTATTAGTCTGTGACGTTGACAGTGTCACCTAATAAGTAATCAGGGCAACATGGTAAAATTTCATATATTAAGCACTGAAATAACTGTCAAACTAAGCTATATTATCATTTAGAATGAAAAGCTATAAAGACTTTCTTTTCCTGAGCAATGCTCCCACAGGGTATTTCTGTGCTCATTTTGAGATTACAGTATGTCTGAAACATGAACGTGTTGTGAGAATTTACTAAAGAAATTAATTGATTAATGTTCAAATAACTATCTGATACCAAGGAACAGCTGGCATCAAAGCATGCTATTTTAAACCCATTAAAAGAAAGATCTGTTGACCAGATGCGGTAAAAATAAGACACGGAAACTTCCCTTTGTCTACCTGACTTTGACGACGCGCAATATGCCCTGTATTTTAGCTGTGGCTTTGTTCTCTGCTAACAGAAGTGCCACGCTGTTTTTGGGAAAATGCTCTGTGGTGTGACAATAGTGGAACGGACTGAATCTGCTGCCCCAGCACTTTCCATACACACCCCAGCGGTAGCTCAGCAGAGGGAGTACCACCAGCAGAGATCTTACACACAATAAAACGGTGTCCTTCCAGCCTGTCTCCCTACCTAAGCCAGCTCCTGGTGGGGGTAGAGGAATACCAGTGCCAATAAAAATAAATAAATTAACAAATAAACAAACATAATAAAAAAGGAGAAAAAAGGGGAAAAGAAAAAGCAGTTACAGAGCACAGCCAAGGATAAAGAAGAGAAAGAGATCACCTTTTCTTCTTATATGGTAACACAGATCAGCTCTGTCCTACTCATCAAAAAGTTGGGGGGTTTTGAGGGTTTGTTTTTGTTTAGGGTTTTTTTTTTTTTTCTTGGTTGTTTTTTTAAGCAGAAAAGACCTTTTCCGCGGGCTAACGGGGCGACTCGTGTGCTGGGAAGAGATGTGTAAAATACGAACGAAATCAAGCGTGAACATTTCCCACAACCCCACCGTTCCGGAGCACCAGGCTGACTTTAGGGCACACGCGGCACCCTCGGTCGCGCACTCGCGGGTGCCGTTGGAGCATCAGCCTTCCGGACATCACCCAAGCACGCGCTCAGCGCTGCGGGGCGGAGCCACGCCGGTCCGCCACCGGTAGGGGGCGGGTGTGCCGCCGCCGCGCCTTCCTCTGCCTGTGAGGCGGCTCCGCTCACCTTCCTGCTCGGTGGCCGGCGGGCGGCCCGGGCAGCCTGCGCGGCACGGCGCGGCACGGCACGGCGCGGCACGGCACGGCGCGGCCGTACAGCCCAGGTAGGGGCTCGCGTCCTCCGCGGGCTATGTTGGGGGCAGGCACCCGCGCTGCCCTCCCTGGGGCAACACCGGCCCCTCCCGCAGGGGTTCCTGCTACGCGGGCGCGCATTGCTCCCCTCCACGGGGCAGCCCCGCCGGGCTGGCGCTGGCCGCCCGCCCTTGGCTCCGCTGCCGGCCCTGCAACTTCTCCAGGCAGTCTCGCCCTTCCCCCGGCCCCTCCTGCCCGGAGCCGCCGCCGCGAGGGGTGAGGTGGGCCGGGGCCCGGGTGCGGGTCAGAGCCGGGCGGCACCCCTGTGCCCTGGAACTCCTTGGGGCAGGCAGCCGGACGGGGGTCTCCCCACTCTTCCCCTCCTCTCTTCCCTTCCTCTTCTGCGTCGGCGGGGCTCACCGCCAGGCGGAGGTAACGGCGCCAGCGGCTGTTCCCGTTCCAGCCCCCGTGCTGCCCGTGCCCTGGACGCGGCGGAGGGCGGCATCGTGCTGTGCCGGTTCGACGGAGCTGGACGCCTCGGTCCGGTTGAGTGAGTGAAGTGTGGGCAGTGTTGGCAGCCACTGGGTGCCGAGACAAAGGCTTAGCTCTGCAGAATGCATCGTGCTGCTCTTAAGTGGGTTTGATCCCTTCGCTTTCTCCGTTGCCGGCTCGTGGGTTATGAGCCTCGACTTAAACAAAAACCCGAAATACACCGTTGCAGAGAGCGGTCGTGAACTGAGCAGGAAGGAGAAATGTGCTGTGCATCCAGGTTTGCAGGGGTATAGTTGTCAAAGCAGTCTGTGTCCCTTTAGTTTCTAGCTTTTGAGTTGTTGAAGGGGAAAAAATATAGTAATTCTATGGTTTTTTTCTCTTGTAGGTGATACTGTATCTAATGTTTTTGCATGAGCTGCTGAAGAGGTGTATAACTTAGCCAATGTATTATTCCATTTTCTCACTTTTAAAAGAAGTTAAATGATAATGTAATAGCATAAATCCAGACTTCTGTAAAAATTTCTGCCTGTACCAGGTATTCTTTGTAGTATTATGTGTGCCCCATAATGCTCACAGGCTTAGATGCTGTGGTGATTCTTTGCTGGTGAAGGCAGCTCCATACAAACTAACCTTAAACCCTGCCAGGGATGGGACAGCCGCAGCTTCTCTGAGCAATATGTGCCAGTGCCTCACCACCTTTACAGTAAATAATTTTTTCCTTATGTCTAATCCAAATCTACCCTTTCTCAGTTTAAAGCCATTCCAACCTTGTCCTACATGTCCTTGTAACAAGTCTTTCAACTTTCTTGTTGTCTCCCTTTATGTACTGAAAGGCTGCTCTAAGGTCTCCCCTGAGCCTTCTCCGGGCTGAACAAGCCCAACTCTCTCAGTCTAGCCAGCTCCCTGAGCACCTTTGTGGTCTCCTGTGAACTTGCTCAAGCAGGTCCGTGTCCCTCTTCTGTTGGGGGTACCAGAGTTGAATACAGTACTGCAGGTGGGGTCTCAGGAGAGAGGGAGAGTAACCTCCTTTGACCCACTGGTTACACTCTTTTTGATGCAGCCCACCCTACATTTGGTTTCTGGGCTGCTAGCGCACACTGCTGGCTTATCTTGAGCTTCTTATCAGTCAACACCTCCAAGTCCTTCTCCTCAGGGCTGCCCTCAGTCTGCCTGTATTTGTGCTTAGGATTGCCCTGACCGAGGTGCAAGACCTTGCGCTTGGCCTTGTTGAACTTAATGAAGTTGGCTTTGACCCACATCTCAGACCTGGCCGGCTCCCTCTGGATGGCATCCTTTCTGTCCAGTACATTAAGCACACCACACAGCTTGGTGTGGTAGGCAACCTTGCTGAGGGTGCTCTCAATTCCACTGTCTATGTTGCTTAAAAAGATGTTAAAGAGATGTTAGTACCAGCCTCTGAGGAATGCTACTCATCGCTGATTTCCACTTGGACATCGACTTATTGATAGCAATTCTTTGAGTGCGACCATCCATATTTATTGAGAATTCTTCATGTTCTAAGGAAAAAAGTGATAATATACAGCTTGAAAATTTAGTGGCACTTTGACAAGCTAACATTTAAAAGTGAACTCCTGAATATTTAGTTTCCAGTTTCGTTTGGAATATTAGAACACTATGCAGGAAAGAAAGTGTTGTTTTTTGTTTTTTTTTGCCTGGAAGATCATAAGATAGGTCAGTACTATGTAAGCTACGAAAATACCAGTT
This sequence comes from Ara ararauna, assembly GCA_028858755.1. Lineage (NCBI taxonomy): Eukaryota > Metazoa > Chordata > Aves > Psittaciformes > Psittacidae > Ara > Ara ararauna. The sequence continues at coordinate 149,137,117 of CM054376.1, forward strand.
TACTTACTGGTTAATTTGTAGCTTAAACATTAGATGTCCGTAAGATGAATCTGCAGCACAAAGAACTTGTTCCTTAAGATTTAAATTGTTCAGGGAGAAGTTGGTATTCAAATAGAATTTAGGTTCTGGTTTTAAAAGCTGGAGTCCCAGCAAAGTCGGAGGGTTGATGTGTGAGTGTAGGGGCTGCAAGTGTTACCACTTATGTAGGTGATCACTGTCACCGTGAGCCGTAATGTAAGTGATATATATGTTTAGTTTTGGTTTTATTCACTAAAATCTGATGAGAAAGTCTAGGATTTAAGGCATAATTATTGTAAACCTTCATATTTTCTCTGCCAGTGGCCAGCTGCGCTACCCTGTGACAGTTGTTTTGCTGTCAACTGCATGGAGTTATTGTAATTGTTTCACAGTTTAGAAGGATCCCTCTGGGAAGTCTCACATTGATCTAAAACCAAGACTGTCCATAAATCCTCAGTATTGGTTTAGGAAAAATGCAATCTGCTGTAGTGTAAGAAGTTTTAAGTGTCCTACAATGGGACTTCATGAGATGACTGAACAAACCTTAACAGCCTGGTGCTGCTGTGCTTTGCGTCCCAGCACTCCTAAAAGTTGTCTGCTAATCTGGCAGAAATTATATTAATTCTCTTGTACTGGGTTAACTTCCTTTGGTGAGCAAAATCATGTGGCCTGGGCTGAAGAAATGGTGAGTGGGCTGGAGCAACCTGGCACATGAGCTCACCTATGTCACATTTCCATGCTTCCTAGAACTGGCCAGGCTTGAGACCCATTGACGTGAGAACACAGAAGAGCAGTGATGAGGAATAACTTTAAACCGGTATTGCTGCTTGAAACCTCATTTCTTAGCACCAGAATTTTCAATTCATATGGATGTTAACATATCTGTAACCTATGAATAGGTGCAAGGCACAGCCTCCTTATGCTTTTCTTAATGCTATATGTGTCACAAGAGGACTTTAGGATTTTATGGTTTTTTCTTAACAGTTACTCTTTTGGAATTGTTCAATTATTTTTGCTCCCCATATACAGTACCATATTTCTATGATACAAAAATGGTTTCACTTTCAGGCAGAGCTACAACTTAGATTTTTTTTTTTTTTTCAGCTTTCTTTGGAGCTCAGTGCCAAGAGGATATGGAAGAAACTTTGTGATTGAGGGAGAAGCTCTGGTAGACTTATAAGGATAGAGGGAGCTGAGGGAGTAAGCCCTGCTTTGCTGTTTAGTCAGTTTTAATGGCAGAGAGTGGTGCAATGTGTTCAAATATACAAAAGCATGGTTGTTCTCATGAGTGTCCAGTTAAAATCTTAATTAACATCAAAATACATCACACTTAGTCTCCCCTATATTCACAAGACTTGCTTTCTTCTTGTGTCTGTGTGACTTCCCTTCTCCCACCCTCTCCAGTTTTTTTTTATCTGAGGAAAAAGTAACTATCTCCGAGTACCAAAGACTTATTTTCTTGATCTGTTTTGGTATCACCAGTTAGTTAGTCATCATTTCACAAAAAATTAAGCTGGTATAAGCTAGAAAGCTGCTGACTTGCTCCCAGACACTTATTTCTGCTTTTGGATAAGCCCAGGTATTCTGGAATGTATGTGGAGAGATGATTGAGCGAATTGCCATGGCTGTTTGTTTGCTTGCTGGTCAGCTGAACATCATTGACACCTCAGTGATTTTGGAACTGCGCTTGAATTGGTTCAGGCAAAAGTTTATTATTGGAATATCTGTAATAATCAGCAGGTTTCTCTTAAAACAGCATGATCCAGAGAGGCATGGTATCAGGAGTTACGATACGCAATGATTGCACATCAGTGTCTTGATGTCAGCTGTGTCTCAGTAGTAAGCTTACTGTGGTAAGCACCCTTCTGTTACTGAGGGATGCTGTTCCTCAAATTAGTTTATGTGTACTTAATGTGGCAAATTTATCCATCAGTGATGACATGCAGTAACTTGCTATCCCATGTATTTTTTCCCACCTGTGATAATTATTGGATTTTAAAATCTCAAAGGATAGCAGGGGGCTGTGTTGGATTTTAGTTAGTGGGATGTGTACCAATTGTTAACTAAACATTCAAGTATGCTAAGTGTATACACACATAAAAAATACACTGCCCCATGATTTTATTTTTCCGTGAAATTAATTTTCTCGCATATGGCGTATGTGTTTGGTACTGGCTTCTGGAAGACTGAACCCAGCCAGGAGTTAGGTTACAGATTTTTGTTCTAATCCCTTCACGCTCGGAAGCCAGTGCAGAGACTGCAATTTTTGTTGCTGTCTCTATGTCTTCAGTAGAAAGAAGTGAATCACTCTAGAGCTGTTAAGGATCGTGTGACTGACTGACTTCCTTTCCATTTCTGAGCATCCTCCTCCTCGTTGCTTCCAAATGATATCCTGTCCAGTGCTAATGTGGACCAGTAGCTATGACTTGGCTGTACCACAGGAGCGCTGCGATTCTGAGTGCATCATGAAGTGTGGAGGTTATTAGTCATCAACAACCTCTGTCTCTGCAGCCTGATCCCACTCTGCAGTGTCCTGTAGGTATAGCATGGCCCCTGTGTGTGTTGGGCTGCTGCTACCACTTCTCCCCAGAGCTGATGCACGATGCTGTCTCTGCGGGGTGCTCCACTCACCTGGTGGCACACTCTTTCTGTCCTGTAAAGGGACAAAGTTCTGACTCACAAAGGAGATGAGTGGATGAGAAGAGGCTCTGTGATGGAGCAGGAGTTTGTGTCTCCCATGGAGCAAGAGGAGGGAGAGATACCAACAGTACTCTGAGCTGTCACCACAGTACTTTCCCCAGAGGCACACCTCAGCTTCCCAAGATCAGCTGCTCCTGAGCAAAGGTTAAAACACCTCTTCAACATGCAGCCTCAGACCATGCTCAGCTTCTACTGAAGAAGCTTAAATGCTTGGTAGTATCATAGCATTTTTTTGGCAGCAGTGTGTGGTGGTGTCCCTTGCTATTATCAGTACCCTTGATCCTCTCTGGCTTGCAAAGTATACAGGAGTTCTGTGCCTTGCTGTGTCTGTGGTCTCAGTGTGCAGCTCTAATGAGGTCCATGTGGGGGTCTGTTCAGAAAATGAATCTCACTCATAGGATGATGATCTTATTTCTGACATCTTACAGCTGCTATCTAGAGTCTGGCTGTGTTTGGAGAGAGTAGTGCAGAGAAGCAGATTGGTATTCCTGCAGTAAACTTGGACCTATAGAGGAAGTATTTGTAATGCTGCTTTCCTGTTCTGCTTACTTAATAACATTACTTAAAATGAGTCCCAGTGTGAGCTGCAGCACTGTAACCGTAGCCTCAGGTAAATCTCTGCGGTGGTCGTGTGTGTTTATATCAACTCATAGTAATTACTTGTATGTTACTTGTTTTTTGGACCCATAACCTTTTTTTATGGTAGTTCTGTTGAGAATTACTGTATGGGGCAGGATACGATCCATGGTAGTGATGCATTATTGTGATAACAGGGTTGGTATTTCTGTATTGATACAGAGATGTGGGAGCTGTTGTATATTTGCAGGGCTTACTGGATTTTGGCAATACCCTCTTTCAAGTGAGACCTGGTGATCTTGCAGATTAACACATTGCAAAGCTTTATTTACTCCCCCCTGTTGTGAAAAGACTGAAAAGGCTTTGCTGTCCTAGGAAATCAAGGTGTGTCCTGGGTTCAGCAGTAGCAGTCATTTTTCTCCTTGGTAGCTGGTGCAGCGCTGTGTTTTTGACTTTCAGCCTGGGAACAGCGCTGATAACACAGATGTAGTTAGTTACTGCTGAAATGTTTGTTCTGATCAAGGGCTTTCTGAGTCTCATGCTTTGCCAGGGAGGAGGGAAAGCTGGGAGGAAGCAGAGCCAGGACACCTGACCCAAACTGACCAAAGAGATATTCCATACCACAGCATGTCATGCCCAGGATGTAAAAACTAAGAGCAGAAACCTGGACATGTGGGGTCTGCTGTTTGGTTGGGCTGGGTATTGGTGGTGAGCGGTTGTATTCTCTTCCATTGTATTTACTAATATTTCCCTTGTTATTATTATTAGTGGTGGTAGCAGGAGTGGTTTGTGTTATACCTTAGTTACTGGACTGTTCTTATATCAACCTGTGGGAGTTGCATTCTTTTGATTCTCCTTCCCATCCCTCCAGGAGCAGGGGGAAGAAAGAGGGGGGAGTGAGTGAGCAAACTGCATGATTTACAAGGTGGTAATTTGTTTCTTTAAAAAAAAAGAGAAAAAGACAAAACAAATCAGCTTGAACTTTTGAACAGGTGGAAATTGCATCGGTGCTTCAGTTTCATGATAGTTTGTTCATCATTTGACAGAAGAAAATGTTAAACTTCACTATCTTAAACGTATTGTGAGGTTTATGTACTTCCTTGTGATGAAGTTGTAGAAGAGGTAGGTGAATGAATTCCAGCAGGTTGTCCTTGAGGATTTTATCAAACTGAATTTCTGTATGTGATTTTATCCAACCCTATGAAATACAGGGTTAAAGATTCTCTTCGATAGGTACATCGGCACCAGTGGTACAGTTTGCTTCATCACATTGCATGGTTTGTAGGGACAGTAAAATCCTGGTTTTAAATATATGGGCCAGTAAATTTTGTGTAATAATATTTGGGAAGAGTCTTCAAAGTATGGATTGGGTACTTCATTTGGTGTATGGGTTTTTTTTCCGGTTTTTTTAATTGCAAAAGAAATGTGGGTTCAGTTTCATTCTCAGTGGGAAGAATGCCTTAGTGCTTCTATTTCGGGCTTCTCAGGCTTCAGAAAAATTTTTCTGTGTTTGAAGCTGACTACTTTGTGTGTTGCCTGAGGTGAAAGTACTGGACTGATGCCACCAGCAAAAGCTTGCATGGTCAGTGATTTGACAGGTGACTTGGGAAAGTTTATTGTGCACAGCAGGTATCAAGACACTCAGGCATAATGCTGCTTCTCGTGTATGTTCCCTTTCATAGGAGTGAAACTACATAGCAGCACTTGCAGTATAGGACACGCAGCGGTAGCTGAATTAACCTGGTTTTCATTTTGGTTTCATTTGCTAAATTTATGTGGGTTTCATTTGCAGTTGATAGAAATAGAGTAACATCTCATTTGAACAAGCAAACACTTTGGGTCTAGTTCAGTGTTGTCAGAATACCAAGCTGAGTCTTGCACAGTATATGGAAGAATACAATTCAGCTGGTAGCATTTTTGTAAGAAGTCAATTGTTACATTTCATGGTACTGTTTTTCTCAAAGGCAGAAAAAAATACACATCCGGGATTCTCTGAGGTGTTCTGTGTGGACAGACCTTTAGCTTATGTGGAGTTCTGCCATAACCGCAAGATATTCACATGAATGTGGGAGCGCCTATATTGGGTGACTGTGTTATCAGAAGACACCAGTGGTGCATGATTATACAATACAATTGAACTACAGTAGTTACTTTTCTGAAGATGTTATTCTTTTCTGTATGTGCCCTTCACCAGTTTCAAATAAAATGGATTATGTACACATGATGGAAAAACTGTGTAGTGTAGCAGAAGGGTAAACAATCATCTTGGTGAGGAAATACATCTTGTATTTGAATAAAATGACCATCTTAGAAGCCTAGATTCCTACTCAAATTTAGACTTGGAAAGATTTTTGACTGTCTCAGCTGATTGGTCTATGCCATGTAATTGAAATTGGCACAACTGCTGGTTTAAAACTAGAGCTCACATAAGAATAGCTAATGCTGTCTCTCGCGCACCTAATTCATTGTGTAATTTTTGGGAAGAAGGGCACCACTCCTCTGAAGTGCCTGAAAACAGACCAAAATATCTATTAACAGGCCTGGTTTAAACAGCATATTGTTTCACTGAATGTGGTTTAACAGGTATGAAAAGGTGAAATGGCTTTTGTTTATCTTTCCAGGAAAAGCATCTGCTAATCACTGAGGAAGGCAGTTTGTGCTGCAAAAAATGAACACTGTCCTAATCTACTCATGAGTGAGAAATAAAAATAAAAGCTCAAGCCTTTCCCCCCCCCCGCCCTTCTTTGGTACTAAGTAATTTTGAATGCTTATCTGATTCTAGTACAGTGTACTTTGTATGCTATTCATATTAACAATTCATGCAGATAAAACCAGGTATAACATTATTTGACCATTTTTGAAAGTATACAAACTTTTAAATCCTGTTTGAGGGGAAAAATTTCCCTCTGAATTTAATTCACAGCATCTCAGGCTGATACAGATGTAGTGTGACAAATCTGGGTACAGATGTGTATATAATAGCGTAGAAATATGGGGTTAATACTGAAGGTGACATGCTTATCCTGTAGACTACCTAGGTTAAGAAAACCTGTTTCTTGTATTTTTCGAGACTTTTACGATGATTTACAGCTGACTTTTGCATTCCGTGTTTGTCCTTGTAACTGGAAAATTGTTCTTTAACATTATAGATACAAGTAGGTAAGTAGCAACCAGTGGGTATTGAGAGCAGTCCATCTCAGCATAAAAATATGTTTAAATTACACCTTGGAGGTAAAAGGGAAAGGTGTTTATTCCTTACTCCTCTTTTTGCTTTTACAGTTCTTTGCAAAGCAAAACAAATTCTTTTAGCTCTTAGTTGTTTTATTTAGGTCATGTAATTGTTATCTAGATTCTTCCATTTGGGGATTGTGCTCTTAAGATAGATTTAGAAAACACTACATATGGATCTCTGTCAAAAGTCTAGATAGCACATTGAGTATTTTTTGTTTGTTTAGGCAGAGCAGAATAATTGCTTTTTGTTTCACACACTGCAGTCCTGTTGGTACAGTTCACAGTGAGCAGTTACACTTTTGCAACAGCACTTCACTGTTGACCCCAATATTAGAGAGTTGCTATAATCTCTTGGATCCTTTTTTTTTTTTTCATTACTGCTGCCTGTTTTGCTGCACTTGATGTCCTTTCTGAAGTGTATTACTTTCTGGTTTATTAAACGTCGATGTTGGGACCTTTTTCTAATCAACTAAGGTCAGAATTCAAAAATATCTGAACCTTCTAAATTGTTGCCTCTCATCTTTGCTTGTTTTTGCGTGCCCATTTCATCAGTATAACCTACACACATTGTCAAATTGCTAATGGCAATACCATTGTCCTGGGAATTAAGTAAACTGATCTGCATGTTTCATTATTATCCATAAAAACGTTTATTACATTCATATTTGAAAAAGCCTTACAAACAGAAGTAATTTTCGAGTGGCCAAAGCTTTCATGCTCAGTAAGTAAGGCTGAGGCTGTGCCCAAGCGATACGTGCCCAAAATCATGAAATCTGGACTTCATTCAGGGTTGTCAGTATGGCAACACTAATAAGAACTGTTTGTATGTATTTTGTTGATTACTTTACTCACCTCAATGCAGTTTCCTCTTGCACCTTGATTATGGGAGAACTTGCTTGATGACCATCACATCTTATACGCAGACTTGGAAAGAACTCAGTCTTGGTGTTTTGAAAACATTATATCATCTAATAAAACATGATGGTGATTTGCTTGGCAGAATTATAGGCTCATATTTTTCTAAATGAAGTTCTAAGGTCCCTCTGTGAAGTACCTGACAGGGTTCTTTTGAGAGACAGGTCACTTCTAAAAGCAAGTATCTGCTGCTTTACTGATTAAAGCTACTTTTACTAGGTATCAAAATGTGCAGTGGCTGTGTGGACTTGTATGCTAAATTCCTTAGGTTTGTGTTGCGTTTGTTATCCCCATACAAGTTAGTAAGTTGAGCAGAGATGGGGGGAAGCCTTTTACTCTCTTCCTTTTTTTTTTTTTTTAATTGTAAGCTGCTGTTTTCTGTTTTTCTTCTACTTTTATGTTGCCCTGTGTATAGCATTTTGAGCTCTCATGGGGATTGCTTGGAATGGCTTTGGCACTGGAAATTTGCAACATCTGGAAGTTGCGCCGGCCTTGGGACAAAGTACAATGCACAAGGATGGGTGGAGTAGAACAAACAACCAGCAACCACAGCTCCCAACTGTCTTTCCACATATCCCCTCCTTAGTTGTTTGCATCCAGAATAAATAATTATTTTTCTGCATGGGTAGATGTGCAACTCCATGCAGGGAACTGAACAGTGACATGCCAGCATTCAGAAATTATTTACAGCCTGTAGCGAATTGTCTTCTCTGGTTCAGAGAGCTGTTTACCTTTTCCGTCCTACTCTTGAGGGATTAAGCAACCCATGCGCTGGGCTGAAAAAGAACTTGCCAGTATGGCAGCACCAGCTTCCTGCCTGGCTGCTGGTTTTCTTTTACCTCTGCCATTCAGTCCATCATGTTCTGCTGATTCAGAGAGAACTTTCTACGTCAGTTTCCCTTCTTCCTTATGAAGACAGACTGTGAGAGCTGGGGTTGTTCAGCCTGGAGAAAGCTCCAGAGAGATCTTTGAGCAGCCTTCCGTACCTGAAGGAGGTCCACAAGAAATGTGGAGAGGGACATTTTAGAAGGACATCATGTAGGCATAAGACGAGGGGGAATGGCTTTAAACTGAACGAGGGTAGATTTAGATTTGATATTAGGAAGAAGTTCTTCACTGTGAGGGTGGAGTTGTACTGGCACAGGTTGCCCAAAGAAGCTATGGCTGCCCCATCCCTGGCAGTGTTCAAGGCCAGGTTAGACAAGGCTTTCAGCATCCTGGTCTAGTGGAAGGGGTCCCTGCCCATGGCAGAGGAGGTTGGAACTGGATGATCTTAAGGTCCTTTCCAACCTAAACTGTTCTAGTATTCTTTGTTTTCTACTATTTGGTATTTCACAGCAATCAAAGGAATGTTGTTGCTACTGATTTTGTGCATCTGAGTAAGCTCAGTTTGGGGTCATTGTGTACTTTGTTTTTAGATGATCCTAAAATACACACTATTAGAAATTCTAAATCCATTTTTTGATCACTTCTGTAGTTCCAGTTGTGAGGTTTAGTACTAAAGACGTGGAGTAATGGTCTATAAGCAGTAATAAGGGTTCATGGACTGTCCTTTTTTGTTCCTGTTGTGTCTTGAATTAAAAAAAAAAAAACACCCCCCCAAAAAACCCATTATAAGATAATGCAGTATAGGAGAAGGACTTGCCATTCATAAATTATTCTCTTGCAGTTAGATAATACTGTGCAAAGCTTCTGTACTGTAGGATTCCTGGTTTTATTCTCTGGATCAAAATGCACATTTTCTTGGTATGCTGTAATTTAGGAAAAGAATCTCTAAATCACTTTTAAAATTCCTTCAAGTTGAGGCATAACATACTCATTTTTACTTTTTCTAAATCAAAAATATTTATCACTTAGAAAATGTATCTTGTCTACTTGTTAATTGCAACAGATAATCACTGAGCCCTTGGATGGTAGGTATTGAGATAAAAGCATTTTTGCAATCAAGGCTGGATCATGTGATAGTTTCACTTTCTGCTTTTTAGTTTTCTACATATACTTCGTTTGATGCTTTGAAATATGTGGTTTTGTTTATAGTAAAACAAAAAGGAAGCTCTTTTTAGTGCTGCTTTTAAACAAGCTCATGGTTGTTCAGACTAAGACAGTGTTTATTTTAATGTTGATGTATTTCTGGGGGTGGGGAGAGGAGAGAAAGGAGCTTAGAATAATTCTGTTCACAGAATTTGAAATAAAATGACTTTATCTGCCCTGGCAGAATCTTTCTGCCTTTTTACAAGACAGAAAGATACTAGTCTCTCAGTGAAAGAAGGTATTATGTATGGATATAGTATATGTGGCTATAAATATAATGGATATATTATTTCCATACTGTGCTATGAGATTTCCCTTGTAGTGCAATCTTGGCATTCAAAAACATGGGTTTGCTTTTCAAACTTTGATACTTATTTTCAAATTCTTAGGGAATAGCAGTAAATATTTCTGTACTTGTATTTGTTTTTTTCTGTTTATTTCTCTACTAACCATTTTCCTGGAGACTGTTAAGCAGCAGAGCACAGTATTGGTAAAAAGAATCTGAATGCAAATCGCCGAACTTGAAAATACTGAGTTAAGTGAGGGCAAAAGGTTGTGTAGTACCAATTTTTCCTCCCTAGAATAGGCTATGAGAACCCTGTGGGGTGTTCAGTGATCTTCTCTAAATGATTTGCATTTCCGGTCTTCTGGTAAGAGTAGGCTTTAAAATAATTTCTCAAAATAATGTTTGTGATGGTTTTTGAAACCGTGGCGTAGGACTGCAGTGTGTTAGGGATGCTGTCCCTTTTGTGGTGGGGGTGTGGGATGGCTGCTTGGATTAAGATGGTAGTTTATTACATGTTTTCAAATTTGGCCTTCATATAGATGATCCAGCAAGATCCCTGAATGCCAATAATTTTTTTCTTTTGCCATATTAGATGTAAGTAGTTATGCAGCAAAATGCTAATTCAGTTTTTGTTGGGTTTTTTTGTTGGGTTTTTTTTTTTTTTTTAATCCAGAAGGAAGGTCCTGATTTGCATAGATACCATGTCAGTGTTGGGAGTTTTAAGTTCCTGTACATGGCTCTCTGCTCTGTGCTTCTTGAATCAGAATTGTGGGGAAGCTTTAGCCTGAATATGTCCAGGCTCACTGCAGCATGGGTCCACTGTGGCTGAGCATGACCAGGGTGCAGAGCCAGCATCTGCTGTGACCCTGCAGGCAGAGATTAAGGGATTTGGTGCAGGCCAGGGACAAGGGGAGGCTTGAAGAGAAGGTAGTTGCCTTTGAGCAGAGCCTGTGTAGGTTGTGGCCCCTTCTGACTTTACGTGGTGGTAAACTTCTCAAGAAGAAAGTGGTATTTGCTCATAGGCAGTGATTTAAAGTTTATTCTGGAATAGTTGTAGGGCTGCTGCCTCTGTCACTACTGACCATCACATAAATCTTGTGAATGCTGCTGTGGGTAACAAGTGTGTTACTATGTTTCTGTAGTGCATAGATTAAGTATTGAAGTATTAGTATAACCTTTTTTCAGTTCCACTAAATTCAATTTATACAGTATCCTAAAGGCTAAAATACTTAAATCTTTGCTCTTCAAAGCGTAGTTTGCTTTGTTATGTTGCCAGATAAGAACTTGCATCTGAAAGTTGCTAGGACTTTGAAGCAATGCAGATAGAGTTGTTGACTTTTACCACATAGCTTTAGGAAATCAAAGACTGCTTAGATAACAGCACTGGTAAACACTTGTTTCACAGATTGAAGGGTTGAAAGCTCAATGGAATTTGTAGTAGATTTGATGAAATTAAATTAATGGTTTTTCGGGATGTATGTTTAGTGGAATAACACATGAAAGTAATACATCAGGAATCCATCTTAAGTCTTCTTCACTTTACTGTGAGCATTAAGAATTAGGTATTCGGGACAATCAGTATTATTGGCTAGGAAATCTATAGGATTTTTTTCACTGATACCTCATCATGAAAGTACTCATTTAGATGTCATTACAGTGATGTGCTTTTCTTTTCTCTCTAGGTGGCTTTTTTTAATGCAGTAGTGTCATTAGCTGGCTGAAGACTAAACATGAGAATAGCAGGTAAGCACACTGGTAAAAACAGACTTCTGTCATTTGTGAAATAAGTCTCTATATACAGCATTAACAATTAGTAGCAATAAGGTTTTAAAATAAATTTAGCTGGCATACAGGCATCGCTGTTCTATTTACCTGACGTTTAATGAAACTCATTTTGGCATTTGGGACGGTCTAAGCAGAAGCATATGATTAAAATACTTCAGGTGACCTGTAAGGACTGTTTAAGGTGCAATAACTTGATAAGCTTGAATGCTAATGCTGTAAGGTGTTAAAAGAGTAAGGAAATGGCCAGTTGGTGTCTTAGGCAATTTCTTAGCTGCCTCACACCCCAACCAAAAATGCTGTGCGCTGTTATAGTGTCTGAAACATTGTAAATGGTTACTGGGAGCTTGAAAGCTATAAAAGCCTTTTCATAGAGGTAGTTTACTGTAGTACAGGGTTGCAAAACAGATTAAACTTGACAGAAGGTGTAGTGGTTGTAAAAATAAGAACTTTTCTGATATAACACTACAAGAAAATATTATTTTAGACATTTCCTTGCAGTAGAATAGCTTGTGTGGCAATTGAACAGTTACAAGTTTCTGATGCATTGCACTTTTATCAGGAATTGTAGTGTTTTGTTGCAGAAGAAGCAATTGTTGGTGCTGCTAGGAGAGAATGATACGTTCTTTTCCAAGAGAGCTGCACATTAACCTTCTTAATGCATGAAATTAGTCCTGATTTTTGTCACTACAGTATGTATAACTGGGAGCAACCTGCTAAAGTAGATCTGATAAAGAACTGGAAAATGCATCAATTTTTAGAAGATAGCTGAATCACCTGGAAAATTACTTTTACAAGCCTCCTTTTTTCTTCTCTCTAAGTGTTTTGCTAAAAGCCACAGACAATAAAGATAACAGCAGTTTCTAGAGAATGTTTAACCTGTGGCAGGTGGGCTGGGTTTGGTTCAAGTGCTGAAAGAATTTTCTAGATTTCTTACCTCTCTCTTAGACGAAGGGCTTGCAGTTCAGTTGAAAGGCTCAGGATATAGAGGGGAGGGGATGGTTAGTGCTCAGATCAAGTTCTTGTTCTTCTCACCTACTGTCTACTGAAATACCATGCTTTCCAAGTGCCACTTGCTATGTGACACATTCCAAAGTCTGGTACCATCTTTTTAAGCAGTGTTGCTTTGAAAACCTTTTCTTCACTTAACGTATGTTCAGATCATATATTTTCTCTAGTGCTTACATGTGGTTCACTTCCCTTCAACTGCAATAATCTCTGGAGTTCCAGCTTGGTATTTTTCAATTAAATTTGCATCTGTGCTTTCTTAGTGTGTATGTGCTTGCACACATGAAAAAGGAAGGTGGGAGAGGAAGATTGAATTACAAACAAAGAAAAAAATTGTATTTCTTCATGTTGCTTTTCTTTTTCATCCCCATATCTTTATTTAGGCTTTTAGAAGGATTAACATCTCTTATCCTTCTGAAGGCTGAGTAATCGGTCTATTTTAAGGTTTTCTGAACAGCCCGTCACATCAGCCGTCTGAGATCTGCTGGAGTTCAGAAGTTTGTTTTTTTTTTCCTGAAGGATTTATTTAGCTGGCAATCTGAGAAACAGAAGCGTGCTGTAGGGTTGCTTCTTCCAAAGCAATTGGACATATTGGGGTGAGACAGGAGGGCAAGATATCAACCAGATGCCTCCTTACCTAACTTCTACTCTCAGTATTTTACAATAAGCTGAGAGTAGATTCTGAAAAAAATTATTAAATTATACTAAAAAATGGTGGTGCTCATGGCAGTACCACAGAGACCCAAGTTTCAGTTATAAATTGCTCTGGTTGTGTGGTTCCAGCTCTTCTACCAGGAGGTAGTTTGACCGCTCAGCACTGGCGAAAGTTAGGCATGTAAAACTTCAAGCTACCTGAAGCTTCAACATACTAAAGAGAGAAGGGGAGGGCTTTTTATTACTTTTGAAATTAGTTCTTTTGAGTCTTCAAACTCTTTTTTGAAGGTCAGTAATTTTAGCTTGATGAAAAGGAGGTGAGGAGGCTTTTTTGGTGTGTGTTTGGTTGGTGGTGAGGTGGGTTTCGTTTGGTTTTTTTCGCTCAGACCTGACTGACCAAAGCAGCCAAGCTGCAGTATATGAAGAAATCCCTAATCACTCAATCTTGGCCCTGCATTAAAATAGAGGAAGCTCCATTTGAGTGGAGGAGGAAAAAAGGAGTAGTTGCGAACAGTGAGGAAGCAGGTACACATATATAAGAACAGGGCAGTGAAACGAGGGGGAGATGGAAATTTCTTTGAATTCTTTGAACAGCAAGCAGATCAGCTTACTTCATCCTGTCAAGCCAAATATCCACAGAAAGGTCTGTGGTTTCTCCTGGCTGCTGGGCTGAGGTGGCGTACTGTGGTGTCAAATAAGCATGAAGCTGGGGGAGGCTGAGGAAAGGGTGTATACATTTGGTATAGTAACCTGATGGACTGGTTCAGTTGCTTCCTACGTTACAATGTCCATTCTCTTACAGATTACTTCTGTTTAATGAGTCCACAAATGATCATCCTGTTCCCAAGTTCCCCTTTGTGTAATCTCATACACATTTCTCATGTCGTTAATTTTGGTAGACTTAATGTTACCATTTGCAGGTAATGTTCTGAAACTTTCTCTGCTTCTGAACAGGTGCTGCAAAGTTGGTAGTAGTCGTTGCAATATTTTTACTGACGTTTTATGTCATATCTCAAGTGTTTGAAATAAAAATGGATGCAAACTTAGGACACATATTTGGTAAGTAAAGTGATGACTTTGTTTTCTATGAACATCTATAAATATTCAGTTGAGCCATAATCAAGAATATCATATTCAGATTGCTTTAAGCTTGATTTAGGCTCTTCCAGTTAAAAGTTATGTGCTCTTATTGTGTGTACTTGGGGGTTTTTTTATATCTCTATTATACATATATAATGTGTGTATTAAGTTCTTTTCTGTATGAAATACTTAACCTACTCTTAATCAGTTTGATTCTTTTGCCTGCCAAATATGCATAATTTTATCTGCTTTTTCTGTTTACTGCTACTTACAGTCTTACTCTGGAGTTGTAAACTAGGCAACTTGAGTGATGTTTCTAGAAGTTTCCACTCTGCCTTCCTGCTGCTCAAACAATTAATTTTGTTTTGCGTGGGCTTTCTTGCTTGCCATATGCAGTAATCAAAGCATTTCAGATGTGCCCAGGTCCTACACAGAAAAGGATTAGCTGCTGAAGTGGCTTAAAATTCAGAGTCTGTTCTGAAACCAACTTTAAGGGTTTTTTCCTTAGAAAACACTAATTTCAGGTACATGATGTAGGGGTTTGTTATCTAACCCCAGTGTGAGCTGACATCTGAATGAGTCCCCAAGAAGCATCTTCAATAATTGTTGAAAAGACACAGGTGTCATTAAGTATGACAGATGTATTGTGCATAAGTCCATTATGAGGTTGCTTGTGTCCCTTTCTGTCCCAATAAGGGGAGTCACAAATGGTTGGGTTCAGATGGACCTAAACTGCAGGGTTCTAGTGTCAGGTGAAAGGAACACTATCCTGGTGAAGCTGTGAGAAGGGAATTCATTTTTCTCTAGTACCCACACCTCCACAAATCCCTGCTGGCTTTGCATCTCCATGGATCTTTGTATTAATTGGAGAGCCATAAATTAAGGCAGTGCTTCTGAATGTGTTTCCTGATCACTTTTGTGCTTCTGCCATGTAAAGCTTAATGTTTTATATTGGAACATAATGTTCAGATGTATTTCATACTTCATGTCAACCAACCTATTTTTATAGGGCTACAGAAAGGTTTTAATTTGTAGGATATTTTATAGCAAATAACATTTTAGTAATAACATCTTGTAAAATTTTCTTTTTTGCATTTTAGCTAGATCAGCATTGGATGCAGCTGCGCGTTGTGAGTATTCATATGCATGTGTTACTGCTGTGAGTTGCTTTTGCTAATAACAGAAAGACTGTTGAATTTCATAGTTAAGAAAGTCTTAATTACACTTTAAATGCAATCAGGAACTAATTTTCCTCTTTCCCTGATTTTCCTAAATTTCTGGTGAAGTCTGGGGTTTTTTTGTCAGCACTTCACTTGTAGTTTTGTCTTGTGGCTTTTAATTACGTGCCAGAGCAAGCAGCACTATGAGAACAAGAAGCAGAGTAAGGAGGTACTGCAGGAGCCTATATTATTTTAAGCCTGTGTGAAATTGCAGATGAGATATAGTTTGTCTTTGCTCTTTTCCTTGAATTTCTTTGGTACACTGATATTATTCTGTTAGCCTGCCTGTGACGTTGTCTCTAAAACCCTGTTTTATTTCATTTTCAAAGCTACAAAACCTCCAAGATACAAATGTGGGATCTCTAAAGCTTGTCCTGAAAAACATTTTGCATTCAAAATGGCAAGTGGAGCAGCGAATGTAGTTGGACCTAAAATTTGTGTAGAAGATAATATGTAAGTATTTTTACCTGTTGTCTCTAGGCATCTCAAATACTCTCTTGGATCACTTTGCCCACAAAATCAGTAATTTAAATGATTCTTTGTAGTTTTTGTTTTGCCAACAGTTTGACCACATGAAAAAATTATATTGTGTTATAAATCAATTTCTGAAGCATGCTTAATACTCTGCACTAAATGCAGAAATGTAAGCTACTTTAATACATGCCAGATAGCTTACAATAGTTCAGGTTTACAGACTTAAGGATTAGTTAGACTTTGACTAACATGCAAACTTGCCTCCAAGTAACTGGCTCTTGTGCCTCTAATAATTCAGTGAATGATTATATTTTTATTGGGTTACTCCTGCTACTTCTGTTGTCAGGTAAAACTGTGCTATGGCATTGTCTTTTGAAAGTCATCTTTTAAACAGTCTATCATTTCATAATATCAATGTCAGAAAATATTTTCCACCTTATTTTAAAGAACGATTTCAAAAGGGAAAAATAATATTTTAATGATTAGTAGTTACTTAGTTGTGCTGATGGTAACAAAGTTTAATAATCTTAAAATAATTTTGAAATGAGGAAAGCAACTGCTTGAAACACAGTTTGGTTTTGAGTTAAATCCTATATTTCTAGTAACTGTCTTGTTAACACAGTAGTATCAATAATACTGTGCCTAGAGAATTTAACTGAGTACTTTTCAGTAATCCCCAAAACAGGAACATTAATATTTATTTTTAGATGCTTTGTTTCTTTGCACTTAGGTTGTTCCTGCTCATTGTCCCTCAGAGTGTGCATCTTTGTGTAACGTAATCTATCATCTCAATTTTGCATGTCACATGTCAGAAAAGACAGGATGTTAGCATTGTCAGAAGGAGATTTTTGTTTTACCATCAATCACACTTAGGAACCTTTGCCTTGCATTTGCATTTAAACTACTCCAGTTCAGCTGTTTCTTAGCCTTTGCTATGTTAGTACAGAGTGGTTCATATAGCACATACTGCAGTTGGTGCTAATGAATTCTAGAGCAAATGGCAACTTCACTGTGAATGTAACCCCATGTAATAGAGTAAATAGCATAATTAATCTATAAGAGAGTGTAAAGTATTGGTTCAGATTTTCCATCCATTTACTCTGTAAAGTAATTCTGCAAGATTAGTCTTACATGATCTTAGAGAAGACTATTTTTATCACTAACTCTAGCAGTTAAGATGTAGTGAGGTTGAGATAGCTTCTTTCCCTGCAACTACACAGGTGGAACTGTTTCACTTTGCTTTGTTACTAGTAGAAACGTGAGCCCCATTCAGATTTCAGGCTGTTCTTGGTAAAGCTGATGTAGGTCAAGCTTGCTCGTTTGTGTAAAAGTTTGCAGCTGAGCATCACAGTGTAGTTGGGGAGCACACGAAAAGTGAGCATGAGCTCACTTTTTGCACATACTAACTAAAAGCTGCTAGGTTCTGCTTTCCATTCTTATCATTGATTTTCTTCATAACCTTGGACAGCCTTATGCAGTCTCGCTGCATGGTATTCTTGTTGCTGTTATAAAACTTGCTGCCTTCTCATTCTGGTTGCTAGGAGGCTTAATATCTGCGCAGGTGAAAGTTGTTTGGTAGTTTTTGTTTTTTAAATGTCTCACTAGTTAACTACGAAGAGATTTGTTGTTCCTGTAAAAAAAAAAAAAATAAGAAAGTCATTGCTGGCAAGAAATCCATTCTTTTAATACTAGTGTGCACCTAAGTGCACAGTTATGGGAGTCTTAAATCCAGTAACCCTTGACAAAAATCTTTCTGAATTCCTTCAAAGAACTTGTCTATTTAAATGGCCACCAGAAAATTTGATTAATTTTATATTGGTTTCATTACTGTGCTTGCAGGACATTTAATTTCTCTTTCAAAACCTTCCATAACTTGATTGTAAATTGTTGGAAGAATTCTAAAAGTGATGAACGGCTGCCCTCCTGTGAGAAAACTGTCGCATTACAGTGTTTGACTTGATGCACAAGCTATCTCATGTGTATCAGGTAGCATCTCAAAGCTCTGATAGAACTTACTTCCTCTTCAGTAGTTCTTTTTTGAATGATATTTTGTGAACTCACTCCTGCAAAATGCCTTTTTTTTTTTTCTTTTTTTTTCTGATTACTTTGTTTTCTTCATGATTCCATGTCAAGGAAGCAGGAACAATTTTGCACTGTGTTCCTTTAATAACTAGTAATACTTGTATTTGTATTTACAGGTTTTTTTGTTGTCTAAAATCCATTACAACTTTTGGTATATATGTGTAAATTTTCAGCATTTAGTCAGCCCAGTACTACATATTTTTTGACTAGTATTTACTTATAGAGAATTTTGTAGTTAAAAGGAAGTTCTTAATTCTTTTTGGTAAGTTAAAATGTCCACTAAATTTTACATGAGCAAAGGAATGCATTCATGACTTCACTGCCTTTTTTCATTTATATTTTCATTCTTTATTTGCCATATGTCTTTATTGTTCAGAATGGACACTGAGACGTGATGTGAAAATCATGTGATCAGAGAAGAAATGATGCTCCAGCGGCTAAAGTACTTCTGGAATTCCCTACTAACTAGAATTGAATTCTGCATTTCAGCAGAAAATTAAGTCTTTTGTTTCAGAAGTTGCTAAATTAGAGTTTTAATTTCAATCAGAATTTTAGGCAGATGGTATAACCTTGAGGACTAACAGGAAAATTGTGGACTCTTTCATCTCTGATTACTAGTTCTTTAAAAACCTAAGTCACTGTGCCAAGAGTTACCATTAACCTGTAGTCTTTCATGGCTTCCCTGAACTAGCTAATACTGAGTCTGTTCCTGATAGTTGTCTATTAAATTTAACATTCCTCTACATTTTTGGCTTCTGTCTTCATTGTGGGTGCAGAAGATAGTGTCAAGAGAGGAAGATTTTTATCATATTTCTGTGATAGACCATTTCTTGTTTCTAGCCTATTACTAATAAGCTAGCATGAGAAGGCTGATGTTGCAGCTGTGTGTGTAAGGATGTGGTTCTTCCAAAACATTGCTTAGAATGAATGTTCATACATCACCTGAATGTTTGCAGAACAACTGTGAAAAAAGTTCTGGACATAACAGGGTTGCACCCATCTGCAGCCCTTTCTGAGAGCAAGAGAGGGAGCTTTAAAGAAATCCTTATAAGGATGGAGTTCAAGTATGTGCTTGTCATTAATTAGATGTGCACCTGTGTGCTTGCACTGAGGTGCTTTCTTGAATTTTGGCTGAGGACTTAATTTTATGTAATTGCTTCAACTCTCCTGTATTTACCCTTACTCCTAGTTTCAAAATATTAATTCTGGCCTATAGGCTGAATGGAGATCTTTGCGCAGTAACAGTGAAAGGGATGAGGGGGTCTAGAAGCTTTCTTTCACTGGAGTGGTATACCTGCTATGGCCTAAGGCAGTACAGCATCCTAGCTAACAGTCTTGATGTTCCCATTAGCCCTTCTTTGCAGCTCTGAAGGGCTTCTGTTTCACAGTACATCTCTTCTTTCCAGCTCCTTTGCCACTCTGAGTTTCGCCAAGTAATTGCTGTTATAGACTCTGACAGTTTTTTTGGGATGTGTGACTGTACTCCAAGATGATATTCAACTTTAGCTTGAAGTCCCATCGGTGTTTTAAATACTTTTCTTGGATTTAGGTTTCCTATTACAGGTATAAGTAGCTAACTGCTTTGACTTTATTGTTTCTTATTGTAATGCTGCAATATCAATTCTAAATGCCTCTGTTCGGTTAGCTTTGAAACTTAATTAACACATTCTTGTTTGTCATGTGCTTACAAAAAAGCTTAAACTGTTGGTTATGTGTCTGTGCTAAGCTCCAATTATTATTTGTTGCAGGCTCTTTAACTGCAAGGAAGTTTTTAAAATACATAATTAGCACTTTATTTATTGTGAAGTGTTTAATATACACATGTAGTTTGAAACCAAGATGATTAAGCAATCAAATGAAGTGGATGCAACTGGGGGTATTTGATCTGTTGTTCTCAATTCAGGGGTGCCATGAGAGCACACAGTTCAAGGAGACTTCGCTTCATTTATGTGAACATGTGGTTTTTCAACTATGCATCTCCTACAATCTGATTGATCCAATTTAGAAATCAGAAGTATTTCACATCACAGAATTGTCCTACTAAAAATAATTTATTTTGTTTCAGTTTAATGAGTGGAGTGAAAAATAATGTTGGCAGAGGAATAAATGTGGCCTTGGTCAGTGGTAAGTGAACATATTGTTTTCATTTTCAAATTGCTTCTGAAGCTTGAGGTAAAATACTAAGGGATGGTGAAAGGCAAGCAGGAGGAGAAAAGGAAATATTCAGCATATTCGTACTGAAAGAATGTCAGGTTTTGGCACTTGTACCTTTTTTCTTTTTAGAAAAACAGCACATTTTTATTTCTAAAAATGTGTAGTAATGTGGAGTGCTGAGGTACCAGAGACAGCAAAAATAGTCACATCAGGTAAGTTCCTAATGTACTTATAAAATGGGAAAAGACACAAGATGCGTGCATGCAGCTACTTTTGGCTTTGTGTGTTGCCACCACTAATAAAACTGTAGACTAAGTTCTTCTGTTGCTTTCTTTGCAGTGAAACTCATTTAGCAATTCATTTACTAACTGGAAAGACCAGCTAATTTTTTTCCTAGCTTAATATCAGTATATTTGATTAGTCTATGTATGTTGGTCTTGTTCTTCAGTAGCATCATGTTATGTAATTGTGTTCAGGATTCTTATCATTCATTAAAACCAGACAAGTTTACCTGCGTGCCGCCTGGAAAGCTAAGCTGAACGTCAGTACTGGCAGCTTTGTCTTTTGTCCTTCCTGTGTAGGAAGCAATTCCTTATAGCACTGAGGTAGTACTTTGACATTTCACTGCACTATAAATTCATGTTAATTCTGGATTGTGCTCAGGTTTACATCATCTAAAGCATAACTTGAACAATATTTACCTAATCCTATTTTGTCCTTCTAAATTGTCTCAGTCTGTTCAAAATAAAAATAACTGCCTTCATGTTACATAGCTGCCAGTCTTTCTCTCTGTCTTCCAAACTTTAAGGGAATGTATGTATTAAAGAAAACTCTCTTCCACCAATTACTGCCTTTGTGAGCAGCATAGCAAAAAAAAAAAAATTACTGTAAGATTACTGTATTGTCCACTTTTATTTGTTTTGGATGTTTAAATCAACTAGGAATTTCCAGCCTATAGCAAAACATACAGTGTAATTTGTGTGGCATTAAAGGGAATCTGTAGTTATGCTATTTCCAAGAAAACAACTTAAAGGCCAATGAATGAAGTGAATTCTCTTTATTGGTTTTAGAGGCTGTGGGCTTTTTGTGTCCCACTTGGAGCAAAATTAGAAGTTCGCATCTTCTCTCTTTTCCTCTTATGTCTTCCTGCACCTTCTTGGAGATTATTATGCCGTTTAAAGTGCAATCTTAATAAAAGATAAGAGTTTTGTATAATTGAGTTACATGGTGTCTTCTACAGCGCTTTCTCCAAGTCATTACGAGGAGTTTGGCATGTTTTCTTTTAAAATAATTTTAGCTATATTTAATGACTTTATTTCTTTTTCTCCAGGTAAAACAGGAGAAACGTTAGACACTAAATTCTTTGACATGTGGGGAGGAGGTAAGTGCAGTTACCTTGGCTGGTTAGGGGCAAATGTCTCTTTTATTTTTTTTCTTCTCTACTTCCTACTCCTCGCAGGCCCCATTTGCTGTGGTGTTTTAAGGTGATAGTTTGATGGAGTCCTTCACCTCTACCTTTGTAATTGTGAGGAGAGTGCAACTTTAAAGAAACACAAATAGTTGACGTGGGAGGGAATGGTATGGTTAATCAAACACACTTGTTCCCTCAAGTAGTTCCCAGTAGTTATGTCTCTACACAATATGGATGAAACACTTTCTATAAAATGGAGTTCTCTGATGCATTTTATCTTTCTCCCACTTACCATCTTCTTATAAATTTCTAAGTACATTTACGAATATTCTTAAAATAGCCTTTCCAGGAAGGCATTGCAGGTGTTTAAATATGGAATGGTTGCTGGTTATTAAACAGTTTTGTGTTCTCCCTTCAGATGTGGCTCCATTCATTGAATTTCTGAAGTCTATCCAGGATGGGACAATAGTGTTAATGGGAACATATGATGATGGTGCAACCAAGTATGTCACTGGTTTATATAGTAAATATCACTTAAACTTTTAAATGCCATTTTATGCTGAAAAGGTATTCTTTATCATATAATCACTTGATAAAGTTTTGTTAGAATCATAGAATGGTTAGGGTTGGAAAGGACCTTACGATCACCTAGTTCCAGCCCTTCAACTATGGGGAGGGGCACCTCCCACTAGACTATCTTCCAAGATGATGGGTTTG
The DNA here is from genome assembly GCA_028858755.1 of Ara ararauna. Classification (NCBI taxonomy): domain Eukaryota; kingdom Metazoa; phylum Chordata; class Aves; order Psittaciformes; family Psittacidae; genus Ara; species Ara ararauna. Next base: position 149,159,456 of record CM054376.1, read on the forward strand.
AAACTGTGCTTTCAGTTTATTTTATAATGCTGGTGTGATTTGGGGACAAGGATCAGATTAAAAACCACCCAGGTGTAATGTGTTATGTACGTATTTACATAGAGGACTGTTAGGTGTATACTTTTGTGATTCCAACAACGGAGGAAACTGTAAATTAGATACTGACCAGACCCTTGAGTGGAAATACCACAAGTGTTTGAAAATCTGAAAAGGACAGAGGTTAATAGTCAGCAAGTGCTATATTAGTACATATAACTGTTGTTTTTCTCTTCTGAGAAAATTTCGTAGTGCAACAAGACAATGTGGGGCATATGGTCAGAATAACAGACTGCTTATTCATAGCTGTGATGAATATGTTTATGTTACGCACTATACTTTTAAATCACACCCTTATCCTCCCTGGTTCCTGAAGACCCTGTAGGTTTCTGGCTGATCTCGTAGAATTTGTCTCCACTTGCCTTTTTTTGAATGTATGCTGCCAAGGGTATCTGGTTTTGGGTATGTGCTGGGTCTTCTATTGCTGATACCTCATCCTGCCTTATGCTAGTAAATTCAGGTATGTCAAGATACAGAAATAAGATTGTGAGGACATAATCTGGTGAAAACTGGTCTGTACCATCCAGCACTTTTATCAGATTGACTCCAAGACTGATCTCAGTGGTTACAGGGGTACAGAGACCGTTCCCAATAGGTCTTGCCTGTATCCTTCCTTTCTGAGAGGTTACTAAGTGTGCACCTTATACATTTTGGCCTCAGTGTTTGTACTGTTCCACCCTAAAGCTTTTTAATTTATTAATGTAGACATAGCCTAAGAGGTTTTAGTTCTCTTTAAGCATTATCTTCCAACCTTACCTTAGTCAGTTTTAATAGATGATAAAAATTACTGTAGAATTTGTATTGTAATCTACTTCTCGCTTAAGTCATCCTGTCCAAAGAATTGGTTTTCACAGTAAAAATTAAGAGGCGCTATTTTTTTTTTCCCCACTTCTTTATTGTATTTATAATATTTAACTCTTTTTTTTTTTTTTAATGTGTTCTGTACTTTTTTTTTTTTTTGTCTTTTGGTTCAATTTGTTAGCCACAACTTATCTGTATTTTTAGATAGGAGCATCTTGCCTATGACAAAGTCCTGACTCTGCAGGGTGCGGTATTGTCTGTATGTTTGCTGCTGAAAGGAGAAGAAAGCACTTTAATGTTTCTTTATGCCAAGGCTGGGTCTTCTGTCTGTCATTACATTAACTTGTTTTGTTACTTTTTTCTTTTTCCTTTTTTTTGATAAGTACAGTTAGTATGTTTCAGTAATCAGTCACAGCTGACGTTTGTGAAAGCTTGCAAGCTTTCAAAGACATGCCAGCTGAACAAGAAGGTGAATTTGTCCAATTTGTGCTGACATCCAGGAACTACTGCTTAGTAGAGATATTACATAATTAGCCAGAACTGTACTACTGGTGTTTGATGGTAAACATGAATGCTAGTTCTTGAAAACATTTTAAATTGTGAAGAACCAATGTTTTTAAAAGTTTGGGATTTGGGGTGTTTGGTTTTTTACATTTATGTATATAAGCTGTCCACATGCTCTAGAAACTTGAAATCTGAGCTGTGCAAATTACCTCCAAATTACTTAATAATTTTCATAATTTTAGCTGAGTAATACAGCTATATCTCACTAGTAATAATCAGATGTTGTGTGTGTTGTTTAATAATCAGGCAAATATAGTAACTGAAAAGAAGAAATAAAGAGCACTTGTTTGGAGGTTTTGGCATGATAATTTATAATCCTACAGAATCGTTTTCTCTTCCATACTAAAATTGTCCAGCTCAGACCTACAGGCACTGAACTGTGTTGTGGGGCAGCATGCTGAATTTTGAATTAATTGGCCCAATTAGACAAGAACTTCTTTCATATATTTAGGTCATCCTTCTGATCTGAAATAACTTACCTTATGTAGACTTCAGCTTGAGCCTGCAAGCAGTGTTTACTTTAAAGGCTGACTTTTTTAGTTGCTTGGAGAATTGCTAATGTGACTTGAGAGGTATGTATAAATTCTCACAAGTGTGTTCCTGGCTTTTGTTGGTTACCGATAGGTTTGTATGCTGTTTCCTTGAGATTATAATATTAGGGGCAGTGCTCATTAGGTCAGGTGATTTCAGAACTAGAGTTATCTGATTTTGAAAGCTAAATCTTGCCCAATATTGACTGATTTAGACTATTTAATCAGATTAAAGCTGAATGGTCCATAGAACAATGAAAGCTCTAAGGAAATGTATTTTACTCACATAATGAACTTCTCTGTTCTTTTCAAGGCTTAATGATGAAGCACGGAAACTGATTGCTGAATTAGGAAGCACATCTATTGCTAACCTTGGCTTTAGAGACAACTGGGTCTTCTGTGGTGGAAAAGGAATTAAGACTAAAAGTCCATTTGAACAGGTCTGTGATTCTATAACTTACTGGAATTTAACAGCTTACATTAATAAAGGTGTCGCATGTTTTATAAATACCATGCATTTGTTCAGGATGGATGTCTAATATTGCAGTAGTGGCACACAGGATTATTTTCAAATTTATTCTTTGAATAGCTTCCTCCTTTTAAATGTACACAGATTCTTTGGTGATTCACAAATAAGAAAAAAAATGTTACATAGGGTAGATCTTATTATCCCAATAACTAGATCGTTTATCTTTTTAATGAATCCAATTAAACTGAAGAATTCAAAACTTACTGCCTAATGCTTGTATTTTAGATGCACTGACAATGATGGTAGACCTCCATCAGATAAGTGATAGTCAAAGTGTTGGTGATAGTCAAACCTGTTTGCTTTGCTCTTCTGTCAAAAATTAATGATACCAGAGTGAAATTTGTGAAATAGAATGCGTTTCCACACTTTAGCTGTTACAGCTGAACATGTGCCATGGTTCTCTTTAATTACTGGTAAGATAGCTTTGCACTGGGAGAGTAAGGAAGGGACATTCTCTTGACAGCTTTACAAGAGAGTGGAAACTAGTGCAGGAGCAGTGGCAAACTCTTGGAGGCAGCAGTGTGTTACCTGACTGCAGATGGTGGCTTGGTGGAAAAATAAACCCCTAACTTTCAAAAAAGGCAAACATTCAAATTTAGATAATATTCTTTAAAAACTGACCATTTGTTTTGAGTGCCTTATACATTTAGTATCCTTATTTATTTTTTCTCTAGTGTTTCATGTTTTAATGCAGGTAGTCCTTTTCTTGCTTGTTTCTCTTCCTAAATAAACATCCATAATAAATCTAAGATATGTTTTCCCAGTATGGCTTCACTGTTTTTAGTATACACCTGTCTGGGCAAGTTACATGAAGTGGTGAATACTGATTGTTTTATTTGATACAAAGCACAAGAGTCTAATAGCGATGTCTTCTTTTTGTCCGTGGCTTGAAAATAAGTAAATAAAATGTCTTTTAAAGCTGTAAATTAAAGCAGAAGAATAAATGAGTTTGCATTAATGGTAGATTGATATTTTCTATTTATAGCATATAAAGAACAACAAGGACACAAACAAATATGAAGGCTGGCCAGAAGTTGTTGAGATGGAAGGCTGTATCCCTCAGAAGCAAGACTAAATGAAAACAAAGGAAGGGGAGAGAATCTGGAAGAAAATGCACTTTCTGCTATTATTAGGGAGAGGGCTATGAAGGAGACTGTACTGTAAATAATATTTTTAAAGCATGCAACCATCTTGTCGGTGTGTGCATGAGCACTGACATTTTGAATATTCGGATTATTTATTGCTAACACACTTAGAACATTTTGTAAATATGTCCAAATAAAAGAAACATTGAATCATTTCTATGCAGGTTTCTTAAAAGCACAGTATTTAGTTTTCCTGTGGTAAATAATATCGTGTAGATCAACTGGCTAAAATGGCATATGCGGATAATAAGCAGATCCTGACAAATATTGTACTGTCCTCTTAACAGAGTAATGTTGCTGTGAGTATGTAAGCTTTGTGGAATATTGTAGATTTTAGTGATAAGTTAATAAAGAGCTTTATTTTTTTTTTTTTATCCTCTGCCTCTTTAATGGCAGCATCACTTTCTATTAAAGCTGTTTGGTTATTCTAATACCAAGCTCTCCAGAAGCTTCTTTTGTAGACCCCTGTCAAAAACTGAATAATCAGCAAAGGAAGAATACATGAGTATAACACAGATATGCCTTGAGAAGCACAATATAAAATATTTTTATTAGGGGAAGAACAGAAGTAAATATGTAAATAGTGTGCATGATAGCAGCTTGGAAGGATCTGTACTTTACTTCAAAATGTTTGCTTCTAGTGGGTGTTGTTGCAGGTACGCAATTATGTGCACCTTTACCACCTGTGTTACAATTAATGTGATCTGAGGCAATTTGTCCTTACAGTGAGATGTTTGAGAAAGCATTGTGTCTTGGGTTGTGTGACATTTCAACTTAACTGACAATGTTTCCTTCATCATTTTTGTTCTTCTTTTTAATGGAAAATATTGACCAAGTTGAAGTGGCCTTATTCTTTAGCTTGTACCACAGCTGTGAGGGAACACTGCTTGCTTTGGAAATTTCTGTTTTAAGTAGGGCCAGCTTGAACTTTTCCTGAAACTGGGTTAGTGTGATGTAACTGATGGTGTCAGTATTCACAAAATAGGGGCTGGCAGAAAATTGGGTGTACTCTCTTGGAGCTTTATGTTGTGAGTTCTTGTTTAATCTTCACAAACTTCTAGCTAGTACTGTGGGGCAAAAGGCACAAAAGATTTTTGAGGAACCTACAGTGTGAGTTGAGCAGAGCGACTTTCAAAATACTATTATTGTTGATGTCTTCCAAGGCAATTCTGTGCACTAAGAATTTCAAGCAATATTGGGAATTACCTTGTGAGTCAAATAAATAACCTGTGATACCAGAATAATACTGGATTCAGAGTTCTGTATGTTTAGCTTGTTAAATAATGTGGTTTTCCCTCAAGTTTATGTAGAACAGCAATAAACTGCACCTTATACAGTGAAACTGCTTTTGTTAAATCTCTCAGATTTTTTTGTGTAGGAGGACATGTCAAAACAATGTATCTGCTTTTCTCAAAGTCAGCCCCTCTGTTCTTATCTATTGGAAAATAACTTCTATTTCATAACGTTAGGCTATTATGGAAAACAGTTTAAATCCTGGAATTGTCACAGAAATACCATTTTGTTTGGTGTGTATGCCAGTATTGGTTACGCTGCTATCCAGAATAGTATCAAGATTTTGAAGTTACTTGGCAGGGACTTAAGAGAGAAAACCCCACATTTGTCTGCATTAACAGTTTCTGTGGACTATTCTTGCCTTCATTCTTTTGGTTTTGTGTGCCAATGAATATTTCATCTTTCATCAAATTAAAAGGTTTACATTTCCTCTACAAAATTAAATGGCGAGGGAATAAGACTAAAGGCAGACCTCTTTTAGCCCTTGTAGCTTTTAAATTTGTGCCTTTTTTTTTTTAGTGTAAATTAGATATATTATACCTGTCACCCTGTGACAGGTTATGTTATACCTGTGACAGGTATAAAGTCACAAACCTATCGCAGAACTTGTAAACAGATTTTTAAGCAATAACATAGTAGGATTACTTTCATGACTTCTTAGATAACTTGATTCTTGTGATTTTTGAGGGAAGTTTTCTTATTCTCAAACCCATATCCTCACATCGTTATCATGTCACATTTCATGAGACTTTCCAAGTAAAATAAAAAACTTCCACTGAAGCGGGCATGCAATGAGCTCTGCTTGCTCTAGTTCACCATCATGGTCTGTTGACTTGCCACAACATTTGGTCATGCCAACTCTTCTCTTATGCCTTGAGCAGGCTAGTCCCAATATCCCCCTGCTGAAGAAAACATTCTGATGCTTACTCTTCAGAAGCGAGACTTGCCAATTACCTGCATTTAATTTGACTCTTCTGACCTCCCTGATCTCTCCCACAGCTGGTCCTAGGAAGCAGTCAGTTGAAAAGATGAAGACATTTTGTACGGGTAGCTTTATGTGGGAGTACCCATGCGTGACAAGGCTCCAGGATGTGTATTTTCCTATGCAAGACAATGGGAGCGTTTGCAGCATCTTGCAGGATTGTTGAGAACAGAGCAATGAGGAAGGAAGGATAAAGAGTGGGGGGGATGTTTACCTCAAAAAGTGCAGTTGTGAGAATTGGGGGAAGACACAAGAAGGGTATAACTTGATTTTCACTGAGGAGAACCTAGCTGGGATGCATGCCACCTGAAAACTTCATTGTAAACGAGGGCTCTCAATTGCTGTACTAGTGTTGCTTCATATGGATAAGAGGAGTCTTAAGAAAGAAGCTGTGGCAGAGGCCTCTACCTTGACATACCCCCTGCATCTTTCCTACTGTCTTTCATGATCAAACTTTGTATTTTCTATGCCTCTGGAAACAGCAGAGCCTTTTACAGTTTTAGTTTACCAACTGCTAGTTTGAAAAAAGCTTCCTTTTTGTCAGCATGTTTTGCTTTCCAGGTATCTTACTGTGGCACTAAATTCCCTTGAACATTGGCATGACTACTAAATGCTTGATGTGTATGTAATGTCTCCTAAACTGTTTGGATTTTCTTCAGTCTGAGTGTTTTTCAGGAATGAGTATATTAATAAATAGAGGCCAGGTGGATAGCTTCAGGAGGGGAAATAAAATAATACTGCCACCATTAAGTGTTGACTGACTTAACCTGTGTAAGGGTAGGAAGTGCTTTAGTTCCTCCCTCAGCTGACTTGGGTCATGGCTAAGGTGGATACCGAGCATGGGACTTTTTACTGATGAAATCCAACTTAGCATTATGTCTGTCAGGCCAGGCTAAAGCTATTCCCTAGCTTAATACAAGGGGCCTGGCTAAGAAAATTGAATAAGAGACCAGGAAGGCTGGATGGGAACTTTGAGGTCGAAGTAGGAAGGTACAAGAACAGCTCTCAGCCCCTTCCAGTGCTGCTACAAGGTGTCAGTGGTTCCTGAGGCTGAACTAGGGACATGAGGGACTCTGCTTCTCACTCTCTGAGCAATGTGCCAAAAGGGCACAAACATCTTGTCTCATCCATCTCCTGCTGCTATCTCCTTGGAGGTGAAAAAGTGAACTATAGCAAATGAGAATGTGCTCTACTTGAGATGTTTCATTACATTCTGATTATCTTAGTATTAGCTTAAACCCACAATCAGTTCCTCCTTACTGCTCCTGTAGTCAGCACTTTCGGCCTTACAAACAAGACCTAATGCATCCTTCACAGTCTCAGGTTAAACCAGGTTCCTCAGATATCATGCTTAACTACCCCTCTAGGTAGGTTGCATCATGTACCATCCAAGCTTCTTTGCTGAAAATTGTGGATTACTTTTTTTGCAAGTTAAAAATTGATGATTCTCCTCTTAGATGTTTTTTGCATTCTTCCTCCCCCTATCTTTTCCTTTCTAGAATATGCAACACAGTGCCTTTAATCTTGCATGCATCCTTTTTAAGTCGCTCTAATCTGTAACCACCCATTCCCTCAAAAAGTTCTATTCCTTTTTTAGGGTGGTGTCCGTAGCAGGATATAGCTACCTCATTGACATGAAAAAAGGCACTCCCAGATGAGAAAGAATCATGTCTCCCTCTTGAGCTTGGTGGATGGCAGTGGAAGGGAGTGCTGTCTTCTGTGGAATGTAGTCTGCAAATGTTTTTTCCTACCAAATTCCATAGCAATCCTCTTTGAATAATTATCTTTCTCAGCCTTAAATATTTCAGCATTGTCTTTATCAGCACAGCCTCATGTTCCCAGATGTTGGCATCTGAATCATCTTTCCCATTGGAAAACTTGGTGGATAATATCTTGATCTCTGGCTTTTATATCTCAGCCCGAACACACAATGTATGTAACTACATCTTGTGTTAATTTTTGTAGTGTATTAGTAGATAAAATGAGCATTGTATGTTTATTATCCTTTAAAGTATGTAGAAGTGAAAACTTTCAGGGCTTTAGAGTATATATGGAGAGAGGTAGGGATCAATATAAAGCACTGTAATAGTCTAGTTGCATTGTCTACTGTGTAAAATGCACAGAAATCATCCTCTGGGAATTTGTTGATCCTTGGAGGAGCCCAAAGCAGCTGGTTAATGCTGTTCCTCTTGTTGATCTTGCACTACAATGCAAGAGGTTCAGAGATATTTCTTAGCGTTGCAACTATCAGACAATCAGCAGATGAAAAAAACCAAAATAAAAACCACCGAACCCAAATAACCCAACATGGTTATTTAAGTGCTTAAGCTTCTATTATCCCAAATGCAGTCTCAGCGGAATACTGTTCCATCTTTCCTTTGTGCAGTTTAGTCCTCAGTGACCAGAAGTAAGGAGGGCTTTTTAAAGAGGTTACTTTCAGTTGTACTGCCATTAATCACTGATCAATGGAAAATGTGCCTGTCCTGCAGCATCAGTCCTTCCTTCTGTACATGGCCTGCTTGTTTTCCTGAGAGGGCTCCTGTGTTAGCACATTTTGAGGGATCATAAAACTTCTACAGGAGGTGATTGTAGCATTGGATAATCCCAAAAGTTGGGTTCTGCCTAGATCTCTTGTATAGAAATCACTAAAATGGGTTTTATTTCACTAGCTGCTTTGTTTGCAGAACTGTCAAACACTCTCCATTCATGCTGCTTGGGTTTTTGTTTTGTTGGTTTATGTTAAAAACCTGGAGTTTTCAATGCACATGAAGTGTGAAACCATAGAATCATAGTTGACACTGGCACTGATGCTGACACTGGCAGCACAAAGAGCTCAAAGAGTTACTACTCCTGGTCACCTCTCTGAGTTCTTGCTGCCATGGCCGCAGTTTGCTGCTCCAAACTGAGCCAGATCTATTAGTTTGAGGAGTATTTCTGTGAACCATGTTGTTAAACCAATCCACGGGTGGTGTCAGGGCAAGGAGTAGAGAGCCTGAGCGCCCCTCTCAACCAGCCTGATACTACAGCCTGGAGCTAAAGAATCAGCAAGTATAAAACTTAACCACTTAGCTCTCTAAGTTTCAGGTAACTTCTGAGTTTATCCCGTTGGCATAATCAGCAATGACTAGCCAGAATTGTATTTAAAAACCTAAATAGCCCATCTGAAACTGGAATTGAATAGTGTCTTGCTGTTGTGTTCCTCTGCACACTGGTTCTCCTAATGATATATAGGTCCTCCAAAAACTCATTATGTTTAACATCAAAATATTATTTAGCACATACTGAGACACAATAGAGAGTCAAATTAATTTCTTAGATTATGGGGCAGATCGGTCCATGCAAAAGAATGGGACATTGTTTCAGCTGTTAGCTGCTTTTGTGCTAATGACACGAGGCACAATGTACCTTTCAGCAAAGGGAATAAATCATCATCCACATAAATAACACTGCAGTCTTGTTTTAACCCCTAGTAGGGTGTCAAACTTTTTTCTATAGAAAACAGAAATGCTTGTGAAATGTGTTTCACTATGTTCCACAAAAAAATGCAAAATTTCAGGGCTTAGGGGAAAATGATTTTAAAAATCTTACCCAATCAGAAGTTTCAGTGTTTTAATTATGCATCCTGCCGGATGCACACTTTCAATCATAGAATCATAGAATTGGTAGGGTTGGAAAGGACCTTAAGATCATCTAGTTCCAACTCCCCTGCCATTGGCAGGGACATCTCACACTAAACCATGCCACCCAAGGCTCTCTCCAGGCTGACCTTGAACACTGCCAGGAATGGAGCATTCCCAGCTTCCCTGGGAAACCCATTCCAGTGCCTCACCACCCTTACAGTAAAGAATTTCTTCCTCATATCCAATCTAAACTTCCCCTGTTTAAGTTTGAACGCGTTACCCCTTGTCCTCTCACTACAGTCCCTTATGAAGACTCCCTCCCCAGCATCTCTATAGGCCCCCTTCAGGTATTAGAAGGCTGCTATGAAGTCTCCATGCAGCCTTCTCTTCTCCAGGCTGAACAGCCCCAACTTTCTCAGCCTATTTTCATACGAGAGGTGCTCCAGTCCCCTGATCATCCTCGTGGCCCTTCTCTGGACTTGTTCCAAGAGTTTTATGTCCTTTTTTTGTTGAGGGCACCAGAACTGCACACAATACTCCAAGTGAGGTCTCACGAGAGCAGAGTAGAGGGGCAGTATCACCTCCCTCAACCTGCTGGTCACGCTCCTTTTGATGCGGCCCAGGATATGGTTGGCTTTCTGGGCTGCAAGTGCACACTGCTGACTCATGTTCATTTTCTCATCGACCAAAACCCCCAAGTCCTTCTCTGCATGGCTGCTCTGAATCTCTTCTCTGCCCAGCCTGGAGCTGTGCCTGGGATTGCTCCGACCTGGGTGTAGGACCTTGCACTTGGCATGGTTAAACTTCATCAGGTTGGCATCAGCCCACCTCACAAGCGTGTCAAGGTTCCTCTGGATGGCATTCCTTCCCTCCAGCATATCAACTGAACCACACAGCTTAGTGTCATTGGCAAACTTGCTGAGGGCACACTCAATCCCACTGTCCATGCCATCGACAAAGATGTTGAACAAGACCGGTCCCAACACCCATCCCTGAGGGACACCACTCGTTCCTGGTCTCCAGCTGGACATTGAGCCATTGAGCACTACTCTTTGCGTGCGGCCATCCAGCCAGTTCTTTATCCACTGAGTGGTCCACCTATCAAATTGATGTCTCTCCAACTTAGAGACAAGGATGTCATGTGAGACAGTGTCAAATGCTTTGCACAAGTCCAGGTAGATGACATCAACTGCTCTACCCCTGTCCCTCAGTTCTGTAGCCCCATCATAGAAGGCCAGCAGATTGGTCAGGCAGGATTTCCCCTTAGTGAAGCCATGTCACCAAGCACCTTGTTGTTTTTCATGTGCCTCAGCATGCCTTCCAGGAGAATCCGCTCCAAGATTTTGCCAGGCACAGAGGTGAGACTGACTGGTCTGTAGTTCCCCAGCTCATCCATTTTCCCCTCCTTGAAAATGAGGGTTATATTTCCCTTTTTCCAGTCATCGGGAACTTCACCCGACTGCCATGATTTTTCAAATATGATGGACAGTGGCTTAGCAACTTCATTTGCCAGCTCCTTCAGGACCCATGGATGGATTTCACTTGATACAAGAAAATAACAACTGGATTTCCTTGAAGTAACAAGGAAAAAGAGCTTCTCATTTGAAATTACTCTGTATAGTCATAAACATAGCCAGGCTAAGAGGAAAATGAAATGGCCAAACCCTGAGATGGGCTCTCATCTTTTAGCCTGTGATGAACTGTACTCATGCTTGCAGGCTCAGGTTCGGTAGGATTCACAAGGCATGTGACCCTATGCTGTATTGAGCCTTTCTTTCCCCAGTTCAATTAGTGCATCTAAACTCCCTATCTGTGTCTGCTGTAACTCTCCTAGATACTTTATTTGTTACATCTCTTTGCTGTGCAAACAAAGTGATAGCTCCCCTCCACTCAAGGCCATCCATTTACAGCCAGCCCTGGCATCCAAATTCCTGCCTTGGCCAGAGGGATTACCAGTCTGTGTTATTTGCTAGCTGGGAAATAAGTTGCGGTCTCATGTTCATATCTGCCATTGTACTTTCAGCGCTGATACAGAGCTGATACAGCAGGCATAGAAGTTTAATTCCCATTTCATTCTTCACTGAGTAAACCATTAGTTATTTAACAGATCTACCTGTGGAATTACACAGTTGTCAATTCAGTGTAACAGCAGACTCTGGGACAGGCATGGGTATTTTAGCAGTAATTACCTGCAGCATTAATGTGGAGTTCACAGGCACTATATACCCTTCAGGATGAATTTATCATTTGTATGTGGGGAAAAATCATGTTTGACTCCCAGAAATAGAGACAACAGGAGCCCATGTTTAGGAAATGGAATTGCAGTCAGCTGATTATTTTACTCTTTGCCTATCCTTGAAAACTCTGATGGGCTCCACAGCAGGACTTGCCCAGTAGTCACGACTTGGATTGTCCTAACCACTCAATCACAGTTTTCAAATATATGTAGGCTGAGAAAGAAATGCAGGTGACCATGTAGCCAAAGCACTAGGCTGACCATCAGGAGACCTGGCTGTTGTAATTTTATTTAAGCCTAGATCTGCCACTGCTTTTGCAAGTGCCTTTGAGCAAGCCATTTCTTCCCAGCTTCCCATTTATAGTCAGAATACTACTAATACTGCTACCCTCCTTGGGAATGCTCATTGGACGTATGGGTGTGAAGCCCTGATTCTCAGTGAGGTATTGTTAGCTATCGTCTGCCTGTGCCTAACTAACAGTAAAAATTGTGAAAGTGTGTATATTCCTAAAAACTGCTATTGCAAATCCTTGCATGAAAGGGAAAATAAAGACATGATACCTCATTCACTATTGCTATTGCTGGTGGATCTGGGCATTCCAGGTCACCTGGCAGCACAGATGGGATACTGTCAGGAGAGGATTCACAATTAGCATTTTTGGCAGGCTATCTAAAACAAATAATAACATTTATTCCACTCTAATACTTGCTGATATTCCACCCTGTGTGGTAGCTACCATAAGTTAGAGGCCTCAGACAAAAGGCACCTCCTTTGGCATGAACGCTGCCACAGTGGGATGATCCTTTTACATGTTTTTAATAACTTTGGAGCAGCAGTGAGTTGGTGTAGATTCAGCACTGTATACAACCCAGCCTTGATGGTTTTGACCTATGAGGAACTGCCCTAAAGTGAAGTTTGCTGTCTTGTGAAACCTCATCCTTCACTGAAATCAGGCGCCTCAGCTCCATCGGAAACCTCAGTCAAAGTGATGTCCTTTTAACATCATTTCATCTGAGTGACCAGCATTAATTGTTGCTGTTTACTTTACACATACATTTCACATACTTGTCATTCACCAAAAAGTGCTGCCCAGCACAGAGGCATTTTGACAGCACTGGAGGCTACACATCCATTTACTACACATCCTTTGACAAGGGATCTCCACCAGGCAGGGACAAGATGGTGTTCTTCAGGGGCTGATGCATGCACAGATAAACTGGCACGTCGATAAACTGACCAGCTGCATTCCTGCAGTAACTCCTCTCAGTATGTCAGCACTTTGGTCAACAACACAACTTTGCTCTTAAAACATGCAGCCAGTGCACATATATTTCTGTTTTCAAAATAGCAAACATCACTTTCACTTTCAGAAGACATTACAATTATCCTTTCTTCAAAAAGTAAACTTGTGGCATTTTTCATAGGTTTGCTACTTTTCACAAACTGCTGCTTTGCACACAAAAGGGCAGTGTGAGGGAATGGGACTGAGATAAGACCTCTCTCCCACTCAAACTGTGGATTTCTTTCCATTTTTTTCTAATCTCACTTGCTCAGATAAGCACACACATAGCTACCTTCAAACAGAAAGGATGTATTATTGCAAAGCTATAAAAGAGTATTATAAGACTATGTTTTAAAAGGGTGGAAAAAAATCCACCCTATTAAACTGAGTGAAATTCATCCTAGTGCCATATGCCCACAAGAGTAGCTGAACCACATATGCCATATGTAGGCTCCTTTTTGAAAGCAGAGGCACGCTATCTTACAGATGGCTCTCCCTCTCTTTCTCACCCAAGGAAAGCTTTTCCAGAGTGGAATAAATACTGCAATAGATATCAGCTAATTTCTTTATCCTTGTGATGCTACTACAAAACTACGTTCATATCCTGATCCCATCCAGTATTGCTTTTACAGATGCTGCCTATCCAGAACTAGCTGTATGGATGCGATTTAGATCAAGCATCAATCTCAGCTGTGACAGGTAAAGAGAGGGGCTCATGCTCCATTCTCCCCAGGGCACTCAGCTCTGTTTCTGCTTCCCCCTGCAAACCCTTGATGTTAGTGGAGCAGAAGAGTGACCAGCAGCCCCTCGCACCACATGCACTTGCTTTCACCAGTGCTCTGCCCTCAGTGCAGAAAGGGTAATGCCACCTCCCATGAAATAGCTTTCTTCAGCTCCTCCTGCTGCTGCCAGTGAAGGTCTAACCCATTACCTTGTTTCCTCAGTCACTGTAGCTTTTGTAAACGTGGTGGGTTGCCACTTCTCTTCATTGTCTTTTGTCATCTTTTAAAAAAATAAACTTTCCCCTCACAAAACCAGAAAAAAAGTCTTTTATTTATAACATTCATGAACAAAAAGATTTTTTTTAAGTAGATGACATCTCAAAAACAATGCAGCACCAAAAACTGGATAGCCAAGTAGGCAAGGGGCATCCTGACTGCACTGGCTGCTTCGCAACTCCCATGTTTCCCCTTCAAATCCACGGAAATAGCCTGCTGAGTTTTTTCTCCTGGGCAAATGCCTGAAGCTGACCTTAGGCCCAGGAGTCCAGGACCATTTTCTCCCCATTTCTTACCCTGCCAGAAGTTAAGGCGTACCAAGAAGTACACTGGCGATTTTCCTTACTTTACAGATGAGGCACGGGAGAATCTTTAGGTCTGATAAAAGCTAAGGTAGCTTTGAGATACACATTGAGGCAGCTTCAAGAGGTCTTTGGTCTCCAGACTAAACTCCTAGTGGCTGGTTCCTGCTGGAGCCCCATACAACAAAATGGTGGAGACCTCAACACTGAACTCAATGGACATATGCCTAGGAGCAGTCTCACGTAGGGCACAGAGGCACTTACCTCTGCCAGCAATTTGATGTAAGGCAGATTCAGAAAGAGTGAGAGGTGGTATCTACAACACCTTCGTATCACCAGTAACCAGGAGCATGTCCCATCTATTCTGCTGATAGGTGCTGTGGCACAGCCTCTGGGTTTACTTTTATTGATAAGAGATGGGAACAGCCTTGGCTCATAAGTTTCTTCAGGGTCTCCCATCAGGATGTGTCCTCCCCATCTAAGTTTTCACAGGGAGGGTGTTAAATCTTCCTGTGACAATAACTGGCACACTGAGCACCCTTCCCATAGACAGCAGCAGATTTTGTGTCCTCAGCACGATTATCTATCTTGCTAGGTCAATGGAGACAGACTGGCCAAATGTGGGGGGGAAGGTCCAAAAAGAACCAGCAGATAAAGAATTTTGGTTGCTGAACTGATGTTCCTAAGGCACTCCACATAAGGCAATGAAGTGACCACAACACAGTAGATTTTGTTTGCTTCTTCCTGACCTATACATCCATTAAAGAGTGACAGGGAATCTGGTCACCATCTTTCATAGGAAAATAATTGGCAATTAGGAAAGTAATTCCACAAAGCAACTTTGAAAGTCTCAACTAAGATGTCTGAGATGATTTCCTTCTAAGAACTGTTAGTGTAGAAAAAGCTCAGGGACTGTAGACCCTTGCAAGTCCCCCTGATGTCAGTGAGAGTTCTGCACTTACCACTAGAGCTGGGATTTCACTGCTTGTAAAGTGGATTTAAATGAATAAAAACAGTATACAGAGTATTAACTGATCATTTAGAAAATCATAGTAAGTGTTTCTCATCAGTGTGCATTAACTACAATAATTATAAATACCCTGATGGTGAAAAAAGAGTATTTACGTAATTTGCTGACTAATTTCCCCCTTGCACATGCAATTAAAAATCACTTAAAGGCTACTATAATAGTAACAAATATCTAACCAACAAATGTCAAAGGCTGTAGTCTTATCACATTAGTTTTGGAAACCTTTTACATAACTTGCATAATTTAAATATTTACAAAATATAAACTTTGTCTTATCAAAAATAGGTCTTTGCACATTTAAACAACAGAAATCCTTTCACATGATGCTCTTTAAACCTGGCATTAAATCATTGCATAAAAATAAACAACCTTTCACAGCTGTAAAATGAAGTTGAGACAACATACGGAAGGGGAGAAAATGTTATCCATGACAGTTTAAGTATTTTAGTGGTGTGAGTCAATTCGTGAAATACATTGTGTATTGAACTTACTTAGGGTGCAAACTAATGAGAAGCTCTAGCATCGGGTCTTATAAGAGAAAGTAATGCTTAGAAAACCATTTCACTTTATAGCAGATTTCTTTGGGATAAATCTCACACGGTTATTTGTGAAGATGATGGCGAACTACAAGCGAGATGGTTGAACATGGCAGGTTGTTGCATCAGTTCAACAGCAGGCAACAACCGACTGACTCACAAATGGTGTGTTCAGATACTGAGGAAATGCCTGCAAAGGATTTTATTTCCTTTAAATACCAAACCGCATTTCTGGCCATCCTCAGACCTGTCTTTGTCCATTTGAAAGACAACCTATGAAAAATCCCAAGGAACACCATCCATGTTCCTCAAGCTGTGCTCCAGCCCCTCTACTCTGGACACAGCTTGCTCCATGTCGGTGGACCCTCCCCCTCTACACAGGCAGTGCCTGCCTCTTGGCAGTCATGCATGTTTCCCAATGCCAGATGGTTTCCTGCATATTATGCAGAAGACAGCTTTCTGAACAGTTGCAAAGCAAAGGTTTTATGGTCAACAGCAGAACATTTCCCCTATCTTTGCATTTCTCTCTAAAGCCTGCAGAAATGAACCATCTGGTGGGTCCATCTAGCCCCAGTTTTAAAAATACGGACATAAGGACACCACCCAAGTCTTGGAAGGCAGACGCAGGGACTGTGAGAATGAAGACCTTGGGTCCACTGTAGGAGAGGAGCTGGTTCGAGATCATCTTAGGAACCTGAACGCATACAAGTCCATGGGACCTGATGAAATCCATCCATGGGTCCTGAAGGAGCTGGCAAATGAAGTTGCTAAGCCACTGTCCATCATATTTTAAAAAATCATGGCAGTCAGGTGAAGTTCCCAATGACTGGAAAAAGGGAAATATAACCCCCATTTTCAAGAAGGGGAAAATGGAGGAGCCGGGGAACTACAGACCAGTCAGCCTCACTTCTGTGCCTGGCAAAATCTTGGAGCGAATTCTCCTGGAAGGCATGCTGAGACACATGAAAAACAACAGAGTGCTTTGTAACAGGTTGGTGACATGGCTTCACTAAGGGGAAATCCTGCCTGACCAATCTGCTGGCCTTCTATGAGGGGGCTACAGAACTGAGGGACAGGGGTAGAGCAGTTGATGTCATCTACCTGGACTTGTGCAAAGCATTTGACACTGTCTCACATGACATCCTTGTCTCTAAGTTGGAGAGACATCAATTTGATAGGTGGACCACTCAGTGGATAAAGAACTGGCTGGATGGCCGCACGCAAAGAGTAGTGCTCAATGGCTCAATGTCCAGCTGGAGACCAGGAACGAGTGGTGTCCCTCAGGGATGGGTGTTGGGACCAGTCTTGTTCAACATCTTTGTCGGTGGCATGGACAGTGGGATAGAGTGCGCCCTCAGCAAGCTTGCCGATGACACCAAGCTGTGTGGTTCAGTCAACACGCTGGAGGGAAGGAATGCCATCCAGAGGGACCTTGACATGCTTGTGAGGTGGGCTGATGCCAACCTGATGAAGTTTAACCATGACAAGTGCAAGGTCCTACACCTGGGTCAGAGCAATCCCAGGCATAGCTCCAGGTTGGGCAGAGAAGAGATTCAGAGCAGCCATGCAGAGAAGGACTTGGGGGTTTTGGTCGATGACAAAATGAACATAAGCCGGCAGCAGTGTGCACTTGCAGCCCAGAAAGCCAGCTGTATCCTGGGCTGCATCAAGGGGAGCATGACCAGCAGGTCGAGGGAGGTGATCCTGCCCCTCTACCCTGCTCTCGTGAGACCTCACTTGGAGTATTGTGTGCAGTTCTGGTGTCCTCAACATAAAAAGGACATAAAACTGTTGGAAGAAGTCCAGAGGAGAGCCACGAGGATGATCAGGGGACTGGAGCACCTCTCTTATGAAAATAGGCTGAGAAAGTTGGGGCTTTTCAGCCTGGAGAAGAGAAGGCTGCACAGAGACCTCATAGCAGCCTTCCAGTATCTGAAGGGGGCCTATAGGGATGCTGGGGTGGGACTCTTCATGAGGGACTGTAGTAAGAGGACAAGGGGTAACGGGTTCAAACTTAAACAGGGGAAGTTTAGATTGGATATGAGGAAGAAATTCTTTCCTGTAAGGGTGGTGAGGCACTGGAATGGGTTTCCCAGGGAAGTTGGGAATGCTCCATCCCTGGCGGTGTTCAAGGACAGAGCCTTGGGTGGCATGGTTTAGTGTGAGGTGTCCCTGCCCCTGGCAGGGGGGTTGGAACTAGATGATCTTAAGGTCCTTTCCAACCCTACCTATTCTATGATTCTATGATATTTTACATACACATATATCTTACACACCCTCCTACCCTTCAGTCTCTGACTAACAAGAACTTGAGTTTTCTCCACTGTACCTACCGACTTACATGGATCTTCAGGACATTGTGGCTATTAAAGACTTGGAAAGTTCAGTGTCTGTCCCTGCTTATGGAGTTACATGTTCAAATGTATCATCAGGAGTCCTTTTTTGTTGTTTTAGCTGTACCTGTGTGCAGGCTGCTGTTCTCTCGGTTGCTCTGCATATGCCAAATGCTTGGGCTACCTATTGCTTGGTAATACCCATTCCCCCTGAGGCTGATCCTCTTGCAATTCTACATGGCAAGAGTAATTGCTGCCCGTGCGGCAGCTGTGTGTACCAAACAGTACAGGATGGTCGGTGTGTTCTCTGTACTTATTTGCAGGTGTGTACATCGGTCATGGTCTCGCATCTCCGGCAGCGCACGTAGCAGCACCACACAAACTTGCACTCACACCTCTCCACATGCCTGACAACATGGGTGTTGTACCCACGCCCACAGCAGAGCAGGTTGCAGCCCTCAGGTCCCTCTGAGGTGCGGTTACATTCCCTTCCCTGAGTTCCAGGGATCCCCAGTTTTTGGTCTTCGACACAGTAGTTGGGTGATTTGTTCACATACAGCAGGTCTTCTTTCCCAATTGGTATTTTTCGTTGGCTCTTCTCTTTCCTGCGTAGCTTTTTTTTCAGTCTGTCTGATATTTGTATGCTGTTTTCATACTTATCCTTTAAAAAACGGCCAATCTTTTCAAAGGAGGACATTGTTTTCCAACAAGTTTTCACAGCACAGGACCCAGAAACACCATGACAACGGCAATCCACTGACATCAGTTTTGCTACAGCCTGAAAGCAAAACAGAGAACGACATTTGGATGTGGTCCTTTGTTCATTAGGAATACTGCCTGACATCAATAACACAGAGGTCTCAAAGTATTACAGCTGCCATTGCCATTTCAGTGACGGAGAAGCCAGAGCACAGGAGGATACATGTTAGAAATCAGATTTCCAACTCCAAAACCCCACTATGAGAAGCCTGATCTTCAGAAGTGATCTACATTTGCACTTTGCAATGGCAATTACATAGCAATATCAAATCATAATAATAAAAGCTTGTATTTCTGGCTGGCTTTTCATTCTGGAGGCTCCTAAATACCTGAAGCTACATGTCCTGTGTCACTCCTCCCACTGCTGGAATGCAAACAGCCCTTATGGCGAATAGCAGGAGGGGGAGCAGGATAGGGCAGGTAACGGCACTGTTCCTATGTTGGAAAACATTTACTGGGCAGGTCTATGCCATCATTTAAGGGTGCCTTGCAGCTGCCATCAAGATCACTAAACATTCACAACACAGTATGCAACTAAGGCCAGGGGAATGGCTTGAGGTTGCACAAGTGTGTGACCAGTGTGGCTCAGCATCCAAAGCAGTGCAGCATACAGGCTGCAGGCTCCTCAGGGCAGACCTGTGTTGGAATAGCAGGAGAATGCCCACATCTCTGAGCTTCATAGGAAGTCTATCAAAGCAGCCACTATAGTGCAGCAGAGGTGTCCTGAACTCAGTATTCTGGAGTAAATCTCAGATGCTTCTCACTTACAGGATGAAGTTCTGATCCTGTAATATAAGCATACTAGTACTATCATGGGTTTCTAGTGTTTCCAGTTGAATAATGGCTCCATTTAACACCATTTGATATTCACACTACTATCATAATAGCAGTCATAATATCATAAGTAGTCAATAGTAGTCATAATATCATAGTATCATAATACTACTATTCATTCATACTACTTTCATAACTTCCAGTGTTTTAGCAAGATTTCCACAGTTATTACCAACATTAAAATACCCTGACATGGGCTATTTTTCTATGCCCAAGCAAAAGTAAACACTGGGCTGAACAGTAACTGGGAATCTGCAGCCTGCATTAAGCTTTTGCAACACACAAGAATTTTGGCTCAGTTTATAGAAGACCCGGCCTCAAAGAACTGGAATCTGTAAACAAGCAGTAACTTTCTTTATCTGGGACTGCAACTCGAATAGTCAGCAGACAATCAGTATACTTCCCTCTAGAATATCTAATAGTCGTAACATTATTCAATTAGGCTTGTGACACATCTCACATTAGAGTTTGTAAAAGTGCACAGAAAAATGGTTACTTGCACAGATACAGCACAAGGACAAGGTACCATAATTTTTGCTTTGTTTTACCTTTCCATTAACATACTCTCTGGAGCCATCCTATAGACTCATATGAGCCGTCGGTTAATGGTGTGGAAAGCCCATGTTACCATCTTCCATTTTACTAACATTTCCACCTCTCCCCACTCCCCCGCCCCATATTTAATCTCCACAATCGAGACAATTTGGAAATGTAACCAAAAGTGTGAATTTTGATTTAACTTACACAATTTTATCTTGAATCTTCTCATGCAGAAAGGCCAATGCAGATTGAAATTATTCTTCTGTGGAGGAGCAAGTATTTCCCAAAAAATGGGGAAGATACCACCCCCTCCCTCCCAACTTCATGATGTTTATTAAATTTCACCCTAAACCTTCACTTATCCCACAGTCCCCACAAATATTAACTGAGGTCAATCTCTGTCTTTGTCAAACTGTCCGAGGGAAGGAAAAAAGCAGAAGACGAATCTACCTAAGACCCTCCTCTATTTTCACCTGAGAAAGTAGTTTCATTTGCCTGTTCCTAAGTCTTGATTCTTCAGTGAGATCAGAGCCCTGAAATCCTACTGAGTTCTACTGACCTTATTCAGGACCAGAAATAAACTCAAGCCAGGCTGCTTATTTGTAGCTCAGGCAGCACAAATGCAAAAGTTTCAGAGCTAGTCAGGGCATGGAGCAGATAAAATGAGCAGTTTCTATCCTGTGTGTTAAATTGGCACTTTTCATCATGGGAAATGTGGTCTCTGAAGTTTGGGATGAGTCCAATGTGGTTAAATCCATTGATTACAGTGGGAGCAGAAGCCTCCTGACACGTTCTGCCTCAAAGATATTGACACAAGCCCGAATTGGTATTTGCATATAACTCACAAATGTTATTAAAAACATACATGACCAAAGTGCTTAAAGTCACATCTTTCTTTGGTGAGTGAACAGGACCTATTTGTTGGTGGAGGTTACTACAGAAGCCAAAAAAAGGCATTGAAAGAACCATTATCAACACAGAACAGGTGTATGCCCTGAGCTAGAACAGCCATTAGCCTTTGCAAAATCAACCTGGTGAAGTGATACACCAGTACAGGAGGTATTTCCATACGCTGTAGATTGCTTTTGGGATTGGTGACTTTTCCCTATCCTGGAAAAAACATAATAACATTGCAAAAAGCAGATCATCACCTCAGAGCACGCACAGATTCTTTAAGTGGCAAATCAATTGGCTGTATTTCTTTTAGACACCTATCTTCTCTCCTTCCCAGGCTAGTTTCTTTTTAACAGACAGACTTGACCTTGTGCTTGTTTCTCAAGTATCTATTAATAATCTCAAGAATCTATCAATAAGGAAATCACTGGGTAGTCAGAATATGCACCATTAAGACTGTCAGTGACTGAGGCAGACAAGAATTTGAGATCCAAGGACAGAAAGTTTTTGTTAGAACATAGATAATCTAATAAAATGTCAAGGAAAAGAGAAACATATTAAAAAAAAATTATACATGGTCTAAAAACAGAAGTGATTTAATAGTATTTTCCAATTTCTAACAATTAGTTATTTATATAAAGGCAACTAACTAGAATCTCTGAGTAGTCTGAAATCACATTATACTATAGGATTTATAACGTTACAGTTGTAATCCTTGCTTTCACTGCAGTATGACAGGGTTCTAATTAGGGAAGAAACAAAAGGGGAAGAGTATACAGTTTGGTTTGAGGAAAGAAGTGTAATTCAAGTCTGATAGAATCAGGCATAGTAAAATATGGATGAGGCGGAAGGATCCAGGAATTGTCTGGGAAGCACCAGACACGTCTGCTAGGTGCTAAGGGTGAGTTGCTTCCATGTAGGCAAGTAGCCCAGCAGTTTATAAACAGGATCAGAAACTGATTTTGGAGTCTTACGTTGATATCAAAATATACCACTAAAAATACAGCATAAATTAGCAGTGATGGGTGATCAGATGAATGCTTTGATGCACTCTGTTTCAGAATGACTTCATTAGGGACTGTAGTGAGAGAACAAGGGGTAATGGGTTCAAACTTAAACAGGGGAAACTTAGATTGGATATAAGGAAGAAACTCTTTACTGTAAGGGTGGTGAGGCACTGGAATGGGTTGCCCAGGGAAGTTGGGAATGCTCCATCGCTGGCGCTGTTCAAGGCCGGGTTGGACACAGCCTTGGGTAGCATGGTTTAGTGGGAGGTGTCCCTGCCCATGGCAAGGGGGTTGGAACTAGATGATCTTCAGGTCCTTTCCAACCCTAACTATTCTATGATTCTATGATTCTGTGGTGTCATCAGAATTGTGCATGACCCCAGCCTGTTGCTTGCCAGCTGCTAGGATAGGCAAGTTTTCTGACTGGACTACAACATATTTTGGGTTGTCTCTACTATCAGCACAGGGAGCTGATATCTTGCTTTGACTGATGACGAAACATGCCACTGGATCTCAGGCTGCCATGAAAGCTTTAATGAGCAAACCCCTATAGTTGAACATCTAGCAAAATTCAGGTACTAGGAATCTTCTCTTGCTGTTTTCTTGCAAGCAAACCTAAGAGGGTGCCTATAGTCAGGCAGCCTTCTGGTGCGATATGGCTGAACACACACCTGTGTCTCAGCAGTGCACAGTACCAGTGATGCACAGAGTTACTGGGATGCACAAAATTACTGAGAGTGTGATTTCCACACTGACTCCACAAACAGTGCTCAGTGTCACACCTTTAGATTGACATGATAAATCTTTCCAGTTATTTATGAAATTGTGAGATGATTCTCCCTAAGGAACAGAATTACACAGAGAACTTCAAAGGAAAACTGTTACTCACAGAAACATGGTGGATGGATGTGTCCTGTGCAAGATGGGACAGGTTTTTGGTTTTCTTGGGCGGATCATGAAACCGACTGCTTGTGAGAAATTACCAGTGTGGAACTGAGATTGGTCTGCAGTGAAGGAGAGTTACTGGGATTACAGTTTGTGTACCCCTTAATGCCAATTAATGCTTAGTATCTCCAAGCTAAGCTCTCTGTCCGTAGGAAGTGTACTCTGCTGTGAGACAGGGGCTGCTAGGACTTGTTTTGCAATGGAAGGCGATGCCTATAATCCAACAGCCTAATTTAACCCACTGGTAGAACTAATAGGACTATTCATGAAGAAAAGCACATGTCCTACTAGAGGTACAGCACTTAAGAATGATTGCAGACCACTGGTAGGTCTGTTATCAACCCACAAGTATCAGTAAAACTCTCTGATGAGCCAAGCTATGTCAGTGTGAGAACACAAGCCCTGCAGATCAAGTAGATTTCCACAACTGAAAACTAAGCAGAATTCTTCCATCAGTAAAAAAATCCGACTACAATAATAGTCAAACCATAGTGCTTAACTTGCCTTTATACCTTTATGTAAGGAGCAGAGTTGCCCAACTCACATATGCACATCAAAGTACACTGAACAATGCAGTGCTAAAAGATGAACATCTATCTTGTGGCAGAATAACAACTGAAATCTGTACCTTCTGAGGTTCAGGTTAGCATCCTAAACAGTGGATAACTCAGTAAAACGATCCTTACTGGTTTAAAGTTTATATATTTTGGATTTAACTAAGAGATGTAGAAATAGCATTTTGTACAGAAATGGGAAAGTAACAAGACAATTCTGCACATACCAGTTCCATTAGTAACTCCAAACAAACACGGAAGTATTTTGCCTGGAAGACTCCTCTCGCAAGACACAAAACCAGGAACATGATAGTATTTATTACAAAAGGTCATAAGGTACCAAAATATATTGCAAAACATCCTTCTTGTAAGCTCCCAAACATGAAGGTCAGCATTTTCCAACATCTCCTAGTTAAGGATTTTGGAACTACAGAAGAGTTCTCTAAACTTATTTCAGCTGATATTGCTGTCAGAAATTCCAAGTACCAACAATAAACATTCTCTTTCACTCTGGACAGCAGTCAAAAATATTTGCTTTATCCTACAGTTTGCCATTAAGTTACAAAATATTTGTGCATGGAAGCTGACTCTGCGTATTTTCTTCCAAGGTAAAAGCAACAAATACACCATTGATGCAAAATCAGTGAAATAAGTGTCTTCTGGCCTTTCAGGCTTGCAGGAGGTGCTGGGTTAACTATAGAATCATAGAATAGTTAGGGTTGGAAAAGACCTTCAGATCATCTAGTTGCAACCCCCCTGCCATGAGCGGGGATGCCTGAAACCAGACCATGTCGCCCAAGGCTCCGTCCAACCTGGCATTGAACACTGCCAGGGATGGAGAGTTTACCACTTCTTTGGGCAACCTGTTCCAGTGCCTCACCACCCTCACAGTAAAGAACTTCTTCCTTATATCTAACCTGGACTTCCCCTGTTTAAGTTTAAACCCATTCCCCCTTGTCCTATCGCAACAGTCCCTGATGAAGAGTCCCTCTCCGGCATCCCTGTAGGCCCCCTTCAGATACTGGAAGACTGCTATGAGGTCTCTATGCAGCCTATCTCTCCCTACAAATGTGATAAATTACCCTTTGCTCTTTCCCTAAAGAATAACCACTTAATCTTCTGCCTCTTATCAACATTCTCTACTACACAATACCGACCATCTTTCCTTGGAAATGATTTAGCTGACTGACATCAAATTAGACTCACAGTAACTGTTCTCAGTTTACTTAGGTTCAAAGTTTGCTTCTTGTATGTCAGTCTTAAAAAGGGCCTGTGCCCCTGACAAATTTTCTGGGTTTCCAACTTAATTAAATCAAATAACATATAACTTTGTAAACTGTAAACATTAGTTTAAATAAAAATATTTTGCAACAATATCACCATGGCTCTTCCCCATCTATGGCAGACAGAACAGTTATTTTCAGTAAAACCCACTGATGCTGCTTTTGGCTACAGGAAATAACTGAGTTACAATGGAGTCCATCAATATATGCAGTCAAAACCAAAAGGTGTCTTTTCTTTTCTTTCATTACAGCTGTGTCACTGAGCAGAACAGATTTAAAGTATTATGGGGCCAGAGACACCCATTAAACATGAAGTTAAAAACTCCAAGGTAAAGCAGAGAAAGTGATTTTAAAGCAAGAACTAGAATCCAAGTCTCTGCTATTCCAGATGTAAGTCCCAAGCACTAGTTTACAGACTCACACTATACTGGCTGTTTCTGCTCCCATTCATGACTGTTTGCAGAACAGGACAGGAGGACCCAGCATCACAGACATACACACACATTTGCTCTGCAACCATGGATTTGAAGCCCTTTGAGCTGAAGAAGAGCTATCTGAAGCCAGTCTCACTTCTCTGATAAGTGCCCTACCCCATGGGCTGCTTTAAAACAGAGATGTCATTTCCATCCAACCTTTTAAAAGAAAAGGTTAACTCTTGATTTCTTCTGAATGATTTTAGATTTCTACTCTCAGGCACAGACCCAAGACTGTGGATGGGGAATGGTGCCTCATGTCCAGTCTGCCTACTCATTCAGTATTAAATTAAATACTGAATTAAAAACACAGGCCATGATAATAGTGGAATAATCAGTGAGAAAGCTCCTAATGTATTATGCTGATAACATTTCAAGTTTGCTACAGAATATCAAATACCTAGTTAAGATAACTCTGATTAGCACTCTGGATGTACTTCTTACTTTGCGGATTTAACTTTAACTTGTGGAGTTCAGTTAACTGGTTAAAACCAGCCCTGATTCCAACTTTGTACATGTTTGCATTGGTGACTTTATTGCTGTTCTTGCCATTGGCCCCATTTGTACCTGCAGTCAGGGACAAGCCTTGTTTGATTGATGCCATTTTGTCAATGAAGGTGAACAAGGAATTGCTGCCATTTCTGAACAGTGACACATACCTGCCTCCCGGCCTCGTTGTTGTGCAGGTTCATCGCCACCAGCCCACTCCTGCCCGTTACGTTTTTAACTGGCATGTCCAGGAACTTTCTGCTGAATGACATTCCATAGTGGATGTCATCGGAGCAGCCACCCCAGTGCCAGCCCTCGCTGGCTGAGCCACCGTGCCGCAGGTTTGTGTCACAGGAACACTCGGTCATGTTTCCTGCGCTGCATGACCGCGTCACTGAATGCACGAGGCCCGCCGATGTCACTGCTGATATGAACGCGGACTCCTTCGTGCCTACAAAGCAAGGTGCAGGTATGTTACTTCATCACTCCCTCTGATTACCTCCATAGCAGAGCTCTAGAAAGCCATTTTGCAAGCCAGACTGTTATTAAAAGGGAACAGTTACAAGTTTAAAGCCATCACAGCTTGGTCTGTAGAGTTAACTTCTTTAAAGCAGTGGATATTCACATCCAAAAAGGACTTCAAGGCCTTTTCATATGACTGCATTATTAATGGTGCTGTTTCTGGCTGCTTGCGCCATGCAATTTCTGGTAATTCCTTTCTAAATCTGGTTGGGAACTTTATTCGCCACAGAAACTTTCAAGCCAATTGGCTTTTAATAATAATAATAAAAAAAATCAACCCCCAAACAAACCATATCGCAACCCCATTACTCTCCACACTGCTTTTCACTATTCACATTCATTTGAAGAAGAAAAGGTTAGTTCAGACCTCAGAGGAGGAACTTGAAGCTGTCACAATCCAAGGTTACTTTGGTATAGGGCCAGAACTTACCTCATGCTAAGTTTAGTAAATATCGAGGTTGTTCTAATTCACAAAGGTTGCAAACAGCACCAAGAACCTTAAACAAGGCAGAAATCAGAATGGCATAAGGATAATTAGGCCATGTGCTTTTCCTAGAATAAGCTGCCTATGGGAAAGACAGCAGTTTAAAAAGCCTTTAACTGTTAGGCTATATCTCAGAAGAGTCATGGAGGGACCTGCCTGGGCCTCTTAAACTCTGAGACATCTGACATACTGTAGCACAGTCCTGTAAACGTGTTAAGCAAGATGCATACTCTCTAAGCGAACTGAAAATCAATGACTGGCCATTAACTGTAACTGAATTTTCACTGTACTAATTTTCACTGCTATAAAAACAATGCATTATTTCCAGTCTCTCAAGTTTCTGCTCACAGGCCGAAAAGTTCTTGTTTGTTTCTCCTGTTCATATATTAATCAGTGGTGCTGGCAACCTCATAAAATGCTTCCACAGGACATACTAGTGAAGCTTTGTTGGCTAGTAGTGCTGTTCAGTTATGGGTCTGCAGGAATAGTCCTTCCAACTGGACAGAAGGACTGACATACAGCATGTATGACTACATGTAGTAGGGTAAACTGCTCCCTGCTTTTATTTTGTTTCTTTTTTTCACCTTTTTGGAATATGAATAATTTTTTATTGCACATTTCACATTTTTGTGGTTAATGCTTGGGTTTTTTCCACGGTTGTAGTATAAAGTGAAGACTGCACAAATACAAAATGAAGTAGTAAAATAGTTCAGTTCACATCAATGCCTGCACCAAAATCATCGAGCAGCGTGCTCAAAACAAACTTGCAGGATCAAGACCTGCCATCTGATACAAAGTGTCCCAATTTCAGTCTAAATTTCAGCAATTCCATCATTAGCTCTAGCGCTTTCAAGCAGCTCTGGTCTTGCTGTGCTGAGCAATATCACCTAATTGAGCACATTTTTAAGTAATTCACGTTGCAAACAGTATTGTGAGCAGATTTTCACCTGCAATGAAGTGACCTTTTCGAAATACTATGTGTCATTACCCCACTCATTGAGTAATTATGACATAAGGGGATAAAGCCGACATCAGTCTAAGAATAACAACATTTCAACACAGTTAAGTAGATCTAGTTAAAGGCGCTGTCATCCGCGGACCTATTAAGCAAAATTACAATAAGGAACAACGATTTTGGAAATGCGATGGTAGGCTGTGTCTGCTCCCTGCGCTTCGTGTACCTGTGTCAGGTTCCCGGGGCGGATGCGGTAACCTACCGCTACCACACCCGGTCTCTGCGCCCGCCCTGCTGGAGCCCAGTCCCCCGCCGGCACCTGCGGCCCCGCGGCCCCGGCGGGGCAGACACTCACCGCTGCTGAGCTGGTGGCCGAAGGCGGCAGCGGTGGCGGCGGGTCCTCGGCGGGCGTTGGGCGGCGGACGGCAGTCCCAGCGCTCGTGTCGGAACTGGCTGCGGCACTCCTGGAGGCCCAGGCGCGCTCCCTCCCGGATGGCGGGCACCAGCTCCGGCTTCTGCTTGCACAGCTCCTGCTGCCGGCGGCTCAGCGGCGGGCTGGCGCAGCCCGGCTTCTCTGGCCCGCCGGCGGCGGCGATGCCCAACCACCTGCAGAAGCAGCCCCCTCGTCAGCTTCGGGCCCCGAGGGGACGGACGGGCGCCGCGCAGCCACCCCATCCCGTGCCCAGCTACTCACATCCAGGTGCCGCCGGCGGCGGCAGGGCAGAGGGAGATCAGCATCGCTGCCCGCAGTAGCCGCGGTCCGAGAGCTGCCCCGCGCCCCATGACCGCCTCATCGAGCCCCGCCGCGCTGCCGCTGCCCGCCGCCGGCTCCCCGGGCAGCAGGAACCGAGCAGGACCGTTGCCGGTGGAGCACACCTAGTCGGAGCTCTCCTCCTCTGGGGGCAGACTGCAGCAGCCGGGGGAAGCCCGGGCCGTCGGAGGGCCCTGCCGGGGAGGACGGGCTAGAGGGGAGGGCAGCAGGAGGGAAAGCATTGAGAGCTCTTGGTCCCCTTCAAGGTGAGAAAGTTGGGTTCGATGTTTTCCCCGGCTCTGCCTCCCCCGAACGCGCATTGGCCGCCCGGGACCGGGGCGGGCCGGGGCGGGGCACGGAGGAGCTCAGGGTCTTCCCACCGCGCTGCTGTGCCCCGCCAGGCCCGGTGCCGCTGCTCGCCGGCTCCTCCGCGGGGCTGCCCCTTCCCTCGAGGAAGCGCTGCGAGCGGCTGCGAAGGGCGCTGGTGGATGGCCGGCGAGACAGAGCGGG
Organism: Ara ararauna; assembly: GCA_028858755.1. Lineage (NCBI taxonomy): Eukaryota > Metazoa > Chordata > Aves > Psittaciformes > Psittacidae > Ara > Ara ararauna. Next base: position 149,188,734 of record CM054376.1, read on the forward strand.
GCTGCAGCCGGGGCAACCGATATGTCTGCAGTGATTTCATCACATTTCTGCGGAAGAGAAGGCACAAAATGCTGATGTTAATAAATCATAACATCCACTACACTTTTAATTCAAATTTCTAATGCTTTAGCGGTATTAATTGCCTGGCTCCACAGTCAGCATCAGTAGCCATTAGGACAAAATTTGTCCACTCCTGTTAACTTCAGTGAGACACTCTTATCAACTACTGCCTCAGTAATAGTTAGTTACTCATTTTACACATTAACAGCCAATGAGTCAGCTAGCACCTGATGAAGAGCTGGTGTTGACACTCTGGACTTTAAAGTCCAATTTGATCATGCTATATTGCTGCTTCCTTCTCTGTAAGTGAAACACCTGTGTTAAACGTAATCTGGATGAGACGGCAGCTCTGTGAAGACTTTGGTTTAACACAGCTGTAAATCAGCTAAATAGCTCTTGTTGACTGACAACATCTCCAAGTGAAGAGCACAACAAATCATCTCAAATGGTAGATGTACATTTTTAAGAGTACAACATATTGAGAAATAACCACATAAATGTGATGCTCCCCCTCGCTTTTTCCGTGTGGATGTGCTGAGATATTTTAAGAGCACAGGCTGTGGTACATTTAGATTAAATTTGGACAAATTATGTCTCCTTCCTACTCTATGTTCATTTGCCTGCTCTTAAAAGGGTCTCCAAAAGTATCACCAGTTCTGGTCAGGTGCCACAAGGCCCCATGAGCTATTCAAACCTTTGGATATGGCTTGATTTTTCTGTTCTGAATTTTAGTCCGGAGCGCATCTGCTTGTGGTTGCAGAGGAACTTAGTTCGGAGTGAGGGAAATGGATGGAGGACGATATTGGAACACAGGGAACCGGCTGTGAAACAGGCCTGGACCAGCCAAAACTGTGTGGGCTGTGTCAGAGAATTATCTAATTATTCCAGGACACATGGTTCGTTTTATCCTCACTGCTGCTTCCTGGCTCCACCTACCAAAGTTAATTCAAAGCCCTGATCTAGCAGCTGTGTATTTCTTATATGCTTCTTGATCTGTTATATGCATTAATCAACCACTCTGAAATGGTTCATTTTCCTGTCAGTTCTTTTATTTAACATGGTTCACTGTGATTTGAGGTTTTGTTTGTTTGCTTGCTTAGGATTTTTGTATTGTTGGTTGTTAAGTTTCATTTTAATTAATATGGAGCTTTTGGTCCTAAATTCTTATGTTGGTTTTTTTTTCTCTAGAAGATGCAGAATCTTCTATGTAATAGCAATGTAAGATTTAAATTAGAAAAGTATTGATTAAAAAAAATCTAGTCCCATTTGTAGCATATTTTATATATGATACCATGAATAAATTACTTCTCTGTTGTGTTTCCATATGCTGTGATCTGATTTTGTCTACATGTTTTAGGTACAGAAACTGTTAAATTTTTGGGAAAACTGTTCAGTCATACACACTTGTATAAAGTTAAACAGTTGCAATTTGGAGATCTGATGCTAAAAAAAAATCCCAATATAAACTGTAAGGGACTTCTTGAGATCATCCAATTCAATAGTTAGCATCGACTGAAATCAAATCACATTTTCCCATGACCGTCTGATTTAAAGAAGTTTGGATTACTATATATCTGTGTCCTAGCCACCCTTTACCTCTCTTCCCACTTCTTTCTCTTACAACCACTTCCTCATTACACACAGCCCCTGCATCTCCTCTCTGGCTGTTGCAGCCTGGTTGCCCACCAGATCCTGAAACCCTTGCCCTTCTCCTGCCTCTCAGCTTCCTGCCTGCCATTTACACCACCTCTCTTCTTCGCTCCCTCCAGCAATACTCTCCTCTCCAGGCAGACGCAGCACATACAGGAGTATTCCTATTAGACCAGAGCTATGCGTCTGCATACAGGTTGGTTGGCTACCAGGAAGGGAAGTGCAAACAAATTACTTTGCAAGTTTTGTACTTTGCAAACCTACAAAGGAGAACAATTTGGAAATATCTTGCTGATCTACCAAAATGTATTGAAATTTGCCAAATGTTTTTAAAGTCTGTAATTCTGATTCACTGGTACTTCAGAGCCCTCTGTGCTGGAAAACCATTCACTTCATGAGAGGCAGAACCGAGGTGTGATGCAGAGGCAACGAATGAGAATCCAAGCCAAGGTCAAGTGCCAAGCCACAGAGATCAAAATTTACTATAAATCAGGGAAGATAAATTTGATTTACTGCTTATCTAACTTTCTCTGGCCAAGATGGAGCTATCTGTTGCTATTCATACCAAAATGCCCATAATATTCTATATTAAAAAGAAGACAATAAACTGTTGTTAAAATAAAAAAAGGAAGGAAATGTGCCTAAGCTTAGTGGTATTTCCTGACTGGACATTTACTAATTTACTGATTTAGCAGTAAGTAAGCAGTAACTTATTTAACGATGAATAATGTGACCTGGACAGAATCAGTTCCAGATATATATATAGATGCACATATGATTCACTGTTAGATAAGGAAAATACTCTGCTGTACAGAATCTGTGGGAATAAGCAGATCACTTGAAAAATAGTATGCTTCACAAATAGACCAATTATCTCTGAAAAGTTAGTGGCCAGTGCTCTCACCATAACCAAAGTCTGCCATCTTATTTACTAGGTGCAAATACATACAAAGCTAAATTTTCCTATGCAAGTTGCCACTTTTGAAAGCTTCCTTTACATTTTCTTTGCTCTCCTGGAACTTCTGGTGCCCAGCAGAGACATATAAAACAGCACTGCAGACTTAATTATCCCACCGATACATATGGGCTCTACTACTGACCAATGTGGGCATTATCCCATTATCTTAAAATACTCAGCAGAGGTAAACCTGCCATCCAAACAGAAAAATCTACCATATTCTCTAAATCAGATTATCCCTTCAGCTATGAAATATGTCACGTTTGGTGACCAAGCACAAATTCTGTAGTGCGCTTTCAATTCGCCTCTGTGTCTGGCTGCACAGTGACACCCCACAGCCCTGGGAATCCTGATGTGATGAGTCTTTGCAGTGAAGAAGCTGGAACAGTATCAGAAAAATAGTGGCATCCAAGCAGAGCTGTTTCACTTTGAGGGCTGTGAGAGCTCTGTACCCTTAGCAAGCAGGGATATGAGGAAGGAGGTACACTGAGACCCCAACCTTCAGCCCAGGGGTCCTTACACTGTTGGTGCAATGCCTCCTTACCTTGCAGCATTTCTAAAAGATGGTGTCTCAACAGCTAAGTCTCAGGCCCTCAATAAGGTCAGGTAGCAGAAGGAAGTTAGGAGGAAAACAGAGATGCCCCCTCTCCCATAAATAGTTCCCTGAGTCCCTCTGCATTTTGTCCAGAGGTTTTACATTATTTTTTGCCATCAGTGCTATTTTTCATTTTGGTGCTTATAGCCTGAAAATGCACACGTCTATTGCTGATTTAGAGCTGGCATGTTAAGTTCACAAGTGACTGGGACAGCAATTTAAGTGCGTCTAGTAATGACATGATGGCAGATGAAGACCTCACAAACAGACCTCACAAACACATAGTGATTGCCGAGCTACTCCTTAATATTATCTTTATAATAGCTGCACAACACAATATACAGAACTGCATTTGTTATACGCATGGATATATAGAAAACGGCAAAGTAGGACCTGAAAGGCAAGGAAAAAGCAGCTTCTCACAATTCCTTCCATCCTTACCAAAAAGTCCAGAAGAAAGCTAGTGTGGCCTCCAAATAAGTTTTCTGAAGCCTGTAACTCCAGGCAGTTGCTGAAGCAACTGCTGAGCACATCTCCTGGCAATCTACGTCTGTTGGTGATGTGCTGCCAGGAAGCTAGGGCTTAGGAAGAGGGGACTCAGTTTGATTTTGGGGTCTGCTGTTCCCTGTGGTCACAAATTTGGAGACAGTGTCCTGGACCAATCAATATTTACGGGTGCTTGAGATCTGCTTGTGTTTTTGGGGATTCTGGGAGTAGATAGAAATTTCTTCTAAAGTGCTGCTGGCAAATTCTGTTCTCTGACACAGACAGTATAAATGTAGGTATTTTCTAGACTTCCTCTGGAGTTTTTGCATGTCAGTTTTGGCCTACCAGAATTAAATAAAATGTTTCAAGGGAATGCTGATAAGGCTTCAAAGCATAACTTAGAGGGGTGTGAAAGAAGAGGAACAAAAAATTTTAATTCCGATTTCACCCACATCATAATTACTACTAAAAATTAAAATGAGTAGTAAAATTGTATTTGATAACAGTGCACCTTTATGCCACCAATTAATTTCCCCGGTTGTTTTGAGGAGGACAAGAAATGCTCTAGGAGATATTATGCAAAATGAAACCTTCCATTGACATAAAATTTGCTCTTTTTTTTATACTTAAAGCAACATTATTTAAGCTTTTAAGGGTTTTTCTTTTGTAGATAAAGTGTATGAGATTAGAGAAGGGTTGGTGCTGCTGGCTGGTGTAGCAGAGCTTCTGGAGGTAATTACGCAGTTTGATGAAAACAGTAACTCAAGTGTATGGAAAAACCCGAGTGACCTTAGTGGAGAGGGGAAGTCTGGAAGTATTTCTTATTTAGTTTTTAAATCAGACTCCTCTGAGGGTTTAACACCACTGTGTTGCTGCTCTAAGTGGAAGCTTTATACAGAAGTTCCTGAGATAAGCAGGATAAGATACTCTCTCTGTGTGAACACATATGTGCGTACATGCATGCAGGTTGTGTGCACAGAAGCAGCATGCTCACAAGGAGTTTGCTGTATTTTAGGTATACAACAGGTAGAGGAAGGAGGGGGAGCCGCTCCCCTAGGGACAACTCAGTTCATATTTCTGCCCCAACTGCTAATTTGCCTTAACACCTCACACACATCTCTTATAACAATACTTCCATTATATCTCACAATGGTGACATGTTTCATGTGTACAGAATCCTTGCCATCCTGTGATGAGAGAACTGAGTTTGAGAGACAGATTTAATTTATTGGTGTCAGGCAGCACATGATCATGAAACCTATGATTAGGACCTCAGTTTTTCCATTTCTAATGAGGTACTTAACCTTTGAATGAAGATAATAATGGAAACAAAAGAATCTACTCTGTAACTGTAGTAATGCAATGCTGGAACTCATTTTATTATATTCTCATCAAGGCACAGATGTGTGCCTGATCCATAAAGCATTTGATCAAGTAATCAGACTACTTGTATCTATGTGGGAATTTACCTACAAGACCAGTTTCAAAAGGATGAAGCTTAGGAAGAAATGGGAGTGAATAGTGTTGTGTCGGAAACACAGGATGCCTGCAGTCACTTGCTACCACAGTGTGGTGGTGAAAGGAAAGAATGAATGGCCTAATTTTTCAAGTTATATGACAACATTTTAAAAATCCCAAAATTGCATTCATTACCCACCCTTTCTCCCAATTTCAATGATCTTACCCATTTCAGTACATTAATCTCATCTTTTCTGTCTCAGCATTTTTCCTTTAGACCCTCTGCATTCCTTGCTTCACATCTTCCTGCATTCCCACTTAGCACTTTTTGATCAATAAAAATAAAATAAAAATTAAAAAATCATACAGTTACATTCTGGGCCAGAATGTAACCGGTCCATGCAAAATTATATCTCTTCACTGATAATAAGCACAGCAGATCTTCAAAATCAAGGTGCAAGAAACTCTCTAGTAAGAATGCGATCTGTCCCTTCGTAAAGATTCATTTTAATGTCAAATGGTTACAGGTTGCATTGAACTAGAAGGTTTTACATGACTTCCAAAATTTTGATTGGATTAGCTCATAAACATAAAACCCTTCCTTGAGTCTTACTTAATCTTGCTAAATCAGTGTTGCATGTTACCTGCTTCCTGAACCACCCTCTATTTCCTTTCCATAGTGATCCCCTCCTCTCTTTCTAAAATGTATTTTTTTTTCAGCTGGGCCTGGCACTGGTGTATTTGAACCCACTTAAACCTCTCAGCACTCTCACCACAGACAGTCTTTTAGCTTTGGAGGTCTTACCTGTGCTATATCCCTGCAGCTGTGATATTTATCCGCCGTTGCATAAGGCAGGGTGGTTGTGGTTTAAAATGTGTGTAGCCACAGGCAAGATGCCAAAGTCTACAGGGTTCAGTCTGTCCCCAACTAATTGAACTCTGCTAAACTGGCCAGTTACCAAAGTAGCTGGGGTTTCACATCTCAACAACCTTGTAATAGCAAAGACTGAAATAATGAAAAAGTTAAGGCCTATGGGAATAAAAGGAAATAGTTTGGGTTGTTTGGGAATGTTTTTTTGGTTTTTTTATACCTTTCCCACAGGTAGTTTCTTATTGTCCTAGTAATTATTTATTTGAAAACTTACTTCGACTCTTGTCTTTTGAGATGCTTGAGGGGTTCAACTACTGTGAGAATCTTCAGCGACCACCAGTGAAAACGGGGTCAGTGTGCAGCCTGATCATCTACTATTTCCCCTATTCATGTGAGCAGATAGGAGTATCCCTTAGCATGGCACAGGCAATAGTAAACATGCCTTGGGTTTCATCCTGGAGAGTAGAGCAAGCCACTTTCTACATCAACCCCGTGCAGGAGGCACTACAGATAGTTAGTCATTGCTAGGAGAGGCAAGTAGAAGGCGTGTGGTCCAGTGTTGCCTTGGAGAGCCTGCGTGATGTCAAGACTCCATAAACACCTCTGAAGGAAGAGTCTCAGCCTCTTTGAAGTGCAGCAGCTAATCCTGACCCCGACAGTGGATCTGGGCAATTTGTCACCCCCTCTACCTTTCCTCACCCATCCTGCAGAGACAGGGCTGGAATCTCTTGCCAGTTGCAGCTCCTTTGTGAGGAGCTTTTCACAATGTGAAAGATTCTCCAGATGAAGTGCAAAGGACCTCACAAACACAGCTGTAAAATTAAGTGCCATGGTGTCATAAATATCTGGTTTTAATTGCACACACAGTATTAAGTTTCCCTCTTGAATGAGCAATTTATTTACAACCTTAACACCAGGTTAATTTTTCTGCCTAGAAATTAGGCACATTTATACAGTTTCAATATGCTCACAGCAAATACTTTCAACCCTCGTTATTGCTCAGAAAGTTCAATTATCTTATGGTTCAGAATTTTCCTGCCCTTCAGGCAGTGAAGGACAACAGGCAGGGCCATCAAGTCCTTTAATTTCTCATTTGTGTAAATATTAATCTATTTTATTTCCTGAGTATCCTCAGCAGCTGCAGTAGAATTTACTCCATCTCATCACTCTGCCCCAGCTGTGCTTGTACTTCCACGTGTGAGAGCCAAACAGGTGCTTCATTTCTGATTTTCTTTATATCTATGGCTATTTTTACAGAAGTGATTAAGAAATATGTTTGGGTAACGGAATTCCTATTATCTGTGCTTGAATGGAACATACACCCTCTTCAGCTGCACCCTGGGGAGTGTTATCTGCAAGGGTCCCAGGAGAGTCCATTCATTCCTGGACAAACACCACAATGATATGCAACAGGCCTGGTCCAAAATCAAAAAAGAAAGGAAAGTGAGCCTATTTTCTGGAAATGACTGCTGCTATCTGCACCTCATCTTGTGTTTTCCAAGGCTTGTTATAGCTCTTCAATATCTGTAGGAGCAATGGGGAGGAAGGTAATAGAGGATTTCTATTTTTATTATCAGAAAAGTGACCTGGCTAGCATGCAATTCCAGTATCTCTGTGCACTTCTTGTCTGTCTAACCCTGAGGTTATCCAGGATGTCACAGTATGCTGGCCAGTAACATTGGTGATTCAACTGGAAAGTTTTGCAGACTCAATTGATGAGACTTGGCTTCTGTTTTGAAGTACAACTTAATAGACACATGTAATTAAAAGCTTTTATGATTGTAGAGGAAGTTTGAGCGTGTGATTCAGGTGCAAAAATATATGAAAGAGAACTGAATATATTTTGTTTTATTGTCACAAATGTTATATTATATTATCATGGTTTTGAAGCACTGATGTATTGATTTCATTTTTACATTTGAGGTTGAAAATGCTACTGTTAGCAATGCCAAAAATCATGTCTCCATCAATGCCCTTCTTCTGGTAAATGTAGAAACTGAGGGATAAAAATATACTAACAAAGCCAAAACAAAAATATTAACTGAATCTGAAGGACAGGGGGTAAATTATCTTTACCAATAAAAATGACTTGTACTGTTATAACAATTGTCAATGGCAAAGCCTGATGCAGCAGGGAAGCCTAAATACAAAATATTAACTGAATCATATGTATTCAAAATGGAGAGGAGCTTATTCTCTGACCTGGTTATAAAAAAACCAGAGCTTGCAAATATTCCATATGGTCTCTATATCTGTGACTACTTTCAAGGAATAAATGGCACTATCTGTACAGTATAAGTAATGCAGAAAAATAAATGTCTGCAGAATCAAAGTATATCAGACTATATTTACGTCATATAAACTAAACAGTAAGTGCCTACTGGAACAGATCCCTGCAGCAATATTAGAGGACAAAGTTTCATTGTGTTATTTGTGGCTATAGAGGGGCTGTATATTGACTTTAAATTTACCTGTTTTACAAAAATAAGCAAACTGGTTTTTAAAAAAATAATCAGATGTAAAACTACTCCCTAGCTGCAGAATCTGTGAGTTTCAGAAAGCGGCCAGGAGCTGTGGAAACAACTTTTTTATAGAAGCAAGCTTTAGGACACTTAAAGCTGTATGCTGAGGTGGTGTGTTACAAGGTAGACTGCTTTACAATATGACTCCTGAGACCACTTACACACGTGTGTGAGAGTTGGTGCACTTTTGTCACCAAAGTCCTGAATCTGCTATGTTACAGGAGTACAGCTCCACCTATTTACATCAGGGGTCTCCACTTCAATAAGACAAAACTTTCCTACCTTTAGTACAGTCATTATATTAGGACTAGCTAAAAAGGAAGACATGCACTGTGCAATTTCATCTAAACAGGCACATGTGATGGAAGATAAAAGAGTAGGTAGGACACATTTCTATGAAAACAGAGATTTGATGAAATTCGTTTACGGGCAAAGACAACAAGGGAGACGAAGACATGGCTGTTGTAAGGGAACATGGAAAAGTGAAATTCATTCCCACCTTACTTTAATTTTCATCTTCGCACAACTTTTATCCCGAAGAGATTTTAGTCATGCAGTGGACCCCAGTTGTCAACAGAAGGAGTCTTCCAGCTCATGGAAGGCATGCTGGGTCCAGAGGCTTGCTGAGATGTGAAGGTTGTTGTAAGTTGGCTGTACAGCTGTCTCTGACATTCTGAGGATCTGGGGAACTACAGATCAGTCAATATCACCTCTGTGCCTGGCAAAATCTTGGAGCAGATTCTCCTGGAATGCATGCTAAGGCACATGAAAAACAACAAGATGCTTGGTGACAGCCAGCATGGCTTAATTAAGGACAAATCCTGCCTGACCAATTTGGTGGCCATCTATGATGGGGCTACAGAACTGATGGACAGGGGTAGAGCAGTTGATGTCATCTACCAGGACTTGTGCAAAGTGTTTGACACTGTCCCACCCGACATCCTTGTCTCCTGGAATTGTGTGATGGGCGCCTAAAGTGTTGGGACCGGTCTTGTTCAACATCTTTGTCAGTGGCATGGACAGTGGGATTGAGTGCACCCTCAGCAAGTTTGCTGATGACACTATGCTGTGTGGTTCAGTCAACACGCTGGAGGGAAGGAATGCCATCCAGAGGGACCTTGACACACTTGTGAGGTGGGCTGATGCCAATCTGATGAAGTTTAACCATGACAAGTGCAAGGTCCTACACCTGGGTCAGAGCAATCCCAGGCATAGCTCCAGGTTGGGCAGAGAAGAGATTCAGAGCAGCCCTGCAGAGAAGGACTTGGGGGCGTTGGTCAATAGAAAAATGAACATGAGCCGGCAGTGTGCGCTTGCAGCCCAGAAACCAGCCATATCCTGGGCCGCATCAAGAGGAGCGTGACCAGCAGGTCGAGGGAGGTGATCCTGCCCCTCTACTCTGCTTTCGTGAGGCCTCACTTGGAGTATTGTGTGCAGTTCTGGTGTCCTCAACATAAAAAGGACATAAAACTGTTGGAACAAGTCCAGAGGAGGGCCACGAGGATGATCAGGAGACTGGAGCACCTCCCGTATGAAGATAGGATGAGAAAGTTGGGGCTGTTCAGCCTGGAGAAGAGAAGGCTGCACAGAGACCTCATAGCAGCCTTCCAATATCTGAAGGGGGTCTATAGGGATGCTGGGGAAGGACTCTTCATGAGGGACTGTAGTGAGAGGACAAGGGGTAATGGGTTCAAACTTAAACAGGGGAAGTTTAGATTGGATATGAGGAAGAAATTCTTTACTGTGAGGGTGGTGAGGCACTGGAATGGGTTGCCCAGGGAAGTTGGGAATGCTCCATTGCTGGTGGTGTTCAAGGCTGGGTTGGACATAGCCCTGGGTGGCATGGTTTAGTGGGAGGTGTCCCTGCCCCTGGTAGTGGTGTTGGAACTAGATGATCTTAAGGTCCTTTCCAACTCTAACTATTCTATGATTCTATGAGGAAACAAACCATGCAACTTGCCTGTTGGCTTTGCTGTCAAGGTAACCTGTCAACCTTATTAATGTATCTGTAGCATGGCAGCAGAGCAGCTGGTCATAAAGCCTTCGTCACTTGTTAACAAAAGAAGGCTGATGGACAGCACAGCTTCACCAGCTGAGAACTGAACGCTAGTTGGCAGTGTAAGGTGGTGTGTGGAAATTGCAAAATGTGGTCAATCAACTGTTCACAGACAGGGGCAGGGGTAGATGGGAAGTGTGGAACCCCACAAGAAGAAAGGCAAAATGATGCAAGTGGAAAAAAAGTCTGAAAGATTTTACAAAGGAATATTCAACGAAATGTAGGAGAAGAAGAAAGCTGGGAATGCTTCTGTAATAGAACAGGAATTATTGTTTGCAGGACTTGTCAACGTGGGTCAGAAAATCCCATAAATTGGTTGCATGCAGTCATGCTCGCACAGCACAGTGTGTGAAGAACTTTGGGTTTCTGAGGTTTGTCATTGTCTGGCCCTCTGGAAGCCCTTTTGGGGGATTCTTTCTAATAAAAAGTTGAACAGTTGAAGGAAGGAGTCTATACATGATGAGAAGGACTCAGGCTGCAGGTCCACATGTTGGAACTATGTGCAAGAAAATAATACCAAACAGTATTATCTGCATTCTTGACTAGATTGATCTGCATTCTTAGGCTAGGCCATAAAATATTTCTGGATCCAGGAAGCAGTTCCATTAATAGCAGTTGAATGTGTGGCTGTGACAGAGCACTTGCTTCGACACTTTCATAGTAGTTGTCTCTAAATCTGTGAAGAATAACCTAGAAAGATATCGAGCACTTATGCTGGGCATCTTCTTTTCCTTTAAAAGTAATAAGATACCATGCATGAACAAGATACAGCTGGACCTTAGATTTCTGCCTATTGAGCATAGCTTGCATTGCCATCAATATTATTGTGTGAGAAAAAAACCTGCAAATATTCCATCTGAAACAGACAAACAAACAAACAAACAAAACCCCAAAAAGACTAGGTTCCTCAATATTGCTTGGTGAAAGATTTTAAGACACAAGTAGGAGAAAACTGCCAGTGTTGCGTCATAGAAGTTTTACCAGAGCCCTTGTAAATCAAGCCTTGATTTTTCTTTCATTTTGCATTGAAGTGTGCTGCCACTTGGACATTAGCCATACTTCTCACTTCAGCAACTTGTCTGCACTGAATTACTGTCAAAACCTTAAATGCGTCAAAGGACTTTTCTCTCCATCAGTTTTCCTTACCCAGATCTTCTACTCTGTGTAGAAAGCCTTTGCCCAGCAAACGCAAGGACAACCTTGAACCAGGCAACAAATAGTCAGTGTCGTGTTTTCACTTACAAATATTCCAGGAAATGTGTGTCTGGGACAATAGTAAGGGTCAGGATCATCCCAGCTTCCCCAAGTCCCAGGAGGCAGATGCCTGGTTATGGTGCAGAGAGCAAGGCTAGGTATTATGTTCCCAAATGGAAGAAACTGAAGCAAGCCCATGGCAGGAAGCAAGAAAAGTCTTGCTAGAAGTGCAAGTGCTGCCCTTGGCTGGTGTACAGTTCTCAGTCACTTTGCTTGTGCAAGATTGGGTTGTGCTACTGTACCAACTCTCTCCTAGTAGCTGTAGGACTGCACTCCATAGTGTTGCAATGGTGTTACTGTTATTTAGGTGTTGATACCTTACAGGTAGGTCAGCACACCTGAATTGACCTTTCCACAGTCAAAACACAGGTTTTCTGTAGGGTATCAGTCCAAACCAGAAAAAACTGTGAATCTGTGGGACAAATAATGACTAATGGGTTGATAGTCTGTCTCTCAGACCCCAGGAAAAAACCCAACTGCCTGGGCTAGAGCAGCACTGAAGATGGTAAGCCAGATACAACGTGTGGTAATTGCAGCACTGCTGAGACAGCCTCCACTCCAGACTGGCTCCTGTGGAGTGGCAGATCACTCATTAAAATGACTTGCATCTCTACTGAATTTTAATTAACGAAAGTGTGAGGAGCAGGTGTTAACTTGTTTTATAGACTCATTATAGTCCCTCAGGACTATCTAGGCACAGTTAGATATAGTTACCTAACATTTAGATGTTCCTGATTTTGACACTTTTTGTCTTATTTACAGACTTGTACTTGTATTTGTATCGGGTATTTACTCATATTAATTTAATTATTAATTTGAAGCCAAGCATTCAAACTCCAGGAGCTGCAGGACATGTCCGTCATCAAGACTTCAGAGGGCAAGGATGCTGCTTCTGTCTGCAGCTAACTTGTGTAGAGATTGTCAGCTCCATCCTGCCTCCAGCTCACTATTTGCTTTCCCCGTTCATGTCTCCAGGGATGCTACCATTCACCTCCTGGCATAGCTGCTATTTAACAGCTGCCCACACCAAATCACCTGAAATTGCCCAGTTTAGTTTACACTCTAATTCAAAGAGGTCTCTTCTAGCCTATATTGTTTTAAACGAAGTGAGTTAGCAATTATATGAACAGCTATAAAACACAAAGTAACAGGGCAGTAGTGCTGTGGTGTGTTTGTGTTTCTGTGGAGAGATGATCAGTGCAATAAATCCTTCACAGAGCCAAAATTACATATGTGATCAAGATGTTTGGCTCAGGTTTTCAATACCAACTAGATGCTTTACTTCTTAGTAGTCACCATCATTTAAATTACTTAGGCTTACCGCATAATTCTAGCACAGGCATAAATGCTAGAAGCTGGAGCAGTCAGATACGAACCAGGTACCTACCACTAAACCTGAAAAGGAACCTTCTGGAGTTAAACACCTGTCAGCTTGGCTTTTCTCATGGTAAGACAGACATTTACCTAGTCCCCTTGTAATAGAATAGACAGAGATTTGTTCATTTTTCCAAATGAAGGGTCTTGAACCTGCATATCCCATATTACCATCAAATATTTTGCTTACCAGGTTACTTACGGGGCTGGCTTCTTTCTGACTCAGTGCACTGTTGCACAATTGAGCAGATGTTGAGAATACACCACCCTAGGCCATGCTGGGGAGTATGTTCTGGTGGTGGTGGCTGTGGGCTTGTGATCAAGTTCCAGGTTTAAATGAGCAAAGAGGAGATGTAAAAGCATCTTCTACCTGCACAGTGAATCCCACAGCCACTCTTTCTTCTGCTGACATTCATGTCTCAAAACTTTAGGCACCTATTACACAATTCCAAGAGTTACTTTATGCTCCCTGTATGGTAAGCAATATTTTAGAAGTAATAGGCACCTCTAGAGAATAATTTAGATCTTGGTCTTTCTGTGATGAGTACAAAGTCTAGCGTGACCACACTCACAATTAAAATGCCTCAGTTAAATACCTAGAGTTAAGGAGGAATCCAGGTTCTGGTGCCTGAAAATAGTCTCTAAAAGATGTTATTCTTGACTTCCAGGCTGAACTTAACCCAACAAACATGTTGTAAGTACATCTGCAGGCTCTGTTCTACACATTTCATAGCTGAAGGTGTGTTATTTTGATGGCTCCGTCCAGGCTTCAGCACTGAACCATTCTAGAGGCAGGGGAGCCATGCAGACAGCCAGCATTACAGGGTTACTAGACCCTGACTCCTTGTTACTGCAAGAAATGACGCAATGTGGAATTTAGGACCAGCAACGGGTGGAGCAGTAAGACCTGTTATGATTTAACCTTTTACCACCAGCAGAAAATCCCCTTCTATGCATGCATTTTATAATAACGGGGCAGGACACAGTACTAAAAGGATGTTCAAACAGGACTTCACAGCAGCTAATAGATACTATTTGTTGTCAAGAGAGCTCAACAAAGGCCCTGAAATTTAAAAACCAATCTGCCTATCAGTCCACATAATCATGTTCAAATTGTAATGACTCCAGTAAAAACTTCAGTAAGAGACAACATCACATTATTACATATGAAGATGTGACTGATTCTCTATTTTAAAGGAAGCCAGTTGTGGGCTAGATCATGCTGGGTGCTGCATTGTCTAATTACTTACAAGGTCAAGTTTTTAAGGATTAAGTGTTTTTCTATTAGTTTAAACAGGGATTATCAGGTTTCTTTGAATATGCTGGAGTCATTGAAGCTATTGTAACTAAAGCATTTAAGCTATTATAACTAAAGCCATTGATGATTAACAGTAAATATACAAAATCTTTAGTGCTGGCATAGAATCATAGAATCAGAATAGGTAGAGTTGGAAAGGACCTTAAGATCATCTAGTTCCAGCCCCCCTGTCACAGGCAGGGACACCTCCCACTAAACCATGTCACCCAAGGCTATGTCCAATCCAGCCTTGAACACCGCCAGCAATGGAGCATTCACAACTTCCCTGGGCAACCCATTCCAGTGCCTCACCAACCTTACAGTAAAGAATTTCTTCCTCATATCCAATCTGAATTTCCCCTGTTTAAGTTTGAACCCATTACCCCTTGTCCTCTCACTACAGTCCCTAATGAAGCGTCCCCTCCAGCATCCTTGTAGCCCCCCTTCAGGTATTGGAAGGCTGCTATGAGGTCTCTGTGCAGCCTTCTCTTCTCCAGGCTGAAAAGCCCCACTTTCTCATTCTATCTTCATACGGGAGGTGCTCCAGTCTCCTGATCATCCTCGTGGCCCTCCTCTGCACTTTTTCCAACAGTTCCATGTCCTTAAAAAACTGTGCAGAAATAACAAAACTCCTCTGATGTATAAGAAAATTTGACTACCATCTGGGGAGGCTGTACAGACATTATCAGTCAGGGCAGCTCCTTAATCCCAGAGAATCATAATGGAAATATGGAAGTTGATAATGATAAGCGGGGAAAAAAAAAAAAAAGATAAAAAGACATTTTCAGGACACGGTGAGTGAGAAACTGCCTAACACAGATCTGGTCTCCAAACCTTGGCAATATCCAATAGCATTTACTGACTTCAAAGTCCAACTTTAGTTTCTCCCACTTGATCTGCAGTGAGCTGTTTGTGACTGGTCTGACTTCACCAAAATGTGTCTGAGGCACTTTGATTCCTTAGTTAAGGGTTTTAGTTCTGCAGTATTCACTCAGAACCTGCCCAGCATCCTGAGAGCAGCACTTGGGCAGGTGGTGCAGGCAGACACTGCATTGAGGTGTGTGAGGGAATGCCTACTGCAGGGACTGCATGCAAATACAGCTCATCGCACTATGTTTGGGGGGAGCATGCAGAGAAGATCCCTCCATTTATTTCATGCAAGCAAGCAATGGGGAAAAAAGACCCCGTTTCCTGAGATTCAGCTGAAAGGAACTGAATTCTGCTTCTCATTAGAGCAGCTCAATTCTAGAGGAAATCATGGGGATGCTGAGTAGGTGCTGTGTTTCACAAAGACCTCAGTTCAGATTTCACTTAAACATACACTTTATCTTCAGTTCAGGGCTACTTAACAGTGTACCTTGCCAAGGCTGTTGAACATGGAAGGGCTGCCCACAGCTGCCAAGGAGCTGGCTGAGTAGCCAGACGAATGAACCTAGAAAAGGCTCAAGTCCATTTCAACAGAAACCATGGCTGCAGGAGCCCTTGTTATGACCCTGTGGGCCCATCCTGCACATTTAAGTTAAAGACTTGAGTAGATTTCTGAACACTTGGCTCTAGGTACTGGCCTAGACTGGCACATGTAATGTTATTTAGTACCACCAAACCACAGGCTAGCAAGGCTAAAATGCATAGCATGTTTTTACTGTGTAGTTAGGGCTTTTCTGGTCAGTGGGTAGCACGAAGGAACCAGTAAATACTGTAGGATATGCACCAGCACCAATACATAGGTGTGCTTCCATTATACACCGGCTGTTCTGGGGCTTTTTTTAGGATTTACAGAGGTAAAGATGGCAGTGGATTTTGAAAGATGAATTTCAACTTGGCAAATGCAAGCTACAAGAAGAACTAAGTGATGGTACAAACTAAGCACTTACCACAACACAGCTGTTTAAAATTCATCAGAGAAATCACACCCCTGAAGAAGAGGCTTGCTCTATCCTTGCTGCACTTGGTAAATCTTTGCTGTCAGACTGACAAAAACATCAAGATAATAGCATTGGTATTTTGAAGAGTCAGCCTGAACTTGCAACCATCATCTCTCAGATTTCCCAGAACTGCTTCGACTGTGAAACTGAAACTTTTTGGGTCATCTGAAAGAAAGGCTGATGTGGAGTAGAGCAGGTACAGATAGTCATAACAGTGAGGTAAAACAAGCCAGCTGCAAGGCTAGAAGGCAGACAAAATGTAAGATTATATTTTTCATGTGAGCCTAGAGAGGCTTGTTTAGCAGTTTGACTCTGTGCCAAATAGCTCACTGCACCTCTAAAAAATTGCTTTACTCTAAAAAAGTAATCTGAAAGATCCCTGGACTGCAGTCAACTTAATATCACACATATTTGCATCTTCAAAGCATTCTCTTTGGCTCAGCATAGCAGCAGAAGCAACTAAAAGTGGTTATTTCAACCTTGAGGTAATCGGATGCCCCACTACCCCACCCACCAAGCAAATAAATTGACTTTGATGTCCCTTTAATATGTCACTGAGCAGAAAAACAAAGGCCTTATATTTAACAGTGTGAGATTATTCTAAAGATTAACATTTCCAAATGAATACTAAGTGTAAATTGGTATTTGTAGTCCATTCTTTCAGCACCTTGCTATATTTGAAATATATCATCTCCAGCGACAGAGCTGATTTGTCAAGGCATTTCCCTACAAATAGGAAAATATGTTTTATTACAGCCAGTTATTCCAAAGACACTCACTGAGATGAACCTGATCATGGGGACCATCTGTCCTGCAAGGCTCAAACCCAAATCACTGTTCGACACCTATGCAGTTACATGGAGACAGAATCATAGAATAGACAAGGAGTTATAACTCATTGGACACTGGTACATCATAATGCAGCTTCAGCTGAAGTTTAAAGGAATGCAACAATAATAATAGCTGAGATTGATGCTGTGTATGTCGGAGTACCTATCTATCTATCTATCTATCATCTATCTATCTATCTATCTATCTATCTATCTATCTATCTATCTATCTATCTATCTATCATTTCCAGCACACTTCCAGTCTCTCTACTTGTAGCTGAAAGAATACTTCGGTTACAGGCTAAACTCTGAGTGCTACTGGGCAGATACTGATCAGGGAACACCACTTCTTGGTGTACTTGTTCCCCAACCTGATTATTTCAATCCTAGTACCAGTTCCAGGGCCATTCATGCCTGTATTAGGAGGTGGAACTCACCTTGACAATTAGGTCCTTTGCTGTTTTAATGGTAAGTAATGGGACTAAGGTAAACACATGGAGGGAAAAATTCTGCATTATCAGTCAGTCTTAATATAGTAGGAACACTTTAATGGTTATTCAGGCAAAATCTCACAGCAGATGTGATAAATCTAGAGTAAAACATTGATAGCAACACATTCACTGGAATTCAAACATGGTAAATTTTTTATTGTCTTAATCTGTGAATTTTAATGTGTATTAGCAAGCAACGCTTCTATGTCGATCTCAGCTCTCCTTTTTTGCATACGTACAAATGTTAGATGTATTTTAAAGTTAAATAATGAAAAATGTACATTGGCACCTGTTTTAGTCTGCCTGTTTTAGTTTTCCCTTTGCTTATTCTTAATATTACATGGATCATATGTAGTGTTGGAAAAACTCATTCAAAGAACTCCTTTAAATAAAGATCAATTTGCCAATGACTTTGTACAGACATATATATGTACATAGACATGTAAAAAATAGAAAACACACAGGAAAATTTCCACTTGATACAATTGAAAAACATTAAGATTTGGAAAACATTAAGACATCTGGGTGTACAGCATATGTAAACCATTTTGTGGTGAAAGAAGTGATGATTTGCACATTTGCTGATATCAGCTGCAGTATAACAAAGTCAGCTTGCTCCTTTTCATCATTATAGCTGATGCTTCAGCAATAGGGTTTGATTAAAAAAAAAAAAAACCAAACATAAAAACTGAGTTTATGCTTTAAAAATAATTGTGTACAGAACAATAACAGTAACAGCATGTGGATTTAAACAAGCTACACAAAAAATCTTTACAGAAGCAGAATTGTAATACACCTATCATTGATTATCTTAATAACGAAGACTGCATTTTGATTCTACTAATATTAATGGCATGATATTAAATCCTTCAGCTTTAAGGTTGTGCAGCCCTGGAGTTCCAGACTCGAGATTATATATCATTTGCATACAATTACATTCCTTACATAATCATATTGCTCAAAACCAAATGCTGGCATTTTCAGTATTTATGCACAGCTTCTGACCCATCTTCCATGTAAAGCTCCTCCATACCAGGGAAAATCTTACATGTAAAGTCAGGGCCATTTGCTGTAAGCACAGCAGCAGCATATTATACAGAAACAAGAGATAATCACACTGAATGCAATGTCTGTCTGAATTAGGAGCTTTGTCAGTATAGCAGAAAGTCTCTTAAATTAGATATGTCAAATCCTCTTTTGGAGGATCTTTGTACCATCTAGGGAAGCCAAACTCCATGCTGCATGACAATTTCCCATCATATCTCCACATATGTTATCCAAAGCAAGAATGCACGAAACTTTAGCTGGGGATACAGACTGTGATGAGTTTAAGGATCTTCAGCAAATCCCAAATTGGGTGTCATGAATTTCTGGTCCTACTTCTATATAGGAGTAGGACTATACCCTGTGTGCTACTAAGGCCTGTAAAATGGTGATTAGTTCTGTGCTTATTTATTTATTTGCTGACATTGCTTGCAGCTTCCTTTCCCAAAGACGGTAGAAGCCAGTTGAGGATTATATGTAAAGGAGGATTATACATAAAATTGTAAAGGAAGAAGCATGCCTCAGAGCTTGGTGAATTCTTCGTTAGACTTGTACTTGCCTGATTCTGACTCCCTTCTCTAGTGCATGATGGGAGAGAGAGGTGTCTTGATTCCCTGCTCCATGACTGGATTCATAAAGATACTGGATATTAACTGGATAATTTGAAGGCGGAACAGTCTTATGGGTGCCATTAACCTACCACCTAGCTGCTAAGCCTTGATCATGCTTGGTTTCCCACCAAGGCAACACAACTGTGAATGAGTGTGCTGCCAACGCTGTGGCAGGCGATCAGCAGACAGCTCCCCCCTGCAGTGGTAAAACCTTTCCTTGGGGTTTCACCCAGAGTAGGTCTGCAAACATCAGTGATGTAGCTGGGCTACAGCACAAAACTGGCATTCAGAAAAGGTCTTGTCCCTGCTACGCATGAGACACAGGCAGCCCATTATGCTCCCATCATATCATACATTCCTCATGACAGATTAAATACCAGATCCTGAACTTCTTATGTGTGCTTGCAAAGAGTATTTTTCTTCTATTTGTCGTACTGGCTTCACGCGTTGGCAGTGTTTTATAAGAAATCATTAAAGAAATGTCACTTCCATGCTGGGAGAATACTTGCTTGGCTTACAAGTCAAGGTAGACACTGAAGCACATATCTAAGCAGTATTCCTGCATACAGCCACCCTCCTAAAGTGACACCATAAGTAAGGGTTACATTAACATATTCATTGTATTTACATGTTACATCAAGACAATTATAATCAGTCTCGAGTCTAAGTAATCTATCTCTAGATTAGCTTTAGAACATGCAAAAAATAGAGTAGACATCTGTTCCATCTAAGATACAAAGAAGGGGTGTGTTTTCACTAAAAACAATGGAGTTCAAAACTTGGCATCCTCAGTAAAAGGCTAATAGGCATTTTCAAATTGTATAAACCAAATGTCTAAATAGAAGAGGTTTGATATTGAAGGAGAACCCATCCACATAAAATAAAACTCTTTAAAATGGAATGTAGCCAGTTTCTAAATACATTCAAATATTACAGTGTCTCTATAAATAGAAAACTAGATAGTGCTGAAGAGCTAAAGCAGTCCTTTCCAAATAGTTCAAGTGTATATATTTCTTTCTCTTTACTGTCATTAATACACAGTTGCTTGAGCTACAGCTGTTGTAGCCTTTGGCAACAGTTCAAGTAACTTCCCCTCTTCTCTCCTTTGCAAACCTTCATCTTCCATTTTGACACCACAGAGTTGCCAGGCATACCTTGATTTCATAAAGTTTTAGGGAAAATACCATGTGTCCCAAACTGTTGGTGCCTGTGCAGCCAATCAAAGAAGCATGTCAGAAACTCACCATGGTCTTTCACTACTTTCACTCATGTAGTGGCACATCTCGAGTCCCAGCGCTATATTCAACAGAGGTTATGTGCTGACAAGCTCCCTCTTACTTGCACAGAGCCTGCTGAGAAGGATTTCAGAATAAATTTGATTTATTGGACCTCGGACATGATATGGGGACTGTGAATTTGTTGCATAGTCCTGCAGTTGTGATAGCTTGCTTTGACTGCTGAAATATTTCCCCAGTGTGTAGTGTCTTGATAACGTCATTGTTAAGCGTGGACTTTCTTC
This sequence comes from Ara ararauna, assembly GCA_028858755.1. Lineage (NCBI taxonomy): Eukaryota > Metazoa > Chordata > Aves > Psittaciformes > Psittacidae > Ara > Ara ararauna. Next base: position 149,209,735 of record CM054376.1, read on the forward strand.
AGAGGGATTGGATTTCACCACCTGCAAAAAAAGTGACATATGTGAGCGCTTTCTGCCTGCACCTAGAAAGATAGATACACAGCTGTGTGTACAGAAATGCTCAGACAGTTCTCCACAAAGCAGATCCTGACACTCTTACCTTGTGCTGCAAGCTGCTCACGAACAGTATTTTAGTGGGCCAGCATGTTATGTTACATATAACTAAAGTGCAAAATTTTATTTACTTGAGCCTTGAAATCTAAATGTATAGGCCCATTATACTCAATTGGTTGATTCCATAATGCCTTTGTATACTAGACTCTGTTCTCTTCATTAGGGATAATTTATCTAAACACCAAAATTCAGAGTTAATAGCTTGTCTGTATATTTACCATGGGAAAAAAATAAACTTAAGACATCTCTGACTTGCAGGAAGGTTTAAATCCTACTCTGATCCCAAGCACCTGAGAAACACATGTTGTGTTTCAGCTGTGATTCCTGTGAGAATGTTTCACTTTCAGATCTTGCTGCAAACCTGGGCCAGCTCCATGTTAAGATGAAAACACTCACGTGTCATGTTTCTCCAAGAAGGGAGTTACAGTGCAGTTTAACATCCCTTTCCACAGGGCATCACTCTCACATAACCACAATGTGGTTCAGTGACTTACTGCAGAAGAATGCTCCTCCTCGTCTCCCATATATGCATATATTTTTGGGATTATCATGTTCAATCTGTACAGAATAAACAAATGGCCGTGGGACTAATGAGAGAGAAAGTGAAAGGTAGGGTTGTCAGGAGCCTAATGACTGGGGGGGGTGATCTCCTGTGAAATGCTGAAGGTCTCTTCTCAGTGAAAACACAGTCCTTGATGGATAATGAAGAGAGACAAAACTTCAGGACCTAGCGCAGATGCAGGACAAAGGACCCTGACCCTGGCACTGGCAAATGCAGAGAAAGCAGAAAAGGGGCCAAGTTAACCTATTTTCAAAATAGTATGCTGACTTGATAGCTCTGATGCCCATCAATTTTCTGACTTGATCCATCAGACATTTGAAAAAGCAGACTTCATTTATTAATGCACATTTTTATGCAGAAGCATATCAACTTTTTAAAAAGATCATGTATATTTAGGGTTACTGAACAATCAAAAACAATGTTCATATGTAATGAAGCTCATAATAAATGAAACAATTCAAACAAAATTAAATGTGAAGGATTAACATGTTCAAAGGCTTGAATGACTGGGCAAAAAGGCTAAGAGGCAGCTGACTGAACTAAAAAAGGCCAAGAATTATCCACATAGAAAATTAATATATCTTCTGATCAATTTGATACAGCTAAGGCAAGGGCTGTTATGCTGTTATTTGTTTTCATGCAGTTACTGCAGGTTCATTTTTCTAAATTAGTGCCTTAGATCTTACAACTACTTCAGAACGATGGCACCTTGAACCAGTCACCCAAACTGCATTCCTGTTAGGCATAATCTCCCAGGAATGCAATCTAATGTTCATCCAGCAGCCAGTCACTGATTGAGATACCAAAATCTCAAGGTTGCTAGTTTTTATGTTGTGACCATATGAATTCATTGCCATTAAATTAGGAAATAAATTTGAATTAAAATATAGGTTCCATAAAGGTCTTTATAATTGCTGGCCAACGTACTTCTCCATAAGCATTTATGAAGAATGAGGTAATTAAAAAGTCAGATTTGCATATATGCATAGACCTAGAAGGATGTTTGGGCAGAAAGTGACAGACATATGAAAGATCTTTTGTCCTAGATTGATATAATCCCTAGCCAATCTGAGTGAAGACTGTAGGGTCCAAAGAGCTCTGTATTTCTATGCTGTCAGGGTGACCCAAGGCCCTCTGAAGTGGGTTGGTGGGAACTCACCATAATTTCTGAGGACAATCGGGAGAAGTAGTTTTCTGTTTGGCCAGCTAGTGAGAATTAAACAAGAACTGCTGAATGCATTTCAATTCTTGTTTTCTGACTGCACAGAATGGTCAGCCCTCCATTCCTGCATGGCCGTGCTCTAGCTCAGATGGCATTTAAACAGGGGTGCCTCCTTCTGCGAGTTTAGGAATAATTTTTTTTAAGAGAAAGAAAGTGAAAGTACAAAGCAGTAGAGTTAACCTATTTCATCTGGTTTCCTAAAACATGAAAAGTGCTGGTTTTACACAGTGTTCTTGGCTCTGTCCTCGAAGGCAAAATGCCATTTTCCTAGTGCAAACTGCTTTAGCACCTGATGAAACTCCACTTGCCAGGATGCAGAAATAAACCGATGACAAAACTGTTAAAACTAATGAGGTATCAAAAGCATTCAAGGACTTTCTTTCTGCTTTCCTAAAGGATCAATTCTGGCTTTTTGGTGGCTGATGGATTCTCCTGGGCACATCTATGCTTTTTTCAGGCGTAATGACCTCTCAAGCCTCATTAACAACAGCTCCGTGGGCCAAATTCTCTCCTGATCCTCCCCAGAAACACATACTCTCTGTTGAGATTCCTCTGGCAGGGAAGCAACGACAAATCTGCACGAGCTCATACTTCAATGATGGAGGAGTGCATGAAAAATGCTGATGACTGATCACGCCCTGCTGTTTTCCACCCAGTTCCATACAAAGCAACTGAAACATTTTACTTTGAAGCTTCCCGTTTCACTTGAAAGCTCTGTGGAAATGGCGAGCACCAGCAATGACCCATGAAGACATCAACATCTGGGTTCTAGACAAAAAAGGGTCAACATAGCTGTCTGAGTAAAATGGAGGGAGGCATTTACTCCACAGCACTATTTATCCATTGCATAAATATCTGCTCGGTGACTTGCCCCTCTTTTCCAGCTCCATTTGGACTGAGCTGTGTTCATGCCTCTCTCATGTACTGAGCAGAGTAGATTAAAGGATTGGTTAACTAACCACGCCTGCTGTGTTTGGTCCCAAAGCAGGACAGAGGCCACTGCAATAGGTTGAAAACATGTGAGCTGCTGAGGAGCTTGGGTGGAAACCAGCTGTGAGGCTGACACACAGCACATGAGGTCAGATGGGTCTGATAATGCTCCCACAACTGTTTTTAGTCCCAGTGAGCCTTATACTGGAGCACAGTCCCAACCAATGGCAGCTCATTGTCTCCCCACTCTGTTTTGGAAATATACTGTTGCCTGGTATTTTGCTTCTGATATTGCATCTCTGTGATACTTAAGGAGAAAAATCAAAGCCTTATAGTTGTTAACTTTTTTTATTCTGCTTTATGTAAAGGTGACTGCTGTGGCTGAGAGAAAATAATCAGGATTGCTATGCTAGTCCTTGTCCAGCAGACACCACAAGGACACTCTGGAGCCTATGCTTGAATTTTACTATCATCACCGCTGAATTTCAGTTTGTTTTGTTTAAAATATTCCTAAGTTTAATTAACCACAGTATATTTTGTTTTCCAATGTATACTGTGGGTGACTGATGAAGGAAACCTTATTTTTAGATTTTTTGCCTTTTTTGGCTTTTTATGGAAAATACATCATAGCTGTCCTGACCTTTCTTCACAGTAAAAATTTGTGCTTCCACTTCAGTCTTGGTCTCATGGCCCACCTTTGTACCTGTGAAGCTCTATGGAGCTTCTGTACTAACCCTACACAAGTCCAGGTCCTGGGAACAGGCTTGGCCAAGAGTGAGGCTTACATAAAAATAGGCATGACTTGGCAAAATAAGCAAAAGGATTTTATCCTTCTCTTGAGAGATTCAGAAAACATTTGGTGGTATCTCTTACTTGAATTAATTTGTTTTGATGAAAAACAAATTCTAAATTCATGCTGGAAAAATGCTAGCCTTTCACTTGTGTTGGTGATAGTCTTTTTTAATATTTATGCATTTTTGATAGCTCTAATTTTCTCCATAAGACATAACTTTTGGAGTTCTGTCTTCTCAATGACACATCAACTCGCTTGTCATTTTTAGTCAGTAACCAAAATCCTGAGATTTTTTCTAAGTAGTAGCTTCTTACAGGCTCAAAGCCCCCAGCTGACTGTGGAACAACATAAATTCATTAACTCCTGATGTCAAAGAGACGTCCTTCATTGTGTCCTTTTTTCCTTTCAATCTTTTTGGTAACAATTTCTTCTCATTCTATATGTCATTCTATGAAAGAACTTGCATCTGCCATGCCTAGTTTGATCACTCAGAGGAAATGCAATCTTCCTGAAAGATACAACAGTTCAAGTTTTATTGCCCTAAACAGGTTTTAACAGAATAAATTATGGTAGTTTCCTAGTCTTTTGTAAAAAAGTCAACCCAGATTCGGTCAATAAAAATGAAGATCATTGTAGCTTCACAGGCAATCTCTCACTCTGTGAAACATGACTTTAGCTAAAGAGTTAGCAGAAGGCTTCTCTGTCCTTATATCCAGCAATGAATTGAGGCAGGGGGCTACTGACAATGTCTTAGTGCACAATTCCAGTTTTCACTGAAGAAATAGCTTTACTTTGAATCAGGAGTTAAGTACCTGGAAAGATATGAGCCTCCTTTATTCTTCAAAGCTTTTCCCGGTTTCCAAAGGGAGTAATGAAATATTCATGGATCTTTTCTGGGGAATGAATGACGCATTTGGATTCTCAGCAGACTGACCACTCATAACAGGAACCTGGGAACTGGCCTTTTACACCAACAAACTGGTGTCATGGATATCAGGAAGAGCTGGTTGGAAGCTGGAGGAAAATCTGGTGGTGTCGGTGGCAGTTCTTTTAACAATCATATGCAAAATTACTGTGATCAGCCTAATGCTAGAAGGTATCTGCTCACTTGGCTACTCAACAATTATACCCTGTTTTAATTCAGGGTCACCTGCACTAAACCAGGGTGGCACTTGGTTTATATTGCTGTATACACATAAGGTACAAGAAATTCCAAACTGAAACAGATCCTTCTTTTGCTGATGGGGAAGAGCATTCACTACAAAAAGGGGAAGAGCATTCACTATAAAAAGACATACCACATACTCAAAATACATCTGAAAGTAAACCAGTAAAACTTTAAATATCTTGTTTTTCAAACCCGTTACTTTCACTGGTTTGGCAGCCTCTTGGCTGATTTTATGCCTAGATATAATAATGTGTTTGCTTATTCATTTTTGATTTAATCCATGGACTCTTGTCATTTGCAATATATTGTAAATATTCCTTACCAGAGCTTCAAATGAACAAAATAATATATTTTCAATTCCCTACTCATATATTTTCTATGTCTTTGTTTTACCAGGCCAGTAATTATAAAACAGAAGGCAGAATTTCTGTAGATTCCAGACAGAAAAGAAAGGAGAACTATGGGCATGAGTAACAAGCGACTTTTACACTTCTATTTGTATAGTCAACCACTATAACTATCCCAGATAAATCTGTCTCAGACATATGAAAACAGATCTACAGCAGTAAGACTGGTCTTTCAATTTTAAGCTCCATTTTAGATGTACCTATGGTTTGATGGGAGTCTGCTGAGCTTCTCAGTTAGGAAGGCTTTAAACAAAAGCCTGTGTGTCTGAGGTGTGGCAAAAAGATAAACTGAGTCCATACACAAGTAGCATCAATACAAAACACACAGCAAATAATACAACCTGGAAAACATGCAACATCCTTTGCAGAAGAGCATGCCTGGTTTTATTTCAAGGAATCACCACTACAGCAGTTCAGCTTGTCCTTGGATGTCATTGCACTCTGAGCAGCAAGGGACAAGCGCCGCCATACAAACTGCTATCCCTGAGATTTAAATTCAGGCCTAACTTTGAGTGACGGATGCAAACCTCATTGTGTACACTTTTGTTTCTAAGCATCTGGCAGTTAAAATCTCTCTTAAATACCTGGGAATGATATAGGTGTAAACTATTACCTCATGGAAATGGCACCCGCACTTCCCTTGCAGGAATTCTTTGTAACGTCCCATGGTGATGACGAAGGTGTCAACAACTTCATAGCCAAAGTTTTTTGCTGTATCCAGGATAACCAAGTTTTCGTTCCACAGATTTTGTATTTCTGCCTGCATTCCAGACAAAATATTGCAGTGTCTTGTCAGAAGGACTGTTTAAAAGTTACTGTATTCTGCCATGCAAGTGAATAGCAAGACTGCATTTTGAGTAAAGCAAGTATGGAATCATAGGATCATAGAATAGTCAGGGTTGGAAAGGACCTGAAGATCATCAAGTTCCAACCCCCCTGCCATGGGCAGGTATGCCTCACATTAGATCAGGTCACTCAAGGCTCTGTCTAACCTGGCCTTGAACATTGCCAGGGATGGAGCATTCACAGTGTCCTTGGGCAGCCTGTTCCAGGGCCTCACCACTCTCACAGTAAAGAACTTCTTCCTTATATCTAACCAAAATCTCCCCTGTTCAAGTTTAGACCCATTACCCCTTGTCTTGTCACTACAGTGATTAAGAGTCCCTCTCCAGGATCCTTGTAAGCCCCCTTCAGATATTGGAAGGCTGCTATAAGGTCTGCATGCAGCCTTCTCTTCTCCAGGCTGAACAACTCCAATTTTCAAAGCCTATCTTCATATGGGAGGTGCCCTAGCCCCCTGATCATCCTTGTGGCCTCCTCTAGACTTGCTCCAACAGCCCCATGTCCTTCTTATGCTATACTCCAGACATGAATTACTATAAATTCACTCTTGAAAACAGTTATTACTCCAAGGCTGTTGTAGATTTTGCAGGAATTATAATTACTTTTCAGGAGTTGTGAAGCTTCTTTCATATGAAGATTCCAATGCTGTTCATAATTACTGCATAACTGGTTTTAATATGTGCTTAGCTAATGTGAGGTGTAAAAAAATAAAAAAAAAAAAACTGTTATAAAGTTGTCTGCAATGAATGGTGAAATTGCTCCTGTAAATTAAAATTCACCTTCAAATCAAACTCATTGAGATTGTTGCTTAAAAATGAATATAGGGCCATGGGCATCTTAGAAATGGTTACACTGAAGAACAGATTGTTATTTCTAAAGACGATTCAGGAAGTCCAGGAATAGAAAAATGTTAGCCATAAATTTGGCAAAGTGGTGGATTTCACATTGTAGACAGAAGGGCATTGAGAGTAGCTGGCATAATCTAGAAGTCCAGAGCACCCAAACCACATGGATAATTTGGCATGTGATTCCAGTATTGAAAGGGAAGAGAGCGTCAGTTACACTGGTCAATGTAGTTGATTTCTGGAATATCATAAATTTACTGGATAAGAAACAGAAAAAGGTAAACCTGGGAAACCATAATACTCCTTCTATCCTTGCCTCACCTTCCTTCGATCAAAGTTCTGTTTCTTCTTCCTAGGAGTGAACTCTGCTGAAAGCTATGGGAGAAGCCATGACGTTTCTTCCTGTTGATACCAACAATTTCACTACTGTATCCTAATTTGGTCATCCGGATAAATTAAGGAAATGGTTGGAATCAATAAGAAGGCGTTCAGTAGAGGCAGAAAGTACAGAAAGAATGGGGAAAATACGACAGTGCAGTTTCCATAGCAAAAAGAAGGGTGAGAGTAGCAGTAGGTCCTACAACAGTGTGTTACGGCTGCAAAAAGATGTGGGCACCAGTCCCCAGTGTGATAGGAGTACTGTACTTAAACTATGAAAGCAAATAATTTTCTCTTTTCAACACCTGTGAATAGCTGGAACATTACATACAGCTCTGGTAGGCGCCATTTACTCCGTTCTGCCCTCCAGCTCTTCCCATCCCTCTGTCATCCACATATTTTATATGGACAGTTCAATGGAGAACCACCACTCAAATTGTAAATAAAAATATTGAATTGAATGAGTTACACAGCGAGCAGGGCCCATCTGTTACTCTGAGAGTGTTGGATATGATTTAAACTGACTGTAACAACCCATTGACATACAAATAACAGACTAGATTCACCACTACATTCCAACTGCTCTGTAATGTTCTGGTTTCATAGGCTGGTTAAAATGGATTTATGGATAGCTGTGCAGTGCAGCCAGACCAGTGAATCTGATCCAGCAGTAACAATGGAGGAAGCCTGAGGAGGGCCCATTCTCGATGTGGTATGAGGAGAAATCTGCCTATCCCCAGCTCCATTTCTCACCTTCAGCATCAGGCTTAATATTGCAGCTTCTTCAGGTTCTTGGGATGGCTGACTGAGCATGGCTGTTCAAACAGTGGTGGAATCCATGAAATACGGCAAATCGGTTTGAATCCATATTAGCAAGCAGTATGAACAAATACAAACATTGATCTATTTAAAGCTTGCTCAGCAGAGGTTGTAACATATTTTGACCAGACAGTAAAATTATTGCTGAAATGACAAGTCTTCCATGAAAATGCACTCTAAAAGTACTGTAGCTTACCTGCGATAGAGAATGTATTCCATCCACTGGCAGGTGAAAGCCCATCCCTATGGATTTGATAATTACCAGGATATTTGACAGATTTTCCCTATTTGGAGAATAAAAAAAAAAGGTCACAGATTTTACTTAACAGACACATCAAAAGACACTGCATTTTAGTGTCTTTTTCACTAAGTTTTTCAAAGTTACTTAAGTGCACACACATGAGAAAACAAATGAAGTGGTTTGTTAAGTTGTTTTTTGTAATTTATTATATCAAGACTTGGAAAAACACCAAGTACATAGCATTACCTGCTCAACACCTTTTGCATAATTTGCAGGTGATTGGACTTAAGCCACTGAACACCACCTACAACTAATACGGTCTGGTCTGTGTTCTCCAGGGGACGTGATCTGAAACCCAGAAAGGAAAAACAACACGTTGCCTTAAAACAGATGGCAAACATTTTAACTGCACTGCATTGCGTTTCAATGAACTGTATCTGGCATCCTGATCAGAGGCCTGATGTCATTTTCTACTGTTTTTCAACCACACAATACAGCCTGCACACGTTATGTTTAATTGTTTACTGACTTTAATTGTAAAATCTGTTAAACACATTTGTGACTAGAATGAGAATACAAACAAGCTAGCAATAGTTTGTACGGTACCTCTGCAGCAGTTGTTCTAGGGCTTTTTCAAAAGTCGGTCTCTGGTTTGAGCTCATCCAAAACTGGGGGTAGTAGGAGTAACTGATGAATGTTTTCCCCTCGTTGATATTATGATAAAATTTAACATCATGAGTCTTTTGCCATTCCTGAAGAGTCTTATTCACTCTTTCTATTAAATAATACATCATCCCTCTGTTAGTTGAGTCACCTATAAAGAGAATCTTTGGATGGAAAAGGATAGGACTTACTTAGAAGTTATACACTCCAAAACTCAAAACCTAAGAAAAGAATACAGATAGTCTGGAGGTCTTTTAAACCCTTCTCTTAAGGTTCAAGAAATATCACTGTGAGCTGCCAGCTCTTCAGACATCTCAATATTAAAGTTCCCCTTTAGAAAAAACTGTGTGATCTGATTAACAAGAAGTTGTATTTCAAAGATGAAAAGTACAGGTTATAGATGGCTATAGCTGCACAGCCCTGCATTTTCCATACTTGATCATCTCTATTGCTGGAGTTTACTTCCAGCTGCTAGTACAGAGCCTCTTGTGGATGCTTGCAGCTTCCTGCTTTTTTTCCTCCAGTTTTTTATGTGGTTTGTCCCTACACAGCATGTCTTCATTAAAATGTCTTCCATAAATGTGATTCACCAGAATTTACGCCAAAGTAACATGCACACACACACACATATAGAGCTGTTGCCTTTTTTGTAGAGAGATGGCCTTTCTGCAATTTCAGAGGGGATGGAAAAGAAAGGTTATTCTGGTGGAAGACATGAACAGAGTCCCAGCATGTATTATGTGACCACCAGGAAGCATTGTGGCCTGAAGGCAGTTAGAAGTGCTGTCAAAAAGACAGAAGTATTTCAAGTATAGCAGTCTTCATTGGGCAGCTCTGAACCTGCAAGTGAATGAAGAAGTCAGATTTGGGCTTGCTCCTACTCATTCTATAGACTCCCCTGAGAAATCAAACATCTCTGTACGTGGAGACCACAGAACTTAATGTATGGGATTTTTTAATGTAATTTCCCTATTTTTTAGTGGCTAGAACTAGCATTTCCTCATGCTGAAGAGAATATTTAAGCAATAACAAGAATCCAAAGGGGAAGAGAACCCAGGTTCACTGTGGTTTGCCGATGAAACTGTGTGTGTAATTAGTTACTACCACAGTCACCTCAACCAGAAATCCACATAGAGGAGCATAAATAAAAAACCGCGAGTCAGAAACCCCACAGAGCCATAACACAGTAACAGCCCTGTCTTCTGCACAGCAGTATGCAACTTCTCCTACCTCTGACACGCAGAGTAGTTGGCACCTTGTAAGCTGGGTTTTGTTGTTTGGTATTTTAATTTGATTTGAGGCTTGATGCTTTACCACTTCCACCTTGAATATTTAGTTATGCAAATAAAATTCAGACTGCACAAGATTATGTGTTTAAGAATACATTTCCAAAGCTTCTCTTAGAGATTTTATGTGGTGAAAGCATCTCAGACTCCTCTTATCTAATACCTCTCTATTTATCTATTACCTTCAGGAATGTCAGTTTTAGGAACTGATTCCAGTTCCCACTATAAACCTATTCTGATTAAAAATAAGCCACAACAGTATACCAATGGTGGTTCCCACAGAACAGAAGCAGTTTCAGATGAGCATACTCCAATCTGGTGGCAGGGGTCAAGAATGGGCATGACAATGGCTTGAACTTCCCAAGCCTTGCTCATTGTGGGCTGCAGAAAAGCAAACAAATTAAAACAAGCACTGGGCACATAGAGGTTCTTTCACCTTCTGTCCTGGACCTCTCAAAGCTGCTTCACTAAGTAAATTCTTAAACAGCTGCTGTTCATGCTTGTGTTGCACAAGCACTTATCTTACATGGAAGGGGATTTCCAAATCTTTCCCACCGTGTCAGAAGAAACCTTTTTAAACCAAGCACAACATGACTCACAGAAGCCAGGGATCCTTGGACCTTTGGAAGGACTGGTTGGATATTCACTCTTTCCCTCTCTGACAGATGTAACATGCACACAATAATTTACAATTAGAAAGATAGTCCATGGCTATGATATGCCCTAATTATGAAGTAGGTTAATTTGAGGTTTTAAACAATTCTTTTAACTTGCAAAATCTCTCCAGTCTGTCTTATATCCATGTCTCTTTAATCTCTATTTCATAAGTCCATCACTGTATTATCTAAAGGTGTATCTATTTAAAAAGCAGTTCTCAGATTAGCATTCAAGGATATCATTATCTTGCAATGTAGGTGAGAACATTGCTGTAAAAACACAACACAGCCTTAGCAGAATAACAAACAGGCTCTACTAGGTCATACACATAAAGTACTTGGTAGAACATGCTAAATCATTTCTCTTCTACTTGTAGTAACATATGATACCATTTTGTTATCATTGCACATAAGGATTTCTAATTGCAAATGAGCATTTCAGCTATTAATTGCACTGATTTGGCAGATGTGGCATTTTTATCTCACTCTTCATTCTACCATGACTAAGATTCTGATAGATACTTTTCTCCTTCTAACTGCATTTGGTCTAATCTCATCTACTACAGATTTCAAATAATAGAATACCCTTCATGGGAAAAAAGAAGAGAAGAATCATGGCCAAGACCAATGAACAAAGCTTAGTCATGTACTGTTCAGGTCGATGAGCCATTTGTCTGCAGGATGACTAAAGCATCAGACATACATCAAGTTATAATTTTACCAAAGAACAACACTTGCATGCAGACAGATGTTTTCAGTGTTGCAAATGTTTTGTATGAAAAAATCCATTATAGCTTAAAGACTTTAAAAGATTGCGTAAACATAGTGGAATTCACTTCTTAACCAGACCTATCATTATAAATTAACCACACTTAGGAAACTTAAACACCTGTAAGTCCAAAACACTACTTAACTCTAAAATATTATTAAGAAATTATAAGTTAAAATTTCTGTTTTAACAGCTGAATTTTAAGTACTTCAGCAAATATTGCCTTTTCATATTTCCTGTTCTTAATTACACATGACTCAATGGTACTTTATTATAAGACTAAACTCTGAGTAGTATTCCTCAATGATGAGCAAAATATATATCCCCCCTGCTATTGAAGCCAGCTTTCTATATGCTGCTAATTAGATAAATAATTACCTGTTAGAACCCCTTTTTCTTGACCCAATTTTTAAAGTTCTTGTATAAAAAAAGTGAAGTATTATATCTTAACAGAATTACATAAATATTACAGCAAAAATTTATTAACCATAATTACAGAGGATTTTGCTGAGCCAATATAATACAGATATAATATTTTTATTATGATTGCCAATTTCATTGATTCAATTAGGACATACAGATGGAGTTCCCTGAAAACAACACGGCATGCACCTCATTACCCTTAGTTAAAAATGGAAAAGACCAGATACCAGAAGTAGACTGAATGAAAAGCTACTTAGACTGAATGAAAAGCTACTTAGCCAGAATCACCTTAGCCTCAATACTTGAGAATTTTCCTGTTTTCTGTGTCTAAAATGCAAACATATGACTGATTGGTCTCGATAACACATCATAAAGCAAAGTAGGGCCTCATAAACTGTTTTCATGGATGTATATCCTTTCTCATGTCTCCACCAATCTGGATGTTACTATTTCACTACAGGTGGTCTAATGTTTTTATGAAATAGTGTCCTGGTTTCATCTGGGACAGGATTAATTTACTTCCTAGCAGCTGGCATAGTGCTGTGTTCTTTATCGCAGTTTTTAAAAGGAATTTCATTATTTTTCTGATTCTCTTCCCCATCCCACTGTGGTGGAATGAGTGAATGGCTGCACGGTGTTTAGCGGCCTGACAGGTTAAACCACAACACACAGAAACAACTTAGCTCAAACACAGTTTTATATGCACACAAACTAAAATAGCAGTTAATGATGATACGAAATCAATTGGAAGTCATAGCCAGGGAAAATGAATTTCTGCTATAAAGAGGATGATAATTTTGGAGATGAGATCTGAAAAACATATAAATTTTAATATTAGACTTGAAAGCAGCCTGGAGTTAGAAAACAAATTAGAAAGCATTTTTGAGAGCTTATTTATGATGCAGACAGGAAAGAAGAGCTCTGTTTGGGTGACCATAAACATATTTCAGAAACATTGACAAATGCATAGAAGAAATTAATGAGCAAGAGACATATTTGAATGCTACATTTTACTGTTGCAACATGAGAAAAACAGAAAGTCTGAACTTAAAGATACAGTTGATCTTACATGTGCTGCATTTCATTAAAAGCAGAAAGACAAGCCGGCTCAAGCAAGCTTTTTTTTTTTCCTTTTTTTTTTCCTTTTTTTTTTTTTTTTAAATAAAAAACTAATAAGGGAGCACAAGAAAGCTGCCTGCAGTTATCATAGTTGGAATTTGACAGTGGTATAAAGATTAACACCTGCTATTTAAAATAAAAGACATAATCACAGACACTTATGCTGCTTATAATAGCTTACCATGATGTTTTTAACTGTAAGAAGTAAAGCCGCAGATCAAAATCTTGAAGCTAAAATATATTTTTTTTTTCCAGGACAATACCACAGAGACTTCAGCCTAGTGAATCTCAAATGTCACTGCTTGCTTTACCTGTGATTCCTGGTGAAATCTTGCAGGACCCTGATTTTTTTATGAAGGTACTCACTAGTGAAATTCAGTCATCATAGAAGGCTGCTAGTGTTCTGATGGAAGGTATAATGTCATTTGACTCAAAGACACTACAGACATACATATTTCTGTTTTTCCGAGGAAGGATTGGCAATTATGTGGAGGATTTATTGTCTTCATTCAGAATAGACTTTGAGCAAGAATTCAAATGTAGATCATATAGACGACTGCTTTGTAAAGAATTTTGAACTCCAGAGACCAGTTACACGAGTTGAAAATTCAAAATATGGCGGCATACTGAAAAAACCCAGAATACATAAGCGCTCAGGTTAGTTGAGCTCATTTTAAGAAGTGGACACATGAGAGAGTTCTGTTGCTTTCAGCTGACTTTAGCAAATGACAATATAAATAAAGCAGCATTAATTCTAGATCATTTCAGTTTTCTTCACTTCAGTTGAGAATTTGTGAGTGTTTTGCACTGACTTTTTTTTTTTTTTTTTTGTAATTTGCTTACATTGAAACCTTCTGCTTGTTTTATTATGGAAACTATGATGTCAGTTTGAGAAATCAGTGATCTCTGTAGGGCTTAAAGACAAGGTATATAATGGTTCAAAACTAATATCACAAATTAAGAAATATAAATATTTCTAGATGGTTAACAAAATCTCTTGCATAATAAAAATTTATTTGTTCACAAGAATTATATCTTGATGTCCACTCAACATCTCCCTTATCAAAGACCAGTTTGCTTAAACATATATCATACATTCAGTACAACTGAAGACAGAAGTCTTTCAGTGAGCACCGGAAAATGCTTTCTCTACTACATAGCTTAGGCTGTGTAAAGTAATTCTAAAGTTTGCCTTAATCACAGGCAAAATCAGGGCCTTATCACCCAAGCAGAGGACCATTTTTACCCATCTGACTTAAGCACAAACAAATTCCCTCCTAGACCTTAAGCTCTACTGACACAAGGTTGTTGCTCCAGGCTCTACATTTATTTATTTGGTGATAGAAGCAAAAATCCTATTGAATATTGCAACACAAAGTTAAAACCACTGCAAAATGATAAAAGAAATTACATCAGAGTGAAAGATACAGGGGAAATATACCAAAAGAGAAACACGCTTTAGGGTGATGACTTTAAAAATAATAATTGAGTTAAATGGACATCTCTGCAAAGCTAACAGGAGAAATTCAGCAGATTTCTACAGAGCAGTGAAGTTTAGAAAGTTTAGGGAGGTTAGAAAGCTCTAGGAAGAAAATTAACTCTATCCCAGCCAAAACCAGAACATCAGAAAATGATGGAAGATTTTGCAAAAGATGAAGAAAGGGAAACAAGTGCAATTGGTTTCACGAAGATTTTTCTGTTAATATAGGTCACATACGATCTGGCTCTCATCCGATGCTAGACTAGATCAGGGACCTTAAAAATTGGAACTGAATCAAAAAATTAAGCTTACAAACAAGCATTTAGTATACTTAGTTTCAATGGACCCTTAACAAACACTGTTCTGTTTTTCACATTTTTGAGCAAGAGCGGTCAGACTCAGGAGGTGGGAATGTCAGCAAAATCCTCCCAGCAATATGCTGCCAATTTGCTTCCACAGTGGTGTATTGTTCCTCTGCTATCCTTCAATTGTCTGACCAAAGGGTGTTTGCCTATTGAAGCAGCCTGACATCTTGGGAAACTAAAACCAAAGCAAAGCTATCAAGTTCTTCTATATATGTTGCTGTGGTCAATCCATAAGTGATTATTTTGTACACAAGGAGCAGATCAAGCATCTCCTCTGTCATATAAACCTACTTTTTTTTAGAAAAATATGTTAGGAGAAGCCCACACATCTATGGTAATGGAAAACCACAGGCAGAAATAAAACCAAATGGTAATGCAAGACTTTGTGCAAGAAAAGAATTGACCAGAAACGAAGGAGGATATGTTAATTGAAGACTTATTTTTGCATTTGTCTTCATGGACATGCTCTCAGATTTTATAAAAATGCCACTTTTAGTTACCATTTTCTTACCTAGACAATACTTTATAAAAATCTTTATAATAATTACTTACTTTCTGGATACTTGTATCCTCAGTAAGGTACCTGAGCCTCAGATCAGAGTTCTGTTTCAACAGTTTTACAGTCATAGCATGCTTATTAAGGAGACCTTGTATTTCCAAGCAATCACCTTAGAAGCTTCACTACAAGAAAAGAATGCGCAAGAAGACTTGGTAAGATTAGTGTGCACAAGCAATGCCATGCATTAGGTATGCATCAGAAGAAACCCAACTTGCATGTCGAGTGTGACGCAAACTGTGACAACAGTGCAAAGCCATCCTCCATTTACAGTCCTTATATACTCACTACAGGTCTAACTGGTAACCACATACACCATAGGTCTTGAAGCTCTACTGGTGTGACCTAAGGTCCTATGCAAAGTGGCAGCAGAAAACTGTATCTGCATATGAGTCTAAACTATAGATAATGGTTGTTTTTTGACCCTGTGGATTTTCCATCAGTTTCTTTTTCCATCTATAATAAAAAGGTATTTTCTTACACATCAATCATAGAAGAGGTTTTAAAGCTTCAGGACACTAAATATCCAGGGAAATTATACCAAATTAAAATGTAAAATCTGTTACCTACCCTTCTGCCCTCCATGCAGCGCTGGAGCTCAGGCTTGGCTAGCACAGCGTATTGACAATCATGGGGCTGCCATGTTATTTCTCTCCAGTCACAGGTCCTGTTGTCAGAGCAGCTGAGGCAAGGGACAATCCACTGCCCTGGAAAACAGAAACAGGATGTCAACACCTCCTCTGCATTTTTGTGAATAGCTTTATTATACAGCAAGCAAGATATTTTTGAGTATTTTCTCATGGGAGTTTTCCCTAAATCAAATGCCCCCAACCCTCTGAAGAGACGTTCCTTCCTCTGTGTTTTGCCCTGTTCATTTAGCTAGCGTGGGAGGTTTCCCTTTCCCTGAAAGAGCTGCGAAGGCTCAAATTTGACAGTTGCTTGTGGGTTCATTTCTCAGTTCATGTTGCCTTTCTCGTAGCAGCTTGTCCTTTCTCCACAGAAGGGGTACGAGAAACGGAAAGGGGGTTGAGGAGACTGAAGGCAAAAAGAAAATATCCATATTCAGAAGGGCCTAAAGACAAGATTCATTCTCCTCTACAATTAAACATCTTAAAGCTGGGTTGTTGGTTGAAGCTAGACTTGGAGAGCCCCTTGGGAGAAGGCGAGGCTAGACAGAGCCTTGGGTGACATGGACTAGTGTGTGGTGTCCCTGCCCATGGCAGGGGGGTTGGAACTTCATGATCTTCAGGTCCTTTCCAACCCTGACTATTCTATGATTCTATACGGGAGTATAACCCACAGCAGCCTCAGGCGCTGTGTAGCTTGTGCTCTGTGCAGAACATGCTCACCCCACCCTCAGCTACACGTGCAGATGATATGGAGCAAATAACGGCAGACTGAACCTAAACACTGACTTCACCACCCTGTGGGGCAGTGAACATAACCCTGCTCCCCTGGTTCCCATGGGTGTGGGTGCTTCCTGAATGCTGCTGCCAGGCAAAAAGCCCAGTTCAACATCGAAGAAGGAGGGGAAAGAGTGTCCCTCAGGACCATGGTGGTAGGTAAGGGAGATGGAGCTGCCTAGAACTCCTTGCTTAGAGGAGTGCCAAACTTGCATTGTCTGTGTTCTAATCACCTAGCCGTTTGTCCTTAAGAATAATGTTCTCCACAATGTTCTTACCAGCTGAGGACCACTTCAAACTTCAGAATTCATTAGGACAGGAAAATAACATCACTGTAATCTAGCAATTTTCTGGGGGAGAAGAGATTGTGGCCCCCTGGCCACCACTAGGACCAGGCACGCTTTGATCCTGTAAGATTTCTATCTCCACTTGTGGATCTTGCCCTTAGCTCCCTCTGTACCTCCTTTGCAACTCGTGACTAAAGTGTCATTCCCAGCTCCATAACAGTCTTGTGAAGGGACCGAAAAGTGCAAGGTCTCAGGACACACAGTAATAGGTGTCATGCAAGTTTCTCTTACTGTTTTGTGCCTTTTGAGTAACACAGCATGGACAGAATAGTTGGTTGGTTTAAGGTCTGGACTCAGACTGCTGTAAAGTTCTTCATAAATGAGCTGAAAGTTGTTTTCGGCAGTGGTTTACATTTAAAATTATATTAGAACTGGGCAGTTCTTTCCCTGACATTGTTATTTTTCTTTCCAGCCAAATACATAAAAGTTCTGGCAATGTCTACAACATCTGAGATCCCTCATTTTACTGAATTTTAACATCCCATACATTTATGAGCTGATCTGGTTTTACGTAATAAACTAGAAAAGTAGAACTATATAAAACAAATATTGAGAAGCTGAAATATCTGAACAATAAAAGCTTAAACTTCAGCAACTGAAAGTGATAGGTATCTTTTGAAAAACTTCTTCCAAATACTTTGGTTTATATTGAATAGGTCTCTAGGTACATTAAGAAAAAAATTGGTCAGTTTTTGGCATATGCTAAAGGTTAGTGACAAATATAAAAAAAATTATAGAACAAGGATATATGGAGATAAACTCATGTTTATAGGAAGCACTGACATTTACTGCTAACAGAATATTTGCAGGTTTTATATTTATATAGACTTTTTAAAATTGTGTGTAAATTTATGGGTTTTTTATCCAATTATCATGAACTTTTCCTACAGAACTTCACAACAGTTAGTCAATGTATTCTTAACCTTTAAAAATAAGATTGTATTGAAAGATAAAATGAATCTCATATATAAAAGAAGAAAAAATATTGCAAACAATAAGTATCAGTTCAGAAATTAAGCTTATTTTCTATTGAAATTATAACCTGCTTTCTCCCCATTTATATAAGGCAGCAGCATGCAAAGTAGCTTTCAGCACCACTTCAATCGATTTTGTGGTGCTCTGGTAGTTGGCCCTACCAGGTCAGGGAAAGTTTACGTACTATTCAGTGAAAGAGAGCAGTAGAGAGCTGCTGCTAGTTTATTCACAAATTAAACACAGATAAAAGCAAAATTTTATGGAAGCCTGTAAATATGAGTTTTCCACAGGAAGAGTGAAAGTAAACTGGATTTTTGGCTCATCAGAGCAATTTATCATCTCATGTATAAATCTTCTCCTTAACATATGAGATTAAATATTGCCAGTGCCTCAAAAAACTGCTATCCTAAAAAGGCATGAAAAGAAATATACTTTTAAAATAATTCATTGGACTGTTTACCTTGTATTAAAATATATTAGTCCAAAGTTAAAAGTTTTAACCGATAGTTTTGTTTTTCCTTTCAGCCTCTTTTGTTTTTATTCAATCTTTCCCACTGACATAGGTGCAAATAAACATCTTTTGCTTTTAAAAGCAAAATCAAAGTTTTTCAATAGTGCTAAACAATTATTCATATAAAAGGAAAAATTATATTCTAAACTGGCAACTCAGATTTTAAATACTCAACCAAAACTAATGCTAAAGATAGTTTGATGATTTATGACTAGTTTAATTTTATATTTGGTGTCTATTGGCACCGTAAGACTTTGAAAAATGTTTTCTCCATGAATGTGCTGTCGATTTTTTTTTTCTTAGCTTTTAGCTGCACTCATGAAAAACAAAACTGAAATTATTTTTAAAGGTCACAATTTTGTTGCTACAGAGTAAATGGCCTTAGGCCCACAGTCTTATGTTCAAACTGAAATTTACTCCTTGTAAGTAAAGGAGACACTCACTTGACTGAACATCAGTTTATGTCTCTGCTGGACCCCAATCCAGATTGCTGTTGAACGCAAAGAGAGAGCTCACACAGAATTATGTTAAACTGGATATATTTGTAGTTAGTGTGGAAAGTGGGAGGCAGCTAAAACATGCATGTCACAGCAGCAAAGTGAATCTGTGATCTCTTACCATATTTTGTAATTACCTGCAAACCAAATTTCCAGAGTGCAGCAGCATGATTCACCTACAGGGATTTAGCACAACTTGGGGTTCTCGTGGTATCTATCAATTATCTCTCTTTCTCTGAGGAGCCAAACACACAGTTGATGCTTGCTGACTTATGTATTACTGATAATACAGCAATACTGAACAGAGAGCTAATGTTCCTGGGATAACCTGATTCAAGTTCCATTGAATCAAAGGGAATTTTCTGAAAGAAAAAAGTTTTTTATAGCTAGAAGAATCAGAATTTCATTCCATGATCTAAACAAGATGGAAAGAGAGAACTTTCCTATGTGGAATAGTCAAAAAGAGAAAGAGATATGGTGCAAATTAAGTGCATATTTGGTAAGATACTGAGCTTCCTCAAAAGAATAGCACCATGGTGACCAAGAGAGGAGGAAGCCAATTCCCTGAACTACTATCTGTGTACTGCATCAAAGGACTAGAAATGAGGCGTGAAATCCTGGTTGTACTGAACTGCAAAGCAGACTGCTGTCTTACCATTAATGTCAGAGGAACCAGAGTTTCATCTCTACCTCTGCTGCTGTGCCTCAGCCTCCGCAGGCACAAATATAAGCTTTTGCCAGAACAGCTACATTTTGCAGTGGTTGTACCTTCAGCACCCCTATACAACTAACCTGTTCCCTGGCATAAGATCAGTGTATGACACTGCCTTACTTCTGCAGAAGTTTTGAGCTTTCTTCTGAGAGGAAATGATATTGCTTGGCTTCTCTGAACATTTATTTAAGTAAAAGAAATGTTGCTGATTTAGCTGGGAATTTACAATTGCTCCCATATGTGTTAGGAAAATGCTCACTGCCAGGATTGGGATCTCACTTGGCTGTTACAAATTGGGAATGATTTTCCACAAAATCCCCATGCTTTCCAGTTCCAGTTGTAAGTTGTGATGTACATTAAAACTATACAGCCATTTGTTGCCAGATACTGCAAACCCCAGTTCTGGGCTCATTAGACACCTCTTGGCAATCTTTGCTTTATAAGCACAAATTATTCTTCCCTGTTTAATATACTTGCCCTTTGAGAGTACTTCTCCTGAACTTTCTTTCCGTTTTAGTTGTGTGTATTATTCACAATAAGGCTGCAAGAGAATATTTTGTATTCAGCTTTACTTAGCTAGATGCATTATTCAAAAGAAACATGCTATGTATCAGAAGAAACAGATTATCTACCCCAGAAGGACTCTACTGTGGATTTGGTTTGGGTTTTCTAGTCAGAAACTTTATGTCCTGATATAGTAGTATAAGATGGATTGTGCTTCTTATTGTTCACAATTTGCTTCGTGATTAAAATACACAACGTCTCCTTTGTGCATTCTGTTCATATAACCAAAATTAATATATGCATCTGTTTCACATGAAGTGATGCATTCAGGCAGTTCCCATATCCATTTTACTTTGTATTGCTTATTCTGTGAGATTGTGCAAATTTATTGCCGTGAGAAGCTGTTCCTATCTACGGCAAGATAAAAAGTAGAGTTTAGTAGACCATACAGGAGTGTGGGGTTGTTTTTCATTTGTCTGACAAAGAATTAAACTGAATTTATTATTGTCTAATCCAGCAACAACTTAAGCTATAAAACTGCATACCTGAGTAGCCCTGTGGAATACTCAGATTTGTTAAAGTACACTTGCATAAACCTTCATGCAGCTGTGACCTAAACATGACAATCTGTTTTAAGCTGGGTTCTCACTAAACCAATGAGATATCTTGATTGTATTGGGCACTTTATAATGTTTGTTTTGTCCATCTTGTCTTTAAGGTATTGATACGTGCAAAACCACATACTTGACTATATTTGAGTTTCCCGCATAGAAGTGGAAATATAAAATTCAAATGGATCATAATGTTGTATTCTTTTCCTAAAGCTAATTTTTATTTTTAGTAGATAATCCCTTCCATTTAGAATAAAGCATTTTTATTTAAAATGGTTTTGTTGGACATATTTCAGTGCATTTTAAAGGCTACATGATAATAATACAAGCAGTGGTAGGTAATTGATTAGTTATCTACCTGATTGTGAACAAAAAATTGTCACAAACTAATTAACTTGATTTTTAAAATCTGTAACTGTTACAAGCAGTTAAGTAAATTTACTGTATGTAGGTTAGTGCATGTCCACAGAAAAGAGGAAACATTGCTTCTAGTTTTACTTTGATGAGGTGCAAGAATTAATTTTTAGAAGAAACAGGATTAATTGCAAACCTTTTGTGTCTCCAGCTTCACATGTCTTAAACATCATCTGTGAAATTGCTGAGAGGTATTCACGAGACAGAGGCTGCAAGCCACAGGACTCCTCTGGACGAATTCGAGAACCACAGTCCTGAATTAAAAGGAAATCTGTGAAAAGGACAGTACTGCATCCATCCATATGACTTTGAAATCCTCTTCAAGTGCATTTAAAGAGAAAAAAAGTTATTTGAGGTTGTTTTTGCAATTCATTAATCCTTTGCTTTTCCAGATATATTTTTAACATGAAATTTTGAATCCTTTTTCCATTCAGGCAACGGTTTTGTAATAAATTATCACAATTCACAGTAAATGTACAATATACTACATTTGGTAAAGGTACAAGAATATTTATTAAGTCAAACATATATAATATTCATGTAATGTCATGTTGTCTATAGTTAGTGTACAAGCTTTACCTATTTGACCTAAGTAATTTTGTACACATATTTGCAGTCACATGGAATACATTTCTGTGATAAAATGCTCCACATTAGCTTCAGGAGATAGAGATGTATAAAGGAAAAAAGAAAGAAAAAAGAAAATTTCAAGGGGAAAATATTTGAGCTAGTAAAATATTTTGTAAAAGAAAGTTGTGGCCCTTTCTGGCTAAATGGAATATTAGACATAGTAATGTTCAATAATTCAAAAGTTCCCTTTTTAAAGAACTGCATATGCTTAGAACTACTAATTAGTTACAAACTAACTACACAAATGGAAACACTCTTCAACTGGCATGTATTCATTTTGAGTAGAAGCATTCTTGAAACCCAGAAGATGTCATTTCTCCAAAAAGAAAAAAAAATATTTCATTGGTCCTTTCTTCACCAAAGTATGCAGATTTCTAGTATTATTTTCTAAAACTATATTAAAGTTAATTGGGCAACTGCCATGTGATATCATTCACTGTTTTCATGAAATTATGCTACATCTAGGATGCTAAAACTAAATTGGACCAATGAGCAAATAACAATAATGCTGTAATATTGTCAAGGTGAAACTTAGTTTAGTAGGATATATGCCACTTATACAGATGGAGATATGAATCCACCATGGAATTCAGTAAATAGTGGTGAGTCTTGAATATGCAATCAAACCCAAAGTGAAATAGTTGTCTCACAATTATCCCAATCTCATTCAATTCCATGGTGGGAGAAAAAAAAAAAAAAGTAAAAAAATAAAAATAAAATCTTCCCATTGACTTTGAAGGGTGAAGGTCACTTTTATGCACAAAAAAGTCAGATTCGTGGTAGATATGTGTGGATTCCTTGGTACAGTTGTCCCATTCTCTGCTTCATAGAATCATAGAATCATAGAATAGTTAGGGTTGGAAAGGACCTTGAGAGCATCCAATTCCAACCCTCCTGCCATGGCAGGGACACCTCACACTAAACCATGCCACCCAAGGCTCTGTCCAACCCGGCCTTGGACACCACCAGGAATGGAGCATTCACAACTTCCCTGGGCAACCCATTCCAGTGCTTCACCACCCTTACCGCAAAGAACTTCTTCCTTATATCCAATCTAAACTTCCCCTGTTTAAGTTTCAACCCATTACTCTTTCTCCTATCACTACAGTCCCTAATGAAGAGTCCCTCCCCAGCATCCTTATAGCCTCCCTTCACATATTGGAAGGCTGCTATGAGGTCTCCACACAGCCTTCTCTTCTCCAGGCTGAAAAGCCCCAACTTTCTCAGCCTCTCTTCATACGGGAGGTGCTCCAGTCCCCTGATCATCCCTGTGGCCCTCCTTTGGACTCGTTCCAACAGTTCCATGTCCTTTTTATGTTGAGGACACAGAACTGGACACACTACTCCAAGTGAGGTCTCACGAGAGCAGAGCAGAGGGGCAGGATCACCTCCTTTGACCTGCTGGTCACTCTTTTTGATGCAGCTCAGGATATGGTTGGCTTAATGTTCTATAACTAGGGAAGATTTGACTATTATGCCAAAAAGAACAGCACAGTATCTTTTTGTGTTAAACTGTGATGTTGTCTTGGAGCCTCTGGGTCTGGACACACTGTATAGCTATTTGACAGGATTACTCCAACTAACATTAACATCAGAAAGTGAAACAATTTGCACAGGACTTCACATGAAAGCCTGAAATTCCCGAATGTGCTGCCACTGCTCTCAACATAGTGCCATAAAATAACTTAACAGGGATTTTCTTGTTCATACCTCTGCCCAGGGTATGTGTTTAAACAAACAAAAATTGATTTTAATTGATTCCCTGGATGATATTATTAAGAACAGTTTAATGTGGCTGGTTTATTACTAATCACAATCAATATCCAGTTCAAACTACATCACCAACTCCCTTTGACTCCATTGTGTTTTCGCAGTATGCAAACCATGAATTTTAAAGGACATTGCTTCTATTTAATGTGCAATTCACATCTAAAACTATACGGTCATGAGAGATGGTGAATCACTGAAAAAGACTCATTTGCTTCATCTTTCATTTTGTAGGAGACCAATACTTTATCATCATTATTGTCATATTTAATATAATTCACAAAATGAATCTATGGCAGCTACAGATTTACCGCAGCCCCACCAATACACGGCATATTAAGGGCTTTTCTAACTGCCTGAAGATTTTTTTAAAGTTTTCTTCAGGTTTGCAGAGATATGAGATCTTTTTGCCTTGCCCAAAGATGAAACATCTTGTGATCTTAAGTATGTTTACAAAGGATCACTCATGACAAAGATGAGAGCCAGACGTGTAAACTTAAATGATAGCTCTTACTCTCTGTCTGCTCTTCCTGCGAACCTTCATTTTTAGAAGGCAGACATAAAAAGC
This sequence comes from Ara ararauna, assembly GCA_028858755.1. Classification (NCBI taxonomy): domain Eukaryota; kingdom Metazoa; phylum Chordata; class Aves; order Psittaciformes; family Psittacidae; genus Ara; species Ara ararauna. The sequence continues at coordinate 149,234,352 of CM054376.1, forward strand.
CCCTTGAGATGTCTGGTCTAGAATCAAAAGAAAAATCCCCCTGCATTACGTACTTTAGTACACAGTTAGAACTGACATTTCTAAGACTGGTTTGGCATTTTACTAGTAAACTTTCTTTTATCTTTATGGAAGATTTTCTGGATGCCAGCAAATAAAAGAGGAATAAAGCTTTACTCTGTACATCTAGAGAGCTTTCAGACAGCATCAGCTGACAGTTAGAGTGAACATTTCCATCTGCTGTGTGAAAAAAAAAATTGTTTCTGTTCATACCACACTACAGAGAACTTAATTCTTCATTAAATTTTAGCCTTTAAGAGATCGTACAGATGTCTGAGCCTGCTGCTTTACAGTTCTCTCAAATTATTAATTCGGAGGTTTTAATGCATATGGTATTTAATTTATTTATAGTTTAGGTACCCAATTTAGTGAGAATTTTGTTTGTTTAGCTCAGCTTTCCATAACTGCACTGTTATTTCCTCTCAGTTGTGTACTTATGCATACGCATACATATAAACAAACATAGATTCATTCAAATGTACATAAATATTAAAGAAAGATGCCTGTTTTAAGATAATATAGATGTGTGTGAGAACGATAGAGTAAGAGACATAACCAATGCCTTTATAAAGATGATCCACACTCATGCAGCTATTATCATGGCTTGAATGTCATACAGGTAATATCATTGTAGTTGCAGTTATGCTTTAGATTAAGAGATCTAACTTAACTATTAATGGATTTTTAACTGTTGTTGTACCTTTTTATTACCTCCACCCTAATGAAAGAATGATTACCCTGAAATTGCAGCAATTGCCAACAGATCAACCCCGCAAGCTTCCAGCAAACTGGAAGCAGTTAAAAGGAGGGAAGATAAGAAGCCCATGACTTTCCTGGGAAAAGGCACATTGAGTAGGGACAAATTGTCCATCTGTGTTTGTTTGAATGGTCGGTGCTGCAGCAGTGACAGTGTACGATATAACAAAAATAAAGTCACTTTTAGCATCTACAGCTGCTGCTACCTGTCAGCTCAAAAAGACATTTTAAAATAGGAAGGTAGGGTTTTCAGAATTTTTCCAGAACAACTCAAATCTGTCACTCATAGCTGATGCCAAAACTATTATCTTCAGTGGACGTAGATTTATGTTAATGAATTGAATGCTGTGGAAACTCCTACCCAGGATGCCAGTATCAAGGATCTGTACTCAGCTTTTTCAGTAAAAGTCTGTTTATTGGTTTTTTTTTTTTTTATTAAAGCCCCCAGCAATCAATGGGAATGGTGGCTCAACACTTCAAAAAATATAATTTCTTAGCTACTCGTGTCTGAAATAGCACCCAGCCCAAATCACTGAAGGCTACCCCTACCAGACTAATAAAGGATCAATGAATCAGAATGCTTTAAACTAAGCAGCAGGAGAAACATAACTAAACTCACAGGAATTCAATTTAGTGTTACACACAACTAACATATAGCCAAAATCCTGCAGTTTTAATATCCAGAGCTCCCCAGTGTCTGGGAACTAGTGGATGAGGTAAACCTCACTCACTAGTTCCCAACAAAGAAGGCAGGAGACCTCTCCATCCATTGAGCTCTGCCCCTGCTGTCCTTCAACCAGTGGTGCCCATCAGACCAGCAAGTCACCCAGTCACCTCCCTTAAGGCACTACAACCCCGCCTCATCTTATGCTGCTGCCAGGACTGCCTTGCTTCTTTTGACTGTTCACATTTTAGACATGACAGAACAAATTTTCCTGCGACAGAGGTAACTTTGAAAGCTCTCCTGTTGGCCTTTGTAGGCTTTATTTGATCTGGTTCTATTTAAGCTGACCCAAGTTTCTCATTAAATCCTTTCATGTCTCTTTAAGTCGATCTTTTTCTAGTATTTTAAACATAACCAAAACTGGATGAAAAGTGATTAAAAATGATGCTATGGAAGAAATTCTAATAAAATTAGAGTGAGCTCATGAAACAGTGAAATTGTATCTTATTGCTAGGGAATAAATTATGAGCAGATGGATTAGTTCCACTCTATCAACTTTATTAATATGGCAGTAATAAATGAAGGAACAGTTGGCATATTGAATTCTATTCAACCATCTCCCTCTGTCCAGCTGCAGTGATAGATGAACTTCCAAAGATTCAGGGGTTCAGGCTGGTTCAGTTCAACACCCAGATTAACTAGATTGAGCTGAAACTTGTGGGTGTATAAAACAGGTCTAGAAAGTTCTGACAAGGAGCAAGGCAGTCTCCCAAGAAATTTTAGTTCACTCCTGCATTTGGCTGGGAAACAATGACTATTCATCAAGCACTAAGACAGAGATGAAGACATTGCCTACATCAAAAGACACACAAATCCATTAAACAGAGAATATAGGATTAATGAGTTGAACTGATGGAGTAATGTGTCTGTGTGTTGCAGCTATGTTTTAAAGGAAAGAAATTGCCACCACTGTGTTTTGTAAGGAACTTAATGTGTTCCATCTGCAAAATGGGATAATATTTCCCCAATGACCCCAAAGGCACTGTCACAAAAAAAACACTTTAAAAGACTATGAGATGCTCAGTTCCACACAGATCTGGTAGGGGCCATAAAAACACTTTAGAAAAGGAGTCTCGGCACTCACAGGGTTGGAACACACAGTGCACAGACATCAGTAGGAGACTGGGAATGATATGAAAAGCTGAGATGCTGCCCATATTGTCAAGGCATGGGGGAGACATCAGAGAACAGTTTGAAATGTGTACAGAGTGCAGCCATCAGTCTAAATTGCTTTCAAGTTCTTACTAGCACTATTCATGTTGTTGCTATAATTCTTCTTTTGTCTTAAGAGTACAAGCATACCATGAATCGCAGGATTTTTCTCTCTCAGTCACAAACTTCTATCTAGAAAATTTGTCATGTTTTAACCAGTGATGGAGGAACATCATATCTACACAATATCTTTACTATCTGCTAAGGAGCTTTTTAAAATCCCAGGATGTGCCTCTCTACAATGACAATACCTCAAAGCACATACAGATTATACAGACAAATAAATTACATCTTGATACTAGAGCAGATGCAAAGTGGTTTCCCCTGCACTGAGAATGCTAACCTCACAGACAGCTAAGAAACTGTTTTGAGAAATAAGCACTACTTATAAAGAGAAACTATTACAAGTTTCATACCACTATTTATGTGTGTGGAGAATATAAAAGAATCCCTTCAACCTATGAAGGATTTTGATTCAATTGTGTTTCACATCATGTTTAATACTGCATACAATGTCAGTTGGCCTCACTCTGTACTTGCCTTCCTGCTCCTAAATAGTCAATAGTTCAAAATTCTGCATTTGTGAACCACAGAACAAAAATATTCATGAGGACTAAAAAGCCTGACTCAGTGTAGCAGACACTTGTGAATTATGATTCTGAACAGCTCAGAGATGTGGCAGAATTACTTAAAGTAAGATGGCTGAATGTGAAATCCAGCTTCAATAGAAATAAAATATTGTAAAGATAAGTTTTGGACCATATTTCAAACTGTAACTAAAGATAATTTTAGTTTTGTTCGTTTCTTTGTTTCTTTCTTCTTTTTCTTTTCCAATATTTGAAGCTAATATCTACATGGGTTTTTCAACCACTTTCTTAGCAAACATGTTTTACAATTACTGATTTTTTTTCCCAAGCAAGAACAATGATAATTTCAAGCTTGTGTGCTTTATAAAATAAAAACACAAAGCAAGAAAAAAAGGAATTAGAAGAATTTAGTGTTTCTTCTTCCCTCAAAATGAAGATAAAACAGCAAAAAGGAACAGCCGATAAAAGCATTTTACTATTTTAGGTACTGGTGTTTTTTTGGTTTAAAAAGTAAGGTGGTAATGTTGACCTGGACACTTTAAGAGCTGCATCAGTTTTAGATTCCCACTTAGTCCTTCTCTTTCCCCTCATCTCTTTTCCCATTGCAAGCTCTAAATGTGAATTGACTTGAATTCTGCCAAGTCCACTATCTGAAAATAAGGAGTAGCATGAGAAAACCAAGTGCTTTGACAGTGCAAGAAGTAAATATTTTATATGATAACCAAAGGAATTATCTCCATAAAATGATGATGTGGCCCTGACTTTTCCCTGGTAATTAGGTATAAAAATGTACTTTAGCTGGGAAATCCCACAGTCTTGTGGCTATTTTTACGGAGTACTCTTTTGCACCCCCCCATGCTCAGGGCTTATGGCATTCACAGTTCACATAGCAGGGAGATCTATACTCTACACCTTCCTATGCGCAAGAGGTGATTGAGCTCTAGCCTTATCTCTTTTATTTTAGACAAAAACCTTTATATTACAGCCATGATGAACAAACACAGCAGAACTTCTCAATCTACTACTACCACTATAGTCAGAAAGTATTAAAAAGTATGAGTGAAAGAATGAATTGGAAAGCATTACTGTTCATTCATTAATTCTGAAATTGAAATACAGTGACTATGAATGCAACACACTGAAAATACCTGCTAGCCAAGGATTCGATCCAGTCAGATATACATCTGCTGAAGGTACTGCTAAAGCTGCTTTTCACAATAAAAGCTTTTTGGAGAGACTTCATTTTGATAGATGGACCATGCAGTGGATAAAGAACTGGCTGGATGGCCCTACACAAAGAGTTGTGCTCAATGGCTCAATGTCCAGCTGGAGACCAGTAACGAGTGGTGTCCCTCAGGGATCAGTGTTGGGACCAGTCCTGTTCAACATCTTTGTCAGTGACATGGACAGTAGGATTGAGTGTGCCCTCAGCAAGTTTGCCGATGACACCAAGCTGTGTGGTTCAGTTGATACGTTGGAGGGAAGGAATGGCATCCAGAGGGACCTTGACACGCTTGTGAGGTGGGATGATGCCAACCTGATGACGTTTAACCATGACAAGTGCAAGGTCCTACACTTGGGTCTGAGCAATCCCAGGCACAGCTCCAGGTTGGGCAGAGAAGAGATTCAGAGCAGCCCTGCGGAAAAAGACTTGGGGATGTTGGTTGATGAGAAACCAAACATGAGCCGGCAGTGTGAGCTCGCAGCCCAGAAAGCCAACCATATCCTGGGCTGCATCAAAAGGAGCATGACCAGCAGGTTGAAGGAGGTGATCCTGCCCCTCTATTTTGCTCTTGTGAGACCTCACTTGGAGTATTGTGCGCAGTTCTGGTGTCCTCAACATAAAAAGGACATAAAACTGTTGGAAGAAGTCCAGAGAAGGACCACGAGGATGATCAGGGGACTGGAGCACCTCTCTTATGAAAATAGGCTGAGAAAGTTTGGTCTGTTCAGCCTGGAGAAGAGAAGGCCGTGTGGAGATCTCATAGCAGCCTTCCAATATCTGAAGGGGGCCTATAGGGATGCTGGGGAGGGACTCTTGATAAGGGACTGTAGTGATAGGACAAGGGGTAATGGGTTGAAACTTAAACAGGAGAAGTTTAGATTGGATCTGAGGAAGAAATTCTTTACTGTAAGGGTGGAGAGGTGGTGGAATGGGCTGCCCAGGGAAGCTGTGAATGCTCCATCCCTGGCGGTGTTCAAGGCCGGATTGGACATAGGCTTGGGTGGCATGGTTTAGTGTGAGGTGTCCCTGCCCATGGCAGGGGGGTTGGAACTGGATGCTCTCAAGGTCCTTTCCAACCCAACCTATCCTATGATTCTAAGATTCTAATATGCAAGGCTTGTAGACTTGAACTCAGTGTTTGAGTACTGTACCAAAAGTATTTCTTTCTCATTTTTAGCACAAAATCCTGTAGACCTTGCCAGAACATCTATTAACTTTACGTATGGCTTGGGGCATCCTGAGATTAAGATTCCAAAGAGGGATTTAGGATGATTGGGTCCAATTCACAACTCCGCTTCTTATTTCCTGTATTGGCTTGCAGATGACTTGGGAGCTCCATCAAACACTACTCACACCCATACTACTTCATCTCAAAACCCTTGCTACCATTCTGCTAAGGGCCTAAGTTTCTTCTAGCGGACATAGGCAAAATCACCCATAGCTCAGTAGAGCCATGTTAGTCAGCCCTTTTAGCTTTCACAGTTGTTCAAAAATCCCTTTGCCAACAGCGCTTGATCTGATAGGCGTTCTCAGGACATCCTACTGGGAGTATGCAATGCACAAATGTATTTCCCTGGTAGAACATTTACCTCTGATATAAACCAGTTTAAAGTCCTTCTTTTAACTGATTTTCAGGAAAGATTTCAGTTCAAGTCCCCAGTGTCTTCCCTCCAATAGGGGGCTATAGGCTATTCTGGGCAGTGCTGCACCCATCTCTCCCAAAGAAACTGTTTGCATTTGCTTAGTACATACAATCAAATACTGTCTTGTAAAAAGACTAGGTGCCGCTCCGTCCACAGGCTAGATGTGTGAAACTGAATGGAGGGTGAAACTGGATAGAAGAAGCATGACCAGGCTCGCTTTTAACTGTTGTGTGAGAAAGACCAACTGAAGTGGGTATTTGGCACCCTGAGAGAGCATGCGGCAGTTTGTGGAGGACAGTCTCCCCTGTACCCAAGACTGGATGGGTAACTCCCACAGAAAGGTACACTTGAGACACATTCCTTTACATACAATTTTTTGCAGGGCAATACATTTGGCTCCTTAATCACTGTGCTGATTCATCTACATGAATCTTATTTTTACAAGCTGCACTCTCCTAATTCAAATTTTAAAAGGGGTTGTATGAGATATTTGGTGTGCACTTTCTTCCCCAAGTTGTATCAGATGTTCAACTTCAAAAAAGTACTAAAACTTACTCTGCAAGCTTTGCCTCACTAGCATTCTCTATGCAGTGCATAAGGAGCCTAGTTACACTTCTTGGACCTGGTGTATTTCACTAGGCCTTAAGATGCTTAAATCTCTCTTCCCAGCTGATTTCCCTGGACTGGCCTGCACAACCCCTGAACATGAGAAAAGGAATGTGATACTTTTTTTCTTTCAGCAAAATATTCATGATGAATAGTAAGCTCGTGACCGCCAAATGTAAATGAAGTAAGTTCCACAAGTCCAGTTCAATAAGAGCACTGGTTTTGATTCCTTTTATTTTTCTAAAAAAAAAAAAAAAAAAGGAACACTGGGATTTCCTTTCTTTGTATAAATTGAGCTTAAATTGGCCCAAAGGATTCAAAAGGTATCTGAGCCATGGATGGACTGACAACAAGATTTCAAGAGCTTTGTTACCAAAACTAACAATAAATAAATGGACTAAATATATTAATTAAAAAGAGCCAGAAAATTTATTAATTTATTTCTGTTATGTTGTCTGCAGAGTGAATTAAAATGGGTTTTGTTTAAGGACTTAGTGCACATGCTATTTTATACAGTAGCATACTAGGTTTTGGAATACACGACAGCCACACATGGTCTGGGGAACTTTGAGGAAGCCACTAATAAAGGCTCAGAAACACCAAATAGAAGACTTCTAAAACAGTTTTCCCAGACAATGCCAAAACACCCCAGCAAGTTCCTGCCTTTCATGTAAGGACAGAGCCTACATATGTGTGGAGGCTTCACTGTAAATAGAAAGCACGCTTGTATCTGGTGGACAACAGGAGGTACTTCCCTTTGCATATTTATAGTCTGCACTGATGCACATGTTTGAAGAGACCAAGCACACGACCAGCTTCATGTAGCCATGTCTTTTGATGTTGGCTGTCTTTAATGGTGTCCCAGGGAACATATAGGGCCAGATCCTGACAGCAGTTGTGCTGAACACTCGAGTCATTCAAGTCAACTGCCAAGAGCTGACCGCCCTCCTCTTCAAAAAGCAATAAGCTTTCTCTTCAGTCAAAGTGGTACAAGTGGTTTGTACGCTCAATACCCAGTCTGAACTGAAAAACATCAGCCAGCTATAGATGATCAGAAGGACACAGGGGTGTGCCATTGGGCCAGGCCTGTGCCTGGGGATGTCCATGCTGTGGAAGGCCACCTAGGCAACTACTGCTCCTCAGCTGAAAGGTGTCAAAGAGAAAAGAGGCATGCAAAATAGATAAGTGCTGTTTGCAAGGTCCCCATTCTGGGCAGGGATGATGTCTAACACCTTGTGCTTTCCCAGCAGCTCAGTGGAAGGCAAGTCATAGCTGGCAGCCCCACAAGCAGCAGCCTGACCCTTCTGTATTTGACTCTGGTTTTAAATTGGCCTTTGATGAAGGTCCTTGCTCTGTTGAGGGTCCATCTCTGAGGCTTTTCAGGCCAAATATCAGACCCTTCTCTTATTAACACATTAGGATGTTTGTTTAGCGAGTCAAGAGACAGGTTCAAAGACCTTGAGAAGGTATACTTTTAGAAAGAGAGTATTTACACAAATCATTCTAACTGTAACTGGCAAATATTTTATTAAAAATCTATCCCTCGTGTAAAAATTACAGCCTTGGTGCATGCACAAAGAAAATGAATGTGCAAATGACACTAGAGAAAGTCTCTGTGCAAATATCCAGGACACAAGAACAGTGCATGGATAGGTCTCCATTTCACACCACCCATAACTCAAATTTGAGCTACTTACATTCAGAAGGTGCTTTGTAAGCCTATGGTAGTGCAGAAGGGAAAACTATGACTTTTACTCTATATGTGTGATAGATTTTGAGAGAATGTAAAGATTTAGAGATGGTGGTGGTTTTTTTTCCTCCTTTCTTCCCATTCAGTTAAAAGCTTCAGTAAAAATACAATACTTAAAAGGAAATCAATCAACATCATTCAAGACTAAAGTTTCTTGGGCAATGCAGAGAATGAAGACTGCATCAAAACAGAAAAGATGAATGCATTTATAGACAGTATCTGGTTATCATTTATACTTTCCTTTTACTACACTGTGGCTTAGCATGAAAAGAATGAACTAATGAAGGACTGATTTGCCTTTGAAAATCAATACATATTTCATTCAAAAGAGCCTTTGAGTTAGAATATTTTACTTGCTGTCTAATAGATATGTCCACCACTAAATTTTACATATCCCAAGACACTCACTTAATATACACAGCTGGGAGACAGGAGTAAGACAGACAAATTTGTTTCCCTAGCACACCTACAAATCTGGCCATGTAGCAATTTATTTTCTAAACTATAATGGGGTCAGAATTGACCCTAATGAATTTGCAGCAAACTTTCTGCTATAATCACAGAAGTGAATTTCACAGATTTTTATTAATCATGATCTTTTTCAAAAGATAGTGATTAAAGGTTTGCCTTCTGGTGCATAGCAGACTGAGAATGTAGCCTCCTTACAGCTTGATGGCTTACTGAACAGCAGACTGCATGCAGGCAGCTTTCACACATGGACAGACACAGATTGCATGCAGTTAGTGCCAAACAAGCAGATTGAAGTTAGAATTCACCCCGCTTTCTCCGACAGCCTGCTCACAGTAATTTACTGTTACATGTCCTTTTCATTCAGTCAAAGTAATCAAGGAGCCACTAGTTGAACAAGGCCCCCCTTACAAAAAACAGCTAATTGCTTCTGAAAACTAAATAATGCGCTTACTGACAATGTTTATTCTACTGCACAAAGCATGATAAATGATGCTGAGCTGAAGCTTTGCTTTGGTCAATACTGAGATCACATTAGCACAGAGATGGAGAACAGTAGAAAAATAAAAAAAGCTTAAAAATCAAAATTTAGGGTCCGCCAAAAATGTATTAAGACAGTTAATTACAGCTTATTAATCACCTAAGTTCCTCTGACCTAGACAAATAGTTTTATACAGTGATTTACTCTCCCTAGTAGACAGACATCTGGAAGATTTCTGTGATTCACTTCAGGTCTGAGGAGCAATGAGGAGGCAGATAAAGCAGCGAGTGCAGCACTACAAACATAACTGAACCAAAGTGACTCAGATTGTTCCCCTCCAAATGTCAGAAACATGCTAACTACAGTTTTTCTTGCAAGGACAGAGGCTACATTTGGATCTGGGAAATGTTCCAGGCCCAGGTGGTGACCCAACATACACTTGCCAAGATTCATCACTTCAAAGAAATAACTCTGTACAGACCTAAGGACTCCTCCACCTTTAGTACGTATTGTGAGTCAGCCTACGAGGTGCTTTCTGTTTAATTTTCTTGTGTCCACTAGAAAAATGAATTGCTGCAGATTCAGGTTTCTGGAAATGTGAAGCAAGTTTTTCCTTCTCCAAAGTAGGCATGGGTACATTCACATCCCACAGCAAATCCTCCCACATTATAACTCACATTGTTTTTCTGACTGATGGGATTATTTAAATACAGGCAGTGCCCCCTGAGCAGCTCTAAAACCATGGACTGAATATTATCTTATAGTTTTAGGTTTTTTTCCCAGAGAGATGAACAGTTAAGCTCTTGGCCTGCCCATACTCCTAGTAGTTAACCAGTTATTTTTCATCTTCCCACTCTTCCTCAGTAAGATGCTGGATATCTTGCAAGAGGAATTTTACTGTTTGCTCAGTAGTAACTCAGCAAAACCCCCTACAAATTTTGAACCAAACACAGAGGCCATATCCCCTCCAACATGAGGTCTCTTCCACGTGGCAAAAGGCTTTCAGAACTTACTGTGAGATCCTGGCCTTTTGGCAGGCTTAGCTGCTGCAGAAAACTAAAACATTTCCAGTTCAAATCAGACTTAGAAGATATATTACAGATAGAAGAACTGAGATAATGGAAAGGATCGATTCCAGAAAATATTAGATTACAGTGTATTACGATATAACATACATTAGATGCCATTAGATACTGTATACTGTAATCTGTATTAGATAGAGGAGAGTAACTTAACAAAGATTAAATTACATATTAGTGCAAGGATGCTGCCATCTTGCTTTTACTTCTTTTTAATTCCCTCCTTCCATATCCTTTCTACAGCCTTTTAATCATTTGATAACAGTAGAGTATATATAAACCTTACACTCTTGTTTTTACAGAAATACACAGAACTGGAGTAATCTTGCTGTGTTGATTCCACCATACCAGTCTTTACCCTTCAGCTCCTAATATCCCTTTTCCATCACTTCTGCGTGACTGAATCAGGGGAGGATACTTCTAGAAAATTACTCGTGCTTGATGACTTTAAAGAAGTGCAAAAGAGGAAAGCTTCATGTAAATGAGACTTGGATGCTCTGTAAGGCATTTTTTGTGAAGAAAAAAAGCTGTCTCAGTTCTCTTCTGCATTTCTGAGCCTCCAGTAACTGACTGAAGTTGTGAAGTTAGTTCTGAATTAAAGCCAAATGAAAGCTGTGTTGTCATTATTTACGAGTGCTGGTGGACCACTGGCAGTGTGCTGTTCATAACCAGTTTTCACAAGAAGTTGGACATTTCCCAAGGTATTTTTTTTTCTGTCTTCTGCTTGACCTCAGAGGCAGATGTTGAGTGCAATTATCTCAAAGGTCCACAAGCCTAATGAGTACCTTTCATCAGCAAATACTGTGAGTTTCAAGAGTAACCTCTATCTTTCCACAATGCTTGATAGTGAATGCCTCAAATGCCAGGAGATAATGCAAGGTTTAAGTTCCCTGAATACTCATTTTTGTACCTTACCAGATACACCCCACATATATAAGGGTTTTTTTTCAACACAGCAACTCTTCAGATCTGCTTGTCCTTCCTTTCTGAAGTATAAACTCCTTATCTGAAGCTTTTCTCACAAAGTCAATGATGGTATTAAAAAAAATACAATGTCAAATCATGATGTACTGTCAGAAAACTGACAAATGGAGTGAAAGAATGCTGATCAGAACTTTATAGTGATTTTAACTGGAATAACTTGCTGCTTGTCATATCCACATGTGCAGTGTTTAAGGGTTTGTCTGACCACACGCTTTTGCTCCACATCTGTCAACTAAGACCGGAGATCTGTTTGCACAGTGTAGCACTCTGGAACATTAGGATACTCCCACAAGTATTTCTGGTTTATAAAGCAAGAAATGGGTTACCTTGAGGCTGTGGTATGTTCATCTGTGTTTTATATGTTACAGTTGTAACACTCTTCATCTTCGTTAAATTAGTTCAGATGTCAAGTGACAGAATTTCAAAATGAGAAGGCACAGCTAACCGTTAATATAAACTAATGTGTAGGTTTGAATTGTTCATATCATAATGATTTGCCACAGTCAAAGAGCACATCTGATTTGCTTTATACCTCTCAAAAAAGTGCTCTTTCATAGAGTTCACAGAATCACAGTCAGTCACAAAATCATTTCAGTTGGAAAGAACCTCAGGAGGTCTCTAACCTCTTGTTCCATGCAGATTCAGCTATGAGATCAGACCAGGTTGCTCAGGTTACTTTGTCTATTATGGTCTTGAAAACCTCCAAGGGTGGAACTTGCACAACCCCCTTCTGCCATCTGCATCACTTGACTGCCCTCTAAGTGAGAAATGTTCCCTTATACGTGCCCAGATAGGAACTGCCCTGTTTCAATTCATGACTATCAACTTTTGTTCTGCCATGCACCTTTCATGAAGAGCTTGGCTCCCTCTTCTTGGCAACCTCCTGTTAGGAAGGCTGCTATTAACTTTCCCTGAAACTTTCTGCATTCTGGGTTAAAAAAGACCATCTCCCTTATTCTCTTCTCAGAAGGCAAGTGCTGCAGGCCAAGTGCTCCCTGAATGCTACAGGGCATAGGGCACATTTTCTGTAGCTTGGAATGCACAAAATCACCTGAGACCTGACAGTGCTGAGATTCAAGTTAGAAGTAGCTATTCCTCTAATTTTGTCAGCAGAGGCTGATTAGTAAATATTCTGGGAATGTATATGCCAGACAGCCCAGTGGAAAACACAGCTAACAGATCTCTCTAATCTCTAAGAGCCTAATGAGCAGTGATGCTGCAGAGGATGCAAATTCAAATCCTTCATGTACTGCTTGATGGGAGTTCAGTCAGTGATAAACTTGGAGTTTACAATTAACTCTAGCTATCAGTCACAGCTTTGGTCCATGAAGACAAGGTAGTTTTAGCAACACAGAACTCAAAATATGTATTCATTTACATCAGCTTCTACCTGCTTAATTAGGGGAATAGACATTGAAGCTCCACTTGCAGAACAACCTTTACAGATATTTCATAGTAGTTGTCTGAGTTATTTAGTACAACACAAAATGCAATTTACTGGAGACTAGCAATAGCATGAACCATTACAAAAACACAAATTAAGAAAAAATCTATTGCAAACATATCTGCAGTTATAGCAAAGGGCTTAGCAATCTATCTACAATCAAAGGGCTGTAAATGAAGAATATCAAACAAAAATATCTCTCTCCATCACATAACATGGCCCAGTAAAATAATCAATAGCATGTGCATGGAAAGCTATGTATGATAGCTGTGCATATAACAGAGGGGTAGGATCTTTGCGGTTTTTTTACTCCCTACCACTGCTTGCTCCAGGCAATCTTCTCTTTCTTAGAAAGAGTAACTAAATAACAGTATTTCTATAGTTTAGTAGATGTGATTCCCTTAACAGGATGGGAGATAAGATGTGACAAAAAATGCCAGTTCTGTGGCAGGAGATGGAGCAAGCACACAAGGTAACATCTTACTCTAAGTACACGCATACTTCACATCTTCCAGCTTTAGGTTCACATGTTTAAGGTTGAACACTCATATTGCTACTTTGCTGAGTTTAGAACAAAATAATCACCATTGCAAAGGAACAACTACTTCAATTCCTACAATTGCTGGTGTTACAGGCACAGAGCTTTCGTTCTGTAGTATCTTTACTGGAAGAACCCCCATCCACAGGCAATAGCCAGGAAACTTGCAGGTCTTTTCTGAACCCGCAAGACAGTTTGCAAAAATTGTGGAAAGGTGGAGATGATGATGTGAAAAGCTCATCATCACCTATACTATATTTCTGGTTTTAAAAGTCACTGTGATCTCTGATCCTTGAGCAGGGAAGAATAGGGCTGCTATTTGCTTCAAGAAGAGCTGTTTTCTCTAATGTCTGGATAGCATGGGTTAGGTTATCCAGCTCAGTCCCTGAAGCCTTTCTCCATTCATTTAACTGAGGATCCTGAGGGATTAGTGGTCTAGCTTAGACGGGGATGAACATCTTTCTCCATTTTGTTCAGGGGACCTTCAAACACACTGTGGAAATAGGTAATTGAGATAAATACGGACATATTGAGAATGACTGTGAAATACAAAGTTATCTTAAATTTTTTCACTGTAACATTTTATGACAGAGACTAGCTACTGACACACAAGTATTGTATCATTCATAACTTGGTACGTAAACTGATGCTTTGTCCCATATTCCTGTATCCAGCAGCTGAAGCCATTTTTAGTCTAAGAATGGAGAGTAGCAGTTCCAGAAGTTTATCTGAATCATGCCAAAGTTAATAGCCTTCTGGGTGAACCAGAACAGTGATCAATTGCCACAGGGGGAGCTTACTGCAAGTATCCCCTAGTATTCACATGAAGAGTTAAATCAAAGACAGTGCTCCTGCCAAGAGGAATGGAACTAATCGATGTCCTTATCACTACAAAGTTTCCAAGCTTCAAGTCCAGTACTTGCTCAGCAAATGAGAGGGTCAAATTCATATCCAAAATTAAGTGCATTATATGTTCTGTCCATCTTGATGGACACTTTTCCCTAAGACTTAGAGACCATCCACTTGTTTCTTCTTTCCAGGAAGAAGACTTTACCAGATGGTCCTTACCTCCTTTCAAGCTTGGCATCTATAGGTTAAGAAACACTTCTGAAAGAGCTCAGACAGTCAGGCTTGGACTTAAGAACAAAAAAGAAGGAAAAGGAAAAAAAAAACCCTGCATTTTTTAGCTTCTATACTGCATGTTAATTTGTTATGCTGTTCATATCATTCTAGAACAAAACAATGAAAGCAAAACATAACATTTACAGATCAGCCTTTTATTTAAAAAAAGAAAAAAGTGATAATGTGTTTCACACCTAAAGGTAGGGAACAGTCACAAAACTGTGTGACTGGAGCAGAGCTTTATAGCTTCATAAGGTGAGGGGTGAACACTTTGAATTTTTATTTCATAGAGACTAAAGACAGAGCCTTCAGGTTTATCACGAGTGGGTTTTTTTCTCTATTGTTTATTTAAATTATAAAGTACATTCCTAACAGATGATAAAACCCTGGATGAAGGGCAAAGCCTCAAGGCATATAAAGAAAAAATAGAAGAAACCCACAAATTTATACTTCCAAATAAAATTATTATGGGGAAAGTAGTTTCAGTGTTCAATTTCCTTCATCACCAGTCTTCTTTTTTTTTTTCCTCTTTTCTCTTCTTTCACTTCCTTTTCCAAAACAAACCTTTATGCAGAAATCACATTACCTCTATAATGGCTTGACCCTTTACTGGTAAAAGTTTTAGGAATTTTCAGTGCATAAAGAGTCAGACCTGACAGAGGTCTAATCAGTCTGGAACATATGCTTTCATTCTCCTGAAATATATGTCCACAGAGTATTCAGCACTCCACAAGTCTTGAACTTCTGAACATCATATCCGTCTTCAGATACTCAGTATTCACAAAGTGGCATCACAGTTATGACAGCAGGTTTGAGCTAGATGTATCTTATGTGATAGTGGATTCAACTGACATCATGCTTAAGGAGCTTGCATTACATTCCCTACCTCCCATGAACACAAGACTTATGTAATTTTGCACGCATGAGTTGTCATACATACTTTATCAGGACTGCTCAGGATGCAAGTTACACAGGATAAGTTTCACCTGATCAGATATTAACAGCTGAAACACAGACACCACATCTTTATAGATAAGCCATTTAGACAACTAAAATAGATATTCAAAACAGATCAGCTGAACTGTGCCTTAAACCTGCTTAAAACTCAATCTCAAATAGTAGAGATTGAGCAAAGTATTTGGTACAGAGGGTCAACATAAGCCACCAGTTACCAGAGCACCCTTTAGAAATGCACACGGTAGCTCTTCAGGTGCTATGTCAGCTCTCTGGCAACTCATGGTTAAACAAATTTCTTTTAAACCTGCTACAAAGCACAGAGGGAATCCACACTTCTACCCTCATCTTTCCTACTGTCAAAAGAGTAGGCAGCAGAAGATACTATTAATGTTTTTTTCTACAGCAAACCAAATATAAAACTTAATGGGCCACAACATACAGCAATTTATTTCACAATCTGTAGCAGAACCAGTCAAAAAACATATGAGCTTCGAATGAGTTTTGGATACAGTTAATAGCAGGCAATAAGCCACACTAATGAAAAACAGCTTTGAGGCTAAACAGAAAACTGTACTACTTTCAATATCTTGCTTTCAAAAGGAACAACAAAATGCATTCTAAAGAGATGATACTTGTTCACATTACTTTTTCAGTGGACTTACATATTTTTCTGGGCTCCTGTCTAAAGCTGATGATTATTAATTTAATTTATTGTAAACTAGAAAAGAAATAATAAAATTCCTATTGAGTGTGGTATACCTTTAATCCATGACTCAGTTTTCCATCTGTTCTTTGCTGAAAACAGCCAGAAAACACAGGATTATTGAAGTAGAATGAAACAACTACAACACTCCATTTTCTTTTTCTGAAACACTGTTCTTTCTTGCAGAGGTCTCTGTCTTTATTAATGAACCTTTCAGACACAGCCTGGTCTATAATGCCTCACCTTAATTTGGCCTGTCAGGCATTCAAACACTGTCGAACCTACAGAACAGGGAATAAAGAGTTTCTTTCCCAACCTGAACGCTAGTGGGAAGAGTTATTGGAGAAGGTGTGGGTTATGTATTGACTCTGCTTTTCTGGGTTTGTGCCTGAAAGACATCTCTGAAGATGTCCCTTGACTAAGGACATCACTATTGCACCTATCTATCTGGATCAAACACCAAAGTTGTGTAATAAAGCCTATTGCTGTTTCGGCTTTCCATTGCTTTTCCCAGCAGGATCTTGCCACACAAAAGGACTAACTTGACAGTTTCAGATTTCTGTGGTTATTCTTGAAGTCTTATCTATGCTTGAAATAGGATACACAATAATTTCTTATCATTAAAATCAATATTTTTGGTGGCTAGACTAAACAGTCTCAATAACGGAGACTGCTTCTTCTTTTTCTTGTTACAAATAAGGAAGCCTTGAGCCTTCCTTTAGTGGATTAAAGCATCAGCATGGCAGAGTGGAGTGTGCATGGGTAAAACCTGTAGCAAAGTGTTACAAGAGGAAAAAAGGCAGCCTAACATACTCCTGCTTAATGATGCACAAGTGTTCAAATTTTATCTTCAGAAATTGCCAGATAGATGCTGCTTTTAGTAAATTAATAAGCATCTTGATAAGATACTTTCAGCTCTTCTGGTACCTATATGTTAATAAGTGTTTCCAAGATGAAGAATGTAGCATCATTAACATTTTAAAAAGTCACCATTTCAGTATTTGCCTGCAATCACAAGTCTTTTTGCAGCTGCTTTTTACTGTTTTACTTCTGTCTTATTTGTTGTTGTGGTTTAAGTCCAGTCAGCCACACAGTTTTGCTCTCTCACTCCCCCCTCTTTCTTCCCCCCGCTCCCAGAGGGATGGGAAGGAGAATTGAAAAGAATGCAACTCCCACAGGTTGAGATAAGAACAGTTTAGTAACTAAAGTATAACACAAATCACTACTGCTACCATCAATAATAATAATGACAAGGCAAATACAAGGAAAGGATACAATTCTCACCACCTAATACCAAGTCCGACCACGCAGTGCACCCCCACCCTTCCGGGTCTCTCCTCTCTGCTCTCCATCCTGGACATGACGTGCTGTGGTATGGAATAACCTCTTTGGTCAGTTTGGGTCAGGTGTCCTGTCTCTGCTTCCTCCCGGCTCCCCTCCTCCCTGGCAGAGCATGAAACTCAGAAAGTCCTTGGCCAGACCAAAACATCACTAAGCAGTAACCGAAACACTGGTGTTATCAGCACTGTTCCCAGGCCCAAAATCAAAAACACAGCGCGATACCAGCTACCAAGAAGGAGAAAAATGACTGCTGCTGCTGAACCCATGACATTTGTGTTCTGTTGTTTCAAAAGAATAGAGCTTTACGTACTCTGGCTTTGTTCAACACGCTAGAGCTTAGTATAAGTTTAACATACAGCTGCTATTAATAGACTTAAATGTTCCCCGATGTATTTTTCCATATTTACCTTGGAACAGATGTTTTACCTCTTTTTGTGTCCTTGGACACTGGCCATTCCATAGGACTCTAACTATGGAACTGTTAGAGGATCCTTGTGGCTAAAACATATTTTGTTCAGCAAATGTATCTTCCTTTGGAATTACTGCCAGTATCAGGGGACAGATTTTATCTGAACAGGAAAAATATTAATAGTTTGCTACCATTATGCACAAACGACCAGAAATGCAGAAAAGTTGTTAAATACTTCCTATGACTATGCTATAAAAAAGAAGTTATATTAGAACTTTACCTCTTCTGACAATATATAGCTTCTCTTACTTGTACACAGCAATTATCTTCAGATAGTAAAGGGCATTTCAAGCAAAACACTTTTGTCTATCTTCTCAATTTGGCATTATGAACCCAACACAGAAAAAGGTTTCGGGAAAATGTAATGAGTATTAGTTAGTCTGAATTTCTGGAAAAGTATTAGAGCAGCAATATATAGTTGGAGATCACTTTGCTAGCAAGTAAAATATATTGTCTGAAAATATCTTTGTTTTCTACTACATCACAATTCATTAATTTAAACTAGGCAGACATAATAGCTTGCTTTGAACAACTGATTAAAGTAATTGCTTTCTTTGTTTATACATTCATGTAGATCTTAACACCACAGTTCTGTTGACCTCCAACAACCTCATAATTCTTCAGCAATCATAAATGAAGCCTTTATTCTTGAGCCCAGCTTCATTTTGAGTTAAAATCTGTATCATGAGTTTGTCTTCAATTCAGAGACTTCCTTTTCCCTTCATTTTGCCTTCATTTCCCTAATGTTCATATGTATGGTTACATAGCTCCATAACAGAATGTTTACTGGATCAAAAAGAAGGGAAAAGTCTCATTGTTCTAATGATGGCATCCATCCCAAACCATATTAGCTACAAATAACTGCTTCCTAAATTGCTCAGTTGGCAAGGAATACCCTGGTTTAAAACCCTCTTGACCTTTGTCTTTACAGAGCAAAGCATTTGTGAGCAAGATTTCTGGCAATAAAACATCTCTAAAATATACTTCTCTCATCTCACTGTTTTAAAACTGAATAGGAAGAGAAGTCCTTAAGCTCAGAGATATGAAATAGGGATAGAGCAAACCATCAACAATTCTATTTTATTTTCAGTTTAGGCTAAACTAAATGCAGCAGAGCAAAGTGTTCGAGGTGCATTAGACACACAAAGCAAGAAAGAAAACCATGAGCAAAGAAACGCATGAGGTCATGCAGTTCATCCTCCCATACAAGTTTACCAGCAGCTTAACTAATCTCACTTGAAGTCTTCCAGTGAAGGGCATTCTGCAAACATAGCTAAAAAAGTATGGGAGAAGTTACATGACCTATTACTCATGAAATGCTTAGAAACAGCGATAGTTGAAAGGAATGAGCAATAATGTTCTTTGCCAAATATCTGTTTCCCATTTATTAGTTCTTTATAGGACCTTCTTTTGTTTCATAGAGGGATCTATAACTAACCATTATTAGAAAGGAATTAATTCACAAGGCAAAAAGGAATTCTCTATAGTTCTGCAACTGTAAAGTTAATTGAAAACAGTGCAATAAAAGAGAGACACTGGCATGAATGAGATTTCCTTCAAGCACAAATAGGATTCATAAAAAAGTTTATCCAGAATTTTAAACCAAAAAGGACATTTAGCCAAAGACATGATAACAAAAAACTCCAGATTATTTATGCTCATTTCAATTAAAAATTAAAAAAAATATGAATTCATGTAAGATACTGATTACTACTCCCAGTTATTTTTACATGGATATGACTGAGAGTCAAATTCTTCTGAGTGGAGTTTTTGATTAAATGTGACATAAAGGTGTATGTGGTATCCTTTGGACCTTAATGAACTCTCTCCTTCAAAATGTCAGAGCAATCACAGAGAACCAAGATGAGTTTTTTATTTGAATATGATGGAAATAAGCAGTGGTTTACAAGAACATAAAAAAATTAGTTCTTGTATATAAGAACATAAAAAAATTAGTCAATGTTCTCCCTCTTCTCCGTTGTCTGAGTGTACTAGGATATATCTTGTCTCATATTTAGCTTCCCATTAAGGCAAACTTTTCACATCTTCTAGCTTGGTGAGTGGGGAGTTGCAGTCTGGCTCAGCAGATGATGCTCCTGCCTGACAGTGCCAAAGGTCCAGAAGTTGAAACCTAGCTGCAGTCATGTGTAGCATGCATACAAGTCCAATCCCCAGCTAGAACTAGGGTCCCTGCTAATTGGTTATATCCATTTGCACATCTGATTGCCAGCTGGCAGGCACAAAGTATTATTTGTGGTATTTATTAAAGTGGAAGTGCTACAGTCAACTCAGACCTTCAAAGACAGGTGAAATGCTGCTAGATGCAGTGGAAGCACTCCCTGCTGTGCTCCATGGGGTACCCATAAAAAGGAGGTAAGAAAAGCTGAGTTCACAGGAGTAATAGAAAAACAAATATATTAGAGGATGGATTCTGGCTGAAAAGTGCCCAGCATCCTCCACTGAACTGTGGAGTGATGCATGCAGCTAAGGTATTCTCAACAGCCTTTGTACTCAGCTAAGTCTCATGGACTCTAGACCCACAAACTCAGAAAGTAACTTAGGTTGGAACAGACTTCAGGAGGCTCAAAAGAGGCAGAGGTGTGATAAATCACTTTTTGAGGGCTCCTAAGTATTTTAAATTCCAGATACTGCGGTCTAACAATCCTGGTTAATCTTGATTCAAAATAGTGTACGAGCATTTATATAAGAAGTGACAGCACCTCTGCTGAGGAGTCAATGCCAAACCCCTGACCAGAAGAAAATGAAAGTGATATAAAAGAGGGCTAGTGGATCCTACCGGTTGGTTAACACACCTCTAATCAAAGGTGTCCTAGTGAAAGGTTTGATCCTATTCCAGAATGAAGAAGCTGCAGAACCTACTCAGAAGTACGTTCCTGTCTGACATTCTTTCTTGGAGCCTTCATATGCAATAAATTACATATAATAATAGAATCATAGAATCGTGAAATACCAGGTTGGAAGAAACCTCAATGACAGAATCATAAAATAGCTAGGGTTGGAAAGGACATGAAGGTCATCTAGTTCCAACCCCCCTGCCACGGGCAGGGACACGTCCCACTAAACCATGCTACCCAAGCCTACGTCCAATCCAGCCATGAACACCGCCAGCAATGGAGCATTCACAACTCCCCTGGGCAACCCATTCCAGTGCCTCACCACCCTTACAGGAAAGAATTTCTTCCTCAGATCCAATCTAAACTTCCCCTGTTTAAGCTTGAACCCATTACCCCTTGTCCTATCACTACAGTCCCTAATGAAGAGTCCCTCCCCAGCATACCTATAGGCCCCCTTCACATATTGGAAGGCTGCTATGAGGTCTCCACACAGCCTTCTCTTCTCCAGGCTGAACAGCCCCAACTTTCTCAGCCTGTCTTCATACGGGAGGTGCTCCAGTCCCCTGATCATCCTCGTGGTCCTCCTCTGCACTTGTTCCAAAAGTTCCATGTCCTTTTTATGTTGAGGACACCAGAACTGCACACAATACTCCAAGTGAGGCCTCACGAGAGCAGAGTAGAGGGGCAGGATCACCTCCCTCCACCTGCTGGTCACGCTCCTTTTGAAGCAGCCCAGCATATGGTTGGCTATCTGGGCTGCGAATGCACACTGCCGGCTCATGTTTGGCTTCTCATTGACCAGCACCCCCAAGTCCTTCTCCTCAGGGCTGCTCTGAATCTCTTCTCTGCCCAACCTGGAGCTGTGCCTGGGATTGCTCGGACCCAGGTGTAGGACCTTGCACTTGTCATGGTTAAACTTCATGAGGATGGCATCAGCCCACCTTACAAACATGTCAAGGTCCCTCTGGATGACATTCCTTCCCTCCAGCGTGTTGACCGAACCACACAGCTTGGTGTCATCGGCAAACTTGCTGAGGGCGCACTCGATCCCACTCTCCATGTCACCAACAAAGATGTTGAACAAGACTGGTCTCAACACCGATCTCTGAGAGACACCACTCGTTACTGGTCTCCAGCTGGACATTGAGCCAGTGAGCACAACTCTTTGTGTGCGGACATCCAGCCAGTTCTTCATCCACCGAGTGGTCCACCTATCAAATTGATGCCCCTCCAACTTAGAGACAAAGATGTCATGTGAGACAGTGTCAAATGCATTGCACAAGTCCAGGTAGATGACACCAACTGCTCTACCCCTGTCCATCAGTTCTGTAGCCCCATCATAGAAGGCCACCAGATTGGTCAGGCAGGATTTCCCCTTAGTGAAGCCATGCTGGGTGTCATCAACCACCTTGTTGCTTTTCATGTGCCTCAGCATGCCTTCCAGGAGAATCCACTCCAAGATTTTGCCAGGCACAGACATGAGGCTGACTGGTCTGTAGTTCCCTGGCTCATCCATTTTCCACTTCTTGAAAATGAGGGTTATATTTACCTTTTTCCAGTCGTCGGGAACTTCACCTGACTGCCATGTTTTTTCAAATATGATGGACAGTGGCTTAGCAACTTCATTTGCCAGCTCCTTCAGGACCCGCGGATGGATTTCTTCAGGTCCCATGGACTTATATACGTTCAGGTTCCTAAGATGGTCTCGAACCAGATCCTCTCCTACAGTGGTCCCAGGGTCTTCATTCTCACTCTCCCTGCGTCTGCCTTCCAAGACTTGAGTGGTATGGTCAGAGCATTTTCCAGTGAAGACTGGGGCAAAGAAGTCATTAAGAACCTCAGCCTTCTCCAAATCCAGGGTAGCCAGTTCTCCCGATAGCTTCTGGAGAGGGCCCACGTTGTCCCCAGCCTGCCTTTTATTTGCAATGGACCTATAGAATCCCTTCCTGTTATCCTTAACATCCCTAGCCAAGTTTAATTCTAAGTGGGCCTTAGCTTTCCTAACCTGGTCCCTAGCTTCCTGGACAACATCCCTGTATTCTTCCCAGGCCGCCTGTCCTTGCTTCCACCTTTTATAAGCCTCTTTTTGCCTTTGAATTTTCCTCAGCAGCTTCTTATCCATCCAAGGAGGTCTCCTGGCCCTCCTGCAGCACTTCCTTCTAGTAGGGATGTATCGCTCCTGATCTTGCAGCAGGTCATCCTTGAATATCAACCAACAGACTTGGGCCCCCCTGCCCTCTAGGGCTATATCCCAGGGAAATTTACAGAGCAGGTTCCTGAAGAGGCCAAAGTCTGCTCTCTTGAAGTCCAGGGCAGTGAGCTTGCTGCATGCTCTTCTCACTGTCCTGAGGATCTCGAATTCGACCATCTCATGATCGCAGCACTCAAGGCTGCCCTGGAGCGTCACATTTCCAACCAGCCCTTCCCTGTTGGTGAGGACGAGGTCAAGCACGGCACCTCTCCTTGTCGGCTCCTCTATTACTTGCAGAAGGAAGCTGTCTTCCACACAATCGAGGAACTTCCTGGATTGCTTGTGCCGGGCAGTACCATCCCTCCAACAGATATCAGGGTGGTTGAAGTCCCCTGTGAGAACAAGGGCCTGCTAGCGTGAGGCTGTTCCTATCTGTCTATAGAGTGCTTCATCCACTAAGTCTTCTTGGTCAGGCGGTCTGTAACAGATCCCCACAATAACGTCTCCCATTGCTGTTCTCCCTTTAACCCTGATCCACAAACTCTCTGTCGACTGCTCACCTGTCCCCAGACAGAGTTCCATACTCTCCAGCCTATCCCTAACATAAATAGCAACTCCCCCTCCCTGCCTACTGGGCCTGTCTTTCCTAAAGAACCTGTAACCTTCCATTCCAACACACCAATCATAGGAGCCATCCCACCATGTTTCTGTGATGCCTATGATATCATATGCCCGTAGACGTGCACATATCTCTAATTCCTCTTGTTTGTTCCCTGTGCTATGGGCATTTGTATAGAGGCATCTGAGCTGAGCTCCAGTTGAAGCTGGCTCATTGGCTGGAGCAGCTGGAATATCTCCACATTGCTCTGAATGTCTACTATAGGTGCTGGCAAGTGACTGGGTGTATTGCGATGGAATGATGCCCCCCTCCCCCAACACATCTAGTTTAAAGCATCCTTGACCAGTCTGGCAAGCCTCCTCCCAAATCCACTCTTCCCTTTCTTTGTCTGACCAGCTCCACCAGCTCCCAGTAGACCTGTCCTACTAAATTGAGTCCCATGTTCAAGGTACCAAATCCCTGACTATAGCACCACCCTTCTAACCATTTATTAACCTGGCCAATCCTCCTAGCCTTTTTAAGTTCCTCCTCTGTATCCTGGAGAACTGACGAGAAGACAATCTGAGCTCCAGAGCCCCTAACCACCTCTCCCAGAGCTCTGTAGTCCTTCTTTATGTTCTCCTGGCTACTGCTATCTCTATCAGTAGCACCCACATGGATCACTAGAAGTGGGTAATAGTCAGTGGGACTGACTAGAGCAGGCAGCTTCTCAGCAACATCCCAGATCCGAGCCCATGGTAGGCAACACACCTCCCTTGAGCCTGGGTCAGGCTGACAGGTTCCTTTCAGAGTAGAGTCCTGCCACTTTTTCCTGGCAGCACTAGTTGTGATTTTCTTTACCTGTACATCAGCCGGTTGTTCCTGGTGTGAGTGTGGCTCCTCATCAGCCCCCTGCAGGACAGCGAAGTGTTTCTGGGTGGGGACAACAGATTTAGGAGGACGCCCCTTGCTTTTAATTGTCCTCTTCCTCCTTTTTTTGGCGGTTTTTTTTCTGTTACTGTTTCCCAGCTTCCTGGGTTAGCGGCCTCCTTTCCTGCATGAGCAACAGTAGACGCTTGAGGCCCCTGCACAGCCTGTTCCTGGAGCAAGCAGTACTGTTTCCCATCTCTTGACTGACACCTTTGAGCCTAGTAACAGCTTCCCGCAGCTCAGCCCCTGCTGCAGGAGGACCTCCACCAGGGAGCACAGAGTGCAGCGCTGCCCATTGTGCACCCTCCTCCCTCAGGAGAGCAGTGCAGACGCTCACTACACCCCGAGCTCTGCACTGCAGCCTCCCCTCTCGTCGGCTCTGTCTGGGTGCCTACGCTGGCCACTGCCGGGCAGCCAGAGCAGAGCTCCCAGACAGAGCCCTGGTCATATGGCGAGTGCTCACCATCCCGCTCGCCTGCCTGTGCGAACTGCCGCACAAACTGCCTCGAACCCGCCCTGTTCGCTGCACTCCTGGTCACTCACGCTCTAGTCCAACCTTTCTTGGCAAAAGCAGGGTCTAGACTAGATTACCCAGCACCCTGTCCTGCTGCATCTTAAAAGTGTCCAGCATTGGAGAGATTCTTCCAATGGCTCGCTGTTCTCATTGTGAAAAATTTTCCTTCTGAAGGTCATTTCAAATGAGAGAGATAGGAAAGCACTGGGTTGGAGGCAGAAGACAAAGCTGGGAGCTGCTATTCTTTTTTTGGTGGGGGTAAGAATGGAGGAAGCAGAAGGAAATTTTGGGTTGAAGGTTTATTTAATGAAAAAAACACCAATTTGCTCAACTTCCAATCTGCTGAACCAGCCCTCAAAAAAAGTCTCTTTGGACATCTAAAACCTGAAGCAGGGGTAGAAAAACTGAAAGCACAAACTGACAATCAGTATTTCTGAACTTAATTATCATATGCATCAACTAATTTCCAAAGGCATTATTTATGCTTTATTGTAGAACTTGCCAAGGTGGCAATAAAAGTATTCTATGCCTTCCATTGAACCCCTATGTTGCTTTAGTCCATGTTTGTTTTAATAGACTATTTAATTGAATACAATAATTCAATTAAGAAATTTGGGGGAGTATTTCTGAAAATCCAAGTTCCAAAAAATACCTATTAAAAATAAAGATCCTGTCTCAGACAGAGGGTTAACACTGAAACATTCAGAGCAGAAAATTAAGTTTCTTTATACTCCTAAAGACATCCAGAGGTGTAAAAAAAAAGTTAATCAACTCGGTTTATTGCATTTTTCTGATGTGCCCACTTCAAATGGGAATTTTGAGGTTCCCAGGCAAATTATTAAGGAGAGTGTCTCTGCCTTTCAGACCATGAATTAATGGTTTGGTTCTCCATGATGTTTTCTGATTTAAGGTCAGGTGTGTTATGATGGCCTCAGTCCTGTTTTGGAAGCTGACCTGAATGCCTGGACTGCTTGTGTAATGTGTTAAAAGTTCATCATATTCAAACACTAAATTCAAAGTCTAACAAATACATTTTACCTGGTCTTCAACTTAACACCCTTGACCAAGCTAGGAACAAATGAAAGTTTGATACAGAAATACATCAGTTCCCAGAGGTTTGCATTTAAAAGACTGCCGTTAAGAAAATGGGATATTATATGTCATAAAATCATCACATAATCAGAGCAATAACAGTGAGTTATGGTTTTGGCTCTGATCCACCAAAGTTTCCAGATGCTTTGCAAAATGCACAAAAGTACACTCTGTACTCAGTTACAATAGCTTCTGTTACTTCCCTAGGGTCATGCCAGACTGGTACAGCTGAATGCAAGCTCAGTCCTCATTTGCAACAATAAAATATAAAACAATATGAAACAGCCTAAGGCAAAAAAATGCAAGTTTATTACTCACTAAGCTGCTTCATAATGTCAACATTAAATACGCAATATATCTGAAAAGAAATACATGATTATAAGTAAAATAAGGAAAAGAAATCGTGCCAAGCCCCTCCTGCGTTGCCAACCTCCCAACACTTTCCCTTCTTTGACATGAAAAAATTTCATGCAGTTTAGTGTCAACTTCTCTGCTGGAATTTTCAGGGCCCCATGTCGTACAGTCTGAATTTGCCTTCCTGTGGTTGGAATATGTGCTAATCATCACACATATTTTCAAAAGACTTCTTGATGCTTATTAATGGTTTTGAAAATGCATCCTAGTCATGTGCTGAAATCTTCTTGAAATGTGTGGCCAAAGCTGAGTGCAGAATTGAAATCGATACATACAAAAGTGCATTTTTCAAAGGAACTGAAGAGGGTTGTGGTTTTGTGAGCCAAGCACCCTCTCACCCCCCAGCACAAACTCTTTCCAAATAAAGGGGCATTTTACCCTGCCTACTGCAAGAATTCCCAATAGCAATACATAATACAAGTTTCTCCCACTGTGATCTACGATGCTTTGTTTGCTGTTTAGCTGATGCCTTCAATATGGACCTCTTTTATGTTTTCCTCTTAGAGATTCTTTTGGTAGGTAGCATTGCCTTGTAACACCAATCGCACTCTACCTGTGTGTGAGAGGAAGCAATACCGGGAATTGCTTATTTCTAAAATCTTATGGTGTGTTTTCTCTATCATTATCAGGAGAGAGGGGGCCTGGGGCAATATTCTGAGTATTAGCACCTGGCCAAACAAACTGTGATGAAGCTCTTCCTGAGCTCAGGTATGAGGAAGCAGAACAGCTCCCTCTGTCCCAGTACTTTCTGCACTGTCTAGTGAACTGGACAACTAATGTATCTGTCCAGGCAAGGATTCAGAGACTGTACCCTTACATCCTATGAAACTTAAGTCCCAGGTGGGAGGAACCAAGTACCATAATTTTGTACTGTTATTAATTGTATTTTGTTAGTTTTGCTCTAAACATGAGCTTTAATTTCTCCAACTCACTGCAGCAGTCAAAATGTAACAGTGGATGAGTGAGTACACAAATGAATAGGGAGCAGCAGCGGCAGAGGTTATCACAGACAAGAAACTTTGAATAGCAGAAACAAAATACAGAAATACCAGTGTAAGTGCACCTGCCAGGGACTGAGATCTACTGCTGTAGATGTCGTTCTTGTCTGCCTATTCTGTTCAGTGAATTTTCCGCTTGTAGAGACAACTGTAGTACTTTCCGTTAGTCACTGTAACCCATCTAGAGTATTTGATCTCAAGGTTACTGAAACACAAATAAATTCTTCAGTCATATGTTACTGCCATCTGTTTAGCGGTATACAGTATGCATACTACAGAGACCTATCTGGTACATCTGTAGGCAGGGACTCTGCTCATGGCCAGCCCTGCCTATAGCTTTCATTTAGATTTGAAGTTTTCAGCCATAAGATTTGAATTTTAGCATTAAAAAAAAAAAAAAAAAGAAGCCCACCTCCTCTAAATTGTCCCACATCCTTTAAGGAATGGAAAACTCACATCCTAAGACTTTAATGCAAAGATTGAAAGAAAGCCCTTCATCATGTATCTGCACTTGTTTTGATGTTTTCCTAAGATTGACTACAAATACAGAATTCTTGCTGCATATGTTTTCCCAAATTCTATTGTGGAGTTTCCAGATCCTCTTGAAGACTTCAGTTTAGCCTCTGCTCTCATTGCACAATCAGCTAGAGGATTCCAGGTGTTGTGTTTACTCCTAGGTTAAGCTTGGCAGCTTATGCAGTGCAAAGAGGGCAAAAGTTTGGCACAAGGAAAAAAAAATTAAGTAATTGCAAACAAAGCAGAACAGTAAGAGGAGCAGTTGATTTGATGACAAAAATGAGTATCTTCAGATTTCTATTAAATGATAGCTCTGTTTTGATTAATGAACTTACAAAAGGAAGAACATTAAATCATATTTGCCAAAATTCCTAATATGCACTATGTAATATTTTACATAATTTTACTATTACAAATAAAATTGCTTCAAACATCATTTGAACAGGTAGAGCTTTCATTGACTATACTTTATCTTGACTGAAACAGCTACAGAATACTTGAAAGCATTTTATTTTACTACTGCTGGTAAAATATTTTTAGGGAGGAGTTTTAAAGGTGCATACAAGATAACTACAGCTAGTTGAGTATTTTGTTACTCTGTTTGTTAATGAGTGGAAAAGACATTTGCCAGCTGAGCTCTGAACCCAGGTATGGTGCTCACAAGATAAAAGTTCATTCTCTCCAGCGCAAAACATACAAACTGACTACTTGTCCTAACTTTCCAAGACTCTGACCTGATGGAATTGAGGAAACACATACCACAAATCCACTAGAGGTACTTTCTGAAATTACATGTCTTTGACCTGTTTTCTCCCAAAACAGAGCTTTGGGTGACATGGTTTAGTGTGAGGTATCCCTGCCCATGGCAGGGGGGTTGGAACTGGATGATCTTACAGTCCTTTCCAACCCTAACTATTCTGTGATTCTATGATTCTAAAACATTTGCTCAAACTTTATTTTTACCAGCCAATGAAGACTAGAATATTTTTCATTGCAAAACGAACATCAGTGGTGGGCCTAACAGGCATTTTTCACAAATATTTGCCAGACAAAGCAACCAAATATTACTGATGGACATATAGACAGAAAGAAAAACAAACAAACAAAAAAAAACACCAAACAAGATTATATATTCTTTCTTTGTAGTTCTGATTATTCTAGCAGATGATTATGTTCCATCAATTTGTAAAGACTTCAGGAAATGCCAGTGTAAAACTAGTTCAGAAGAGAGGATCCAGGCCCCATATGTATGTAAGGAACTCTGATATTTATCAATGGCTCTGGGTAATCAAAGAACCTCCTTCTCCAAATTTCTAATATAATAACTCACATAAAATTTGAATAGAGCATTTATTTTCCTATTTAAAGAACAGGGTACATTTCAAAAATATCAAAGCATGTCATCATGAAAAAGAGTAAAATGAATTAGAAGAAAAAAAGCCATGAGCCTTGATAGGCACTACAGATATGTTTCTGGTTTTGGAATAAATAAGTACTGACTGTCCTGTTTTAGGACAAATGTGAACATGGATACAATTATACACATCCCAGACTTAATAAATCCTGCTTAAGACTTTGGGCCTGCAAAGACGGAGACATACGGTATTATTCAGAACAAGTTATCCCACTGATTTCAGTGGAAATGTCCACAGTGTGTGAAGTTCAGTGTGCACGACTCTTTGCAGAAAAATACACTGAATCTTCAAGTTCTCCCTCTGAAACCTCCTTAAGCCATGGGGATTAGAGCTCTCCTCAAGTATTCTCTGGTCTTTTTGCTGTCACCATATCACTGCTCAGTTCCTGCATTCTATCAGCATTCCCTTTTGCCTAGAGTTTACTTGGCAGATCTTGGAGACTTTCGGCAACATTATGACCAATTTCCCTCACATCCACCCTCTCATTCACAATAAAATTCTGAAGTGTCAAACATCTGTCTCAAAAAAAAAAAAAAAAAAATCGGGGGCAACCACCACACAAAAATTGTGCAACCTTTCTGTCAAGCCCTGCGTCACTTGACAATGATAGTATGGCAAAGTGCATAATAACAATTTTACTTCGGAATGTTTTTATTTTAATTCAAAGAAGAAAAATCCCCAAGCAATTTTTTTTTCCAATCTCTTTTTCTCTTTCATTTTCATCCTCAGCTTAATACCATAAAAAATATAAGGCTATTAAGCTGGTGGACCAGGAAAGGTATAGCTCAATGAAGACAGATATCAGAAGGATATCATATAGCGACAACAGGTCATGGGAATTACCTTAACCTATAAGGTGAAAAACGTTCACGATTTGGTACAGGTACTGAAACACAAGTAGCTAGGTGCCACTTGGGTGCATTAAAAAAAATTATATTCAGCATACCAAGCACTTACATAGAACTGGCAAGCATGGACAGTCCTAGTCTCCTTGAGATCAGCAGCTTGGGGTGAGATGTAATACTGAGTTTCTGATGAGGCAATTGATCCCTACTCACTTTCTTTCCAGATCCTTGTCACATGGCATCTCCTAGTAGGTTTCTTGATCTTTTTCTAAAGTGATTTCATTGCTGAAGAAGCCAAAGTTAGGAACTTTCCCGCTGAAGCACTTCCTTTCCTTGGAAGAACTCAGGCTAAGAGGTCTAAGTGATTGGAAGCAGTCCTAGACCCTTCTCCCAGCAGAGCATGGTACAGCCAGGAAGGCGCTTGTGCCTTTGTATCCCATTGAGGTTAACAAACAGGGAGCTAAGGAGTAAGCCCACCTTAAGATACCAGGATAGTCACTTCTTTAATAAAATTTTAAAACCTTGGGGGGTTTTTCTAAATGTTTGTTTCTTTGTTGTTCTTTTTTCTCTCTTGTACTTGCTATCTATGCTGAAAATACAGTAACATTGAGGAATGTCTGAAGGAAGAAGAAAATAATGGGACAAAAATGAATAGAAAAGAAATCCCTAGCACATGGTTCCATAGGAAAACATAGGCACTATTTGGATTCCAATCTATCACTGGTAAGACTTGAGGGATGCTGCATCTGTCTCCAAGTATTTTATAAATCAAGGCATCCTGCAGGACATAGGAGGGGTAGGCATATACAGAACAGATGATTCTAATAAAAAATAGGCCAATTTCTCACATCTGGAAGAGGAATACACTGAAGGGTGTGATTCATTTTGAGAAACTCTCAAACTAAAATTGTGTAGCCAGAACACTGGCCACAGGATAAGTGAATTACATAGATTCACAGACTCTTTAAATCAAATGACTGCATATCTTTAGCAGGCACTTCACTGCGAGTAAAGAAGGGCCTACTTTGCAGTCTCTTTGAGAAGAATTTTCCCCTTTTTTTAGAGGGCTAGACAGAGAGGGCAACACTCAGCAGCAAAGGAATAACATAATGACAGGGTGACACATCAGTCCACCTGTACCACATATTACTCACATTCTTTACTGAAGCCCAGAGGACTCATGTGTGCAGTGGCTCACTGTCATGGCTGTTTCACTTTTCATGCCATGCTCAGACATTAAGCCACTCACAACTGGTCTTTCTTAAATAAACTCCAGAAGCCTTTGATCTGTTTTCTACAAGGCTTCCCAGCACATACTGGCATCTACTTTATTTTTCAGACAACACCGATGAAATGAGATTTATGAATAACTTCTGTCCTCTGAAGTAGTCTGGTTGCAACCAGCTGAGCACACACCACTGAATGGAAGACTCAGGATCAGCAACACAAGTCTGTTTCCTTCCTAAAACTTTTGGGAAAATCTATTTTTTAAGGCGAGAACCACTACCAGTGTGTTCAACACATGAAGGCTCACAGTTTCAGACTGAAAATCCCAACTATGGGTGACAATAACGCTGAATACTTTTAACTAAGGTGCAAAGCAGCTTCAGTGTGATGCTTACAGTGAAATTTTAAAATTGATGCATTTTGTTACAAATACAGCCATAAGTTTCAGAGCAGCAAGTATCCGAGTTTCCAGTATTAGCCATAAAAAAAAAAAAAAAGAAGTACTAAAACCACTGAAAAAACTCCTAAATGTCTCATGTTCTAAAGTGAACTGGCCCGGTATTGAATACTGTTCTATTTTTTCCCCATTAGCATATTGCTGTCTCACTCATACAGAGTTGTGCATGTGAATGAAAGGAGCCTGAGATGTACAGAGACTCCAGCTAGAAAATATGCTTGAATCAACATAATAAAATGGGAAACAGAACTGTATTTAATTATAGCAACAAAAAACAGATTCACTGGGTAAACTTTCAATTGATAATCTTTAAATTCACAAGCACCTGTAATGGCTGGAGGTTCTTACCCTAAACGGAACAAGGCTGGCCTTGATTCTGACCTGACTGTGACTACCCTGATGTGACTGATTTAAATTAAGTGCTTCCTTGTTTGAATCTACACACAGTAACCCTGAGCAAAATCAGAAACACTTACGCATCAGTCATTCCATGCTCTTTTACGATGTGTTGCATCACGTTCTGTAAACACCTAACTTGACAACATTCATCATGTGGGTAGCACATTTTATTTGTAAGCTAAACAAAATAGATTGAAAGCACATACATAAAAAAAGTATTTAATGGCCTGAATTCCAGAATGTTTGCTTGTTCTGTAAAGTAACAGTATCTGCTGAGATGATCATGGTACTGTAGTTCTTCCCCCATACAAAATACATGCAGTAGGAAGATTTCCTCTGCTCTTTTGTCATCTTCTTTGCTGCTCTTTTATTTCATGACCTCTGAGTTAATCCTTCTATTCTTCCTATTAGCAAGTTTAAGCAGGCAAACTTCAAACAGACTAGTGATAGGTCACAAGGTTTAATGGGCATGTAGATAATCATCTAAATTACACTTCTGGAGCTGATGGGCCAGACAGGCTTAGAGAATAACTTTACCAGCTTTCACTGTTAATCAGCAAGGATTGTGTGTCTCAGTACATATCTGCCTTTGCCTGCCTCCCTGAGGGGCTGGGTCATATTGACTGATTTTCAAAGGCAGCTGCATTAGCTTTCTTCTCCCACAAAGTGTGTCATGGAGGCCCAAATGACTTGAAAGGCAAATGTGACCACAGCTCAAACACCAAGCACTCTCTTCTCATCAGTGTGGAATTGCTGGCCCTCCTTTTACAGATTATGATACTCAGCAAAACAGTTGTTGCCAATTTTCATGATCTGTTAACACTTAGGAAGCCCCATGCTGAAGGCTCTTCTTTCACATCCATTGCGGTATCATCAAGGGGAAAATTCAACAGGCTATTTCACATTTTCTGATGAATTTGAGAGCAGTGTATGAGGGGTACTGAAAAGAATATAGTAATTGAACTGTCAATAGCAAATGCCCTGGATTTAAGCTATGAAACACAAACTCTAGAGAGAATAACAGTTCTCTGTAGGATACAGACAATCTTACAGCTACAGAAATAGCCATGGATATATACTGTGAACCTGCTTTTCCTAGTGAAGATACAAAGCAAAGTGCAAAAAATCTGAGTTTCTTTTTTATTTTATATTGGTGGTGGTGTTTTGTATCTACAAAGATTCAAAAAGGAACAAGAGCAGTGGGTGATTGTCTTCCTGACTTTGACAGAAGCTTGTCCTTCAGCTTTCAGGTGTTAGACCCATCTTGCATAGTAAATACTTCTCGATAATTCATTTTACTGCTGTTTATCAAGTTGTTAAATAAACACAAAAACAGACCAATTAAACTACGATTAGTCATGCAATAAGCTTTCAGTGTCTTACTTAGGCCAACATTGGCCAATACTAGCACTCCTTAAAACAGTAAAAACCATTTCACATATTTATAACTGCATACAGAAAAGAATCTGACTAACTAGCTAAGAAGTTCAACAACTTTCTATTTTGGATCTCAATTAAGAGCATTCTACCAGAAGAAACTACTGAGAAACAAAGTAAATAATCAACACTCATTTCCTTATTTGCCTTTTGAACTTTGAGAAAGGAAGTTGTTTTCTGACTTTGCCCAGGTTTTCATAGATGAAACTATGAAATGTCTATGGCTCTGTGACCTAGGTACAACTACTTCTGACTAATGTTAGAGAGAGACAAGAATTAGCCTCTATACTTTTCTGTAATTTTCCAGTCCACAAAGCACACCATTTCTCAAGCTGATAAACAAGGGTGACCAAATTTTCCGCTTTATCTGGGACAGGCCCAGAATGCAAGGACTTTCCCATAAAACCTTCAGGTCTCAGTTTTGTTTCACATATTCAGAGACATGGGATTATCCCAGATTCTGTATAGCAGCCTGCGTAAATTACCCACGCTTGCTGCCACAGCATCTTTGTCTCTTTCAGCATAAAACAAAAAAGGTCAAGCCCCTATGCCAGATCATGAAACCCACGACAAGATTTCACTCATGCCACATCCTCTTTACCAATATAATGCACAGGGAAAGTGATCTGAATTTCAAATATGCATTGTGAGCATATAGGTGGAAGAGGTGCTAGCCTTTATGCAGTGCAGCAATAAATCACTTAAATCTCCATTGCTCTATTGCACCGTATGGTCAACTTGCACAAATACCCTTTCTGCTTTTAATTTAACAAATCAGAATTATAGAATTATACAATCATAGAATCATAGAATCATAGAATAGTTAGGGTTGGACAGGACATGAAGATCATCTAGTTCCAACCCCCCTGCCAGGGGCAGGGACACCTCCCACTAAACCATGCCACCCAAGGCTATGTCCAATCCAGCCTTGAACACCACCAGCAATGGAGCATTCACAACTCCCCTGGGCAACCCATTCCAGTGCCTCACCAACCTTACAGTAAAGAATTTCTTCCTCATATCCAATCTAAACTTCCCCTCTTTAAGTTTGAACCCGTTACCCCTTATCCTCTCACTACAGTCCCTAATGAAGAGTCCCTCCCCAGCATCCCTATAGCCCCCCTTCAGATACTGGACGGATGCTATGAGGTCTCCATGCAGCCTTCTCTTCTCCAGCTTGAACAGCCCCAACTTTCTCAGCCTATCTTCATACGGGAGGTGCTCCAGTCTCCTGATCATCCTCATGGTCCTCCTTTGGACTTCTTCCAAAAGTTCCATGTCCTTTTTATGTTGAGGACATCAGAACTGCACACAATACTCCAAGTGAGGCCTCACGAGAGCAAAATAGAGGGGCAGGATCACCTCCCTCGACCTGCTGGTCATGCTCCTTTTGATGCAGCCCAGGATATGGTTGGCTTTCTGGGCTGCAAGCGCACACTGCCGGCTCATGTTTAGCTTCTCATCAACCAGCACCCCCAAGTCCTTCTCCACAGGGCTGCTCTGAATCTCTTCTCTGCCCAACCTGGAGCTCTGCCTGGGATTGCTCCGACGCAAGTCTAGGACCTTGCATTTGGCATGGTTGAACTTCATCAGGTTGGCATCAGCCCACCTCACAAGCGTGTCAAAGTTCCTCTGGATGGCATTCCTTCCCTCCAGCGTATCAACCGAACCACACAGCTTGGTGTCATCGGCAAACTTGCTGAGGGCACACTCAATCCCACTGTCCATGTCACCAACAAAGATGTTGAGCAAGACCGGTCCCAACACCCATCCCTGAGGGACACCACTCATTCCTGGTCTCCAGCTGGACATTGAGCCATTGAGCACTACTCTTTGAGTGCAGCCATCCAGCCAGTTCTTTATCCACCGAGTGGTCCACCTATCAAATTGATATCTCTCCAACTTAAAGACAAGGATGTCATGTGAGACAGTGTCAAACGCTTTGCACAAGTCCAGGTAGATGACACCAACTGCTCTACCCCTGTCCCTCAGTTCTGTAGCCCCCTCATAGAAGGCCACCAGACTGGTCAGGCAGGATTTCCCCTTAGTGAAGCCATGCTGGGTGTCATCAACCACCTTGTTGTTTTTCATGTGCCTCAGCATGCCTTCCAGGAGAATCCGCTCCAAGATTTTGCCAGGCACAGACATGAGGCTGACTGGTCTGTAGTTCCCTGGCTCATCCATTTTCCACTTCTTGAAAATGGGGGTTATATTTCCCTTTTTCCAGTCATTGGGAACTTCACCTGACTGACGTGATTTTTCAAATATGATGGACAGTGGCTTAGCAACTTCATTTGCCAGCTCCTTCAGGACCCGCGGATGGATTTCTTCAGGTCCCATGGACTTATATACGTTCAGGTTCCTAAGATGATCTCGAACCAGATCCTCTCCTACAGTGGTCCCAGGGTCTTCATTCTCACTGTCCCTGCGTCTGCCTTCCAAGACTTGAGTGGTATGGTCAGAGCATTTGCAAGTGAAGACTGAGGCAAAGAAGTCATTAGGAACCTCAGCCTTCTTCAAATCCAGGGTAGCCAGTTCTCCCGATAGCTTCTGGAGGGAGCCCATGTTGTCCCTAGTCTGCCTTTTATTTGCAATGTGCCTATAGAATGCCTTCCTGTTGTCCTTAACATCCCTAGCCAAGTTTAATTCTAAGTGGGCCTTAGCTTTCCTAACCTGGTCCCTAGCTTCCTGGACAACATCCCTGTATTCTTCCCAGGCCGCCTGTCCTTGCTTCCACCTTTTATAAGCCTCTTTTTGCCTTTGAATTTTCCTCAGCAGCTTCTTATCCATCCAAGGAGGTCTCCTGGCCCTCCTGCAGCACTTCCTTCTAGTAGGGATGTATCGCTCCTGATCTTGCAGCAGGTCATCCTTGAATATCAACCAACAGACTTGGGCCCCCCTGCCCTCTAGGGCTATATCCCAGGGAAATTTACAGAGCAGGTTCCTGAAGAGGCCAAAGTCTGCTCTCTTGAAGTCCAGGGCAGTGAGCTTGCTGCATGCTCTTCTCACTGTCCTGAGGATCTCAAATTCGACCATCTCATGATTGCAGCACTCAAGGCTGCCCTGGAGCATCACATTTCCAACCAGCCCTTCCCTGTTGGTGAGGACGAGGTCAAGCATGGCACCTCTCCTTGTCGGCTCCTCTATTACTTGCAGAAGGAAGCTGTCTTCCACACAATCGAGGAACTTCCTGGATTGCTTGTGCTGGGCAGTACCATCCCTCCAACAGATATCAGGGTGGTTGAAGTCCCCTGTGAGAACAAGGGCCTGCGAGCGTGAGGCTGTTCCTATCTGTCTATAGAGTGCTTCATCCACTAAGTCCTCTTGGTCAGGTGGTCTGTAACAGATCCCCACAATAACGTCTCCCATTGCTGTTCTCCCTTTAACCCTGATCCACAAACTCTCTGTCGACTGCTCACCTGTCCCCAGACAGAGTTCCATACTCTCCAGCCTATCCCTAACATAAATAGCAACTCCCCCTCCCTGCCTACTGGGCCTGTCTTTCCTAAAGAACCTGTAACCTTCCATTCCAACACACCAATCATAGGAGCCATCCCACCATGTTTCTGTGACACCTATGATATCATACTCCCGTAGACGTGCACACATCTCTAATTCCTCTTGTTTGTTCCCCATGCTACAGGCATTTTATAGAATTTATTTTATCATTAAAAGGCCAGGCAAATTACCATGATGAGTTGGGGAGTCATAACTATGACTCATTAGTCTTCCCTTTGTATCATCATAACCAGCTATACCATCTACTTCACAATACAGCTTCCTAATGGCAAAATGTCACCAATAATTACCACCAGAATCAAAAGCTGAGGTGTTCAAAACACAGCTATTATTTCTGGAGATGTGATAGTAGGCATACTTTCTTTTCTGTATACTCATTTTGGACAATACATTTTAACAAAATAAGTCTAGTTAGGTCAGATGCAAAGTACATTGAATTCAATGGGAGTCTTTTCCCTGTTCAAAGGGCTTGAATTAAGGGCATTTTTCTCTTCTTTAACTCTTATGCGCAGCACAAAAATGGGGACAGAAGCTGTGACTAAATCCAAATGATAGTCTGATCGGAGAGTCTCAGAACTGAAGACCTGAGGTCAACTTGCACAACGGTGAACTAAGCAACATGCAACTTTTGTTTGCCCTCAGCTTGGCTCTAGACAGTTTTACCATGCACCCCTCATGATGTGTCTATGAGAATGACAAAACCTCTTGCAGGCAGAGTAAGCTCAGGTACCAGAAACCATGACACACCACGTCACCATGGAGCTGGACTGGGCTGGGTACCAGGCAGCAGCGGCACCTTGTTTGTTCCCTTTGTTTGTTTTGCACCAGTTCACAGTCAGCACAAGAAGCTCCACAGCCCTCTACTGTCATGTCAGCAATTTAACAAGTGCTACCATTCACAAAAAATGCAACTGGGGCACCACAGAGACCTGGTGTGTCGCACAAAGGTACTGAAGTTTAACCTTAGAACAGTAACTGTTGCTCCAGTACAAACTGCAGTGGCCATTTATAAACCAAAAGAGATTCATGTGCAACGTATCTGTGGCAAATACTTTGCCCATATGCACGTACTGATTTGTCAGTGACTTATAAACTGGCAGCCTGACCATGGTTGTAACACTTCATTTGCTGTCATACAGTGCAACTTATTTCTAATTAATGAGCTTTCTTGCCATGAATCAGGTACATTGACAGAATGCAAACACTGACACAGCTATTTACATACAACATAAGCTAAATATTTCAGCAAGGCTTTAGAAACTTTGGATGAACTTTTCTTCCTCTCCACTCCCTTCTATTATTGTACCTTTAAGCATGTCATTGCACTTCCTGGAGCTCATAAATGAGAACAGATTAACTCATACTTTGCACTTCTCATACTTTAGCTCATCCAAAGACTTGCAAGGCTTTGCCCTTTGCTGAGTGGTTAATTCTTATAACCTAATATTGTGCAGTTGGAAATGGAAGCAGGGAATAATAATGGGCTACATCCTGACTCCTTAATTGAGCACAGTTAATGTAGGCAATCAAAGCCTGAAAGCAAAAGCTTGGCCCACCATGGTGATTGAGATGGCTAAGCTTGATTCTACAGGTTCCCTCCAAAGATCTCAGGGGCCTTCTTGAAGTGATATTAATACAGTCCACAGGGTGTGCCTCAAGAGCACCCAACTCAGGGCTGCACGCTAAGAGCTGCCTCTGCCTTCCCAGGCTCTAGCTCCAGTGGTGCCCTCCCATAGGCAGGGGCAGCCAGAAGGAAGAAACCTTTCTGTGGTTAGTCATGCTGGGTCAGGATTCCCCCAGGCACTCAGCCTCTCAGCTGGCCTCAGGCTGAGACAATTCCAGCATGTACTCTCTCTTTTCCCTAAAGGGCTCTTAGCACCAGTCCATCCAACTGTACCTCTCCTGCCTAAGCTGCGCAGAAGTGCATGGAGGAATCATGGAGGGCAGGGATAGGAAACAAGAATAAGCACAAAAATATCTGTGCTACTTCGAATCTTCTGCACCAACTACTGCTACCAGTTCTCTAGCAAAATGTAATTGATTCCAGTGATGTTACTGGGCCTGTATTATACTGAAATCATCCAAAATAAGAGCAAAAAAGGAGCATGAGTGAAAATCTAATCTAATTATGTAGGGTGATTGCCTGATAATTTAGCACAAACAAAACTCCTTAGGTTACAAGAATTATATAAACCCAGTTTTTCTGATAAGCTTTTCCAGAGCACAGTGTTTTCTCAAGAGCTGAATTGTCTACCCAACATTTACTGTTGTCTGCCTCCTTTCACAGCCACCCACAGTGGTTCATTGCTATTGTTTAAAATCACATTTCAATCCTGTGGTTAAAGGCAAGGAATCAGAAAAAACTGGGTCTGGTCCAGTCTGTACTAGCAGTCCTTGATGGGCTCAGAGACAGCACTGTTTTTACAGAATCTGTATCCACAGCACTGTACCTGTCTCAGCATCTCCCCATCCTGCAGCACCCTAGGAAGCAAGTATTGCAAGGCGTCTATCAGGCTGAAATGTCCAATCATACACCCCACCACCACTAGCGGGATCTTGCTCACTAGTTGCAGACATATGGGTCAGAATTTGACTCCCTATCATATTTTAGTCATGGAATTGTGAGTTTATGCTTGGCTAGTTTCCAGATTGATCTTTATCTTCTGTGTCTTTAATGTGCCATGCACACTCATGGAATGACATCAGTAATTGTAAGAAAGGGGAGAACAGCCTGAATACACAAAAGAATGTAATCACTCTGTCAGTTCACTGAGGTTTTTTATTGTTTTGTTCCTCATGTAATGATATACTAATGACATTTTTGTGTGGCAGGATAATAGCAAAATAACCATTCAAGTGAGGAGTCAACTGAGCATCTAAGATGGTGGTATGTTCCTAATAAGACTGTGTTAAGCTGCAAACACACCAATGAGGGAAAGGAAGGGGAGGAGATATTGAAATTTCCTTTGCTGAGTTAGGAAGTGCTACAAACAACACTAGCTGGTGTCAATAAATCCAGTGGTGATGAAGAGAGAGATCATTCCCAGTTTAAGAATTTGTTAACAAAGAGTGCTGCCCAAGGAAAGGAAGCAGAGGAAAAATCAAGGCAGAAAGCTGCCTAAAGCATTCTCTCTCTTCAGGGTCTAATTATTATAGCGACCAAATACTTCCTCTGGCTAATGATCATGAACAGAACTAGTTTTTGGTGCAATCTCAATCACTATTGGCTTAAAATTGTTGAATTGCTGAATCAGCATCACATGAATTGTCTCAAAGCACTGGTGGCAAATTATCTGTTAGTGATCTGTGCAATGCACCCCGTTTCCCGTGTACAAAGCATCATAATAATGATGAATGTAGCCGCTGCATGGAAACATCCTTTCTCTTCAGTCTCTGCCTAATACTTCTGGAGACACTTCCTGAAGGGTATCTGGTATTAATCTTCCATCACATGTTAAACAGGAAACTTAGCTATATAAAAAAGACTAAGCACAATTAATATAAAATCAGGAGTGTAAGCAAAATGCAGTAAGCCAGAAGACTACATGCTTTTGTCCAAGCAGCTGGACCCAATGTGAAGTTGAGCCTCAAAGTCTGAGCTCTGGAATGTGGCATCCCCAAAATGCTGGAGAGTATGATGATGGTCCTAATCAGGCACAGCCTACTGGAGCTATAGGACAAAAATGTAAAGCAAATTTGCATTCCATTTTTAGAGAAAGAGATACCTAAGTAGAAGCAGAACAAAACTCATTCTTCTGTTGGTTCTTCCCACCTTGTGCCTATTTTCTCTCCATGGTCTGGTAAAGCCTGGCAGTGATTGAACTGTGATTGACTGAACAGTGATTATGGGAATCCATGATTATCAGATCATAGTGCAGACTATGTATGAGATCAACTGTGTAGGTGAGAGAAGTCAGTGTTTGATTTCTAGGAAAAAAACCCAACAAAGCATTACAGCAATTACCCCAAAGGACAGATCTATGCTATTTTGAGCTTTTGAGACCTTGCTTTAAAGTAGCAGATATTGGCCGCTGATCATGATTATCTATCCCAACAGCCACGTCTCTGATGCAAAGATCCAAAAGAAGTTCAGCACAGAACAGCATACATGTAAAGAAGATCCATCACAATGATTAATTGTTCTTCTGATACATCTACAAAGTAATGCTTTAAATCATCACAAAAGTCTTGTTACAATTAAAACATAGCAAGCCTTTTTCCTCCAGTGGTGTAGATATTGACAAAACAGAATATGCTGACTCTACAAAATGTTTTGTTCTGAGATATAAACAGAACATATCTTTCTACTTGCAAAGTAGCTCAATGCATTTATTATTTACACCTTTACTTTCAGTATCTTCATATACCTATACTTTTTAGAAGCACCAAGTTTTATCATCATTTAGGTGCTCATTAATTTTATACTTACAGTGAATTATGACTATCCCATGGTCCCTTGATCTTTAAATACTTTAAAACCCCTTCAAATAGTTTTTAGATTTTCCTGAGCTGTTGTTTGACTATGAATATTTAGGAAAAATATGAACAATACCAGAAGTTTTATGCAAGTGAATTCACTCACTACCTTTGTCTAGCATATATAATGGAAGAGAATTTAGCTGCAAGTTTCTCTTAGGACAGGTACTCCACCAGTGTAGTTTGAAATTGCTCACCTGAAGTAAATTGAACCATGTTGACATACAGCAGTTGAACATATAAGCCCTCGCTTTCCTTTAAATGGCAGTTTCTCTGTACTAGCTCTCTAATAATTTTGTGGCTTTCATCTGAAATTCCTCCAATTTAACAATGTATTCAGTTTGCTACATATTTGCTCCTCCAGGTTAGGTAAACATTGATTTGTCTGTCCTGGGGCATGGGTTGCAATCGCAAATAATTAACAATTTATTTAATAATTTATTTAATATCTCAAATATTTAATATTAAATATTTAATTTTTAATCTATTAAATAATACGCATGTACTTCTAGTACTAGTGTACTTCTAGTCTTTTGCATGTTTTCACACATAAATCCCTTGTACAATTTCTGCATGAAGGTCCTCCTCATTTAAAACTAGGTCTCTGTTTC
The DNA here is from genome assembly GCA_028858755.1 of Ara ararauna. NCBI lineage: Eukaryota > Metazoa > Chordata > Aves > Psittaciformes > Psittacidae > Ara > Ara ararauna. Next base: position 149,276,992 of record CM054376.1, read on the forward strand.
TTCCTGCACAGATATATATATATATATTCACTTTCAGGAGCTTTAAATCTCAATGTGAATTTCTTTTATGAAGAAAGCAAAGGTTGCTTTAAGCAGCACCCACAGCCACTATTCTGTGCCCAGCTGCTCACTCCTGCCCCTGCACCTACCCGTTCCTTCCTGCTCATATAGAGAAGTTAGGAACTTTATCCTAGAAACTAGTCCCTTTACAAAAATGTTCTTCCATCTGGTTCATGAGTAGCTGAGGGCAGGGAAAGGGATGCTTAAGTTGGCATTGGTCCTGGAAAACATGACTGTCATATTATGCTGTCACCAGTATTTCTGAAGAAAATTTAGAGTATAGGGTTGAGTATTTCAGATCTAACAATGAGTGGGTTTTTTCTTGTCCCAGCCACTCCCTCCTTGAAAACAGAGTTAGTATTCTGGACAGCACAATACTAAAATCTTTATCTGAACAGTTGTGTCAACATAAATTTTGAATTTTAATCTCTTTCATCAAGTAACACTTTGAATCAAAATATCTTCTTTTGAAGAAAGCATATGCTTTTCTTTTTTTTTATAATCAGAAAGCTTAAAAAAAAAAAGAAAAACTCCAATAATTGGACTCAACCTTTTTTTTTTTTTTTTTTTTTTTGAGTTTCTGGCATTTTCTATTGTTTTCTGAAAAATTCAAAACAACTGAATAAAATTCTTGCCAACTCTAGATCTGAGAAGGCTAAAGAATGCATGATTGCTCCTACATGGATGTTCTTTTATTCTTTGACAAGGATGTGAGCTAACTGTGCAAATAAGATACATTCTGGTTGCTGATATAACTAGGTTGTATATTCAGTTCCAGAGATGCACTTTCTCTGTGTTTTCAAGCAAGTCAAACCCAGAACTAGCAAAAATGTTAGCTGCTGCTACAACAAGCCCTGCAAAGCCTGAAAGTCGGTACATGGCATCTGCAATGCCCTAAGGATAGAAGAGATGGGTGAGAAATACAGAAGAGACTAATGTGCTTCCAGCCTGTCCTACTACAGGACAAATTCTTTGTTTCTCTTCTAAGCTTTTCTTATTTCTTTTTATTTTATGGACATTATTTAACATTTGCAAGGTTCTTTGCAATCTCTGCATGAAAGCCCTAGGCAAAGTATTAATCCATGTTTCTATAATTCCTAAGTTTTACTTGTACTGTCTGGTGTGAAAGTGTAAATGTAACAGTAAATAGTTTAAAATTAAGTAAGAATATTTTATTTTCCTTGGGAAACTCATAACTTGAGCTGAAAAACAAAGTATTCTCATATCTTACATAACAAAACAAATGAAATTACTTTGATTTTTTTTTAATTCTTCCTTTCTAAAGGGTTTTCTTATCTTCACCTTTCAAAGACTAAGATAAATACAGTTATGATATTAGGCCTAGATCTTAATTGCTTTTTCATCCATGGAAGTTTAGTAGACAGAAAGAGAAATCAACATCTTGTTGCTGGTATCTTGTTGCCAGCCAAATTACACAGTCAGCAATGCTATACCAGTATTTCATTATCATATCTCATTATCAGCTCTGTTGGACTTATGCTATCTGGACTCTAGGAAATGAATATGATGAAACAGTTAATAAAAATATAAGGGAGAATAGTACTTAAGAATAAGGTGTTCTATAAAAATCAAGGAAGTTTTTAAAGCTGTTCTCTTGTAAGTCTGTTCTCTCAGAGCTGAGAAAGCTGTAGAACAGCCAAAGCATCAGCCCACTGCACTGCACTGGAAAGAGCCTTTTCACATTTTGTGCAAATGCACAGACAAAGATAATGATATGGCTATAAAGTATAATATTAGCTCTTATTAGCTCATCACTCATATTGCAAGGGCAAAACCAAATAAATGACTGTATTACTAAAACAAACAAAACAGATCAATCAAACAAACAAAACAATACACAAAAACCTCCAACAAATACAAACACCAAAAATCATGTGGCAGCAAGGACAGTATGGGTGCAAAAGTTCATAGTGTCAAACAAGGCTCTCTAAGCACAGCAGCTTTCCATGACTGCAAAGATTAACAATCAAAGAGTTAGCATCCACGCATTTCAAGTGAGGCATAGATAAATGTCTTCATTTTTAAGATAATGGACAGTGCAAGAATGAATGAAATATTTTTTCCTTTATGACAGTGTGTACATAGTCTGGGATCTTTCACATGATGGTGATTCTGATACCCCAGTCTTAAGAGTTCATTGTTTTTTCTGCTTGCATTGTGTTCTGCATATCTTGGTATCACAGCCTCACAGGTGATAATGAAATGGCACTACTTCTTTCATGGACATTTAATTTGAATGTTGCCAACAACTGCACAAAATCAAGTTAAAGCACAAACCGACAACCTCTCCATTTGCACCCCAAGCAATACTGTCGAAATACAGAACATACAATAAAAAGCAGACAAAGTTGCTGAAGGTGCTAAGGTGATGCCACAGTTTATTGCCTACTAATTTGGTTGTAATGAAGATACTATAACTGATATCAAAAGGTTGAGAAGACAATATTTTTTCCCCTTTTAGAAGCTGCAAGGCTTGGAACGACACACTTCTTAACTCCAGAGCCTTGAAATTAATCCAGGATTATTCAACTGCATGAGAATCGTTAGAAGACTGGAAACAACATCCCGCACTCTGTCTTTTTATTGTAACCTTCCTTATAGTATCATCTTGCAGTGAAACCTGAATACCCTAATGGGATTAAACATGAAAGAAAGTCAGGAAAAAAGTCACTGGATTAGAATTTTAACTGAAGCCTTCTGTGAGAAAGACCACACCACTGTCAGTGACCTTTCTCTCCCCATGTGTGATCCCAGTTGTGCCTAGTCAAGTGTCCAAAGCAGACTTCATCAGTTTACGCTGTTTTTATCCTTTAGCTCCTAAAACAGGTGTCTTGTTAATAAGAGAAGAAGCTTGCATGCTATTGATCAGGGTATATTAACCGACCCTTCAAAATTGCATCATGTTCTCTGGTATGAAAAGCAGAATGTAATGATGCTATTTAAGACATGAATTTTGTGTTGATAAAAAACATCATAATGAGCAAAATTCTGTTCTAGCAAGTAGGGAGAAGGGGAAAAAAAATGCAGGCTTTTGAGTGTGTTAGAATGCCATTGCTATCTCTAGCTCCAGCCTTTGTTTGTTTTTTAAATGCACTCTGATAAGTTTGCCTTTATATATCTAAAAAAAATGTTTTAGAATCTCATACTGTATCTTCACAGCCCTCATTAGATACCACAAGAATGCTTTTCATCTCATTTTTACTCTAAACTCCTGAAGTCCTCCCTAGCTCTGAACAATTATATTAAGTAGGGAGCAGTTATTCACAGATGGGCAGAAAACTAATCTCAATCAAAAGAAACTTCTAAAACACTTTTCATTTTTATCATTTTAGATCTCCTTGCCTTTGCAGTGCTTTAAAAGATTCATACTCAGTCTCATAAATACTATCATAAAACATTAACAACAATGTAAACTCTAGTGTGGGAGGATATATATGAGGTTGAATTCCTGTTCCTACACCCAGACACATGCTCCAAATGAGGCAACAAGAGGAACTTTCCTCACATCTTTCCAGCCAGTGTGTTCTCCTAGTATTGTAACTCCAGCTCAACCTATTGTTGCCCTCCTTTTCATACTAATTGAAATACCTGAAATGAAATCTTAGGTATTAATTTGTTTATTTTTGTTTTACTGTAGCAACTACTAGTGCTGAACCAGTACAAAGAGCAAGAAGATAGTCCTTGACCTTTTGTAAGATAAGCGTAAGAGAAGAGACAAAGAATAGCTAGACAGCACCATAATCAGGTATGTGGATCAGCAGTCAGTAGGCCATGACTACTACATGCATTTTATCTGACAGTTCTGATTTACAGATTGAGATAATTATTGTCAACATACAATTTCCTATCAACATTTGTAATCTCTTTGGCTCCTGTTTTAAAGCCCCAGTCCTTATTTCTCCTAAAGAAAAAAAAAATGCCTCTTGATCTGTCCCATCACATAAAATGCTCTGCCTTCTCCCACCCTGGTCTCCCAACATCTTTTGTAGTATACAGAAAGAAAACAGAGTAGGGACATAAAAGTTTACAAAAAAGACACACTGATATACAAAGATCTTCACAAAGAAGATAAATTAGATATTTGACATGAACATGAATGACAGTTTCAACACTATGGTTTTAAAAATCCTGCTTCCTAGTTGCAGTATTAATTCTGATGAAATATATTCATCCTGGATGGATATATACGATGGAGCGCACTTAATCTGCCTTTTAATTTGCCAAATGTTTTAATTTGCCTAAAATTCCATAGACAAAAGCCTTTGATTATGATTTAACATGTCACTTCCCTCTTTGAATCAACTGGGTTGTCTTTACCCACCATATCAAGCACCAAAGTTTAGTGCTCAAACTCTGTAATCTAAACAGCACTGCTTCAGTGTGTCCCAGGTTTTCTATCTTACACGGTAGTTTGATGAACAGAAAGCTTCACAGTTCCTTTCTTTCATTATCTCTCTTCCAATTCTGTGTCTAATTCAGACTCAGCTCCCATTTTTTCATCAAAGAGACCCACTGCTTCCTGAGGACTGTTATTTGTTAGGAGTCATTTATTTGCATTCCCAAACTTATATTTGGATAAATGTGATGTAAGCAATAACCATCCCTTCCTATGGCTTTTTTCCACTATGTTTTTTTGTCTTCTAGATTAAACACATTTCATTCATAAATTATCTAGCAGCATTTGTCTTGAACACAGATAAACACAGTCATCATAAATTATTTTACTGGTAAAAGTATTTCCATGGCTCCAATGTCATAGATGGTTATGAAAACTGCACTCTGACCACTGCACGGTGCAGAGGGACTGTTTTCTCACAAGCAAACAGATCTCTGATGAGTAAGGTTTGATGACCAAAGTAAGGATTAATTAACTTGGAGCTGTCAAATACATAGTAACTATTACAGGTCTTTATGCCGGATTTACTTTTTATATCCAAAATGTTATGTAAATGCTGTATTTCATACTTTTATAGCATTTAGAAGTCAGATTTTAATGTCACCAAAACTTACTCTACACCAACTTTGGCCCATGTACGCTAATGTATACCACTGAATGAACAGAAACCAGTTAAATTCATTATTTATTTGCATAGCAAAAAAATGTAGAGACAATACCTGCACAAACCCACACATCATGTAGTCATCAAACAAAGGCAGACTAGGGCGGTCCTCTCGATATATTGTGATTTTGTAGCTGCCCACAACCTGAGGGCTGGGCTGCGAATCATCTGTTACAAGAACAATGACTTTGTTCAATCCAAGGCCAAGGGGGTAGTTAGCAATGCTAGAAGGCAAAACAGGAAAGGAGTGGAACAAACACTAAAGATATAAAGATTTACATTGCTTTATATATGGCAGATAAAATTTACTTTCTCCTTGAGATTTCTATTTCGAACATTTTCTTTTTCTTTCAAAATACATATGATTTTAAATAAAAAACAGTGTAAAATAAGATTTATCACAATTTACATTTCTTTCAGGATAACTAAACACCGACAGTGAAACTTAGTGGTAACAATGTCAGTGGCAACAATTCTGACATGGAATCTGCAAACAAAGGGAAATGAGAAATGCCGAAAGACACAGAACCTGCATATTTACTTTTCAATGTAAATGACATATTGCTGTTCTATTTTTCTTCTACAAGGAATTAAGTTTTTTCACATGTATCCATGTTGACTGCCAAGGCAGTTAACATTAAAACACTGAAGCTGGGTGGAAGAATTTTATGGGAGCTTCTTTTGTATGGATAAATCAAGACTCATTTCTTTTAGAAAACAGAGAAAGCATATTAGGCATTAGATCAGTGACAACCGTCCAGTCTGGTTAATAGCAGACATTCTGGGTCAAAGCATCTGCTTCATAGTCAGCCAAAACACAGTGTGTTGCATAGGCCCTTCATGGCATGGAGCAAAGCTAGCTCTGTAATGGTTAAGGATTCTTCCTCCCAAGTGCATCATTGTCCCTGCTCTCCCTTTCGTCCACTCACTAATGGCTAGTATGTAAATAGGACAGGTCTCTAGTTCTGAATTACCTGACCCAGATAAATACACCCTCTTCATCCCTCCCAACATCCAAAACCAAGTCATGCCAAAAATATCTATTGAGATTGTCCCTGGCACATGCTGTCTGTGAGAGAGATGGCTGGGAAAGCCAAAACTGTGCCATGGATCAGAGTAGCAATTAAACATCATGGATGATTGTGTTTCAGTGCTCAGAGCTGATGTTTAGTGATGACTTTGCTCTCTACCTTGTCTTCTAGCTTTATACTTCTCTAAAAGATCAGATAAACTGGGACTCTTGCTGATGACAAGATGACACACTTAGTAGAAGAGGGAAAGGCTGTTGAAGTTGTTTATCTGGACTTTAGTAAAGCCTTTGATGCTTTCCTAGAGCATTCTCGTGGAGAAACTGTCTGCACATGGATTGGATGGGTGTACTCTTTGTTGAGTAAAAATCAGGCTGGATGGCCAGGCTCCAAGAGTGGTGGTGAATGGAGTTAAATCCAGTTCATGCCAGTCATAAGTGGTGTTGCCCAGGGCTCAGTACTGGGGCCAGCTCTCTTTAATACCTTTATCAATGATTTGGATGAGGGGATAGAGTGCACCCTCAGTAAGTTTGTAGATGACACCAAGTTGGGCAGGTGTGTTGATCTGCTTAAGGGTAGAAAGGCACTACAGAGGAATCTGGACAGGGTGGATCAACAGGACAAGGCCAACTGTATGAGGTACAAAAAAGGCTCAGTTCTAGAACCTGCACTTGGGTCATAACAACCCCATGCAATGCTATAAGCTTGGGGAATAGTGTCTGGAAAGCTGCTCAGTGGAAAAGGATGGGGGATGTTGGTTGATAGCCAGCTGAATGTGAGCCAGCTTGTGCCCAGGTGGCCCAAAAGGCCAATAGCATCCTGTCTGGTATCAGAAACAGTGTGGCCAACAAGACTAGGGAAGTGACTGCCCCACTGTACTCAGCACTGGTGAGGCTGTGTCTTGAATACTGTGTTAAGTTCTGGGCCACTCACAACAAGAAAGACACTGAGGTGCCAAAGTGTGTCTAGAGAAGGGCAATTAAGCTGGTGAAGGAAATATAAAACAATTCTGTAATATTTTGACATATTTCCAAAGTTAAGGACACTTTTATTTTTTACACTCATATTCTGTTGCTCATACCTTGGTCCTTTCTTCTCATCAAGGTGCACTTGGCATTGACAGTTAGAAGGTTCTGCTCCTATCTTCACCGTCACCATGTCAAATGGGACTTCTGCATAGTATTCTTTGATCTTTGAGTTAAATTGAGGATTCAGGTCCAGCTGTGGACTGGTGAAGATCTGCCTGATATGAGATAGGGTATCTTTATCTGTTCCAAGAAGGCATCAAAGAAAAAACTGTGAAATGTATGAACATTTTTAAGAAACATGCAACTTCTGGCAGATTGATAACATGTCCAGTGACAAGATTTTTAATGTCTGGTCACTCTGACACTGATAATCCTGCTGCAAGGTCTTAATAGATTTTCTATTGGCATTTCATAGAAGATTTTAGAGCCTGGAGGGATTTTAATCATCCAGTGCCCAATGACTCCAGCCAAAGTCATAAAACTCAAAGTCTCAGTAAGCCTTTGAAAATGCAAGGATTAGGTCTGGGAGATCTTGACTCCAGTTGGTTAACTGAAACTTGAAGAGTCAGGCCAAAATTCATAACCTACTTAGGTACCAGCCTGTGTACAGGGTTTATGCGCTTGTGCAATTGCCAATAATAATCAAAATAACTTAGACATATTCTTAATACTCATGAGAACAAGTCACATGGAGATATATAGACCCATGGGGTCATTTGCAGTACGGCTGGAAGAAAGTTTTATTAAAATTCCTAGATCAACAAATTCCAGCTCCTTCCCTGTGTATGAAACATCCACAATCAAATCCTATTTGCTCAAATGTATCCTTTATTTTGTAGTGTTTGCCAAATGACTCATGAGAATAATTATTTGCTGGCTACCCACTTATGACAAATATTTTAATCCAACCTATTGGATTCAGATTTACAGCATAATTACATATTCAAAAGTTGCTTTTCACATATATTCTCTAGTACAGGTTTAAAGCTGAGTACTTCAAAAAATATTCCAGCCAGGAAACTGTTTAACTATAATATCCAAAAAATCTTGTGGCTTAAAATACGACTTAGAAGGGGCATAAATGATGCAAGCAGTTCTATGTGGGACTTTTCTACCTTGAAATATCTGCCTTGAGAAGCGAAACAGGGCAATTTCAGCACTCTCTTGCATAGATTAAAATGTAAAGGAAGTTATTTCAGTGGAAAAGCAGAATTAAGGTAAGACTTGTAGGGGAATGGAGGTTCATAAGTTGACACAAAAGGTATTTAAAAAAATTCAATAGGTGAGTATAAAGAATTCTCCAGATCCTCTATGCCTTACCTAGAAAGGTTGTCTCACTACTCGGTTAAAAAATAGGAGGAATTTTCCAAATAAAACTAATTGAGGCATTTTCAAAATAAAATATCACGGAATTGGAATGGTGATGACAGCCAGTCCAGGAGCATTTCTGGCCTCTGACTGACACTGAGGAATCCCTGGAGGCACCATGAGATGAGCAACAGAGGTGAAATGGGGCTCAATGGGTAGAAAAGTTTTTCTGCCACAGAGCAGTTTTGCATTTATAAAGCAACTGCTCAGATCATGTGTCAATGAGGAAGGCAGCAGAAAGCATTGCTCCCACCAAAGACAAATACACTTTAAAGCTTTAAGCATCCTTAAATACACTTCAAATATTCCTACAAGCAGATATTTTAGAAAAACTCTTCATCTCTTAAGCAGCTCTTTAAAACTCCACCACTGAGCTGAAAACTGACCTTATACAAGGCTGATTAAGCTCCATCCAAGTTTAAAGATCATTCCACAACAAAAAAATGTATGCTAAAGTTCTTGGAAATAAGGGGCAAAAGTCTACTGAAGTGAGGCAAGGGATCAATGAATGATGGAATACTCACATTAACATGCACACATAGCAATGTTTAATTTTATGCTTGAGGTTTGTTTAACATAATAGCCCAATTATTGAGTGCTTCATAAACATTCTTGCTACTTAAGAATCCTTTTTTTTTTTTCTTTTTTATATATAACAGCCCTCAGGCACTGCACTCACTGAAATATGCAGAAATCCCTCCCCCAAGAAATTTGTTCAAGTAATCACTCTTCTTCCCCCTTACTGGTCTAGAAACACCCTGACTTACCATAGCTGCATTGTCTTTCTTTAGTCTTACTGGAGTAATGCAATGCTGAAATAGAAACAGAAACAATTAACAATTTTCTGCTCTAAGCCTGATTCAAAATCTTATTGGAGAAGGAACTCTCATTGTATTAATAACAATAAATACAGTGTGCTTTCACACTTTTTATTTCTTTTATTCTTTTCTTTATTTTAGACTCAAACACTGCTCATGCACTCAGCAGAAGAATTTACGCCAGTAAGGAAGAAATGGTCTTCTATATGTAGTAAGCCAAGAAATTTCATCTAAAATGCAACACAATGTAATCTAAATCAAATACGTTATCAGAAGCAGTAAAAATAAGAACATACCACTTACAATAGACCTTACTCTGATCCCTTACCATCATGATTCTTCCTGAAGTCAGAAGGAACGTTCTGCTTAGGACTTGCATTTTCTTGAGAAGAATTCCTGCCAATTCAATAGCAGACATATTTCTATATGAATGCAATTAACATAAACCATAGAATATTTTTCAAAAATTTCTATATGGCATCCCAGGGCATATAATATTTTAATATTCTCAATGAAAAGATGAGCCTTCTGGAGTCATTTCCCATCATTAGCAATATTACCTGAATGAACATGATAGAAAACACATATTCCATAATAAATGGTAGCATATCACATGAAAAAAGAAAACCAGAAATAAATTACAAAACACAGTTGAATTGCTAGGGGAAGGAAGAGTAGATATAGCCAAGAATAAAATAACCCAAGCCATATCTCTTAACTGTTTGTATAATGTTTGAGGTGGGGTTTTTAATATATATTTGAGTTTAGAGTTCAACTTTGTTCAAAAAGACCTAGACAGAGAGGAAGGCCTGTGTCAAGGTGAATATCTATACCAATGTTAGCATGAATTCATATAATGGAACATCTATGATTTTTAATTTGTTTACTAGTTCAAAACAAATCACATGCTCAGCATTCAGCGTATACGTACAATTCCTCAGTGAAAAAAGGCAAGTCAATAGGCTTCTTTCCAATCCATCTACTGGACCTCTGGCTGATAAGACCTTTCCAGAGGTTCATTAGTATTTCTTGAAGCTTTCACATGTTTTCCTCTCAGTATTTTCTGCAGAAGTTCTCATAAAGCAGCTTCTTCCTGGATACCACTGCCCATACATTTTGCATTTTGAAAGTCACTGTGCCAAGGAATCAGGTGGCAATATTGTTCTGTACAATCAGCCATCTCTAATGTTTCAACAGGAGCTGCTGAAAGCAATATTGAGGGCAACCATGGTAAAAGGTAAACTGTCCAATAATAAAACAGAGATTTCTACATTATCTCAATAAGGAAAGAAGCAGCTCTGTCTCTGTGTCTCTGTGTGTGCGTGAAAATGGAATTTTGAACTTACAGTACCTAGGCACCGCCCTAATTTCATGCACATTCATGACCTACTTCAAAGGAGAAACTTAACAAGCTATTAGAAAGGATTTTTTTCCAAGTTATAAGCCATTTTACACCCCTCTTTCTGCTTGCCAAGAAGGTAATGGCCAACACTTGTCAAATATATGTTTTCTCCCTGCTGTGCCTTTTTGATTGCCCAGTCCCAAACCCTGTTTTAAGGTGAAAACAAGATGTCTTAATTCTATGAAATGCCGGACTTTGGTTTAGCCAGACGATATCTCAGGAGTGTAGCAGTGTGTACCACATTGCAGGGTCCCATATCCCAAAGGAATGGCATGACCTGTACGTGTCTACTTTTAAGGAGATTGCAATTATTATCAGGCAACTTCAAGAGCCATATAACTGCTCTATCTAATTACAGCAGCGTATTGAACTGTAATATTTAGAAGTGCTACTACAGCTAGATACTCAGATTACTATATTTACAGAAAGACACTCAGATTACAGTGTGGCCAGCAGGACTAGGGAAGTTGTTGTCTCCCTGTACTTGGCACTGGTAAGGCCACACCTCAAACTCTGTGTTCAGTTTTGTGACCTTCACTACAAGAAAGACATTGAGGCGCTGAAGCATATCCAAAGAAGAGCAGTGAGGCTGGTGAAGGGTCTGAAGAGCAAGTTTTATGAGGAGAAGCTGAGGGAACTGGGGTTGTTTAACCTGGAGATAAGGAGGCTCAGGGGAGACATCACTCTCTACAGCTACCTGAGAGGAAGTTGCAGCAAGGTGGGTGTTGGTCTCTTCTCTCATGTAACAAGTGATAGGACAAGAGGAAGCAGCCTCAAGTTGCACCAGAGGAAGTTTAGATTGGGTATTAAGAAAAAAATCTTCACCAAAAGGGTTGTCAAGCATTGTAACAGGCTGCCCAGGGAAGTGGTTGAGTCACCATCCCTGGAGATATTTAAAAGATGTGTAGATGTGGCACTTAGGGCCATGGTTTTGCGGTAGACTTGGCAGTGCTAGGTTAATTGCTGGACTCAATATCTTAAAGGTCTTTTCCAATCTAAATGGTTCTATAATTTATCTCTGCTGAAGACTGGGCTTTTTAATCATCATCACCATCAAGTACTCCTTTGTCCAAGCTCCTTGTAGTCAGCAGACTGAGGGATGATGCAGTTACAAAGCTCTTCCTCAGGCAGGCAGTGGCTGAGATCCTGGACTGTGCAGAATCCTTTTCTTCACACACTGTTACCAAGAAAGAACCTTCATCTTCATGAGTGGCCTCTTATTTATTCAGTATCTTGGAGAAGCTATCAAGCACAGACATACACGTTGCCTATTAGCGCTAATGAAACTAATGACTGTATGTCAGGTACCCTAGGTGGACCACGAGGATGATCAGGGGACTGAAGCACCTCCCGTATGAAGATAGGATGAGAAAATTGGGGCTGTTCAGCCCAGAGAAGAAAAGGCTGCATGGAGACCTCATAGCAGCCTTCCAGTATCTGAAGGGGGCCTATAGGGATGCTGGGGAGGGACTCTTCATGAGGAACTGTAGTGAGAGGACAAGGGGTAACGGGTTCAAACTTAAACAGGGGAAGTTTAGACTGGATATGAGGAAGAAATTCTTTACTGTAAGGGTGGTGAGGCACTGGAATGGGCTGCCCAGGGAAGTTGTGAATGCTCCATCGCTGGCGGTGTTCAAGGCTGGGTTGGACATAGCCTTGGGTGGCACGGTTTAGTGTGAGGTGTCCCTGCTCCTGGCAGGGGAGTTGGAACTAGATGATCTTCCCAACCCTAACTATTCTATGATTCTATGATTCTATGCTTGTGAATCTACACAGGGATTTTTCAAAAGGTAGATAAAAAAGGAAAAAATGTAGTTGCTTTTGTGATCTCCAGTGCATGTTACTTGTGGATGGTGCAATTCTTAGTAGGTCATAAAGAAAAAATTGATATTTCAGTATTCAGCAGAGTTATTAATTTTATTTCTTTACATAATGTTTTCTAGGTCTCTCAAAAATGAGAAGCCACAGGAGGTAATTTTGTGAGACATGATCACTAGCAATTTTTTTTCTGTTCGATTAACCAGCAAAGTGAGCTCTCTGTTTTGTAGTGTTTGCATGGCCTCAGTCACAGAGTTTCCATGAGGGTATACGATTTACTGAATGAAGTATATTGTGCTGATCTTCCAAAGAGAAATACAAAAGTGCAGACTGAAGAATGGGATTGATTTCCTCGCACTTAATCCCAACTTTCCTCCTTTTCTGTCTTGCATTCCTCCCATTGCAGATCGGTGATGTTATCCAGACTTCCTTGCTGTTGTCTTCCTTTTCCCCACAGGCCAAACCATGCTTGTTTCTCAAACTGCCCAGGTGTTGAACATGATGATGTTAAACACCAAGAAAGTATTTCCAACCCAAGTTCAGTTTCCAAGCTGCTGCTTCTATTTTGGCCTCACACACAGGAGGCTAGTAACACTTTCCCAAATATATCAGTTGATTTCATCAAAGCATTTGCAACTTTATTGACCTGCTTAGGCTTCTGTCTTCTACAAATACAGAGGGGTTAGCTTTTCTCAGTAACCTGATCCTACCATGCCACACTGCTGTCTCACACAGCCAAACATACTTGCCGTAATACTTCATAGCCCCGTTCTAAAAGACAGTAATGATCTTAGTCATATCACAAGTTGAAACTGTGCAAAGTTGAAAAACAGTGCACAAACAATGCAGAAAACGGATCTTAGTGCATGTTAGGTAGTACCACTCCCTCACATTTAAAGAACTTTTTCAGGTCAATACATTTGAGACGGTCATCCTCACCTAGGCTGTAACCATTTCATTATAGTTTGAGATGAGTTTCTAGAGCTCTTCTTGCTTCTCCTGTGGAAGGAATTCAGAGAGATCACTAGTACCATTTAAGGTTTCAATACTAGTCATGTAGATGAAATGGGTTAAGAAAACTAGACCTTTAAATTCTTTTTTCACCCTGTGTACTCATGATCAGTGAACAGAATAACTGTACAAGACTGAAGTCAGAAGTCATTATTTTTACCATAAGTATCTTGTCTGGTTGGACAGTCAGCTGTGAAAATCACTGGATTTTGTAAATGGAAATAATGATTTTGTGTAGTCAGAGAAATAGGAACTGTTAAATGCATCAACAAAACAACCTGGCCCTGACCGAAGAAATTCAGGGAAATTGTTCTGATATACAAACTCATCAAATCTGGGAATCTCAAAAAAGATTAATTAAAGCTTGGAGACAGTGCTTACCTGAACTATTTGGGGAGTAAACTCTACTAAGCTCTTTCTTGCAATTAAGTATAATTACATGCATATCTGACATATGCTTCACCATCACATGCATGTAGCTATAGGAGTGGAAGATTATGATTTTGCAATGTCAAAATAAGTGTTCTTTTATACAGTGAATGCACAGAATGGCATTATTAGCTTAGCCATTGCAAAAAAATACAGTGCAAAGAAGCAGACTGGCCTATGCCCTGGAGAAAGGTCATGGTACTTCAACATATTTATACATACACAATAATGTTCAGCTTGAAGAAAAACAAAAGAGGCCAAGGGGCTTGCTCAAAGTGAGAGAGTGGCACCACTTAGATTAAAACAGAAAGCTGCTAAAGGCTGGTATGCTTTGATATGCAACCCTAAATATTTCGGCAAAAGGGCAAGGGCTTACACATGAATGCAAACAGCTGCATCTTTGAGTTAGTTTTCATGGAGTGGCTGGCAGTAGCAACAGTAATACTTAGCACATTCATGGAACTATGTATTTTCAAAACACCAATAAACAGTTACCTAGCATGGTGGTAAAGTATAAGCTCCACTTTATAGCTAAGCAAACAAAGATACAGCTGATTACTGACTTGCTGAAAGCCACACCCAATTTAATGAGGAACAAAATTAAAACTTAAGAAATCTTACAGATGCCTTATGTAGTCACTACGGTGTTCTCCAAGCAAAACATACAAAATAATGTCATTTGCACATTTAACTTTAGACTCACTGGAATGCAGCATACACATTGTCTAATGAGCCTCTGCTCCCAAGCCCTTGCTTGCAAAATCAGATATGACTGTACTCAGTAAAGAAGTATGACATACACGTATTAGAAAGTGAATCAAAGAAAAAAACCTGTCCTATGTAAAAACTTAACTACGTCTCCAATGCCAGAATGGCTGACACTGCTCCACAATGGGATGATGGACCTTCATCTCAAGTGTTGTAAATCCACTACATCCACCAAAGGTTAAGTTTTATGATGCTCACTGGATCTGTTGCAGTTAATATAATTTGAGAAACTGCCCTCAACATTTCATATTATAGCTATCTTACCATTCTGAAGGATTCATTTGTGCCTCTTTAGTCATGGACTGGAATTGTTCAAGTAAACTGGAAAATAACCAATGCACAGTCAGGACTGAACCAAGTTGTCTCATTGGGTCCACCATGTGATAAAGGTCACGCAGTAAAGTTTGAATCTGAGGTGCAGCAGAAGGGAAAAGCTGAGAAGAGAGACACTGATTAGAGAATACACATAATAATATTTGTAAAATGCAAAGAAGAGAGAAATCATCAGATGACAGTGTATATAGTACATGGATAGATATATATTAGTGCTCTTTCCACATGTGTAGAAAGTGATTGTCTTCCTCAGCCTTGCAAATCAGGATTACTAGTACTGACACGGAGGTCTTACTCCTTTGCCTCTCATATGACTTCCACAAAGCCCCATCAGTCTCCAGCCCTGATACTCGTCCAGGAGGTCTAGAAGAAATCCTGATATCACGCAGACTTTCTGAACAATAGATCCAGTTGCAGATCTTTTATTTCCCTAATACTCAACCTTTCCCTCATTAACTGCCATGCCTATTCAGAGACACTGACTTACTCCTCAATCTCTATTCTTCACCAAAAAGAAACTCTCTTGAAGTGCGAAGAAGACAACACATTACACTTTCTTTTTTTGCTACTCTCATCTCTATTATCTGGTCATGATCTCAGTGCTGTATTGTCTCCATTTCTTCCATTCACACTCACTTTGCTGCATTACTATTCTATTTTCTTACCAGCTCATTAGTAATCTATATAATGTTCATCCTTTTCCTTTCATTCTATTTTCTGGTCTCTGTTTCTGCTTTAGATGTCCTTTTCAAGGAATCCTCAACTCAAATTATCAGTTTTATTTATCTATTTTAATTTAAATTCCAGAAATCTTCCAAAATAAAATCAGCATAACCTCTATATCCTTTTCCTGTCCATCCAGCCTAATACACGTGCCAGAGACAGCAAAGAATGGTAATGAAAGAGAAATATTAAGAGATTTAAAAATATACATATCCAATACAACAAAACCCTGTCATTTTACCAGCTCAAATTGTCCAAGACTCTTCAGCTCCTTTATGAAAGTTATCATTGAATTTATCTCTTCTAAAGACAAACATTGCTCATCTTCTCTGTGGTAAGTTCCATCCTATGAAGGAAATGGCAGCATATTCTGGTCAAATCACATGGAAAGCAACATGCTTTCTTTAGACCCCAACCTTTTTGGTGATCAAAGGAACAGGCTATAGCAGCTCTCAACTTGCCCTAACCTCATCCAATGTCATTTCAAGCCAGCTCCTTGATAGCTCTTCCCATTTCTCAGTATGGAGTAAAGCAGACTGTGCATTACCTTTGTGTAGAAAATACCCATAGAAACTACCATGAGAAGAGACTGCATAAAGTATACACAATGAAGTGGACACTGAAATGTGGTCTGATCTCCTATGGAATGTAGACTTAGGTTATCATATCATATATGTGCCCGTGTCTGCAGCTTTCTACTTTATCCTGTCATTAATTTAGCAACCCTGATCCTGTTTTAGCCACACCTGTCCGAGAGGCAGAAGTTGCATGGCTAATTTAACCCTTGTAAGTCTTACAAGCAGGGGGTTCCTTAGAAATGCACCCTTAAAAGTGATCAGACTGAAAGAAATACTGCTACAGGAGATCCCTACTTGTCAGAAATAGTAATGTAAACTTTATGCAGATCTTATAAAAAAAAAAAAGTAACTGGAACTTTCATTCAGAGGAAGACACAAAGTTGTAGAAAATAAGTGAATTCTGATGCTCATGAATCTCCTTGTCTGAGTTAGTCAATTCTTGGATTACGAAAAGACACAAACCTGTATATTTAAAAAGACCATCTAAAAATGGTGGAGAAATTACTTTGTTAAAGGTTTAAATCTATCTTTAAAATACTGTACTTAGGGGAATGACATAATTTGAGAGACAATTTTTTATTAAAACAAAATGTGATTGTTCAATACAGTTACAGTTTTATTCCCCAAAATTCAGTAACAGGTTTTTATTAAATAAATCCTTCATTTGATTAAATAAATCCTTCATTCTATAAATTAGCACCAAAATTTCAGAAAGGCATACAATCTAGAATTAAATATTTTCAAATAGTTAATAATAAGCAAAACGTGGAATGAACTACCTTACTCACAGTTGATCCATATATTTTTTGTAAAGCCTCTATAAAGCTGGTTGTCGAGGATTCATTAGACAGGAGAAGATTAAAAGTATCTTCAAAAAGCAATTCCTTCAAAGTTTGGTCCTGAGTATTTGATTCATCCTCATCTTGAAAGTCAAAGTTTTCATGCACCTGTTGGAAAACAAGATAAGAATTTTTAGTCTGAACATCACGTCCAGTCTTCTCATAACCACATATACCAAACTGTAACTATTTATTTAAAAAGCAGGTCATAATATTAATAAAACAGACAGGATTATAATCTAACAAATTCTGTACCACATTTTCCATCAGAACAACACATCACAATGTTTGCTGACCTCCAGTGGATAGAGTGTAATATTGCATACTCATGTGAAAGCTTTTTTCATTTGCTTGATTTGAAATTTGATTAAAAATAAAAAAAATCAGTTTATATGTTAACAACTCTTGCAAAACTCTGGTATTTAGGAGTTGTGAAAGACAAAAGTGTAAGTTTTACAATACATAAACACAATGAATAAACTCATGTTTATAAAATACAAATAAATTAATATTTTAACATAAAAACACAAAACCACATAACTTCAAGCTGCATGTGCTGTGTGCATAATATGGTTTTCAAAGGATATTATTCAAAGTCAAAAATCATAGTAATTATCAACTGGGTTTTTTTAGAGTAATTTGTATTTTCATAAGAAACTATTCAACTGATTGACTGTACATTCATGGATTATGGTTGATGATTGAGAACACTATACAGGCAAGTAAACATTATGTGTTATGTTTAGTTTTTTAAGCAACTCCTGGGAGAATTTTTTACAGCCTGTTAAACAGTTTATAACATGTCACATTCCTTATACTAGCTAAACAGGTCTTGTCAGAAAAATTAAGGATATTGTCTTCATGGATTTTTTTAACTTGTGCAAATTTTCTTTCATATGTCCATTTTTTCATTGTGTTCAAAAGATCTTTGTTTCTGTGAAGGATGGAGAGACTGACTGCACTCTTGTTACTAGAAACCTCAACAGACTTTTACTGAGAATGCATTTCTAAAGTGCTCTCTTGTCATTTCCTAGGATATATTTCCTTTTTTTTTTTTTTTTTTTGCATTGTGTATCATAAATACAAACAAAGATTTTATGTACCTAGGTCTATACATATTTGCATGTGTATACAGGGGCAATGAGAAGCAGCTGGAAAGCAGCACAACTTTTATTTCTGCCCCAGCTGTTATAAGGTAGTAGTGGTACAAAACTGGCACAGGGAGTTTGTACCCAGGTCATATTTCCCTGGTTTTGAAGGCCCTGAGGACCATGCAGGAAGAAGGCAGCATGGTGGAGGTCAAAGCAGGTCATGAGCTGGAGAAGTACAATTCTATTCATGGAGAACTTCCATTTTTATTAAAAGCCAGTTGTGGTATTTTAACTTTCTCCCTTCATGTCTGTTCTGGCACAGTTAATACCTGACTCTACCTTCATGCAATGCTTCCTGTGGATTTTGTTTCACTGATAGTTGAGGTGATAGTCCCTTAATGCTAAAATGGAAACTTTAATGGTATATCAAACTTCATCACAGGAACTCTGTCCCTTACAAACTGGCAACTCCCCACTTTTAGGCAAAATCAATATTGATGTATTTGTACATTTCTCAGGAATTTGAGGGTACCTGTCAAGGAGGGTTCCCTGCTGGTTCTTTTTGGTGTAAGTTCTTTTGGGTCAGGAAATAACTTGTGTAATTTTCTCACCTTGAGAAAAACTGGGTATACGGAGGTGCCAAATCCAATGTCAAAGGTTAGCATTTGAAAACATTGGCTGCATCTGAAATACAATATAATGGGAATCAGATTCAGTGAAATAGGTACTCATAAAATTGAGAATCATATAATCATTTAAGTTGGAAAAAACCTTTCAGATCATTGAGTTCAAACGGTAACCTAACACTGCCAAGTCCACCACTAAACCATGGCCCTATATATGCTATGACATCCATACACAGGTCCAGAGAGCACACACAAGAACATGCACACACAGGTCAAGAGACAGCATGCAATACAGACTAAATAAAATTTCTAAGAAAAGACAGCAGTATTAAAGGTAGACGGAGTCAGATTGTGAGCCGACGAAAACAGTACTATATTAAAGTGTATTTATATATGGTTGACTTTTAAACCAGTGAGGGAGGTGAAATACATGGGAGGAAAAAATGCCTTTCGATGAGAATCAGCTCCTGCAAAAGTTCTGAAGACATCTGGTGGGCAATAGATGGTGAAACTCTCTGGCTCATTGAAGCCAAAGAGTTGGCTGAAGCTATGGAGTTGTTTGAAGGCATGGGCCAGGAGCTCTAAGCAAGTCTTGGTCTACACAAATCACAGACATCCATCCCATTGGTAAAAAATACTGGGTCACTGTCAAACTAGCTCCATCCCTGTTACACTCCTTCCCTCCTCACTACCCTCTCCACTCACAATGTAAGCTTTATTTTCAACTTGCATAAGTCAAATAATGAGCTTTATATTATTGCTACTAAAACACCTGGGTTCTCAAATAGCTTTATAAAACATATAAATTTAATTAATAGTAACTTGTTTCACATTTATTGCTAAAATGTCGGGGATGTGACATAACATATATATATAACAAATATTAATTTTAATGAATACAAATATTACATAATAAAAGTTGATTTACGTGTAAGAACTTAACACTCTAATAGAAATTATGACAATGATTTAAAACCCACACAAATGTAACTGTTGCTGACTAGGTATATTTACTACAGTATATTTCATAAAGTATTCCACAGGGTCTCTTGTTCAGCTTGCCTGCCACAGTCAGCTCTGAACTGTCTGGACTGCTCTAACATTAAATATTTGACATAAGACAGAAGGCTCATTGATGGGAAATACAGATTTATATACCATAGAACTAGCCCAATTGTGAGACATTTCTGTTCATTTGTGCTGCCTGAAACACTTAATCAGGACACAGTGTCTGCTCCTAAGTATTCATCATAATCTTTCACAAGCTATAAGCACTGTGGATATTACAGAGTTTTACTCCTATATGCAGCATGTTGTCACTTTAAAAGGTAGCATGAAATAGAGGTGAATTTTTCATTTTAGGAGTCATGTATCCCCTACATTTTTTATTCTGTTCTAAGGAGATATTTTGACAATATCACAGCAGTGATCACTGCAAGTCACTTACTGATTGAAAGAATTTGGTCCTGAGGCAGACGATTCACTGAAGACCTCAGTCATAAGTAGAAGTTTGCTTATAACTTCCTTCATGTTGTTGAAGGCTTGTTGGGGAGAACTGCTTCTGAAGAATATCTCAAAAAATCTTTGCAGCTGTAAAAAAGATTACATATTTTTGAACATTTACAGTAAATCATGCATTGAAAGGCTAGTAGAAGTAAAAATTGCTTTAGAATGTCAGCTTCAGATCTTATTCATTTGAAGAGTAGAGTGGCATGAAAAGCTCCACACTGCATACTAGTACAGAATGACCCCTTGTTTAAAAATAAGCATATCACGAATAAACTCTGTATTAATGGTTTTAAAAAATACTCACAGACTCAGACTTTGCTCACAGACTAAGCTTACTTTGATAAAACCTCTTGCTCTCACTGGTTCTAGGCAATGGAAATCACAGACACTGATTTCTTCAGTGGTAGTTAATAGCACACTCAAAGCAAAAGGACAAGGGCTATCCCACTTGACCTTGACTACAAACCCTTACTCCAGGTTAACAAGTTTTAAATAGAATACAGAAGAAAGATGTTGAAAAAAAACAGTCACCGCAGCCTGTGTTTTGACTTAACTCTTGCACATCCTGAGGTTTCTGTACTCGTGAATCTTCTCAGTGGCATAATCACCGGCCTGCACAACACTGTCCTCAGCTGTTTTCATCACTTATGTGAATTCACCCATCTCATCACTTCAGATAAGACTTAAGAAAATGACAGGAGCAACACAGAGCTCCAGTGAAGAGTGGGACACTGGCAGGTTTTGTTGCATTGGAATCCTTTGTGCTAAAAAAGGGGCTGCCTTTAAACCATATTTCCATTAGAGTTATCACACAGCACAGAACACAATTAGTGTCTCAACTATGTAAACTATTAGATAATTTAGTAGTACTATATTATGAAACATACATTTTTATAGTAAAAAGTACTGTCTCTGAAGATAAAGCACAAAAAATACACATAGAACATGTTCTGTATTGACATTCAGAAAAGAAAAATATCTGATTATTTCCAATAATTTCCCTACTTAATGGAGTTAGAAATGTCATTGTATGTTTTCTATCACCCACTTACACATGTTCCACTGGGATAACATGATGGAAGCATGCAGCTTCAGTAGACACCCCACTGGGGTCTGATATGGTTGGCATCTCTCCAGCTGCCTTTGACTACTATAGTCATGAACAAGAAGCCACAGTAGATGAGTTAACCAAGCTTTGCCTTTCGCAAGTCCACAACAAGGTGTAATGTGGTATTTTGGCTCCAAAGCATGATGACAGAATTACAGAACCACAGAAGGACTGAGGTTGGAAGGGCCCTCTGGAGGTCATTTTGACCTTCCCCCTGATTAAGCAGCGTCATCTACAGCACTTTGTCCGGGACTGTATCCAGGCATCTTCTGAATACCTCCAAAGATGAAGACTCCACAACCTCTCTGGGCAACCTGTGCCAGTGCTCAGTTACTCTCAGAATAAAAAAGCGTTTCTTGATGTTCAGAAGGAATCTGATGAGTTTTAATTTGTGCCCTTCTTTACAGCCTCCCTTCATAAATATTGGTGAGACCCCCCTGAGAACCTGTGAAACTTCTCCAGCCTTTCCTCATGCAAGAAATGTTCCAGTCCCTTAATCACCTTAGTGGCTCTCCTCTGGGCTCTCTGCACATCACTTTTGCACTGGGGAGTCCAGAACTGGACACAGTACTACAGGTATGCCACAGAGCCAGACTGCTGGTCAACCTGGTGTCCACCAGGACCCCTAAGCCCTTTTACACAGAGCTGCTCTCCAGAACGTTGGTCTCCAGCAGGTACTGGTGCCTGGGGCTGTTCCTTCTCAGGTACTGAACTTTACATTTACCCTTGTTAAACTTCATGGAGTTCCTGTTGGACCATTTCTCCAGCCTGGTGAGGTCACTCTGGATGGCAGCATGACTCTCTGATGTACCAGCCACTCCTCCTAGCTTTGTGTCATCAGAGGGTACACTCTGTCCCATCATCCAAACATTTAACAAAGATGTTGAACATGAATGGACCCAGTAGGGATCTCAGGGATACACTGCTAGTTACTAGTGATGTGTTATGATGTATTCACTACGCTGACACCAGATCTTACACTATACTTCTGTGCAGTCTAGTCCACAGAATTTTCTAGACAGTGCTGGAGCCTCCCCTTGTGAGCATGAATACTGCCAAGCATGCTGGTCTGCATTGGCATGGATGAATGGTTTCCAGTTTCTTCAAGCAGCATATTGCAGTTAAATGCAATAAGCACTTTTTCCACTTTTCCTTTTCAAAAAATCCTGTATTATTGCCTACAGCCAGCCACAGGAAATACTTGAATATGCACTAACAGTGATCTTCCTTTGCTTTCTGCTCTCTTCAGTTCCAGTAACTTCATACTGTTGTGCTGATAAATAACTGGATGGTAGGAAGTTGGTCTGCCTGTTTTCCGGTTCTTACTGCCTCTGTTTTCATTTTAACAAGTGGTTACCTTCCCAAGCTTTACTGAATAAAAGTCCCCCATGCACATACCTGGACTGAAGGTTTGCAGTGCCTGGGACTTTTTCTCCTCTTTCTGATAAAACTATTTGAAATGCTAATAGGAAAAAAATTACAACAGTATACATGACTAAAGTCATAAAATTAAACCTCTGACTGCCAGGAAGCTGAAAAATGAAGGTCGCACATGTAGCCCCAACTCTGCCCTTTGGATACTCACATGATGTGGAAATCTTGAATGACATCACACTGTATTTTTATGCTATAGAAAGTTTTCCACGTGTACTGCTATTCCATGAGTCTCTAGGGCAAAAGTGCCCCGGAACTGCTATTTATAAAGAGATTATCCAAATCCTGAGATCATGCTCTATTTGCCTGGCACAACAGGCTGAGAGGGAGTCTGTGTTTCTCAAAGTCTAAGATCATCAAAGCTGTGTTTCTCCCATAGAGCAGTACAACAATTAAGAACAAAAAGCTATGTGTTTTCCAAATCATTTCTGATTTAGATTAATCTCCGAGTGAAATTGTCTCATTACAGTTCCTGGTTCAGGCAAAAACCAGTTAATTAAACTGTTCATTTGAAATAAAAAAAATAAAATGAAGACTCATTTCACCAAGGGGGAACTACATGGTGGTTCTTCAGCTGACTTGAACAACTATTTCCAGCATTTCAGCCAGATCCTGTACACCATTCATATTCCTGTTAAACTGGCTTGCACCTTTTCTCTGTTTTCCTAAATCTGCAGTAGGCATTGATGGTCTAAGTGAAAAAATGTTGTATTTTGCTGCACAGGGAACATAAGAAGTTACAGAATTTTATAAGAAGAAATGGGGATCATTGGAAGGAAGGGCAAGAGGGACAGAAAAAGCCTCATTATTCATTTTCTCCTCACTGTAAATAAATTCTTAAGCATCTGAACAAAAAGCATAAGCAATGCATATATTTTCTAGTAAGAACTGATGAAAGACAGGGTGATTTGCCCTGTTTGCACCCCTAGCGAGCTGTTGGCTATAATAGCCAACTGTTTCGAACGCAACTGGCATTAAAATAAAACTGGCTTCACCAAGGAACTGTCTTTGAGCTACAGCCCTCCTTAGCCAGACTAGAAAAGAAACATCGCTCAACAGGCTCTCATCAGGGAATATCAGGTTTTAGGACAATATTTATTCTAAGCCAATGACTGAAAATAAATATTTAGTCAGGCTGGTTCAGGACCAGTGGAAACAAGAGATGAATACTTCAGGTTAAATTCCAATTCACTAAAAAAATGCTATTTAAACAAGTTCAAGTTAGTTTTGACTGCTACGGATACAACAGGATTCTCAGCAACTGATTGGGAAAATGTAAACTATATGGATTAGGGGTGACAAAGTCTGAAAGCCTGCAACAACCTCCAGTTCTTCTGAGTGCACCCAACAAAGATATATATATAAATATCTATGTTCAACTGCAGTATGCAAAAGTCACTGAATTGAAGGTTTCTTCATATGATCCCTATTGACATTAGTTGTCTCACCTTCAGAAGAAACAGACTACCTGTCCAGCAAGATCCAATCTCATTGATCTATCATGATTAAAACAGCATTGAATGGTAGAAAGAGGACAGAATTGGAAAAACTGTTGGCACTCACAGGAAGTTAGTCTGGGAGAAAGCTGACCTCTGGCTGGCAATTTTTTAAACAGAGGGATTAAATTTTAGTAGGCTGTAAAACTTAACGCTGATATGCACATATGTTATGTACAATGACACCACTGTATACAGAATTGCAAGACTTCTCAGGAGCTGAAAGATGTTCATACACATGCTGAATGCATACAGTTGGAGGTACACTCTACATATTTATGTAATCCCTGAAAGAAGTGTGTAAATGCAGCCAAGTTACATGGACCAAGCACACATTTTCTGTAAAGGCAGAATGAACTAGAAATATTCTTGAGATTAATTTTAACTCATTGACCTTTTGCTCACTGATAGCTACTTCTGCTTTAGGATAAGTCACTAATCAATATTAATTTTACAATGCATTTTCTCCACCTGCTTTGGCATCCATGCTTTACAGTCTGCAGTTATTAAAGTAAAGTTTATGATCTCAGCAACAGGGATCTCTTTGGCTCCTCAAAAATACACTGAACCACCAGTGTAAGGCCTGACACTGAAAAAATGCAATTTAATTGAAAAAGGAATTCTGATTTGAAAGCTTCATGCACAGAGTCATGGGGACTCAAGAAGAGCGGAAGAGCATGGCACCTGCAGGGCTGAATGCTATGCTGACTGTAGTAACTCCCTTGAGAGAATTTTCCTCTGGCTATTTTTCTGAAAATGAATTTCTTAGGAGAGATGCTGGATCAGCAACCTGGGGATTGCCATGGGAAAGAGTCTATAACCAAACTGTGGGGATCTTTCTGAGATTACCTTCTAGCTCAGTCCTAGCCTATCCTTGCCTCCTGATGAGACAAGATTTTCTTCAACTAACCTTAGGAAAGGTAATAAGGGCACTCTCAAAAAAACCTACTTTTGCTGACTGCATTGATTAGCTTTCTGTTCACTGTCACAGGCAAAACTCACGTGAAGACAATTCACCCAGGTGTCAAAATCCATGGAGGAATCCCACCACGTAAGACTACATTGCTTATACATATGTGAGAGCTAAACATCTAGGTTCTTTTTATACGTCTGTGCAGAACACAGACACTTGAAGGACATGATTTATGCCATCCTAAGGTAGACACCTCAAAATGGTGACATTAATTGCAATCTAAAACTGCTCTGTTCCTCCAGTGGCTGTACAGGCAATCTAAATGAGACACTGAAGACAGGTAGGAAATATGTCTCAGGACTGCTCACACAGCCCGCCCATGGACAACAAAACCTGTGTGCCTGGGAGGATGTTTGTTCCAATCTTATCATGGGAAAGAGGAATGTAATCATCAGCAAGGTTAAACAGCAACCAGGAATTTACAAAGTGAGTTTTGAAACAAGAAAGGAGTCAGCTTCAGCAGTAATATAAAAGCAGTGCGAAAAACTTGCAGCAGGGGACTTTGGGGTGGAAACAGTAGTAGTCAAAACCTGATCATGCACTGCCAGAAGTCAGAGCACTAGTATCACAGCTTCTGCCTACACTGCAGGGAGTACTAGTATAAGGGATGGGCACAGGTCCTACGTGGGTACATAGGAAATGGCACACACAGAGCTGGAACCCCCACTTTTCCAAGGAGAGGTGCATGCAAGAACGGAAACTGCATCCAGGAGAGCTGGGGATGTTTGTAACCTGTGCTGCCTGTGAGAGAGGGTCTGGGTAAATGTAGGTGAGTGGGTGGGTGCTTCAGATGGTATTTATAGAAAGATGTTTAGAAATGTGGAATGTTTATTAACATTTTTTACGTGTCTGGTATCATGGTTTACCTGGTCTGCTACTGAAACTCACGGTAAGTGCATCATTATTTCTCATTGCCAGCTAATTGCATATCATTAATTAGCCATTTCTATGCTGATTTTGCTTAAATACTGTGAATTCATCAATTTTACCTGCAACTGTATCTCACCTTTGGAGGTGTAGTTGAGCTCTGAACTTACCGAAGGGGGAAGGAGACAGAAGAGGCAATTGGGGCTAACAAGTAATTCAGTGTAGTTTTGAGGTTTACATTTTGGGCTTTGATACATCAGACTTTACAGGATTTGTATGACTAGATTTTCAAATGACCTTGCTGGATTCCAGTTGTAGCCTTCAAAAGTAGATGGCACACAAAGTTACCATATATCAAAAAGCAAGGTTCACGTCTGAGGAGCCAAAGCATAACCTTTGTTTTAAAGAAATTACCCTTTCTGAAGGAACAAAGGATGCCTTCTCCAAATTGTCTGCTATGCATCAGAGGTGTTGCTCTCCTACTCTGGGTCAGCAGAGCCTCAAAAGACCTAAGGTAATTGCCTCTCCTTGAAAATAGCTGAGGATATTTTCACTTGAAGCAATTTAATCAATCTCTGATAACTTTCAGTATAGGTTCTGTACCTATGTTCAGTTTGTACATTAATTCTTCTTACTGGATCTATATTTGATGAATTTTCTTCATCAAGTCCAAATACTTTTGGTTGTAAGTAGTGAACCATGGATACAAAAATGCTCTTTTAACACACAAATAAGAATCTCTTTAACTTCACATACAGAGTTATCTAAATAACTAAGATGTCTGAACGAATACCAAATGATTCCATACAGAAGGCTGGAAAAAGCATACTTTGTAATGAAGCCATTTCCCATATTGCCTGCTAGCACAGGCAGACCTCTCCACCAATTACAGTATACAGAAAAACATGTAAGCCATACAAAGGGAGAAAAACATACCTATAATCAAAACAATGACTCTAGAATACACTACAGAGAAAACAGTGCAGTAATTTATCACAAGTTTATAGTGTTAGCTTTAGGTAATTGTTTATTCCACCCCTGATTTATTGTTATGATGTGCCATTTCTCTGCAGCTCTATCATTGCACTTGATGAAAGGACAAACCACAGTATTATTCAGCTATTTCACATAGTAATTTTCCCACTTATGTATATTTTTTTCCTTTATAAAAGATTTTTTAAAGATATGTTATTTTATAGTGCAGGACAAAAAAAAATACAACCTCATCCCTCAACACTTATAATTTACATGGAGGAAAAAAGGCCATCTGAGAAAGATTTTCTCTAAAGATCCTTGCTGGTAAGACTAAGCCTAAAGACAAAAAGCCACCTAATAAGCTTCAGCAACCACTAAATTAGGGCCTTTGACTAAGGCTGAAGAATGGCTTCCCAACCCAGAACTGACATAGTGGAAAAGTAAAGGTGATTTACTAACAGCACTTCCCAGCTCTCTGTGAGAAGCAAAAGTGTATTAGGTTCACTAAGAGAAGCTGGAAAGCAAAAAGGGAATGATGAGAAGAATCAGGATAATGGGAGGTAGGTCTGAGAAAGCCGGGATTCACAGAGGGGTGTGCTTACAGAGCTGCCTAAATTGTACAGCCAGAGCAAGTGGATATATGAATCAGGAGAAGAGCAGAGAGCTAAGGGCCTAGGTAGTAATAGTGTAAAGACTTACTTAAGACATATCCACATTATGAAAAATAATCAGCCTAGAGCTCTTACTAGCTAAACTTGAATGTTCATAGTGACAAGACCAGAAAAGAACGCTAGGAAGAATTTTACCTTTATTTATGCACTGCATGACGGATTGGCATGGACATGGGAAAGGTAAAGAAGTAAGGATTATTCATTATTTTCTCCTAGGAAAAGATTTAAGGATATGAAATTAAGTAATCAGGTCAAATTTTAAAACAAATAGTTTTTCTTGAGCAACACATAATCTGTGGAGTCTCATTGCTGCAAGATATTAGGAAGACCAAAAGCATTAATGGGTTAAAAATTCTAGTAAAGAATTGCATGGCATAAAAGTCCACTGCAGCTTATAAAACATAAATATATATATTCCACTTCCAGTTTTGTGTTCCTAATCTTGCAGGTTACCAGAAATATCTCTAGTTGGCCTAGGGACTCACACTTTATGCTTGTCCTGTTACACAGATTCATGATGCTTTCTTGCCCAGCTGTTGCCAGAAACAGAATGTCAGACTAAGCATGTCTTTGATCTCCCCCAGTCCAGACAGACTTTTATTCTTATGTCAGTGAGAGGAGAAACGATAGAGCTCTAGACACCAAAACGGCAGAAAACAGAGATAGCATTTATGTTATGCTCTGGAGAGGAACATTGTAACATTGATTCTTGCTACTTGCAACAACATTGAAATGCATATGCTAAATTCTTACAGAATTTAAAGAACAAATTTAATTTTATTCCCAAATAACCTTGTAATCTAATGGATTAAGAGTCGATGTCAATTTTATTTATTTGCTCCTGCTAAGTAGCAGGGCAAGCATATGCAATTCAAAAAGAAAATAAACGGAAAAAATCCTGAGCCTTTCTGCTGTTTCTAAGCGTTTTGCTCTTTATCGGTACGTCTTTTCCAACCTAGCTGATCCTATGATTCAGTTTGCATCCTGACGTCCGCGGCTATTACTTGAAGTAGTATCAAAACCGGCCACTTGAGGGCAATACTGTAACTGTGCACAGTGTTCGGCTCTCAGCCAGAGCTGAGCAACATATTAAAAGATGAATTGCCTGGGTAGGTGAGGGTCCCGTTTTATTTGCATATATGTTAAGTAAAAAATATATTTCTCTTTACTCAAGTTTCCAAATGCTTAATACACAGAGAGAGAAATTCCGTGGTAGCTATAATGACTTATACCACAGCAAGCTTAACAGCAAACTGCTTTAATAAATTATGTTTACTTCACCCCACAACTGAAAAATCACTTAAAAGCACAGTTTCAGCCGAGCTTATCGAGGATTATGCAAGAGCAGCAGTCAAAGAATTCAAATCCAGGAGGTACCTTACTATTTTGGATGAGCAAGGCGACAGTGAGACAGAGCAGGGGCTGTGGGTAGTGGCGAACAGCGCAGAAGAACCTCCCGAGGCAATGCAGGATGCGGCGCCACTACAGTCTACAAAAGTACTTCATTAAGAACCGGGACCAGGTTGTGAAAGGTTAAAAGCAGGGCAAAAGGAGCACTTCACAGTGTGTTAAACCTTGAGATACTTAATCATAAATGACTGTTTTGCACACCAGCTTCTATAAAACAGAAAATTATTGCAGGGTCAGCCTTCTGTTCAGTAGATATGCGGAATGCCAATTAATACAAATGGAATTATTGCATACGTTGACAGAGACCCACCCTTTAATTGGTACCATATGCAAAATAGAAAGCTTTCATTTAATTATTAATTTTTCAATGCACAGATGGTCTAAATAAAGGGTTTCTAAATTTCCTCAAGGAAATAAGGCTATTACGCAAGTCTCACATCAAAACATCCATGTGGCAGAAAGCCATTCTCTCCCCTGTACCTCCTGCATCTTCCCATCCAGGGCATAAATCTAGAGTTGCACTTTTGCTACCCCTTAACTACACACAAAATCCTCATGCCAGCTCAGAATATTCCTTTTTTTTGCTTTTTGAACTGAGATACTAAAATACGTATAATCCAGAGAAAATCTGGCAGCTGGTGAGCAAAACACACTTGAACTCTTCCTGAACTGCCATTTGGCCAATGCTTATTGAAGGCGTCATTCTGAAGCGTTGTCGCTATGATTTGGGTAAGTAAATATGAGCTGCAAAAACCATTTACAATAGTTTACTAACAAGGAAGCAGTGGAGGAGGCAATATTATTTAATTCATTAAACTCCTGTTTTTTCTTTACACAGTTTCTCTTATCATTTGAAATCATCTGGAACCCCATCTCCAGTCTTCTTAAAAGTTTCTCCTTCATATATACCACATTCTGGTTACTTCTAGCAACTCTAAAGAATTGTTGTACATATGGGATCAAATTAAACTTAATATAATAAGTCTGTGATAGTCATGTTATAACCAAGTTAACCACAATTGGGGATGAGTTTCTTATAGTTTAATTATACTGGTAAGAAAATTTGCTGACTAGAAACCTACATACACGGAGGAGGTCCCAAATTATTGAGCAACATTACTGAAAGCAGCACATCCATGACTGCAATGCAGCAGATTAAAATTATTCTCATATGTTCATTTAAAAAAAAAGAATACAGTCAGCTGCTTTTGGGGAAAAACATATTGAACACTAGCAAATCTTTCCAGACCAAAGTCTCCTTTATAGGCACGTTCAGTCCCCAGTGACACCAATGGGTATTCTGTCAGTCAGTGGAAGAACAGGTCTTTAGAGACACTTTCGGTCTTTACTGACTATTGACAGGTTGGAACTTGACAACATAACAAGCAGTTTTCCTTCCTACACAATAGAGTTGGTAGAAACAGAAAGCTCTTAGTAGTTTCAGGTTTTTAGGACCAGGTTCCTCAGCTGATACAAAAGTATATAGCTCCACTGGCTACTGTGGAAGAGGAGATCACTCTGCTGGCACTGTAAATGCCACTGGCAACAAGTGACAGCTACATGAAGTTGATGAGAAACTTGATGTAATCTCATCCCAAAGGATGTCAGTGGTTGAAATCGTGCCTTCTCTCAAGTACTGTTTGCTGTCTGATGATCTGCCTGATGCCTCTGCACCAAGCACAGAAGCCTCTTTATGATTTTCCCAGTAGTGCTTCCTGGCCACTCCATGAATTCTCAGTGTCCCACTTCTCCGGAAGATTCACTGACTCCTCCCATGTTCTTTACAGGGCACACTGTTCATGCTGAGAGACAGCCTTATGCACCCCACTTTCCATCATTTTGTTAATCTTCATTTCAACCTATACCTCACTCCAAATGTGCTTCCTGTGGTGCCTCCTTTTTGTTTATTTCTTGCCATTTTGACAAGTCTGCGTAAAGCTGTGGAAGATATAACACCACAGCAGCAGTAACCAGATTGGAACTACCGTAGATGTGCAGCTCTTTCTATCTATCACTTTTATTGCTGCTTCAGCTGCCAAAGTGCTCTATAAATGGTGGCTGGCACCCCATTCAGCAGACTTCACTCAGTGGGGATTATTTCACAGAGTCATATCACGATTACTAATGACTACTAGCCTTTAAAGTAGTCCCTACTTCATCAATGGTGATGCTGCTGGACTTTGTGCCATTTTAATAAACATAAAACAAAACTGAACCCCGAGTTTTGAAAGTGAGTGACCATTAATCTTAACAGAGGAAAATAAATGGCTATCTCCATGGGCTTCTATAGCTTCTGAGGGGGGGAAGAAAAAGAAGTAGGTTCATCTCACCTCATTTTGGCAGTCTAGAATTTAGCATGTTCTCTAAGAATGTTATAACCCACAGAAGGAAACAGACACTCTTAGCAGGAAACTAATCTCATTCCAAAATTAGTGTCTAAATGGGGTGGGATGATTTGATCGCTAGGAGTGCCTGTTTCTCCAATAACTAGAATTAGATAATGAGCTTACACTAGGCGCTTAACTTTGAGAGAGCTAAAATTGTAGAACATACCAAATGGCTGGCACCACTGAGAGTCCCAACTGTGACACATCAATACTCAGACTGATCCAAAGTCTACATCTGCTCCTACCCCAAAAGGGCTACACAGGCAAGGTGCACCCATCCTCAGATGGCTGCTGCAGGAGCTGATCTACGCAACATCAAGAAATCACTACCACTTTGTGACCTTATTCCTTCAAAAGGAAAGGAGCAGCTGCATAACCATAGCTCCTTCAAGAAGAACTGCTGTGTTGCAAGCACAGTTCCTTGCTAAAGGACCAAAGGAATGGGAAGGCATGTTTGGAAATCCATAGAACTGCTGAGCACACTGGCTGTGGAGAGAGAGGGTGCCTCTCCAGGCACTTGAAGATGTCCAGAGTTAATCCATGTGAAACATCCTTCTTCATAAAACTGAGACCACGAGAGGCCCACCCTCTCCATTGAATACTTCCTTCCCCTTATTTAGAAGTGCCCTGACCCTCCTCCATTCTGTTTTACTACACCTAAAAAAGGAAATCCAAACAAACTATTTAAAATATTTACTTTCCTTTTTTACAACGCTGTCAATATCCGGGCAAAAAACGTTACTGCATGACAGGACCCCCGCTGCTGTGCTTTAGAGAAAACTCCAACCTTGCAACTGCTGTCAAATGTCACCAATAAAAATGGGCTCTGAGGCAAGCAAATCCCAGGCCCCCACTGCCCAGGAAACTCTTCCCTGCCCTTCCCAGCTCTTCGTGAAGCAAACCCTGCTCACTCTGAGAAATGAAAGCTGTACATTAGGAGAATATTCACTATCAGCTCTCGATTGCAAATAAAGAGGGAGTAAAAGAAAAGAAAGGTATTATCT
Source organism: Ara ararauna (assembly GCA_028858755.1). Taxonomy (NCBI): domain Eukaryota; kingdom Metazoa; phylum Chordata; class Aves; order Psittaciformes; family Psittacidae; genus Ara; species Ara ararauna. The sequence continues at coordinate 149,309,827 of CM054376.1, forward strand.
GGTTTTCTGTCTCAGTAATTTGCCTGAAAGATAGAAAAAATGGGAAATGAAATGTTTCACCTTTACAGAAAAATGCTTCTTCTTGGGTGGATGCCAGACAGTGGCGGTTGAATGAATGAATGCTCGCAGGGGTGTTAAAGATGTCACGAGCACATATGCTTTGATGATGACAGAAAGGTCTTGAGCTTCAAGGATGTCCTTGTGGTTCAGTGAACCTGATACATGATTCCTGGAAAGTAATAAAAATACACAGCATTAATGAAGTGCTTTTGCAAATGAGGAAAATGAACTGTAAGAATTCGGTGAAATACTGAAATTATCAGAAATGGGAAATTAGCCTTTTTTCCTCCAAGTTAAGCAATACGGCAGATAAAACCAAGCAGGCTGGAAGAAATCATTACATCCAGTCTTTTTATTGCTTTCAGTATTTTTAAATCCTATTTTCCACACATAGAAAATAAATATGTTAGGAGGGAGTTATGTTTGAGAGTATATATGGATAAACGCATTGTGGGCGTATTGCAATTGTTGCAAGACAACCTGGGACATTCGTAGTGAAGGTAAAAACATTAAAGAAAGCCAAGCAGCTTAAACAACCAAAGTGCATTTAAAACAGATGTAAAAGTGATCTACAGAAAATTCAAGAAAAAAAAAAAAGGGCAAAAAAAAGAAAACTACAGAAAGATTGCACTATTGTTAGCACTTTCTTCAATGTAATAAGGAGACAGAAATATGCAGTACTATATGTTTTCCCTAATGAAAGCCACAAACTATCATTCCAAATATTATGAAAGACTATGACACCAAGGAATAACGCCATAATAAATCAGCTGATCATAGAAGAATTGTGAAAGCTAACTTTGTCCTGGAAGTGACATGGCTCTCCAGATACTGGTCTACAAGCTCCCACAGTCCACACAAAAGGAATCAGCCATAGCTTGTTACTTGGGGAAACCTGAGCTATATTTAGGCCTCTTCACAAATGTGGTTATTATTCTGACTGTTAAAATCTTCAAGTATCAATCTACCCACAGCAAATGCAATAAGGAGATGACTATACAAATTATGGGTCTCTGAGACTGATTACTGGTAAAAGACAGGTCTCTTCTCCCATTTCTGTGTAATCTTTGGCAATATGTGGCCTTTTCAGACCTCAATTTTGCTATCAGTTAAGGAAGTCTAATAATACAATCTTAAAGAGACCTTTCTCTCCCCTCGGCAGAATGGTAGGTACTCAGAGCATAAAATTTGAGAGATACTGTAACATAGGAAACAGCACATGGACAGCTAGTTCTCCAGTAACATCTTGGTTCTTCATTGGGAGGGTCTCTGTGCAAAGGACTTACAGGGGGAAGGCAAGAACGGGAGCGGGAAATAGCTCAGCCACCATGAGACCTAAACATTCAGGGGTGTCTCTGAGTCTGTATTTATCTGCCTAGGTGTTTCAATGCCCTTAACGCTTAGCTGTTCACACACAAAATATGTGCAAGCTTGGCTAGTACAGAAACAAACATTATGCAAGTATAGGCTATGCAATACATCCAAGTGCTCCATCTGTTGTGGTCTTCTCTGTTGCTACATTCTGTGTTCCTGACTCCCAGACAACTGCAGGATGCAGCTCTCATGATTTCTGCAGGTGGGGTATCGTTAGCTTACAGCTGTGGGCTCCTGCTTTGCTTCTACTAGTACCTTGGATGGGAACCATGTATCTTGCCAGTGCTTTTGCTGTCCTGGGACACGTTGCTTGCAGCACTGGCCCATGACATCCCAGGCCGGCTGGAACACTCTGGGGTGACAACTGGGAGCTGCAGACCTGAAAAAGCACAGAGGAGATGAGAAAGAAAGTCAGCAGAACATTGAAAGCAGCAGTCAACTCCTACTGTTAACGATAAAATGTGTGAACACAATAGGTAGAGAGGAGGTACCAGCATCAGCCAAAAATGTAATACAAGTAATGTTGAGAATATAAGCCCATTGGATCTGCTAGAAGAAAGCTTTACACCTACCAAGCACACCCTTCCAGCTGCTAGCCCAGAGGCTTAGCTGTAACTCCCACATTAAAGGTGAGTGCATGAGTGCTGCATACAAAAAGTGTTCCCTTCCCCCTTCTTCTACACAGAAATCCGTAATTTCTCAATATAAAATACCAAAACTTTGTTTCTCAAGTAGGTCTAATTACAATAATGGGGATAAGGAATTTATTTGGCTAAGGACCAAGGGGCTTTACCACTGTGATCACACAGACAGCTCAGTAAATAACCACGTGTCCTTGTTTCCAAGTTCACTGTTTAAAGGCTGCATTTTGTAGCTGCTGAAATCTATGGGGGGTTTAGTTCTGCCACCAAACGCAGTGGGAGCAGGAATGAAGTACCAAATTCCTCAAGATTACTGAGGCATGTGTCTATTAATAGTAATCAAAATATTGTGATGTGAGATCAGGCAATGGGTGGTATGTATTTTCTGCTTTTACTGTGCTGATAGAAAGAGCCCTTATGTCATTATTTCATGTAGCATGGTTTTCATTAACTCTAACACACCTCACATTTCAAGTTCTTAAGTAATAGTCAGGGAAAAGTCAAGCTGTTCACATTATTCCCAAACCTTGTTACTTATCTTTTTAATGACATACTGCATCGTGCTAATGTTATGAATTTATTCATATAGCTTCTCTTTCAAAGCATGCATTCTCAACTGTGGTACATAAAATGAAAAGTAAAACTGAAGTTGTATTGCTGATGGTAAGCTGTGAGCAGCCATTCACGGAAAAGGACTATTCATTTTCATACAGATCCTGTTAAAATGATATTGTGATTGTCCATGTTTATCAGCTGTTCATCAGACCAGCTCAGTTCAGCCTTCCAAGCTCAACTGGGATCTAAAATTAATCTGGTCCTCTGCCTTACATGCACCATTTAGCAGGATTAAATGCTTTACTAATAAAGACCAGGCACTTATTAATATAACACCTCATGTTCATATTATACTCTCACTGGCACCTTTGTGTTGAGTTATGCATTATAGCCAATTTGGACTTTAAGTGACTAGCTGTTTGTTGCTAGTACAGAGACAAAACAGGCTACTTTGTGCCTACTTGGCTGTGCAGTGACCACAGGAATAAGCCAGTAAAATCCCATTAAGTCTTTCATTTAACCGACTTGCTTTTGAATATGCACAGGGAGCAGATCTGATAAATCAAGTGCTTTTTTCCCCCGTATCTGTTTTATGAAGACACAATAGCATTTCACTATGGCAATTTCCTCCCTGTAAAGAGAAAATAGCATTTCACCACACCAACCTGCAATGATCCTACAGCACCATTTTAGTTCCCTAACTGAAGAGCTGATATTATAAAATAGTATTCTTAGGCTTTGTCTTTAGGCAATGGAGAGAGAGACCAGTTCTTGGAGCACTAAGAGAAATATTGAACTGAACTGTTCTCTGAAAGGGTGTTTTTTTCACCAACTGTGCCAGAAAACTAAGTTAGTTAGTTGCAGCTGCAAATAATTCCCAGAGTGTAAAGTTTGATCACACAGCTTTCCTGTCCAGGAAAAAAGCGAATTATTAAAACACATAAAGGCCTTCCACAGTGCAAAGGTCACTTCCGAGCTCTTTTTCTGATTTATCCTCACATTGATAAAAAGGTGAGACACAGCACTCAGCCCTCTATGATGTTATGGAGCCAAGCCCTGTTCCCCTGTATCTTGGTACTGTAGCATATCCTGCAGTGCCCAGTACATCCTGGGAAAAGCCCAGCACTGCAAGACTCTGGAGTTCAAATCTCATGGCCTAGATCTTCAGTCACAACTGATCTGTTGACCATGAGTAGGATCAAAGTCACATAAAACACAGTGAAGCCCAAGACAGCACTCCAAGCTATGCCCTGCCAATGCTGCTTATGAGGGCAGACGAGAGAGAAAGGCAGATTGTACCACACAGCACACAACTGAGAGGCGGTAGAATTGTGCTTCCAGACCAAGCTCCCTATAACATATGGACCTTTTACATCAGGCCACACCTATGTGACGACATTAACAGAACCATGCAAAGGACAAAAATGACAGTTCTTCTCAGCTGATCATCTGAAAGCCAAATTACATCAAAGGTGCACAGTCTTCAGCAGTTTCCTTAGGCAAAATGACCATAATGTTGAGAAAAGGGAAATGCACAAAACATAATTTTCTTATTTCAAAGAAAGCAAATATTTCACTGAAAATAAGAACAGGGCAGCAGAGAAGGGCTGTTCAGCTCATTACTTAAGAGAAAATAGACTGTCTTTTCCTTTTTTAAATATGGCTTTAATGGTTGCTAAGGCAACAAGTAATCAATATGGTATTAAGTCACAAGACAGAATTTTAAAAGAATGAGGTGAGGTTTGTATCTATATTTATCCCTCTTAAATGAGAGGTTTAGCTGTTCTAGAGAAATACAAAAGATTACTTAGCCATTAATTCATTTGTCACTACTAAGTGGACTACTTACTGGAGCTGGATATAACAAATCAAAAAAATAATGGGTAGGGGCAGATGCAAACAGAAGTGTAATAAAATTCAGAAACTACTGGGTAGAAGATCCTCAGTATTGCCCTAAGTCACTGTAAAATGCCTCAATACTAGAGAAAAAAGGGAAACCTGCCATCTCTTAAAGAAAAGAACGTTAAACAAATTCAGGGTGTTGGTGATTAGCATCAAGAACTAAAAAAGGGGCAATGCTGGTAAATTATTCCTCATGCTATATAGAGCATCCTGTTTGTATGGTGCTTCACACAGCTCTGTTGATTTTGTGTTAGCATCCACCTCGGGGACAGCCAATTGCAAGGCGGCTGGAAGGAGGCAGAGGGGGAGTGAGACTGTCACGAGGTGCTTGCTCCTTTGAGATGACACACAGCATGTACACTATCAGACAGAGTTAACAGGGAGTGCCAGTCCTACACTTTGCTAAATCTACTCCCAGTAACCAATGAGTACAATTATCATTATAATAAAGAGACATTAGTAGTGCTGAGCTGCAGCACACTCAGCTGCATCAGTTCTCATGGCAACTCTTCACCTGCTCTTGTACTTAAAAGCAGTAACAATGTTTATTAGAGCTGTAAATTTGTTAATCAACATTATCATCAATAAAAACAAGCCTGCAGTGCCTTTACTGTTTGCAGTAATTGCCATGTATTTCCATCTTGAAATCACCCTACAAACTGTTGTGAATTAATCAGTCCTTTTGAAGTACACAAATAACATCAGCATTTTATAACAGAAGAGGTGAGGCAGGCTCAGCAGTTGATGTGTGTCAGGCAGCTTGGGAAATCAAGTTAGAAAGAGTCCCAGCATCTCACTGGCATGTCCAGATTACATCCTCTCTTTCAAAAATCCAAATCCTAACATCAGTAATTTTTGTTGCAGACTCTAGAGTTCAAAAGAAAAAGAAGGCATAAACTAGAAAAGAATATTTTTCTTTCAAAGTGGCTATGCAGTAATTTAAATACTGTTCTTTATGAGGACAAGCTACGGGCTTTGCCACAAGTACCCTTTACTGCTGTCACTTGTGGTAATCCAGAGTAAAGCAAAGGACCTACAGCTGGATACCTGCTTTCACTTAAGAAAAAAAAAAAAGCTTCACTTCCTCAAAATTCTGACTTGAAGGTTTCTTATGCTGACATCTGAAATGATACCATTGAAAACACCGACAAACACCACCACTTTCCCTCTGCATAGGGTGTTCTCCATGACACCATTTTGATGGGTAAGGAAGCCGCTACAAGCATTCAGCTGAATTCACACATTAGCCCTCTAACCACAGCAATGGGTAAAACATAGATCTGAGACATAGGAACATCTGGGGGCCACATGTAAAAAGGAGGTATAAGGTCCACCAAAGCAAGTCAACACCTCTAGTTCAAAAAACAAAATAAGCACCTCTTTGTCACATGAACTGGTGGTAGATATTGTTCTGTCAACTGCAAGCTCTCAAAGTACCACAGAGTCAAACAGATCAGTTGACAGCGAAAACTGATATCTAATGCTGCAGCTAAACTGGCATCTAATAAGGCCTTTCAAGTATTTTACACAGCTATGACTTCTTGCTCCCTCTCCCCCCATCTCCATCCCCCAAGTTATTTACTTGACTTTGGCTCAGAGTTCTGAAGTGTAACATGAGATTAAACACATACAGAATAAAGAATAGCTGATTTAAGAGTTACAACATGTGGCTGAGCAAAAGGCTTACCAACAGCTAGAAATACATTTGGGCAAATTAAGACTTCCTGGAGGAGAGCCAGGTCAATGTTGCACTGCTGCAGCCACGTGGACTGCTGGTAAATGGAACACTTATGTTAACATGAACATCTGTTGATTGCAAAGGTAAAGAATTCAGCAGAAGACTCTACTGGTTGAACTAAGTTAGTAACACTCAACTGAAAGAAAAGGAAACAGAAGATGAATGAGAATGCGTCCTCTTCTTTATTCTTCCTTTTATAGTATCCTTTGATGTTACAAGGAGGGTTACGATACAGTTTTATTTGTTAATTTTATTTTACTTTGTTCAAGATCAAATAGGCTATATTTTATGCACTTCAAACATGGAGCAAGAAACAATTAAAACTATTGTCTATCAGAAAAAGGTCATTTTGCTTCTAAACTGCCCATCAACTGTCAGATCTGTTAGAAATATTTCAAGAGCAATTGAATCACCTTGGGAGCTCCTGGTTGCTTAATGAAGCCCAAAGCTTGAGACAGGATCAAACGCAACTAAGGTGCTGTGCTTTGTTCTGAGCCCAGCACATTGTTCATTCCTTTTATACAGGACAGTGTAAGCTCAGCACACTTGTTCTTGCAGAGTCTTCATCCAATTGCTTTTCTTTTTAGTAGGAAAAACATTGCTTTAGAATATGAAAGTATATTAACCCTGAAATCAGCACATTAATCTCCTGAAGAACAGGAGACTTTCCATCTGCACAGAAGCCATCTGAACCTCTTCCTAGGTTCTCATAGTGGTAGCCTGTCTCTAGCAGTAGCCTAAATTCTCTCACAGAGGAAAGAAGGAGAATAATAGTCATCTCATGTCATTTCTCAGCAGTTTCTGCAGCACAGTGTTCAAGAAGGACTGAAACAGGTCCTCTCTGTCACCCTTTTAGGTTTGCTCTCTGACAAGCCATCTCAGCGAATTTGAAGAACTTCATATTGCACCCTGTGCTGAGACCATCCATCCGCCTGACCGGTGTGGGCTGCTGGAGCCCAAAGAGCTTATTTCTGATACAGACGTGGCAAGCTGCATTGCTACAACCTGGTCCTTTTCTAGTATTTACAACTGGGCAATTTTCCAGCCTTTGTAGGTTGGAAAGGTGCGTTAAGCAGCTGCAAAGATTGCTTCACATCAGGAGATGCTTAAAAAGCTTTCACAGAATCTTAGGCAGGCTTCTGAGCGTCTCTAGGCCTATGGAATTTTGATCAAAATAAAGCATACTATCCCATACCTTTTGCTCAGTCATTTATAGCCACCTTCTGTCAGCTGCATTAAAAGTGCATGGTTTTCATTTTTCAGTGTTGATTTTGGAGAATGGATAATTTCAGATGAACTACTGCCACTACATGCCTTGAGGCTTGTCACAGAAAGCAGACCTATTCCATTAATTGCTTCCTGTAATCCTTTTGACCTATTGGATGAAAAGGCTCTGAAACAAAGACTAGTACTCTCCTCTGGCTTTCACATTATGCCTTGAAGTTGCTAAAGAAAGAGAGAGAACCTTTAACACTCAGTTTTATAGCCCATGCATTTACAAAGGGGTGGCTGTGAAACTCAAAGCAGATGCTGTGTATTTGAAGGAAGGTAGGAAGACAAGGGCAATCAGTGAAGTCCTGGAAAAATTTCCACTGATTTCACAGGGATATGATTACTTGCTTGATACTTAACATTTCTGTGATGGTTTTAATGTATTACAAGTTGCATTTGCAACATGCACATTGCTGCAGGTTTAATACACGACCCACTATTGATCTAGCTGTCCTTAAAAGGTTTTCATATTCAAAAAATGCAGTGATCCCTCCCTCTGTAATACAGTTAAACTCAAAGCAACCCACTCTGCATATTTAAAATGGAGAAATTTCAAATTGTTAGTAATTTCTGGAAATTTAAACTATTTGAAATATGTTTAGTATTAAAAACCCTAAAAAATTGTAGTAAAGTGGATCTAGAGGGAAAGGAATTTATACTGTAGGGTGAAATCATGCTAAAAATCACCTGTGAAATTTCAGAGTTAAAAAGACAAAATGATAGCATGTAATTTTACAATGTATGTGTTGTTTATTTTCCCCTTTAAAAACATCAGCAAATACAGCTTCAGTTTAGATTAATCATAGAATCATAGAATAGTTAGGGCTGGAAAGGACCTTAAGATCACCTAGTTCCAACTACCCTGCCAGGGGCAGGGACACCTCACACTAAACCACGCCACCAAAGGCTATGTCTAATCCAGCCTTGAACACCGCCAGCGATGGAGCATTCACAACTTCCCTGGGCAACCCATTCCAGTGCCTCACCACCCCTAAAGAATTTCTTCCTCATATCCAATCTAAACTTCCCCTGTTTATGTTTGAACCCGTTACCCCTTGTCCTCTCACTACAGTCCCTAATGAAGGGTCCCTCCCCAGCATCCCTATAGGCCCCCTGCAGATACTGGAAGGCTGCTATGAGATCTCTATGCAGCCTTCTCTTCTCCAGGATGAACAGCCCCGACTTTCTCAGCCTATCTTCATACAGGAAGTGCTCCAGTCCCCTGATCATCCTCGTGGCCCTCCTCTGGATTTGTTCCAACAGTTCCATCTCCTTTTTATGTTGAGGACACCAGAACTGCGCACAATACTCCAAGTGAGGTCTCACAAGAGCAGAATAGAGGGGCAGAATCACCTCCTTGGACCTGCTGGTCACACTCCTTTTGATGCGGCCCAGGATACGGTTGGCTTTCTGGGCTGCAATTGCACACTGCCAGCTCATGTTCATTTTCTCATTGACCAACACCCCGAAGTCCTTCTCTGCAGGGCTGCTCTTAATCTCTTCTCTGCCCAACCTGGAACTAGGCCTGGGATTGCTCTGACCCAGGTGTAGGACCTTGCACTTGGCATGGTTAAACTTCATCAGGTTGGCATCAGCCCACCTCACAAGCGTGTCAAGGATCACTTAGCATGGTTTTTGCTTGTCTGTTTTGGCAGGTGTATGGAAAAAATATTTATTAAATATAGTGTTTCCTTCGTCATTCCTAAAGCATCCTCACAGTTAAAAGACAGAGGTTCATACTAGAACTTAAATTTACAGATAAGCTATAGAGCTCTGGAAAAAGCAACTCAGTGAAAATGCTGGCTGACTGTTACATGATTAGAGCCACAGCTACAATTCTGTACTAGTAACAGGGTAGAATATAGACTAGTATAGGCCAAGTAATTAATTTAATCTGCTATAATTCTTTTCAGTCTCCTCATATTTGTTGTTATTACAGCAGTACAGTTTTGTCCTAGCCGAGATCTCACCTTGTTGTAAAACGAAGATCAGTCCCCACATAGTTTATAATCAAATTAACTCAAAAGAATCAGATGCTGATTTTATTGGCCATTCTTGAGGCTCTTAGTAACTTAGAAAGGTAATAGGCACAGAACTGATCACAGTGGTGCACGGACATTTGTAAGGGCCAGATGGCAGTGATAGGACAAGGGGTAACGGGTTCAAACTTAAACAGGGGAAGTTTAGATTGGATATGAGGAAGAAATTCTTTACTGTAAGGGTGGTGAGGCACTAGAATGGGCTGCCCTGGGAGGTTGTGAATGCTCCATCCCTGGCAGTGTTCAAGGCCGGGTTGGACGGAGCCTTGGGTGGCATGGTTTAGTGGGAGGTGTCTTTGCCCATGGTAGGGGGGTTGGAACTAGATGATCTTAAGGTCCTTTCCAACCCTAACTATTCTATGATTCTATGGCAGAAGAAATGCATCCCTCTATAAAGAAGTATGTTCCTGTCACAGAGATGTTGAGTTATTACAACAGAAAATAAATTTAAACTATAATTTCTTTCTTACATAGGGAGCTCCATTGGACCTTGCTTCTTCCCTTTGCTTCATCACCCTTCCCACTGACTGCAGAGTAAGCAGGGATGCTGGGAACAGGCAGAGCAGAATTGTTAAGCTGGGGAGAGAAAAGCTGGCACAGGGTTAGTACCAGAGAGTAAACATATCACATAGTGAGAGCACAGCCACAGGTGGACTATCTTGGTTCTTCCACCTAGCTTCATCAGGGTCAGGCCTATCCAAGACCTTCTGTGTGATTAATGCTGTTGGCCAGCCCTGCAGGTGACCAAGTGAGCATGCAAGGCTGGTAGACACTCTTAAAGTCTTTGGACTACTGACTAATAAAAAGAAACACAAAAGGAAGGTGTACAGCAAAAGTATTACTTTAAAAAGAATTGGTGGTCCGTATGGTAGAGAAAACAGCTATGCATGGCACAGGTTGGGCCCTGGAAGTGGTGAAACAAGACAAACACTTATGTGGAAAGACAGGCTAATATGGATTGCCCACGCAAGAAGAAAATCAGGAAGGCAATGCAATAAGCATTTCCACTACTTTCCCAGACAAAACCTGTCATAGGCATTATTTGTTTTGCATATACTGGGATGCCTTTCCTTTGCCCTAAAGTGATACTGGGTATTTCTGCTCACATTGTGGACCTTAGTTCTCTCTATCTCTCAGCTGAGAGTAGTCCTAGGAGTCAGGTAAGCCCAGTTCTCACCCCACTTGTGGTGGCATACCAAGTATGAACACCTGAAATCCCTTTGATGGTCATTCTCCAATCTCAGAGAGCTTTCTGTGTCTGGGTTGTTTGCAGGAGGATTTCATTTATAGGTCACTGCAACAACTGCAGCCTTTGCTGAACTGATCAATAAATGCCAGGAGCCTGCCTTAGTCTTTCAATAGTCATACCAGAACCTCCTCGTGGCCCAAATCCCATATAGTGAGCAGATATTGGGCACCTGATTAAAAACTGGTCCAAATGCCCTGCAAAAGCAGTGTGAAACCAAACTTCTAAGACTGAGCAGTAAGCACTTACCAGTGTTGTCCATGTTGAATTTTAAGATCTATTACCATTAGTATTCATCACAAACACACTGCCACACGTGCTATCCTCCAGCAACTCCTCTTACTCAATCCAGTTTATCCACACACATCACACGGTTTTCACCTTTTTGCTGCTCTAAACTCTTCTTCCAGTCCTATTTTCCTAACTTTTTTCTCTTTCCAGCTTCTCTCCTGTCTCCTAAAAAGCAGTCATCACTGATATAGTCATAATTTCCCAGCCCCCCATACACATAACACCAATCTGAATTTTCAGACTGACAAAAAGATTTTCCATTAAAAAGACAAAGCAAAGAAACAAGCACTGACCTGGTATTTTCTACACCTCATTTTTTTTGCTATATTGATACAAAAGGGGTACAGGAAGGGGCACGCTCTCTTAAATACAAAACCTGGCAGCTTAAGAATTCCACAACAGGAAAGATAATAACTTTTGGGTTTGTTTTTTTTTTTTTAATATCCTTTACCCTTACCCACCGCTTATCAATACCAATATTGTCATACCCACACTAAATCCAGTAATCCCATCCTCTCAGCCTTGCTGCCTGATACTTCTTTCTGTGACTTAGTGTGTCTTTAATGAGATCACATAATTCTTAGAGCAGCAACTTTGTGTTTTCACTTTTACAGGAAATTGCTTGGCTCCTTGGGGGGCTGACTAAATGACAAGCACAGTAATAACAAAACAACTGATTCTCTTCAACTGGAATTGCAGAGAAGCACTGTTGAGTCAAACACATAAGAGTGAAAGTACATGATCAATTTGAAAGGAAACAAACTCTTCTATGGAGGAAATACTGATGAAAACTGTTCTTTTCATGAATAATTTTGAAATTGAGGATCAAAAAATCCTAATAATTGTCAGCTTTGCTATTGTTGGAAGGAAAGGTCTGTCAGAGGATGCAAGCAAAAGAAAGAAGTGGAAAAAGCTGGCTTTCATCAGATGAACAGGAGAGGAAAGTGTCTGAAACCTTGGCTCTAGAAGCTTGTTTCAACTTACACTTTTTGTCCTGGTAACCTGAACTCAAATGATTTACCCTTCTGATTCTAATTTCAGCTTCTATGGGTGAATTTCATTCATAGTCAATTAGATTAGTAATATATCTAATGATACTAAGTGGGATTCATTTCTGGGTTGAGACACTTTGAGGTCTGGTCTATACAAAATGAGCCCCTATGTGCCACATCTTAAGTTCCCACTCCTGTTACTGGGAACAGCCTGGTCTATAAATGAGTGTGGGGCAATTCAGCTAATGCTAAATTATGCTGAAATTAAGTGTTCTTTTGGGCCTGCTCACTCTAAACTGCTGTTAATTTTTGGAGCTGAGACATCAAGTGTTAAATTCAGATATCCACATGTAGACATCTGTTGCCATCTAGGACACCACAAGATATCCTTCTGAGCCTCTAGCTCCTGGACCAAAAAGACATAGGTTCTGTGCTAAATCTGCCCATCCTACTGGGTGTCCTGAACTCTCCATGGCATCTCAAGTGGCATGAGGCCTTTGTGCTGAAACACCAACCTCAGCCCCTGGGCCACCTGTGGAAACACCTAGATGTAAGAGATGGACATTTTTTTTTACTTTAAAACACTACAGCTAATTTAGGTTCAAAATCATTTTTACTGCTAACTGAGAGGTGAAGGATGGGCCTTTTTCCTGCTCCAGTATGGGCTCCTCTCTCCATGGGGCCACAGGTCCTGCCAGGAACTGCTCCAGCACAGGCTTCCCACAGCGTCACAGTCTCCTTTGGGTTTCCCCATGCTCTGGCATGGGGTCCTCCCTAGGCTGCAGGTGGAGATCTGCTCCACTGTGGACCTCCATGGACTGAAGGGCACAGCTGCCTCACCATGGTCTGTACCATGGGATTCAGGGGAATTCTGGCACCTGGAGCACCTCCTCCCTCCTTCTTCACTGCTCCTGGTGTCTGCAGGGCTGTTTCTCTCACATATTCTCACTCCTCTCTCCAGCTGAAGTTGCACAAGTTTTTTCCCCCCTTCTTATCTGCGTTATCCCAGAGGTGCTACCACCATCACTGATGGGCTCAGCCTTTGCCCAACAGGTACATCTTGGAGCCGGCTGGCACTGGCACTGTCGGACACAGGGGAAGCCTCTAGCAGCTTCTCACAGGAGCCACCTGCCCTCCTGCTACCAAAACCTTGCCATAGAAACCGAACACTAGAGAAAACACTGAACAGCTTAAAGACTGAGTAAATAAAGTGGCTTGTCCACAGTTTAGGGACACCAGTGAAAATGTGCATATTTTAAGGGGAAAGCTGTGTGTGTTTTAAGTGTCTCTCGGGTTTGTGGTTTTGCTGTAGCAAAATAATATAACCACTGCAACTGGCCTTTCTCCAAGCAGCAGGGGCAAACCAATGTTTTTTAGAGGCAGCTTGTTACAACATGAGTAGGATGTACAAATTACTGAAGCCCTTGAAAGTTTCAGAAACCTGTTCAGCCTTTTTTCTTAAACTGGCATTATACCAGAATACTTTCTAATCCACTTTCCAGAGCAAGGGAACCAACGCACTAGGCATCACTGAATACCTACTTAAAACTCAGCCAAAACAAAATATATCACTTGCCTGGTGTAATATGACTTCATGATACAGGACTTTGAACAACCTGATCTAGTGGAAGGTTGTTCCATGGCAGGGGGTTGGAACTAAATGATCTTTCAGGTCCCTTCCAACCAAAACTATTCTGTTGATTCTGTGACTGTGACCTGGATAGATGCTTGTTATACTGTGTGTTCCTTATGATCAGTTTTGACAATGTACTGCACTTGGAAAATGGAAATGCTCAATTTAAACTGACCCTTAATATACAGTTAAGGGAAACATTTCACATAGGTTTTAAGTATTGATCAAGCTTTAAATGAAGCTGCAAAAAAGTTAAATGGGAAAATATAGTATGCTTAGGATAGGAACCACCTAAGTCGACTTCAGTCAAGCATCTTAATATCAAGTATTTAATCTAAGCTGCTTGTATAGATTCCATTTACAGTCAGTGGTGAGAGGTAGGTGGGTAGTAAGTACCTGCAGGGGGTAACTCAACACACCTGTTATAAACACATAATTTAGGACAAAATGAAGTAGTGTTTGTAGGTGCCCTTCTCTACTGATTTAAAGGGAAGACTAGAACACAGCTGCAGAAGATACTTAACTTCTAAATGATTAAATGAGGTGTAATTAGTCCTTTCCTTATGTGCTAAATATAACTTATATATAAAAGGTGAAAGGAGGATAAGACAGATCTATCTTGTGTATTTGTCTGCAAACAAGGCTAAATACTAATGGAATAAATGTGGGCTTCATTGTTACTGGATTAAGAAAGAAAAAAGATGAAATTTCTTTTAAGCAAAATTTATGTAGTAAAGATAGATCATAAATCCAAAATAGCATTGATGCTTGATATTTAGTAGTATAACTGAGGTAATAACTTGTCCCTCTGTAGTTTAAATAGACCAAATATGATGCACGACAGTTTTTTCCAGTTTCTATTCAAAGCTGAATTTCACCCACAGTAAATTGGAATTATCTGGCAACGTGCCCATAACCTTTAAACTTTTCTGGTTGATGATTTTAATACAAAAAGGCTTTTTATCAGTAAATTGTGTCTGGATTGGAACCAGACTCTGACTCTTACTCCTTCTCCATGCCACAACATTTTTGTAAAGCTGAATAAATATATTACACCAAACCCGGGTCTTTGGAGTGTAAACATCAACATACTACAGTAACAAAAAGCAGTCCAAAACCAACACATTTATAGCCAAATTATTTCTGCAGTATGCAATAGCCAAACAATGCAATACCTTTACCTAAAAAAAAACCTGAGTAACTGTGGTATCTGAAATGGATTAAGTGGTATCTGAAATGAATTATCATTCTTGTTTCATTCTTTCCCCTATGCATTTAGTTCCCTATGAATAAAAATAAAAAGGAATTGTAAACCTGACAATTTTATTTCAGAGACTTCTGTGAGAACTATTAAAAGAGCACCATCAGATATGCAGATTTGAAGAAATAAGGTTACCTGAAAAGGCTTTTGTCATCTGGCATAATCCCTCTTTTCTGCAAAGGAAATGCTGGATTTCTGGAAGCAGGTTTACCTATAAGTAAAAAGAGAAGCTTTAACGATTCCATTCAGAAAAGTGCTCTTTTGCCTGGAGCCTTCGATGGGTTTGTATTTAATTTATCAGAGACACCTCATGTGCAAAACTTCTGCCAGTGTGAAAAGGGAATTACAGCTTTGCCATCCGTGCAACACAGGATAATGGAGTCAAGGATGGGCTCTTCATGGCTATAACAAAACAAAATTTTAGACTTATGGCTCTCCTCCTGGCTGCTGGGTTTTCTTCCCTTCGTGCCCCCTTTTCAGTTTCTGCAGCTTCTCTGTTCTCTGCCAGTTATCAATCACTGTCTCTCCCTGCTGGGAAACAGCCTATGCCACTTGAATTGCTGTGCTTGGAAACTGTGGTGAGCTAACATAGCTAAACCACATCCAGGCTCTGAAACAAAGGACTGTGTTGCACTGTGGTATGGACATGCCAGCAACGAGTAAGCCCAATATTTTAAGTTATCCATTGATATGCGCCATCTGGCTTAAGTCCTGGCTGTGCTGCACACTTCTGAGAGAACTTGGACATTTCCTTTGATCACCTTGTGTCTCAGTTATCCATGTGTGAAACTTCTGGACATTTGAGAGTGCTGTTAAGGATTATTGTAGTGCACAGTATTAGAGGCTCAGATGTGCTATTATAGGTAGAATGAGCAAAAAGCAGTGTGCAGAAGCCTGGGGTGTTTTATGATCTGGGATGTGAATACAACACATGAACATTCCTAGCAAACTGGAACCATGATAAAAATTTCCCTTTGGATACACTTAGATAAGGCATCCTGTCCCAGGGAACCCCAGTATATATGATTCTAGGCCTGCTGCGGACACAAAGTAGTTTTTTATATCCTTATGAACTTGATACATGAACTAGATGATACTTTTAAAAGCAGTTCTATCTCTCCCCCTCCCTCAAGTCAGAATCTATCCTTTTGGGTCTTGCCATCATCTGTGTATGCATGTGAAATATAAGCCAAACTGTACCCATAGTTTGGTCACATTTTTTCAAGCAAAGACCTCAGTTCAAATCTCATGTTTTTACCAACAGGTCAGGTACTTAATTAGACATCTGCATATCTAAGTAACCTAAACTGTACAACATGCGCATGTCAAAAAAAAAAAAAAAAAACCCAAACAAACAAACCAACAAACCAATCCTGAAAATAACAAGAAATATTGGCACTGAGGCTTTGGACTGTGATAAGCAGATTGCAGTGCAGAGCAACAAAGTGCCGTGAAGGCCCTGGAGGAGGACAGTGGCCCAGCTCACACATTATCGATCTTAGAAGCACTGTCATTATTTGGAGAGATGCCTAAGTGATGTTTAGAAAGGAGCAATTACATTAGCTGAAACTCAGTAGTGATACAGGATGTGAAGCCTAAATTAATTTAGCTTTATCTTCTGCCTATGCTATTATTCTGAAATATTTTATGCATTTGCTAGCTGTTTCTTCCCATTTCTAAATTCTCTTTTCCAGTGGGGTAAATTGTTTAACTTTCCATTGACTTCTGCAGAAGCTTTTTCTGTCTGACATGCTACTTGAGAGTGGCCAACAACAAAAAAGTTCAAGCCAAAGAAAAGAAAAACTTGATGCTCAGTTGTAACAATTTTCAGTATTTATACTGAAATATTTACAAAGTAACATACTATGTCCAAATGAGAAGTTGTTTGTGATCACTGGGTGTGATATAAAGAAGAATGAAATGTTGATATCTAACCACTATTCCTCAGTAGACAAAAAACTTAAAAAAACTTTTTTATTGGTGTTAAGTCATGCTGCTGCAATATAAAGTATTAGATGCTTCTCTTTTTGCGAGTGCTGAAAATCAGAGCTAGCCCTGGCCTCTCATTTCTACAAAAGATAACATGATAATCGCATACCTTCTGGAATAGCTCTAGATGATGCAAGTCTTCTATCTGAAAGCAGCCAGTACCATCATTTTTTCTGGAAGATAAGCAGATCAAAAGATCCCAAGGGCTGATACCACCTGTCAGGAAAGAAAAAAAGCATATTGAGAAAGAAAAAATCATTAATTCCTATCTGAACAAAAAATACTTAGGTCCAAATCCTGATGAATAGCCAATTGTTGCAATGCTGAGTACATGAACACCTACAGGTGGCAGAAGGAAAAAAGACTACCACAGTTCAAGCTTTTGGAACTGTACTAGGTATTTGATAGTTGGCAGCTCCTGTTATACCTGCCTACTGATGTCCAGTCCCCTGGTGTTTGACCTGTTTAGCATTCAGAAATGAAAAAGTTCAATAGCATGCCACTGCTTTAATTTATTCTCTTTCTTTTTTTTCTGAACTCCTCAACATGCACAATTGTAACACACATCCACTATATGCAGTGTGATCTTCTCAGGACTTTCGTTATTGGGAAGTAAATTTTACAGGAAGCAACACTAGTCATGCTATTGCAAACATAGCCTGAATTTTTATGTAGTGGCTTCTTAAATATTAGACAACAGTTTTCCAATATCTGGAACTGGTGTACAAGCGGGAATTAAGTCATACTGAGAAAGGAGCTAGCTTCTGAGCTAGTTTTGGTGCTTCCTTTCTCGAGCAAAACTAGCCTGTGTGACCATGGAGTTCTATTAGCAGGAAACAAGCAACACTGGAGTCAGAGATGGCTGGCTGACAAAGAGTCAAAACTAAATTGCACCAATTAAAATATCATTATGGATTACAAGATAAAAATAGGTCTTGGAGTCTGCCCATATCACAGCATGTGATGTGTAGAAATGCCAGTGTAGCTTCAAAGGAGCTTGGTCAGCTCCCTCAAGTGATTATTTGATTTCTTCTGTATAAATGGCCTTCGTAATCTGAACTAGTTAGAGATAGTGTCATCTCTCAAAAGATTAACAGAATCACTATATCTGTTGAGGACACCATGAATGTGTTCAATAAAGGGTAAACCATTTCAGTGACAAGATGACAGTTAGAAATGAAGAACTTCCAAACAGAAAGGGCAGTGAGAGAAGCTGTACAGCATACAAGGCAGGGTATGGCATTTGGTCAAAGGTCTCTGCACAACACCTGTTTCAGTGAGTGGTTGGTTGGTTCTTTTTCCCAAACTTGGGAAGATTACATGCATTTTATTCCATTTTGTGCTATCCATCTGTGATAGCTTCCTAATTCTATTCGATTACCCTCTAAATTTGGTCCCACTAGTGGCCCACAGAGATATTTGTTTTGACTGATTTCCCTCTCCAAAAATTTTTGCTATCCAATCACAATCACAAATGCCAAGCAGGATGAAGATTTCACCTAAGGAGATTTAACACACACAATTTACCTAAAGTACAATAATGAATTGAGCCCAGAAAGCCAACCGTATCCTGGGCTGCATCAAAAGGAGTGTGACCAGCAGGTCCAAGGAGGTGATCCTGCCCCTCTACTCTGCTCTTGTGAGACCTCACTTGGAGTACTGTGTGCAGTTCTGGTTTCCTCAACATAAAAAGGAGATGGAACTGTTGGAACAAATCCAGAGGAGGGCCATGAGGATGATCAGGGGACTGGAGCACCTCCCGTATGAAGATAGGCTGAGAAAGTTGGTGCTGTTCAGCCTGGAGAAGAGAAGGCTGCGTGGAGACCTCATAGCAGCCTTCCAGTATCTGAAGGGGGCCTATAGGGATGCTGGGGAGGGACTCTTCATTAGGGACTGTAGTGAGAGGACAACGGATAACAGGGGAAGTTTAGATTGGATATGAGGAAGAAATTCTTTACTGTGAGGGTGGTGAGGCACTGGAATGGGTTGCCCAGGGAAGTTGTGAATGTTCCATCGCTGGCGGTGTTCAAGGCCAGGTTGGACATAGCCTTGTGTGGCATGGTTTAGTGTGAGGTGTCCCTGCCCATGGCTGGGGGGTTGGAACTGGCTGATCTTAAGGTCCTTTCCAACTGTGACTATTCTATGATGCTATGATTCTACGATTCTACGATTGTGCAGAATGGGCCCAGGACTATGAAACTATCCCCTTCACGTTTGTAAGCAGTGTGACAAAGCTGAAGAGATGAATTTTCAGTTATGCTGTATCCATTACCATAAAGAATTCTTCCATTTCACATTATGAGAACCATCATTATGGTATAAAAAGAACTAAGTCATGTGAAATTTAGGCAAGACAGAAACAAAAAACTGCAGGTAGATAAAAATGGCACAGATAGAAAATAAATGAAACATTAAAGAACCATACAAGCAAATACTTCATTTTAGTGCAAAAGACTGGCAGTGTTAACCTACTCAATGGCCTCACCAGCTATGTAATTATCAGATAAGCAAGATGTGCCTTTGACTAGTAAGCACATTTGAATAAATGATTATAATTACATATAAAGCACAAAACCTAGCTGTGTGCAAACCGAAAGGAAATTGGAGGGAACTCTATTTCTCAGAAGCAGTTAATTTCCTTCCCTTGTTTATTGTTACACATCCTGGCCAGGGATGAATTTGATCTCTGACTCTAAAATATCTGCTGCACTGTGTATCATATATTTGCCTTTAGGACACAGCAGAGTGATCGATATGAATGTACCAAAGAGAAGAAAAGGAAAAAGGGCCCTCAGACCCAGCGTGTTTCTGACCCAGTGCCAATGAAGTAGAACAGTTAACTGCTGGGAACAGTAATTTTCAGGAGGGGTTTAATGCCTGCCATTAGTTGTGTTTTCTATTTAGAGTAATTAGACATCTAGCCAGTTATTTCAGTACAGAACAATCAGAACTGAAACATGCCTATTTATAGAAAGCAGGAAACTTCCTATTAGAAAAACAGTGTACACCTAGTGCTGTCTCTCATATTCAGGCTGTCAGAGCGGAATGACTTTTGTTTAAATGTTTCAATACATTCCTTAGCAACTACACCTGAAAAAAGTGTTCTTGGAAAACAAAAATGGAAGAAGCATGTGTTACAACAGTTATTTAGCTCTGGAACAGACTTCTCTTAGAATAGATACAGCCTAGAAACGGCCTGTTTCATTCCTCTCACGGTTTAACTTTTTGTGGAAAATAAACATCTATGATCATGAGACCATGAGTCTGTCTCCCTTCTGCAAATGTAATGATTACAAAACTGTATCTCAGAAAAAAAGCACTGGTGCTATCAATATTCTGGTAACACCAAATGGCCCAAGAAAAGGATCCCAAGCTTTTGGGCACTGTATTTTAACACAGAAGAGCTCTTTTACAGAAATTATTTCTAAAGTAAAGCAAGATACAACATGTGAGCTGAAACATTCAGGAATAAAAGAGAAAAGAACAAAATTGACAGTAATAACACAAGTCATCTGCATGGAAAAACTCATGTTTCAGAATGTTTTTGGAGATGTTTAATGATGTTTAAAGAAGAATGCCCATATTAGTCTGTGTTCAGTGTACACACTATTGTTTACTGCAGACTTCAAACCAGAAGCAGGCTTTAACAGGACTTTTGAAGTGGAAGGTTAAAATGGATATTGCATACCTGAACAATTTAACTACTAGCAATTTACATGAAGCTTTTTCCATGTAAAGGGCTTTATCTACAGTTAAGGAAATCTTGTTTGCTTTATTCACCAAACCAATGGAGCTCAGCATGTGGGAGCAGACAACCAGTTAGCCCCATCTTGCAGTCCCATCTTAAAAAGTGCTCCTGTACTTGAGATGTGTATCTTAGGTTTACCTGACAATATCAACCTGAGTTGCTAATCTAAGAATCAGTAGTTCGGCATACTTTGATTCCAATCCGTTGTGACCACCTTTCATTAGTCCTATTCTCAGTGAGTCAAAGTACATGCTGTTGAATTCAGAGGGTAACGTGTTTCAACAGACAACTGATAGAATATACAACTTTCAATTTTCAACAAGATACCACTGTTTTCATTGGGTTTGACTCCAACTTGTCACTTGGAATAATTAGAACAGTTGATGTGGAAAAATCATTTATAAGATAATAAATGATGAAGAAAAACAAACATGTTTTAGCAGCAGTGGAAATAGCAATGCAAAGACCAATAAAAATATTTAACTTTTTCAATGAAAACAATCTGCAGAGAGTTTTTGTATTCTGATATAATAGATCAAAGTGAACAGAAACAAAATGAGAACTGTAGGATTTAGTGGGGGTTTAAGCTTGCAGCACATACATTCTATAGATGAACTTCAAGAATTTCTGAAGGTAATTTCTTAAATGAAGTGATCTTATTCCAACCTGTGAAATTATCATGGCCTCTCCATGAGCTATGGCATTGGAGGCTGGATTTTGCAGGAAAACTGTTATATGCATATAACTCCATGGAGGTTTTAAGTTCTTATGTGTATACACAGAAAAATATTATTTTATTTAACCAAATGAGTAAGCCTCATCTCAAACACACATCTTGAAATAACACCAGTGCTTTCAGTTACTGCTTGGTAATGTTTTGGTTTGACCAAGGACTTTCTGAGTCTCATGCTCTGCCAGGGAGGAGGGGAAGCCGGGAGGAAGCAGAGACAGGACACCTGACCCAAACTGACCAAGAGGTATTCCATGCCACAGCACGTCATGCCCAGCATGTAAAAATGGATGGCAGAGACCCAGAAGGGTGGGAGGTGCACTGCTTGGTAGGGCTGGGTATAGGTGGTGAGCGATTGTATTCTTTCCTTGTATACGCCTTGTCATTATTATTACTGGTGGTAGCAGTAGTGATTTGTGTTATACCTTAGTTACTAAACTGTTCTTATCTCAACCTGTGGGAGTTGCATTTTTTTGATTCTCCTCCTCATCCACCCCGGAGCAGGGGGAAGAAAGAGAGGGGAGTGAGAGAGAGAGCAACTGTGTGAGTTATAGAGGCTTAAACCATGACAGTAGCAATGAAACAGTTTTACTTTGGTAAGTATACACTTTCCATGTAACATACCTATAAGTTGAGTGTACAACTATTTGAAAAAATGAAGTCTGCACTATTAAAGCGGATTTTTTTTTTTTTTTTTGGAGCAGAACCTCAAAGGATACCTCACTGTATACTGAGTTCTAATCAAATTTTTCAGTAACAAATTTAATGACGGAACAGTTAAATGCGCTTATAAATAGCAAATGATACCAAGTTGATGGGAAGTATAAGCACTTCGGAAGACATAAGCAGAATTCAAAATAATTTTGATAAATGGTCCAAATCAACCTCAGGAAATTCAGAACAAGTTAAAAGTGTCATAATTCAGGAGAAATCAGATGACAATTGTCCAGAGAGCATGACTACAGAAAAGGTCTAGATTCATAAACAACATTATAATACTGTTACCACACACACACACAGATCTATATTACTTTTGAGTTGTTGGCAAAGATTTATTGGTGCTGAAAGAGTGGAATCTTCCCCTTTAGAATTGCAGTTTGACATTATTCCATGTCAATTCCCTGCAGAATTCTAAATAACAGGGACTATTTCATTATAACCATCAACCTGAGGACATTAAGAATTGTAACCAACCTGTTTATGAGCACTGCATAAAAGGAACAGGGATAATCCTTCTGGTGCAGTTGGTGTTGGTCATACCTCACCAGTAACACCATTTCCCAGTTCTGGAAAACACAGTTTCAATAGAGGGTTGCAAGAAGAAAGTGTATTTTGGAAGGCCTTGTAGTGGGTCTGACTGGGATGGAGTTAGTCCTCTTCCAAACCTGTGTTTATAATGTTTTAGCTATTGTTGAGCAGTGCTTGCACAGCATCAACACCTCCTCTGTGGCTCTAGCCTGCACTGAGCAGGCTGGAGTAGGCAAGAGTATGGGAGGGGACACAGCCAGGACAGCTGACCCCAACTGACCCAAGGGATTTCCCACACTATATGGTGTCATGCACAGCATATAAACCTTGGGGAAGAAGAAGGAAGGAGGCACGAGGTTCAGAGTGATGCTGTTTGTCTTCCCAAGTAACAGTGATGGAGCTCTGCCGTCCTGGAGATGGCTGAAAACCTGCCTGACCATGAGAAGTGGTGAATTCCTTGTTTTGTTTTGCTTGCACATGCAGCTTTTGCTTTACCTATTAAACTGTCTTTATCTCAAACCACAACTTTTCTCACTTTTATCCTTCTGATTCTCTCCCCCATCCCATCGGGGGAAGTGAGCAGGTGAGGTACTTAGCTACTGCCTGGGGTTAAACCACAACATCATAGAATAAACTTTTACCCATCCCAAATCATTTGTCCTCTTTACTGGAGGCAGGATATGAAGTAAAAAGCAAAGATTACACAAAGTTTCTGATCACAAGGATGTCTTACTGGAATACAACACGTTCAGGAAGCTATAGAACCCCTGCAGAGGAGATCCTGAGATTTGTACAGGATCTTTTTTAAAATAAATTCCCCTCAGCTCTGACTGAAACATATTTCCAGGCACCTCTGAGCTGCATGGATGTGAAGAGATTTTCAGAATAAGGTATTATTTAGATACTGACACATTAAACTGTATTCAAATATACTTTTAGCATGTTTTAAACCCGATGTGTAAAAAAACATAAATACAATGAATGTAAGTTTTAGCTTCATGAATCATAGCCTACAGGGACAAAAACACCCAAATCCTCTGCTCCTACAGGGTAGTGGAGTGAGCACAGACTGAACCAAGTTTGATGAGGAGGCATGTAGTTATGGAAGTAGCCTTTCAGTAATAAATCCAACCTTAAACAAGACAGATTAATATGTTTTACAGAGCAGGCTTCATCCCTGCAATGTAGCCAGTTTATAGGAGCCAATGGTTTGTAAGTCAATAGTTTACAGTGGAAGAACTACCAGATATCTGAAAGACAGAACTACTTCCTCACTGCCTGGCTCTGGACTCTGGGGTGGATTTTATGTCCCTCAGCATCTCAGAGGGCAGCAGCATCAGGCAGGCTGTGTGAAGGGGTTTGGGGACGTGGGAATTCTACACCTCTGAAGATCTGAGCTTCACTGATAACACTCCAGGGAAAAATATCCTTTGAAGACTATTTCTGGTTACAGCAGCTCAGCTGTCTCACTTGTGCAAAGATCAGAATGCCACTTGTTGGACTGAACGCTTTCTCTTTGCTAACGATACGGCCTTTTACAAGTTTTTGATATCACTGTTTCATTTGTAGAGCT
This sequence comes from Ara ararauna, assembly GCA_028858755.1. Taxonomy (NCBI): domain Eukaryota; kingdom Metazoa; phylum Chordata; class Aves; order Psittaciformes; family Psittacidae; genus Ara; species Ara ararauna. The sequence continues at coordinate 149,334,119 of CM054376.1, forward strand.
TTTCCCTAAAGGAATGTCTCATAACTTGGTATGCAGGAATTTTCCCCTAAAGAAGTAATTGGAAGGATTTAAATTTTTTCTTTTGGCATGGCTCTTGATAGTCATGAGCTATCGCCAATTTGAACTCACTGTGAAAACAATGAAGAAATTATTACCCTACTGAGTGAAGATAGTGTAGGAAAAGATGGGAAGGTTTCTGATATTTTCTCAACTACTCTGGAAAGCCGCTGTTCACCCGTCCATGTTTAATTCCTTCACTGTTTAATACAACTCCATGCTACTTCGTGAAACTGATTGTACTCATAGTCCACTCCAATAATACCTGTTTAACTAGACAAATTAGACTGAAACCTTTTGGCACATTAACTGCAGTGTAGTATTATAAGTGTAAAAAAAACCAACCCCACCCTACGTATGAGGCTGACATTGCTGGACACAGTCGATTCATTCACAAAATACTTTGTACAGCTGCTGTATGGCTGCCAGGGAAAGGCTGCAGGAATCCTGAGGACAGTCACTATTCATGCCCCTTGAGGAGGATCAGAATTTTATTTGGCTCAGCTAGCCCCTAACTGAGAGGATCTGAAGCGCCAAGGGAAGCATTCTCTGTGAAGGAGAAGCTGGTGTGAACCAAGTGGAACCAGTTTAATTCCAAGAACAGCTCATCTGTCCCTACAGCTTAACACAAAACACTGTCCTGTGCTCAACAATTAATGCCAAGTCACATCTGAGTTCAGCATTTGGGGACTGAAACAGCCGTTTGAAGTCCTATCACAGTGCCTCACCTAATGCTTAACTGCTCTGCATCCATTCTGCAAACACTGTGGGGAGATGTTAGGTCTAACTCCATATGGGGAGGCATTATGCTTCCACTGTTGTCTGAAAAAAAAAAAAGCTTTTTTATTACCATTTCTTTATACCAGGAAGGCCCAGGCTGTGAGCCTTTTCTTGTCAATCCAAAGCAGGATTTTAAATGTACAAAAATAAATGAGGGTCACAGGGTCACAAGCCAAGAGCTACCTGCTTCTCCCAGAGCTGTTCTAAAATTTGGCAAGACGTTTTCCTTTTTCCACCTGTTCTCAGGCTCCAAAACTGCCTTGGAACTACCCACCAAGCCAACCAGCTACCATCTTTCTTGTTGGTGTAATTGACAATTCAAGGCAGATTACTTTCTCTAAAAAAAACCAAAAGAAATCAATTGCAGGCTTAAACACAAGAATTGAGAAAAAAAGGAGACAATTGTTTCTCCTTTTATATCACATTCAGTCATGCAATAGATTAACAATCTTTTCTTCTATCAGTAAACTACAGTACTATAAAAGGCAACCACAAAAGGATTTGCAGACCTGCAGTAAATGATTTAAAGTGGTGTTTTTCAATGTGCAGAAAACTGTTGGTACGGCAACAAAGGTAGAGCACAAAATTTGCAGTGTTATTAAACTGTATCCATATTATTTTTTCTGTGCAACCAAAGAATGAGCAGAAAACTGGAAACAAAAGTAAATAAAGTACATTCAAAAATTATATTAGTCTGACATGGGAAGAAGAGTACTGCAGTAAAGAAGACAGGTGTGTTAGATGGTTTTTACTTTATTAGGTAGAGACTGTGTCAGGCTAAGAATAACTCTACATGGAATTTTATTATAGATTGTAACTCTAACAATCTATAGTTTTTATCATGGCATAATCTGTCAACTCAAGCTATGAAAATATGTTCTCAAAATACATTGTGAGCTACAGTAGAGTTCAACAGCAAACAAAATGAAAATATGTAGTCCTGACCAAATGGCAAACACATCAGGGCAATTAAAACACTCAAGCCTGTTATTCCATTTCTGTGCTTACATACCATGCTTCAGATGAATATTCAGATTAAACTGCTATGCTCTCCACACATGGGTACTTTCTGCATAGCTAACCTCAGTGAAACCAAAAGCATCTAGAAATCCAATACGGTATGCTCTGCTTGTATGCAAGCTCCCTGGTTGCTCAGAAACACCAGAATTCATACTTTATTTGTATTTAATACACCAGGTAGGCCACCATAATCAAAGCTGCTAGATATGTTTCTCACTCACTCCATACTCCTTTCAGGTAGATAATACATTATGGGAAGAATAGCTCCATCCTGCTCTGTGCCAAGGAAGAAGACTCTGTGACACAATTGCCTTTGGACAATCCTCACTACTACATGGTCCAAATTATTCCAACTGATAACTCTTGAGACCATACACAGGAAGGAACTTTACATCCCTGTTCTGTAAACCCTGAGGCAAAATCATGTGAAAAAGCAGCATGCAGTCATGAAGTGCAAGGATGTATTGGAGCAATCCCAGGCACAGCTACAGGTTGGGCAGAGAAGAGATTCAGAGCAGTCCTGCGGAGAAGGACTTGGGGGTGTTGGTCAGTGAGAAAATTAACATGAGCCAGCAGTGGGCACTCACAGCCCAGAAAGCCAACAGTATCCTGGGCTGCATCAAAAGGAGTGTGACCAGCAGGTCCAAGGAGGTGATCCTGCTCCCCTACTCTGCTCTCGGGAGACCTCACTTGGAGTATTGTGTGCAGTTCTGGTGTCCTCAACATAAAAAGGACATGGAACTGTTGGAACAAATCCAGAGGAGAGCCATGAGGATGATCAGGGGACTGGAGCACTTCCTGTATGAAGATAGGCTGAGAAAGTTGGGGCTGTTCGGCCTGGAGAAGAGAAGGCTGCGTGGAGACCTCATAGCAGCCTTCTAGTATCTGAAGGGGGCCTACAAGGATGCTGGAGGGGACGCTTCATTAGGGACTGTAGTGAGAGACAAGGGGTAATGGGTTCAAACTTGAACAGGGGAAGTTTAGATTGGATATAAGGAAGTTCTTTACTGTGAGGGTGGTGAGGTACTGGAATAGTGTCCCTGCCCATAGCAGGGGAGTTGGAACTCAATGATCTGAAGGTCCTTTCCAACCCTAACTATTCTATGATTCTATGATGAAGTGGCAAATGCTCCATCCCTGGCGGTGTTCAAGGCCAGGCTAGACAGAGCATTGGGTAGTATGATCTAATGTGAAGAATCTCTGCCCATGGCAGGGGGGTTAGAACTAGACGACCTTACAGTCCTTTCCAACCCTAACTCTTCTATGATTCTGTGATTCTATCATGAGCGAGTGAGTCAAATCAAAGTTGGAAAGAATGCATGTCACAGCTGAGTACCTAACTCTGAGCTGTTTGTGTGCATATACGCCTGCTCTGGTCTGATATCCAAAATGTTCTTCAATATCTCCCACTGTTTATTATAAAGTTATTTTTTTTAAACTTCAGGTAACATAAAGTAGCAGTTTAAATGTGTGAGGTAGATTCCTTTGTCACTGACAGAGCACAGTGGTAAAGGAAGGGAAACAAACACATGCGACAATGAAGAACACACTGGAGACAGGAAAAATTCCTCTTAGCTGGACACAGATGTAAAATAAAAAACCAAGAGTCGATGTAAAATCACCAGGATTCAAAAACTCTATTACAGAAACTTTTAATAACATTCCAATTATTTTTAATAGGGGGAGTGAGGGTGGAAGAGGAGGAGGAGGAAGATAAAGAAAAGGAATTTAGGCCTGAAGCTCTGGTATTTTCCTGTGAGAATCCCAGAAGGACATGGGTTACAGTTTTCAGACCCGTGTCTTTGTCACTGAATAAGCAGAGTAGGAATGCTGCGATCACTTGTTCTGTGATAAAAAGCTCATCTACAGACATGTCCAGGGGAGCCCAGAGGAATTGCAGCAGATGGAGGAACCCAAACAGCACCCTCTTCCGGCTTGTCCCAGGGACATCACAGGACAGGGGTCCGCCCACAAATCACTCCTCTCCCTTACACATGTGTACACAGACACATAAAGGAGCACAAAGGCAAGATACTAGGTGGGGGAGTTCCAGTAACCCTGTCAGAGAGACACAAGCCCCTGCCTGGTCCCTCTGAGCTGAACCAGGGGAGACTTAGCCCCAGTGCCCATCATGATGAGTGAACTGGGGCCCCAAAGCACCCTGTGGACATGGGAAGGAGGGGAAGAGCATTGCCTAAGGGTTTGGGACCCATTACATGGGGCACAGTTGGAGCATTTCCCAATTTCCTTATATAGGCTGTTTTGCAGAGGAACCAAAAGTGGGAAAAAGAAGGTTATCAGGATGGTTTGAAGAGGAACAAGCATAGGAAAAAGAGGAATAAAGGGATAAAAAGGGCTTGCCACCTCTAAGCAGTGGGCTGGTTGGGTGGCCATGTCCTGTCAGGACAGTCTGTCCTGTCTTCTCATCAAACTCCATTGCCAACTCATTCCTGGCAGCAGGGCTCTCTTGCACGTGCAGGTGTGTATGTGTATTTCTCGGACCCTAAGTGCAGTCTCTGGAGGGGGACCAGGGCTCAGAGACCTGTGCATCCATGATGGGGCAGCAGCTGGAGCAGGTGTACAAATGCAGATGGTGAGTGGATGAGACCATGGGTGCTGTTTGTGTGAATGCTGAGAGTGTTGATCTGTGCAGCCATCCGTGTGTATGTGTGTATGTGCGGTACAGGGGTGTGTGTGTGCTGGCTGTGAGCCCACACCCAGCCTCACTGCTGGCTGGAAGCGGGGCACAGAGCTGCACCAGCCTCACCTTCATCAGGTTGCCAGACTTGGCAATTTCTAACTTGGATGAGGATGTTCATAGGAGCTACAATAAAACCAAGAGGCATTGAGGCATCTTCCCCACCAGAAAAGCCTGCTGATCCTGCTACTCGTACAAGGAAGAGTCTAGGTGTTTATAGAAAGGCATATGCAACAAATGGAATGAGCTGGAGGCTGGAAAGAAGATTCAGTGGATGATTCAATGGGAAAGTAGCACCTGGAGAGGAAAAGTTCTGCCAAGGAAACCAAACTGACAGCTTTAATATATTTTTCATCCTGCACTTCACCCCAAACTTTCTACCACTCCCACTCTCTGCAGCAGCACATGAGGAACCTGAGCTGAGAAGCCCTCTGAATGATGGCACTAATGAGGATTTGTCATTGACTTTAAAGGGCAGAAACTGCTAGAGCTGAGAAAACAGCTTCTTCCCTTCTATGGCTATAGGAACCTCAGGATGAGCAGCTACGGAGCAGATGGGTTTATTTATCTTAATGTCCTGTCTCATTCTAATTACTATGAATAAGGATAATAATTACAATGTTAAAATTATGGAGTTTGATCACCTCCTCAAGAAATAAAGACACATGTTTTAAAGTCCAAATGGCAGCCTTTGATCACTGCATTTACAGCACTTGGTTATCCCATGCCAAACCTAATTAATGTGTCAGATTCCTTAATACTGAGGAGGCAGGAAACAATCAGGACACTGAAAAAGAGAAGCTTGGGAATAAAGGCAATGGCTAAACTAAACAGGCTCAACCACTAGCCTGGAGTGATCCACTGTGTTTGTTTTCTTCTCCGTGGGTGGCCATGCAATGTCCCAGGAGTCAGCTCAAGCCAGTGACAGTTCCTAAAACTCAGCAAAGAGCAGGCCACCCTCAGTCAGTTTAGATACATGGACTTGAGCCATACTGCATCACTTGTCCTCAGGACTAGGGAATTGACCCATCTTATTTACGAGTTAGACAAAACCCACAGAAGACAGTGATGCAGTAATTAAGTCATGACTAATGTAAGGGAGATTTCCAGCTGTACCCCACAGATACTGTTTTCTACGTATCGCACTATGCTGCCTTTCAACTCTACTCACCTGGTAATGCCATAGGGTAGTGAGAGTAGGTGATACAGCCATCATTGTGACTACTATGTACAGTAGCCCATGGAACATGAACTCTGAAGTAGATGTTAAAATTATCTCTTCAAATGTTTTAAAGAAATGTAGGGACAGACCTCTCACTTTTGAAGGTCAACAGACAACCCATATGGTTAGATTTGCAAAATCTGAGTACCGCAACGTCTGGGATGCAAATCAGATGTGTCATGGAGCTGGGCAGAAAAGAAACCTGCTACTTTCTCCTACCTCACATATCATCCTGTCATTAAGAAGGCAACCTAACTAGTCTACAGTTACCTTCTGAGCTAATACTTTCTTGAATACTTCTTTCTTTCCATCCTTACAGCTTTCTCCAAAGGTCCTCCAACCATTTTTCTAAAGCCAGAGCACTTCATTCCAAAATGAAAATAGGGTTAGCATGTGCCAAACTTTTTGTACCTAATGACCTTGTCTTCAGCTTACTCTTTATAGAACATTACCTCAATTATTTTTTGTTGAAGGCTGACTTCTAGGCAGACTCCAGTGAAACTGAGCCTCACTATGGCTGTGAAAGCTGGAGTGAGGACTTTTCGTTGATAGAGTTGCTGAAGCAAGATGGGGAAAAAACTGAATGCCTAATTCACTTTTGGACAGATAAATATTTCTTGATTTGGTCAAAACTAGCTAGGTCTTGTTCTTATTTTGATTATCGGCCTGGTATGCTGATCGGTTTTCTATTTTAGCTCTTAAAAAAAACCCAAACTTGTAGCAAACTTGTAGCAAACAGTGATGTACCATTTCACACTAAAAGCCCTTTTTCAAAACTAATCAACTGAGCTGTATTCTGACAGATCTAAAATAGCTGTGGTTCTGCCAGATTCATCTTCCATCTACACAGTGTAGAAGACTCAGTATATTCTATGAACATACACACTTTTAACAGTTGCTACAAATTAAAAATTAAACTCCTTTTTATAGCTAAATATTTATTTTGGAAAGCATTACCCCACATGTCAAACAAAGTCATTACAACAATGAGCTTGTTATAGGAACACTTTGTGCCTTGAATTGTTTGTTTCAAACTTTCCAAAATGCATACCACTCAGCTCTTTTGTCCTTCCCCCCATCGAAGTCTGAATATATTTTACTTACGTGAGGCACCACTGAGGAAATATGTTAAAACTATATTTTTTAATCTTGCTGCCAGTTAACGTTGCTCAAATCCTACTCCTTTGTTCTTTTTTAATACAAATCCTTGCTGTATTTTGGCCTTCTGTTGTGAAAAATGGACATTGTTTTGTAAGGAAACATATCTTCCAAAAAACGACAGAAATTGATAATATGTGGGGTTTTTTTTTCTTTCTAATCAAAGAGCAGGTGTCACTTTTAGTACAGCTTTCTGTAAGAAATATGGGATTTTTTTAGAAATCTGAAAGCTCTCGTGACCAACTTGAAACTGAGGAATAATTAGTTTTGATTTCTGAGTACATCAGAGAAGCTTCCTTTCTCTTCAGCATCTGTGCAAACTAGGATTACCTCCACATGGACAACCTCAGGGGCCAAATAAAAGAATATTCAATATTACATTGAAAAGTCAACTTTGAGGTAGAACAATGGACATCAGAAATGCAGAATAACCATTCCTGTCATGAAAGAAAGCTTCCCATTTGATGCAAACTAGCCAGTGCAACAATATGGTGCATGAAATTTTCAGAAAAGCATTCTAACCCGTGGGTGGCTACTGCAGTTTTGATGTCTGGGGCATTTTTGGGATGTAGCATTCAAAAGAGCTGTCAGCTGAAAGTGGATGCAGCTGGAGAGAGTTGGAATCTGAACCTAGGAATGGAATGGGCTGGCTGCAAATTACAATGAAGGCCCACACAATGTATAAGCTTTTTGCTATCGGAACCAATAGAAGTCATGGTAGCTAAAGTCAAAAAGAAAATAAGTTTCTGTTTTAGTGGTATATAGTGCCTCTACCTAAAATGGGAGCATAGTGATGAAAGACAACACACTCCTCACAGCTGACCAGGGCTCATGGCCAGTGAGTGCATCAAAAAGGGTACACAGCTTCCAGCAGCCAGAACACTGGGCAGCATAATGCAACAATCCCTTAGAGAGAGTGTTCTGGCAGGACTGCTGCTGGCTTCTGGCTAGGCTTACTGTCATTCTCTCAGCACCTATATTAGTAGACAATCATCTGACATTTAGGAACACACACATATATTTATAAAATCAGAATCTCTGAACACTGTCAGAGCCGGAATTTGTTACTTAAAGGGGAGCATTTTAAAAATACTTGAATAAACAATTATCTGCTGTCACATTCTTATCCATAGGCCACATTATCCATATCCACTTATCCATAGTTGCAAAACATTGCCTCAAACTCTTTTACAGGATTTGCACGTTATTAGTGTATTATAAAGCTTCCATACTTACACCTTAATCCCTTGTACTTATCTAATTTCAGAGGACTCACACATTGTTGCATTCCTTAGGCTGATGTGTGTATCTGCCTGGACACTGGTGTTTTTCAGATTCTATTAACATGACATAATTTATTCCAGCAAAGTTTTAATTTTAGCTCACTGTGCAATCAAGTGTGTAATATTTTAATTATTGTAAGATCTAAATGAGCCTAACAAATAACACTCTCCACTGACTCTATGTTCTGTTCATATGACTAAAAAGAACATTCAAAGAAAGTTATGTTTGGTAACTTTATGACTAAATGCTATATTTTGGTCTTAATTTTACGAAGTTCAACACCCTATAAGGATTCTTTGTTTGAACAAGGGAAAAATTTGCCTTTCTCAAGGAAAAGAGTACATTTGAAACAGGGTTTTTGTACAGTTCTACAGAGGGTTTATTTTAGTGATACAAAGAGATAATTTGTGTACTCTTCACCTAGAAAACATGACTATGTTCTGCTAATAATTAGGAGGGAGAATACATATTTTTCAGGAAAATATATGGTGCATTTAGATTTTCTAACAAGAAACCACATCATCACATTAGAGAGCAGTATTTATTTGGCTGTGTCGGAAACTGATCTGTCTTGTACTGAAACCAATGATGTCTGTGGCACAAGATTAGGCATCCACTTTCAACTAGCTGGCAAACAGCCAGGCTTAGATGCTAAAAGCAAATTTAGAAAGTGATCAAGACAGTGTATATATTTCTGGTTTATATTTTCTTCCTGAAACTACATGAACTTTCATTTTGAGGAAGCAGAACAAACTTAAACATTAAGTATGCTTGTAAAACAGTACCCTCTGAGGACTGCATTTCTACCTATTTAGCTTGTTTAGGAAGCTCCTTGCTTAGCAACATACAAAAAGAATGCTTCTGAAACATATTTTTTACTTGTCAAAATTTTGCCCAGAATTCACATTTCATTTATTTTGTATTAGGAAGCCAACCAGTTTTGCATACTGCAGCTATACATTTGTACCACTTTTTTTGGAAGAGAAGTTACATCTGCCGGGTTTGTAGATATACGTGTATTTGTATGGTAACCCACAAGATATTTCTGTGGCTAGCCTCACCATTATTATTTTGCACAATATTTTAAATGACTTACTTATGATAGAATGATCTTGTGCTTTTGCTGGCATGCTGGATCTCCAGTCCTGCTTATTTAACCTTATCTCCACAGGGTTGTTTACACTTTCAGAACCTGATTTCAATTTACTTTAATTTTCTCAGAGACTTTTATATTTATAAAAGCTGAGCATCTAGTGACCTCTCTATTCCTGACATTTCCTTTACTCTCCACTATGAAAAAGAACAAAAACCCCAGTGTCCCATTTCTGTTCCAAAAAAACTAAACTGCTTCCTTCAGTGGGTTGGTCCTTGTAATTGAAAATGGCAACCAGATGTTTACAGAACACACCAGCAATTTTCCTTGAGGGCTTTACTCTTCATAATTGTTTGCTAAAGTTAGTTGGATTTCATGGATACTTGTCTGAGGCTGTAACAAATAGCAAGCAGGGTCTTCTAATCGTACTCTGAATAATTAAAAATAATTTAAAAAAATGAAATAAAAGTAAAGATAGAACTAATGCAACCTACTCCTGTTAATGTATTTCAAACTCCATAGAAAACCTCTAACAAAGGGAGGAGATTTGGTTCTTTTAGTACTGATTGTTGCATGCCATCCCATGAAAACCGTCCCTATTTCTGTTATTTGTTTCTACCACCTCAAACTTCAGCTGACTGTACTCTAAACAGCACTGATTTTCTGCTCCTTTCCTCTCCTGTGAGGAAAATATTCTCAGAGATTTGGCTTTTTTTGAGAATATTTTGCATTTTAAGAAGATGCTGTAAATTATATATTGCTCATTGTTCAGTTAGAACCCTGAGACACCACAGCTGATTCATACCTGAAATCTATCCATCTGCTTTAGAAATCGCTGTTTTCCCTCTTCAGTTTCTCTGCCTTACTCTCTCAAGGCTAGTCATATATTTCAAGAAGTCTGTGAGTCTATCTTGTTACTGCACAAGGGGACACACTACACCCAACAAAATCCCTTTACATAGTATTTCAAGACATCTAAGACTGAATGCTCCACAGCTCCAGGGGATACACTCCATTACTTCAGCTGCCTTTCCCCCAAAACAGCTTTCCTAATATCTAACAGAACATTGTTGTTGTTGAATACTTCATGTGCTATTCACTGTAGGCATGAAAAACATGCTACAGTTGTTCTTTTTTCCTTGGCAGCAGACTTTTTTAATATTTGACATTAACAAGTACCTCTGGTCCACCATTCTTCACACTCACTGAAGAACGAGCATCACTGTGTCTCTACCACCTACTCTCATTCTCACTACTTTTGCTGCTATAGTGTGTCTTGGAAAATGAAAAGTGAATGTCTGATAGTTACCAGACATGGCCCTGGGAGCCTCCAAAACCCATGGCTGTAGCTTATTCTCTAGACTAATTAGCAGCCCCAGGGAAACTATTACTGGTTGCACTTATAAAGTAGCACTTCTGCAAGTTCCCACTTTGCTGCTGGTCAGATGTAAGCAATTAAACTGATTCTTTTGCTGATTTAGCCTCTGGTCAAAAGCATGAATAGTGATGAATACTAGAGGTGATGCAACATACTAAATATACTAAAAGAATAATATAAAGAGATTCAGCAAGAAGCATGCATTTCATCCTAGTTCTGACAGCGACTCATATGATTTTTATCCTAATTTCTCCATCTGAGACTCTGGTGTGGCAACACACCTCTGCCCCTACTACTACTGTGAATAAAAGTGAAGAGACACAAACATTCTTTTTTCCATTGGAAAATGTAGATTTTCTTTAAAAAGCAATTTTTCCAAAAGATATCCAACAAACCAAAATGCAAAACTGACAATGACTGATTTGGAAAATTGCTTTTTGAGAGAATCACAGAAGAATTTCCTTTCATCTGTCCCCAACTGCTTCTTCAGTCATGCAACATCCAGAGACAGAAACCTGCAGCTAGCATCACTCCACATCTGTGAACATGTCTGCGGGCTCCTATAGGTTCACACTGACATTACCCAAGCAGCAGCTCTTATAGGGTAGAACTGTTGGGTGCAAGGAAGCAATAGAGCACTTGACAGAGACCCAAGGAGGAAGGCAGCAGAGGCCATATCTATTATAACAATACAATAATTCTCAAATCAGCATTTTACAGCAAAATGAGTTTCTGAATATTTTTTAGGTTGCTTTAGCAATGAGGGGTTATTCACTCCTTGCTGTAATACCTAAGTAATTCCATGAGATGCCACCTTAAATGCCATACAGATTTCTTGACCCCATCACGTAACAAGAAGGGCAAAGATTAGCCTGGATTTGCTCCCACAGGCAGTTGTCTTACACATCCCTTCCTGTTCTTGGAGCAGCTCCACCCAAGCACCACTCCCACATCTGCAAAAGGCCAGATCATCTGCACAGTTAGTTGCTGGAACCAGGGCTTAATTTACACAGCCAAGTACTTTAACACAGCATGCTCTTAAAATGGCAGAAAACAGAATTCCGTGCATATGGATGAAGTCAGCAAAGAGAATATAACCTCATCTCTAATATTCTTTGCAATATATGTAAATTTAAGGATACATATAGTGTATGATCTCCACTTAACAATCTCAGGTGAGAATAGGACATGAAGCTGGTATGGATTTCAGTGGAAATAAATATAAAGACTTATTGCCAAGAGGTAAATATCGACCAAAGCTAAGATGGGTTCAGTACTTATCTTATGGAACAATAAATCACACAAAAGAAAAAACAACCTCAAATCAATATATGTACTGTAACCATCTTTCTAAAGGCATGACTAAAATTTCACCTTCAGTGGATGTCACTCAAACCACAAACAGAAGCCAGAGGAAAGTTTAAGGATTTAACTGTAGTATTCTAAAAATAGGGAATGCTCACGTGAGATCAACATTATGAAAATGTTTTATGATTCCTTTTCTTTTTTTTTAAGTCACTCATTGCAATTGCAAAGAACTTCCACCAAATTATCAAAAATTAGCATTTGAAGGCAGTAGGGAGCATATAATGTTATGCTGCACACAGTTTGGCAGCAGCCTGAATTGATGTGCTTTTTCCAGTGGCTAAAACGACTGGCTATCATTAGGCTTATGCAGAATATTTTCCATACTAAAAGCTAGTGGTAACAACATAATTTTGCATGTTATTGCAGAATGGTCAGATTTGTAGCATACAACTGCATACGTTTTTCATAGCCTGCATTTTTCTGAGATTTGTGTAACTATTAGTAAAGGTGAAGAATTGAGAAATGAAGGAAATGCCCACTAAGGGAGGGTCACCATTGGCTAATGAGACACAAACATTGAGCACAGGACAGGAAAACTGATAGCTCCAGAAATAAGTAGTTTAATAAGTAGTTTAATTTATCACAGAATCATAGAAATGTTTGGGTTGGAAGGGACCTTAAGGATCATCCAGTTCCAGCCCTCTGCCATGGTCAGGGACACCTTCCATTAGACCAGGTTGCTCAAAGCCCCATCCAACCTGGCCTTGAGCACTGCCAGAGATGGGGCAGCCACAGCTTCTCTGGGAAACCTGTGCCAGCACCTCACCAACCTCACAGTAAAGGACTTCTATTAATGTTTAATCTAAATCTACCCTCTTTTAGTTTAAAGCCATTCCTCCTTGTCCTGTCCCTGCACGCCCTTGCAAAAAGTCCTTCTCCAGCTTTCTTGTAGATCCTTCAGGTACTGGAAGGCCATGTCTTAGTAGATGTCATCTGGGAAAGTATGGAATTCATGAAAGGTTCAGGAAGCAGACAGCAACTACAGAATATTATTTTTGGAGGGCAGAAGTGCATTGAGTGCAATAAATTTCTGATATAAAACTTTCCTGTTAAAAAATGTTATAAAGACATTGGCAGGGGGTCACAGAGCCATAGGTACCCACAGATCCTGTTAAACTTTACTGTAGCCCCACATACAAGACCTTCTCAACTGGAAGGACAGAGAAGGAAGCAGGAGACTCTGGAAAATATTTGGCAAGTCCTTCACTGGTGTTTGCAACTCTGGGAGGACATAAGGGTGCTCTGAAGCCAGGCAGCTCATCCCACTGACCTCTGACAGAGCAGCACAGCTCTGTGCCAGGCTGAGGGAGGGAAGCACGCTTGTGCGGCTTGGCATGGCAAACCTTCCAGGAGAAAGCTTGGAGGTGCGGAGCTTTCTCACTCCTTCTTCTGGTGCTTTTTTTACTTTCCATGGGGCTGTGATACCAGTTTCAACACCCTCCAAAGCCGCAGTAAAGGCAGAACTTGTCCCAGAGGCTATGCCTCTATGAGTGGAGTCTCACATTTTTAAAAAGGAAGAGGAAGGAAGGAATAGCACACCAAGCACACCTTCTGCCTAGCTGGGAAGCAAACAAGTGTACCACTTACAGATGTGCTGGCTGGTACAACCAGATATCTTTCTCATCAGCTGTTATACAACTTCAGTTGAACTGCTTGCTTCACGATGGACTTATCACAGATACCATAGATACTGAACATGCTAAAACAGATCTACACCAGCAGCAGCTGCATGCCCAAAGAGGCAGCTCTCTGCAAAACATGACTATCCCATCCTCTGTTACTAGGACAGTTCCACCTCTCTACCTCCATTCCAGCAGCAGACTAAGATGTGTTAAACCTTACAGCAAACCTGGCTCATACTGGGCTGCCGCAGAGGAAGACTAAAGAGCTCAGAGCAGAGCAGGCAGAGATATCGTCAGTTCATGGGCTTTTCCCTCCATGTGGGTTTAATTGCTAAGGAATGGCGAAAGCACAGCTACTTTTTGTTCAAGTAAGGCTGCTGAAGAATTTACTGACAAAGCTATTTTTCAGTGAAAATTTAGGGGGTTGTATAATTTATGTTTTACTACGAGCGTATATGTATGGATTTTTCATAGGAAACCCATAACCCACAGTCTCTTCACCATGAAAGAGAAATATAATGTATGCTTTTCCTTTTTAGACAACTATTTTCCATTTACCAAAACTCAAAATATTGTGGTTGGTTTGCAAGAACTGAAAACTTTCCACTGAAGAAAACTATTCTCCTGATGTTTCTCTCTGACAGCAAAGAGCACAGTGCTGCAGCCCAGGTGTGGAGGATCTCTTTGGAAGATGGGTGTCCAGAGCTGTCACATTTGGATTTCAAATGGGACCAGAACTGGTCCCAGAATTAATAGCGGATCAGCACAAAAAAGTTAGGAATGTTTTGTGGTGAATTTTTTTCCATATATGACTTCAGCTAGACTCCTGGCTCTCAGCCATTTCAAACAAAAAATCCTTTCAAAATTAGAGTGAACTTTGAAAGATACATGAGTAAGACAGACTGCAGAAAAATAAAAGCACGGGATAGAGCTCCTAAATAACACCAAGTAAGAAGGAATGACACTGTTTTTAGATTTTTCACATCACTCATGATCTATGCTTCTCAGTCAATTATGTATATCTTTTTAGTAGAGGCTTCAAGGAACATATTCTTTAGTAATTTATAACAGCCTATTAGAAAAATATTATGACACAGAATAGCTCAAAATACTCTTCTCCAAAATAAAGAGTACTATCCCATCCAGAACAGTAAACCTCATCATCTACTGGCAAAGAAAAATGACTTTGAGCCTAACATTTAGTTCTAAGAAAAGATCATTGGTTTGGTATGTAGTCATGCTCTTTTACTTACTTGTTTTTAAAACACAACTTTAAAGCAAGGCAGTTACATAACACATGGCACAATTAAAGGCAGATTTATGTTGCCATGAAGCGGAATTAGTAGAGTCTTGCTCTTTAATTTCAATTGGCAAGCATTTGTCTCTTCTGCATATTCCAACATCTGCTGGAAGCTGCAGGACATTTCTGAAAAATACCTAAAACCTTTATATTATTTTTTCCTTTACTGGAAAAGTACTACAGGAAATACTGGTGCTAGCCTGTAAAATATAAATGCCCACAGACAAGTGGATTTGTGCAGAGGCAGTATTTGGAGGGTAAAAACCCATACTGGAGAACTTCATCCTGAACAGGTCACTGTAGCAATATCCAGCACAGTCATTTATATTTTTTTCCAGGTCATAACTGAGTTTGCCATACCCACTTCCTTGGCCATTTAAAACAAAGTATTTCACAGAGATGTTGCACATGGTCCCCAGATATGCCATCTTTCCTCTGCAACCCACCTGACATTAGCAAAGCCTGCAGACATGACGTATTTTGTCACTGAGATGGAAAGTACTCAAGGAAAGGAATGGCTGAAAGGTGCCTGTGAAACCAGATTAAAATAAAAGAGTGAGGTGAAGATAATTTACTATGTCCTGGTACAGCCTGCCAAGAAAACTGCATGAACCTCATCTTCAAGAAAGTTTCTTAAAGGAACATGAAATTAGTGGTGGAATTTTCAACCGCCTCAAGCACGCTAAGTAATTACGGTTTTCATCTGTCAAAACTACTCTGGTTGGTTAAAGCACAAAGCAAAACTGATCTCTCTAGTAACCCCAGGAATGTATTACAAGCCTGAATGTTGCAAGCAGCACTCCCTTTAGCTTGAGAAATAACCAACCACACCATTTTTCTACTGACAGAATGGTGGCCTGCATATTTTTTTCAAAGCCTTCCAGTTACAAAATTGACTTCCAACAGAAGACCAAACTGAGATCATAGTTTCACTTCATACCTCCTAAGGTGACCAAGAGCATTTAAACATGGTCAGTGTTCCTACAACTGACGCTCAAGGCTCCTCTACCAAACACAGTGTAACTCTACACAACGAAGCTGCAGTTCCCTGTGCAAGAGATCAAACTTCTTCAGTAGCCTGCTTTAACTGTGGTTCAGATTTTAAAACGAACAAACAACCAACTGTAATTTACCCCAGCTTCTGCAACTAGTGCAAAATATTCTTCTGTATTGTGCTCTTTAACAAGCTTACAGAAGAATCAAAACAAAGGAAAAAGCATACTTTCATGCATACAGCTTTTCTTTAAGAGAGAAAATGAGAAGTAACCAAATGTAGCAGGTATTTTGTTTTGTTATCAATGCTCTATTGAAAATCTCTCAGTTACACTGGTGAAGTTGCTGTGAGCAGTCATCAGGAACGAAACTGATCCGATTTGTTTGTCAAGACTAAGATGAATCACTCTGCTGCATTTGTTTCTTTTTTTTTTTTCTTTCAGAAGGATGTATCTAATGGAAGAACCATCTAACTGTGGAAAATTAGCTGCACAACTGAGAAAGGCTAGAATTTGCCTTCTATATTTACTCACATTGACAGTTTATATGGAAGAATGCTGGATCAATACCAACATTTAGTAACTAATGAATTAACTAAGTCAAATTATTCTTACTGTGATAAGGGCCCTCGTGCCTGGGTTCTCTCATCAGCCTCCTGTTTTCAAGGACTGTGACTGTATATCCATGTTTTGCCAGGATGCGCTGACAGAGCTGACGGTCGGTTTCATGGTGGGCAGGAGGTGCGAACAGAACTGCTCTTCTCCTACGGCTTCCAAAGTACTGGAGAATGGCAGCATCGATCTACAGCAAACACAATGTAAAGACAGTGGCTGTAAGACAGGGCACTCTCCAGCAGTATAATACATAGTTGTTATACTACTCACAAAAAGAAACTAGTAATTTACTGTGCCAATCCAGGAACTATTTCTAGTGTAATTAAAAATTCTCTCTATATCAGGGACTTCTGACCACAAATTCCATTTTGTATGCCTCTCTGGTTTTTTCTACCTTCATTTTGGACTGATATTTCCAGGGTTTGCAAGCTCAGGGTAACAACAGAAGATCTTTAAACCCTAATCTTCCCTTTATGGAAACACCTTTGGCTGAAATCTGGGCTGCTCTGGTGAGCAAGTAACAGTACTTGCCAGCCAACTTTGACTGTCGCCTCAGGCTGATCTGTGGGCCACCTAGCAAAGAGGACTTGGTGGGTCCCATGTAAAATGTTCCAAGGAACATGGGTCCTATGCAGATGCTAAATGCATGGTTCTGAGTTCTGCTGTGCAGCATGATTAAGATGAGTACTGAGTAAAAGCATGCAGAGGATAATCCTAAACAGTACTGTAGATTGCTGTGCCTATGGAAAATTAAAAGTAACCTTGTCAGTACCTTATTGCCTTATTAGTCCAAAACAATACATCCTCCAGGAGGACTGGCAGAGAGACTGGTATAGAGGAGCAAGTGGAGAAGTCTCGAATCCCAAGTAACTCTTGGGTTGTCTCACATTCACTATCTTTCCACATAGTGCCTAAGGACACTGGCATCTAGAGAAAAACCTTACTCTGTATAATAGCCTGGAATATGAGCTTCTTGCAAGAAAAGAGCCACCCCAAACACACAGAGATAGTGTGAGCTTGATATTAAGTTCTGAAAAGAGCAAATTAGTGGGCCACTGTCATCAGGTCCCTGGGAAAGGGGTATAACTTATGTTGTACATAAATGTGGTAGGTCAACCCTGGCTGGACACCAGGTGCCCACCAAAGGTGCTCTATCATTCCCCTCCTCAGGTGGACAGGGGAGAGAAAATACAACAAAAGGCTCCTGGGTTCAGATAAGGACCGGGAGATCACTCATCAGTTACTGTCATGGGCAACACAGACTCAACTTGGGGAGATTATTACAAATCAAATCAGAGTAGGATAATCTCCAAATCTTAAAACACTTTCCCCCTAACCCCTCCCTTCTTCTCGGGTTCAACTTTTCTCCTAAATTTTCTAATGTTTCTCTCACATATTCTCACTCCTCTCTCCAGCTGAAGTTGCATGAGTGTTTTCCCCCCTTCTTATCTATGCTATCCCAGAGGTGCTACCACCATCACTGATGGGCTCAGCCTTGGCCCAGCAGGTCCATCTTGAAGCCAGCCTAGCATTGGCTCTGTTGGACACAGGTAGACGCCTCTACCAGCTTCTTGCAGAAGCCACCCCTGTAGCCCCTCCCTGCTACCAAAACCTTGCAAACCCAACAAAATAAGGCATAAAAATAGGATGTGCCATGTGGAAACAGGTTACAAATATCTGGAATAGTCTAGTTGTTATTTTGCAATAAAAACACCATTAACAGACAACATTTTCCTTTGGTGAAATTTTTTTTTTTATTTAGCATTGAAACATCATAGCATTTAAGAGATTAACTTCAGGACATGAAACTAGTTCTTGGCAAGTTCATGAATTTCAACCTACCAGTAGTTAGCAGTATGTCCTTTAAAAACTATGATATTCCATAACTTCTAATTTTAGTAAGCTTATCACTGAACATATGAAGTGCTACACAAACAACACACCACCAGTTTGTGCCCAGTAGACCACACTGATGAGACAGATGTTTTGATATCAGTAAATGTCATTCAAGATGTGTCCAGTTGTTTATAGGCCCAGGCCTATAAACTAAACACATTTTATCTGGTGATAAGTTCACTCCTCTCATCAGTCTGTTCCCCAAGTACAAGATGCAGCTTTAAGTTACGCTTGGCTGATGCATGAGCTCCTCTGTGGCAGTGAGGAGCACGAAGTATTTCAGGGCCCTGAGCCTCTCACGCCACATTTGCTGTGGCTGCAGAGCTGATATGCCCCGTGGAAAGGGTCAGCATCATTGAGGGGACCCTGAAAAATATCTCAGTATGACACTGTCAGAGTCGTCCATGAGTATTTGCCAAATGTGCAACCTAAGCTACTTTAGACACTGGGGATATTCAAGGCTGATCACATGCTGGCCGGAAGCAGCACAAATAGCACAGGGTGAAGTCACAGGAACTGCATTAGTTACTCTGTCAGATGTCCTCACTGCACGCCAGCGTTTTTAAAACACATTAATTGGGCAGCAAATGTCTCAGATCACCCTTCTCGACCACAGCACCTGCCATTCCTTCCACTTCTGCCTTTGCACCTCCCTCCTCTCCTCTTACCCTCTCTCTTTCCTGCCCTCTTGCAGTGCCAGCAGCCACTGGCAGCCCTTCCTGTCCACTTCCTTTCCTCCCTCCCTGTTCCTAAATCCAGCCCTTGCCCCAGCCCCGCTCCTGTGCTCCCTCTCACTCCTCCTCCAGGCAGTCCGGCCAGACACTTCCCACTATTCCACCTCACTTGCATTGCGAAAGACGCTCAGGGGATCGAGACACCTCTCACTTCATTTTGCATGCAAATCCAATTTTCCATCCCACGTGCTGCAAGGGCCAGCGATGTGGGGTGAACTGAGGACATGTGAGGAGCACAGAGGGGCTGCAGCCCAGGACACATCCCTGTTTGGTTTTAACCTGCAACTGCGGCTCATCCAGCTCCCATCCCTCCTAGTGCGGCTGGGGGTGCTTTGCTGCCTGCTGCGAGGGTCCAGCCTTGGACTTGGTGGTGCTTTGCCTGCACCCCTCCTCGCTGATACCACACTTACATCGTGCTACCAAAATACACCTTCCTTTGTGAAAGCAAAGCGTCCTGCAGTGTTACACCTTAAGTGCTTTGCTTCACCGACGTTAAGAGCTTCTGCCTCGAGCACCCAGGATGACTATTTTCCGGTGTGGGCAGTACTCCAAAGAGCTCTCGCAGGGCTCACCCCAGCCTGGCCGCCACGACCCAGGGTGCCGGCCAGGCTGGCGCTGAGCAGCACCCTTGTCGCTCCTTCTGCCGGCCCGCTGAGGCACAAGGGACAGGAGCCAGGAGGCCTCGACGCATCCTAGGGACCCCCGGGGTCAGCCTGGGGTCTGCCGGGGAACAGAGCGCTCCCTCCCGCCTCCGTGTGGGCGCTGGTGCATCTCCCCCAGCTCCCCGGGGATCAGCAGAGATGTTTACAACACTCGAGTTCGGTTATAGCAAGTATTCAAGAGAACACTGATAGCAGCATAAAAACCATGGCAGTTCAAGCAGTGGCAGTAACCTAGGTCACTTCCACAAAACACAGACGGACCCGGGTGGCTCTACGTGGCCCACACAGCAGCAGGCTCCCTCCAGGCACCTTTCATGGGTGATTGCAATGGCCCTTGCAGGAGGAGCACACACTAGCTGCTTAGCACACTCCAGACACACATAAAACCCCCCAGGCTGCCAGTGCCCAAAGCATCCCGATTCAGGGCTGGGAGGGACTGGGCAGCCCTGGCTGGACCCATGCTGGCCTGCATCCCCAGCCTCCCCTCCCGCCACCCAGGCTCTGGACATGAGGCGTTTTTATCCACAGCTTCCCAAAAAGCCACGAAGGGATCTCGGGAACACTGCAACAATTCAGGGTCCTAAATTTAACAGCTTGACTTGATGTCTAATCTGGTACTACTAAATAACATGAAGTAGCTCAACACCTTTTACGGTGTTTGCTTGAGATCCGTGCGTAGTGTTGCCAAATTTATTTCCTCTGCCCTTTCAGAGCTATTTGCAGTCCAGGTTACAAGATGTAACGTGTCCTCTCTTTTCTTGCCAAGCTAGTGCAATGTAACACCTTACATTTTCTTTTTCTCTTCTAAACTACCCATTAGCTACATAGAAGTTAAAATAATTCTGTCCAACTGCATGCTTATAACAAGGGATTCCATATATTTTTCCAAAGCTCTCTATAAAATGCCTTCCATCACAGGCCATGCTGATCTAGTTACTACTGGATGTTTTTCCGCATTTCCAATGTTATAGCAATGGTAGTCATGTTTATTATGCGCTTAAAGAGTCTGCTGGTTTTTATAAAATGTTTCTCAATCATAAAAATGCAGTTTGGGCAGAGAGCTGGTATAAAAGAAGCAGAGTGCAGTAGATGAAAATAAGCTGTTCACATATTTCCGTGTTTTATGGTTCTGAGGTTTTTTGGCATTCCTGTAACTTTAATGTGCAGCAGGCTTAGACCAAAAAGCTGGCTCCATAAAATTTTGAATATTAGAGAATAACTATTGGATGGTCAAATGTTTTCATATCCCAACCATTTTTTAGCTCTTCCCAAGTTTGATGCCCCAGGCTATTTGTTAACAGGTCGGTTTATTACAGATTCAATACAGCTTATGTGAAAGGGGTTGACAAACAACATCTGCGGCCCATGCCTTACCTAGAGAACAGTATGGCTCTCTCCACAGAAATTAATGAGGCTTTACAGCAAAGCTGAGATTTCCCATATGATTTAGGATGAGGCCTGTGTCAGTTTTGACATGATATACTTGCTTTTACAGCTTGAAGACCACTGCACTTAGCTGAGGTTGCTGAGTCACTGACCTCATTTTAGTGCAATAGGCTGTTACACATATGATCCACAGCCTTAACAACTGGTCTAAACAAACCACAATGGGCAGAAAAGTGCTAAAAATGCATAAAAATGAATTCTATGATTTGTTTTCAGTTTATGAAAGAACATGAAAAACACAAAAGAAAACAAATTTAACTCCATAAAATTTATTATGAATTTAAAAAGTATCAAATCAAACTTCTGTTCCTCTGAGATCTTAACAAATGAGATAAACAGTCCAGTTTACATAATATGAATGCTCAAGAATTACGTAACCATCCTTGTCCGACTGAAAATAGACTTCTGTTATCTGAGTTGCAATTCTTAGTTCTGTCTGCCTGCAAGTTCCACATAGCTGCAAAGTTCTCTGTTAAAGAGAAAATGTTTTAGCATTTTCCTTGAAACTTCATTTTATTTTATTGAAGTCATGAATGTATAAAGATCTAATTGATTGGTTCAGTCTCTGAAGCTTTCCTCTATTGTACAGAATTTCCGGGTTGTTAAAAATCCAAAATTTTGTCAGTAACTGAATCTTATAATATATAATTGCTGTTGCTGGTTTGGCCAAGAAGAAAATAGCAAAGATATTTCAAGTTGAAGAGAGGAAAACAGTTCCTTGGTTTTTTCTTTTTTTTTTCAAATTCCAAGAAGACTGCATAATTCCATAAATATTGGTGCATTGTCTCTGCCTGGCAAGGAAACAAATATACAGTTTGAACTGTTGCCATAGAATTTCATTGACCATCACTTCAACTGCAGAAACAAAATTCTTCTTCCTAACATAATGGCCCAACTCCTATCTGCCTAAGCTTCTCTCAGGAAAGAACTCAAAAACTATGAATCATCTTTACAGCCACCCAGTTCTGGTGGCATTAGTCCCTGTGCTGATTACAGGCAGCCACTCTTTTACTCCAAGCTATTCAAGACTGTTAGAGTCTTGTCCAACTGCTTCAAATAACTTGACTGCAGTTTATTTTAACCCTACTGGTTTCTGCAGGTACTGGGCTGCTGCAAAACAGATAGAGGAGACACTGTGCAAACCAAAAGGCCTTTGCATGAAAAGGGAGTGCAGCAGCAATTCCGTGAAAGAGAACAGCCTTA
Organism: Ara ararauna; assembly: GCA_028858755.1. NCBI lineage: Eukaryota > Metazoa > Chordata > Aves > Psittaciformes > Psittacidae > Ara > Ara ararauna. Next base: position 149,356,647 of record CM054376.1, read on the forward strand.
TATAAACAACTTTGGCACTACCAGCAAAGTTCACAGGCAGCAAACTGCCTAATTCCCAATTAGCCAGCACAGGTATCGTGGACCTACCTTCGCTGCTAAATACCACCTACCATAACAACAGAAGATCCCTGAGTGGGACTCCTAGAAACTACTGCACTAATATTAAACAGCATTAATAAGATCAAAAATAAAAACTTAGCATGTGGTTCTAATGCGCGAAGTCATTCATTTACAGGACAGTGCAGGCCTTTATTAATTCCAAATGTGACTTTTAAATTCTTTTTCATGTTTGCATAAAAGTTCATAGAAATAGTAAGTTGTTCATATTACCATTATATTTGAAGTGCACATAGCTCATGTATCAGGAAGTAACAGAGAAGTTAATTTCCTGTTTCACTTTTAGGAGGATATTTAAATGTGTTGGCTTTATGTTCAGTTAGATTTCCTAATCAGAAAGAACCAGCTTGTAGAATTAAATGTTTGGAATGTAATTCTGCTTCCACTTGTTTGCTGAATAAATACAGAGCAAGCAACTAGATTATTGGCACTACTCTGATGGCTGGTTTCAGATGTCTTCATAAATCCAAGAGCAAAACTAGTTATTTGCATAGTCATCACCAGCACTCTGAGCTGGAAGTACAGAGCTATTTTATCAAAATGCCTTTGCTTTATGATTGCATGCAGTTGACGGTGCCAACTGCCTTGTCTCGAGAACAGACAATGAGCCAATCCTACCATCTTATCAAAACAGCCACTTCTGAGGAAAGGGCTTCGATGAAGTGCATGAGTGAGATTCTGCCTTCATTTCCCATTTGCTGCCAATGCATCCTTCTCAAAGTTCCCTTCCTGCAAAAAGTCTCCACCCTGTCCCTCTTTCCTGACTGCTACCACAGTAACCTTGCCCTTTATCACCAAAACATCTTTAGCTATCTGCTTCAATAAAAATAGCTGTTTCCTCAAAGCCTTTTGCATTTTACATTGAAAAGTAAGAAAAAAATGTCTTGTTTTTGTAGGGTGCAATGTGAATATGGTTTCATTCCAAGGAAACCAGTTGCTGATACCATACCGTCTGTCAATTGCTGTCTATTAGCAAAGGTTTCATACTATCAAAGTTCTTTGTTTTGTAAGAAAAGAGTTCTCATTCCCCTACTGTATTCTATAAAATAAATATCCTTTAAAGATTTAATTTACTTTAAAAATGTATCAGACCTTATTACGCATGATGTATTCTTTTCTATTCAGAGCTCTCACCACACCGCATTTCTGCATTATAGCAAAAATCACCCTTTGTCATTCTATCATCCAGCTTCATTTCTCCATTTTCACATATTTACATTTCAGAAGTTCCCATTAGCTTTGTCTTCTTTTCTTTCAATTTCCGTTCCCATCTTCCTTTCTCTTCCCCTGCACAAGTCCAGCCCCCTCTGTGCACAATCTGTTCTGTGCCTTCTGAGGATACTATTCCTTTGCAGTCATAGTTCCCTACTCTGCCTCCCACACCACCTCCTTTCCCCATGCCTTCTTCCATGACAGCCCTCTCCTGCCCTCTTCATTCCCTGCTTATTCTGACTGAAGCAGATTTATTTCATCAAAAAAAAAAAAAAAAAAAAAAAGAAAGAAAAAAACCCCAGACATATACATTTAGAGGGTGAAGTTAATCAGATTTGGCTTAAATGTCTGCATACAAGTCATTATGAATTTAGCATTAGAGGCAATTATTTCCAGTGACTATGAAGTCCAGCTTTCTGGGTCTGACACGATAGAATGGAGCACTCAAGTAAAGAGAGGGTAATTCTACTCTGGATGGTCAGTGTTCTAATGGCCTAGTAACAATTTCTCATCCTTTTAGTAATTTCACTCCCAATTTTCAAATATCGGTACCTGGGCCTGTAACCTGTGCAAGATGTTCAGCTGCATCTTCCTCCACATCTTGCTTTGGACTAAAGCATGATGTTTCTCCCTCTCTCTTTCTTCTTTACCTTTTTCTACATAGCGTATCTGAGATATAGCCACATGAAGCTGTCATTATCTTGCATCTTCCATACTGTCCATTCCCAGTAAATGGTATCCTATTTGTTCAGAAAGAAGCCATAAAAAACCTTTTCTCATTCTTCCTGTGTGCTCACCTCATTATAGCTCCTCTTGAGATACGTCTTTTATACCAAACGTAAGTGGCAGGTTGAGGGTCTTGAAAGTGAAGATTGCTTTCTTTCACCATACCTGTGACATTTCATTTATTAAGATGCCAGCTTCACCCACCTATTAAATTCTCATATAATCAGCTGCATGTCCTGTTTATTTTCCTTTTTCAGTGGCCTTAAATAGTCAGGGGATGTGAAGCAAGGCTCTTGTGAGTATCCATGGTATAATCTCTCTCAGGGCCCATCTTAAAAATTAAAAATCCGGGTTTTTTTTTAATACACTGCCTATGGTTAGAAAGCTAGCATGCTGAAACGGTGCCTACCACATGAGCAATACTGTCTTACTTCTTCGTCCCCATAGCAGAGGTACTAGGTCTCCCTGGGCAAAATGCACTGCTGGCCAGAGACATCTAAGCTGGCTCTGGCTGAATTAATTCAGAGAGTGGAAACAAGTGTAACCAGCTAATTAACTCCTCAGAGCTGCCTGAGAAGCAGAGCTAGATTACTTGAGTGGAACGTTTTTACATCTGGCTGGTACCAAAAGTATTTTTGGCACAATACCATGCTAGGCAAACCTACACACAAGGTTTTCAGTGGGCTTTTTTTGTTGATACCTATTTCACCTATTTCAGTTTGATGCACCAGCTCTTCTGCTTACTATATGTATTTGCAAATATTTCATCATACAGGAGGTGAGTGTGCCTGGCTGAACCTGAAGACAGCCTGCTGCTGGATGTGGTATCACCCTCTAATGCCTTTAATGTTGGAGAATCAAAAATAAGCCTTCTATTTTTCATGCTACAGATGTTAATAGTTCATTTTATACTAGAAAATGTTGACCTCTGTTCACATGAAAACAAGGCTACAGGACCGGCTTTCCAGCAGCTTTTAAAACTCCTGTAATGTGTGATACCTGAGAGAAATACTATGAGCTCTGTCAGGTTTTCCAGGCTATGAATGAAATCTGCAATTTTTACAATTTAAAAAAGACAGCTTGCAATGGTTCCATCCCAGGGCGTCTTGGATGTAGTTAAAGACACACTTACAGACCAAATTGGTAATTTCCAGACCCATGCTTTTTCCACATTTGTCTGGAACTTTCCTTACCGAAATGAGACGAATTTTGAGATCAGATATGCAATGGCAAAGCTGTACTTTTCCTCAGATCTCTCCCTCTGCTTCCCCAATGGCTCATAAAAGCTGCTATAGAGAAAATATCGGACTTTGGAAGGGGATTTTGCTCATGCAATAACAAGCATAACCAAAGTCTCACAGCAGGCTCAACACAATACTGATTGTTTCTCTGACGGAAGTAAGAATTAAACCTGCCCCTACCCAGTCAGAACAGATTCTGCAGTGTGACAGATGCTATGGCTCAGAACCCAGAAACAGAGTGTTATCTAAAGAATGTTATCTCCAGCAAGGTCTTCTTTTCCTTAAAATGTACTCATGAACTTTGATTTCAGAAGACCCACTGCAGTGCTTGCTTTAAGTCACTGTTTAACTGCACAATAGATTTTTTTTGTTAAAATGAATTTGCTTGCTGGACTATTTACCGAATAAGTAGTTATTTAAAAATGTGAATAATTTGGACCATATTTAAAAGTATTTTTCCAGGTTTATACACAAAGATTTAATCCAGAGCTTTAATGAAAACTTGTTTTCCAAACTGGCCACTGTGGCTGGGCACATGACAGTAAAATAAAACAGTGTAAAGTTTCAACCATGACATCTGTCTTAGATGTTACCGGGTACCCAATACAATCAAGCAAGGTTCAGTTATTTGAATGAGCAGTGGGCAAAAACCACACAGCTCAAGAGCACACTTTCAAAGCGAAGTGGTGGAGATTGTTGGCGATACTAGTCTTTTCTGTCCCCTGAGACTACTATTCAGCCCACACAACCAGCACAGTATTTTCTGGAAACTTAGAGTAACATCCCAACATGTGCAAGACATTTTGTACATCATGCTCTAGGGGAAACTTTCAAGACAAACAAGGAGCTAGCTATGGGTGGTCTTCAGAACTTGAATGTGTTAGAGCAGCACACCCCTGGAAAACATACCTATAAAGGGTTAACATATGCATTGACATCTGTACTATAGGTTCAGCATGTGTGTGTGATAGTCACATCCAACCACGTATGCTGAAGGGCAGAAAGTACTGCATGTTGTAAAAACAGGAGTTTCCTTCTCATTTCAAACAGCCAGCATGCCAAGTTCTATGTTAATCCATAATTTTTCTCATGAAAATTTTGGAAAGAAGAAATTACAAATACTTCCAGCCAAACAGCACACTTGCTATTATTTCACCAGTTCTTACAGTCTTTAGGTAGCACAAGGAAAGATGTGAAATGTTCTTTGCTCTTACAATAGCAACAAGTAAAAAGGAATGGGCTCTAAGTGTCAAAAGCTGTAACACAATAGGACCTGCATCTGCCAGCTGTGCTTACTGCCCTTTGAATTGTAATTCTTCATGTCACATTGTTGAACAAATCCAAATCTTGGTACTTAGTGTATTAAAAGGTCATTAAAATGTAAAATTATGACAAATGCAGCATTGAGTAGATTTCTGCAACTCTAAGATAAATCTCTCTGACCTTCACTCGGAAAAAATAATCAATTTTTTGCAATTTAAGGTTAAAAAGTTCATGCCATAGTTATTTCACATATCTCTTTTTGACTTTGCCGAAGATGCACTTTACAGCCGGTCTCCTAAAATCAATATTACTGACCTTTCAGACTGTGAACCCTGTCTAATCAAAGAAACAGTCTTCTACTATATTTTTAAATTTTAACTCCTTCTTGTGGATGCTGTCCATAACCTGTGAAGTTATCAGATTAATGCTTACAGTCCTGATACAGTTGTATATAAAATGACAGTATAATGATAATTTCACAGTGTGCTATCTATCTGCTGCACTATTAGCAGCTCCTCATAGGATTGAAGAAAACCCAAAACATTTGTGCTAGTGCTGATCACAGATTCCAGAGTAAAAATAACTACCTCAGTCTGGGCCATTTAACAAACCACATTTTCCAACTAAAATAACAGTGTCTGCATTTGTTGGCTTTTAACACCCATTCTAGGAACCCTGTATAAAATAAACATGAGGTCAGGTAACCTAAGGACGAAGTTAAATTTGTGGGACAAAGATTCCAAAGTAAATAGTGAGATCTGAAAACGTGGAAAGTGTTTTTTCTCCTTCTCAAGTGCAGCTTCTCAGCAGAACCCCAGTAAAGTTCAAAACTGACCAGGAGATAACTTTAACACAGGGCAGCTGCAGTCCTGGTGCTAACTAACAGCCCCAGTCACTCTCATGAGACCCCACTGGCACTTGATTTATGTGCCTGTACTGTAAAACCTCTGAACCAATACCTAAAGCCAAAATAAAATATGGTCTGTGCAGCAAACTGCAGTCCCCCTGGAGTCACAGAGCAATGCCATGTTTCAGCAGAAGATTTCAAGATTCCTGTGTTAATAACACCACACCGAGGAGCTGGTAATAGCAATGTGCTTGCGCATATGCTGCTGTCATTATATCACCCATTTGTTTGTATACAGATCTCAGACTTCCAATCTTAGGCTAATTTTAGATGATGGACTCAGATGATCCTGCCAGACTCGCTATCCATCACTCTGCTAATTATTGCTCAGCACTATGCTCCAGCTGACTTACCTTTTTCACTGTCTGTGAGTTACTGCTAGGGAGGAAGCAGTAAATGTTGCTTGGGGAGACCTCCTTGTATCTTCCCTGCTGTGATTTGGTCAGTTTGTGGGGCGCAATCCCATTAACAACTGTCGAAAGGATGCTGCTGGTCATGAGAGGAGTCAGGGTCTGGCAGAACAGACAGATGGCCACCACTAAGGCCAGAAGGAAGGGACGAGGGCGACAAAGCCTGCGGCACCTGGGGACTTGCCCACAAACCATGGCCTCTTCGCCGTCCTCACTTCGCCCTTTGCCACATTGCAGATGCAGTCCAAGTAGCTGCGACTTGTCAAAGGCAGACTTTACCCAAAACTAGTAAGAGTCTTGCCCATTTCTGCTGCTGAGCGCCCTCATGGTGCCTGGCAAGAAGTCACAGGTTCCAGAGGAGCAGGGGCTCAGGCAATTCCGTCCCATGGGGGTACAGGAACAACCTGTGAAAAAACAAGAAGTCAGCAGCAGCAAACAGCGGTGTGTGGTTCTGCAAGGAGCCGCAGCCAGCTCTGCCGGGAGAACAGACCTGCTGGCAGACAGGTGAGGAGCAGGAATCTTCACCCACATTGCAGGAGGAACTACACAGCCACACAACAGCATCCAAGAAAGCAAGAGGTTAAAGCTAAACACGTCCTGTCCACAGCTGAGAAGAGTACGAGAGTGTACCAACTTTGTGAACAATCGTTTGCTGTTTTTTTCTCTCTTGCATTCTCAATTCCCACTTTGTTTTTATAGTTTCCTTCATTCCAGTCCTTTTAAATTGCCTCCTTCCTGTCAGCATGCACTGCTTTCTCTTAAAAGTGATCATTTATCTGAAAACTGACAGACTATGAAGATTTTCGTTTGCATTTGTGCTGTCCAGATTGCAAGTTCAAAGCTAAGTTTACTTACTCGGTTCTTATCCTGTTGGAAGTTTTCCGTTCTCCTCTACTGGGCTGCTGATTAAAACCACTTGGAACAACCCTGGCTCATGATCCCAGCTCGTCTCACACACTCAGAAGGCAGGCACACGCACATACACACGCCATCTGAAGCCAGTTGGACCACAGATTTCATGTAAATAAAGGCTGGACTGCTCAGAGGGTGGGGCTAAACTAGCTCTGCTCCGGGCAGGCACGGGGTTTGGAGACACAGCCTGGGATCTGGATGGGGAACAAGAGGTGTCCTTGCTCACACCGCATGCCTCCAAGCCACCATCACTGCAATTTTTAGAAATCTGCTGTTACAGCAATCAGTCTAATTGAAACAATATTAATATCTTTCAGGCAGCAGAAATCTGAGCAGCACCTGCAATATTGCAGTCCAGATGAAGAGAAATGTTGTAAAAGGAAGCAGATTTACTTGGATGTAAGCGTCACCGATAAAGCAGTTGTCAGTAATTTTCCACAGTAGATGTAATACCTCGTAGCAGTGTATAAATAAAACTTCTTAGTGATGTCAAAGAGGGAAAGAAAGGAGGGCGGACAAAAATACTCCAGTGAACGCACTTAGTATCTAAGCTGCAGAAGGTCTTAGTTACTACTTCCCCCTGCTGACACAGGACAGGGATGAGATGGATGGGAACAGTTGACAAACTCTGTTATCTTTGTAGACCAAAATTTCTCCTAGAATCCAGTTCCTTTAGCCAGAAATATCTGTATACAAGTTGTCTATTTTATCCTACATCCTTAGTTATTTTTGAAAAGAAAGTGTCCTTCTTAAACTGCCTCATATGAAAGAAATGAATGTTGTTATAACTTTGAGATAATTTACACTATTTGACAGCAGCAACAGCATTAGCAAGTTAGGCCTATATACAGCAATGAAAATTGTATGTTTGTTTGAAGTGTTGGTGTTTATTCAGCTTTCAGATCCTTTGGGGTTTTTTTCCCCCAACTAAACCCATTAATTTGTACACACACAGAAAAAATGACACAGAAGTGATACAACACCTTGCACAGAACCTCAGCTGTCGCATGTACTGCATTTTGGTTTTCTGTCTGGGGCTGCTGTTGTCTAAATGAGACTCCCAAGTTATCCTGAGCAAGAAAAGAGCACAACACTTGCCTCTACCCTCCCATGATAGATGCTTGCCATCCACACAGAAACTCCCATCTCTGTTCCCCAGAGACACGTTCCTCATGCTCATTCCTTGCCAGCGCACCACGTCCTCAGGCCCTGCTCCAGCCAGCCTGTGCTGCAAAGCCTCTGGCAAGGCAATAAGCCTGGTTAGTAGACATCAGAAAACCATGGATTCCCTGCAGCTGGCTTTGGAGTAGGTCTCTGCATACAATGGAGAGGATACACAGGGAGCTGGTCCATTCAAAGGAGGATGGCAAAGATAATGCAGCCAGCTGGGGAGCCACAGTAACCCCATCAGCAGAGGAGGGACCATAGCAGAGTGTCTTTATTGTTTGAAAATATTGTCCTGTGGTTTTTGGCATGCCCTGTTTCTGGGCCCACAACCACCAGCTGTATGGGTGGCATTTGCATGGCTATCAAATTCTCCCAGATTCGCAGTGGGAGGATTTTAGTCAGAGCTTTATTGCTAGCTTTACTGCTTTATTGCTATAAGACTTCATTGAGTCCAGTTTATAAAGGTTTGTATTAATGGTTGCTTCATGATATGGAGATCATACCCCCTTGAAGAGTCTCACACTAGAACAAAGTAATCCCCTCTGTCCTCACACCCTGCTCCCCCAGTTACCTCAGCACAGCAAATAACCATGCTTTCCCTCCAGCCCAATATTATTTTTCCCCTTCAAGCTCATAAGAGCAGTCTTCATCTTTACATTTTCCCTGCTGTCTCAGAGTCAATTCATCCTTCCTACAGCCCCAAAATCACACAAGGGCCCCAAGTGTTCAGGTCAAGTGGACAAGTTTTACTCATTTACTGCATCAAAACTGATACTACACAGAGATGAAGGGATATCAGCAAAGGGCAGGCAGATCACTCTGCCTCCTGTATACTCCTGCGGATCAGCCTTCTGTTCATCTGCTTTTCCCAGGTGTTCCAAGGAGCTGGCTTTTTCCCTATGTTTGGCGGTTTCTTTTCATTACAATAGCATGTAATGCACTTTTCTGAAGCTGTAAATACTTCTCTGAATCACGGCTAGAGTGCAATGAACATGATTCCTGACATCTTTTGAATCAGGATTCCACAACATCTCTGGGCCTGCATGTCTACTGACTTACCTGGTCACATCCTGACACTTTAGAAATTAAGCCAAGACTATTGCAAATCAGAACTAATTTCCCTGGCATAAATTAGTTACTCAGGAAAAGGATAAAAGTGGATAGAGTCAGGCCTTCTGGGTCCCAAACTCACAAGAAAGATGCTCCAGTGCATAATATTCCGATAACTGCAGAATACAATTATCTCTAAGATCAGAAATATCCAGTTGGTATTTATACTTGAGGTATATGTACATATTTCAGAACTCTTAGCAGAAAGCTACAAATCCCCTTTGTGACGTACAAATTTAGTACTGATTTCCTATTTGGAATTCCCAGGCCTGTTCCTTCCAGTGGCTGTTCCCACTGCAGGGATTAAGGGCTATGTACCGGCTTGCCTCTCCCTGCTCCTCCCACCCACCCAGGTCTGCTTGCCTGGATGCTCCTCGCAGCAGCCAGCTGCTCTCCTGCTCTGCATGAAGCAAGATCCTGAAGGGATCACTCCTGCCAAAGCACACCAGCCATGACTGTCAAGAGCAAGCTTTAGTGCTTGCAGCAACAATCCGAGTTTTGTCTGCATCATCTGGAGCAGGCTATAAGTATTTAAAGATACCCGGACACAGAGAAGGTGAGAGGAGAGTCACAAGACTTGCTAAAAATTGCCAGGGACTAGGATTTGAAAGGGCTTAGCCAATATGCTGTGCAGGCATGTAATGTGCACCATTCATCATCTCACTGGGGTTTTAAGCAGCCTGGCTCATATTCACACAGCTTCCATTTTACACAAGTCTCTGTGTTTGTTCAGTAGTGAAAGCTAGTGACCACTGAAGAATGATTTCCATGGCCTAAGTAGTGACCTGGACAGATAATTGCCAGGAGCTGACCAAGAAGAAAATATTAGACTAAGAAAGTTAGCAGGAATTTAAGGCCAGCTGAATAGATCCATTTTATGCATGCTTAACTTCAATCAGAGGTCTAACATGAATCATTCTGCAACTGTGAATAAAGTTAAGTCCAGATATAAGCGCTCTTCAGATCAGGTCTTGATATAATAAAACCATTTTGCATCATTAATTTCACTATATAGAGGTTGCCAAGAAGAAAATTAGTTTAAAAAAAACTTCACAATTGCTCTTTCCTGGAGCAAGTTTCAAATTTCAAAGCACAGCATCCTAGCAACCATTTCAGTGATAAATGAGCTCACAGGAAAAATAAGCTCAAACAGATCATTTCTAAATTAACTGATAGCCAAGTCCTTGTAATCATGTCTGTCATCTTCCCAGTGCAAGCCTGTATGCAATTTTCATTGTTTATGGTCAACTCTTTGATTTCTTTTTTATTTTCCAGCATATTAGAATTATGCCAAGGGCCATAAATTCTCACTAACTTCAAAAATTGGATAAAAGCTTTATGAACAATGGGCATTAATAGCACTGTAAATATTCAAGCAAAACATGCAGTTAAGCTGTGCTGGAGAAATCCTGCTCAAGTGCACCATCCAGGATTCTTTACTTCACCCTGAATTCAATCCAGATTGCAATTAGGTTCATAGTGTCTTCAATCCTGTGTGTGGTCCCAGTATAAGTAGTGAATGGGGAAGACCGGCACAGAGTGAAAAAAATAGAAGAAATACATTTCACTGCTGCTCTGCAAACTGGAAGATTCAATACTACTGAAGTTTAAATTAATCCCACATAGTAAAACCCAGACTCTCTCCCCTTTTCCCATTCATGGAGCACTGTAAGCCTCAATGACACCATGATTTTGCTCCACAGAGTGCTCTAGAGAACAAAGATTCACATCTTAATTCTGCTTTGGCTCAGCTCACTGACCTTGGCTCACAGTGAGGGCAGGCTTGCAGGGAAGGTTCTGCAAATCCTTGGGGAGCAAAACAGCTGATGTTAACAGGGGAAGAGTTTTAGGGAGACTCTCGTTTTTGTTTTCCTTCTCATTATTGTTCATGTCATTTAATATTTTGTCTTTATGTAACAGCAACAAATATCTGGACTACACAAGCAATGAGTTTACTTCTCTTACAGGAGGTACAGCCATATATATATATAGTTGGTATATATTCCAGTTTAGATCCTTAGTCTGTAAATTTAATCAGTGTGTTAAGAACTGTGACTGCTGGATACTTTGCTCCAAGAAAGATCTGTTAGACCTGCAGCTCCATGGGCAAATCAGCCAGTCTTGTAATTCCCTGCCATGAAAAGAGGAAAATCTTGCTTGCTACCCTCTCCCCTACCTTCAGTGTCTCCTCCTTACCTCTGCTCCTACCTACCATGTGGTGGTAGCTTATTAGATCATTTAATCAGAAAAAAACTGTAAAGCTGGGTTGTTTTTCCACCATTTGAGTTGAAAAGACTCTTGGAGAGGTCCAACAGGCCCTAAGTGCTGGCACAAGTTAAATGGCAGGAGAACACAATCAAGAGAGGATGTAAACAGAGGAAGGGGATATTTTAGGTGGTGGCAAAGCTTGATGTTCAGCTCACCAGACTGTTGAAGCTCCACAAGCATCTTTAAAGTTTTAGGTAGAGCCTGGACTGGGGTATTTGTCTAGAAGCATCTCTTTGTATCTCAGGCATGCTCTTCACTACTGTGTTTTGGCAGAAGGGTGGTAATAAAACATAGGATCTATTTATATATGTTAATAATACAGAAACTTGCTTGATGTGAGGGTAAGGGAAAGCAGATGAAGACCAAAGACTTACAAAGATACCAGTTACTGCTTAAAAGGCAAATTTATAGTAGGAAGAAATAGATCAGCAAATTCTTTGCTTCTTCCTGCATACAGTTATTCACTGACTCTAGCCATAACCCCCTTGCAGCAGTTATTCTGAGATTACATGGAGATTTATGGATTTTGTATTCAGTTTGATTGCTCAGACTCATTGCTTATTGCTGAGAGCTGAATAAGAATCAGTGATAATCAAAAAATACCCAGATAGGCTGCAAGAACCTGCACATTTATGTTTGGGTATGCAGAGCAGGATCAAAGTGAAATATCTCACAACCTCTGACGGCATTTGTGTTCCTCTTTGGCTTGAGTAAATTCTGTCATGGTCCACATCTCATTCTCTGGCATGTTGCTGGTCCTCCTCTCACACCTCAGGTGAGAACATCTGTACTTACATTCTAAGGTGTTCTTCTTTCTTCCTACAACGTTTTTCTAATGACAGCTCTCTCTTCTCTCTAATTCTCTTTTAACAAAGCGAATAATCTCTTCTTTCAGGTGATCTAGGTCCTTCCGGTTGTCTTTTTTTTTTCAGTTACATTCTCTGGGCTTATTATATGGAAGGCGTTTGCACAAATACTTTCCTACTTCCTGATACATTTCTGCTGCAAGCAGAGTTGTTCTCTGGCTTGTACCTGCAGAAGGGCTCTGAATGCGCTTTACGTGCTGCATAAGCATTTTCCTTGCAGTTCTTTCCAGCTGCCTATGTTCAGGTGAAAGTGTATCCAAATGGCTAATGGGAGTGGGAAGAAGCAGAGAATGCCAGTGTCACTGACTCTGTACTAGGCACTCCATGCCTGCTCAAATGATGTTTGCAATGGGAAGTATTTGTACTGCCCACTGAATGTTCTGTGTGGGACACCCTCCCCACGACAGGCCCTTCACCTCCACCCACAGCAGCACATCAGTAAAGCTTCCACAACAAGAAGACAGGGTAGAAAGGGACAGCAAGTGGTGAGCATATCGGTTTGGAGGCTACTGCAAAGAGGAAGGAGCAATCCCTCAGCCAGGCCTCCAGGGTGACGGTAGGATGTATCCTAAATAGCTTCCAGTACAGTGGAAATGAATAAAGCTTGCAAGCCAGCCATGCAGCTGCTGGAAATGGCAGCAACAAATGTGAAGGAAAAGACCAGACTGTAAGGGAATTTAGCAGGGGGAGGAGAAACATTTGCAAAACCTTTTATTTATAATGGTTAGCATTCTGCAGTCAGATGTAGTCTTCCAGGTCCTGTTCCTCTCCTTTTGTGTAAACTAAGTTATTTCATTGCCATATTCCCTTTTCACTTCAGCCTGGAATATCCTCTTAGCAGAGTAGTCGCTTTGCTGAGACCCCTCACAGATTTCTGAGTAACTATCCCCGTGTCTCCTGGGTTTGAGCAGTTCCCTGATGCTTTTTGGCAGCATGGAAACAAATGGAAGTCTCCTACAAACAAGAAAATATTGTCACCGTTATTGTATGCATATAAAACAAGGGTGCAATGCTCCCAGGTACATACAGATGTCTCTGTGTTGTCCTCTGGATGATTTACTGTGCTGCTGCTGATGGTGTGCCTGCCACGATGGGCAAACACACTGTGTAATTTTGTACCAAGTTTTCCAGGATCCAGACATTTCAGACATTTTGTTCATTAAATTTTGGTCAGTCCCAGTACAGCAAACATCCATGCAAACATACAGCTTCAACCACATCATGGCCTCCGCTGACTTCAGTGGATGAGTTCATACATGTGGGTAGTTTAGGCACAAGGGAGCAAGAACTTGAGGTTTTCCTATCAAAAGTCTGTGCTGATGGGTATTTGTTTAACAGAGCTCATCTGTTAGCGAGGAGAGTTTTAAGACATCCACATCACACAGAAATGTAGACTGCTCACCTGTGCCTCTCAAGGCACCCACATATTTACCAGCCCCATCAGGACCAGCCGTTATTATATACTGGAGTACAAAACAGTTTATTCCATTTTGTTGCATTCTTGTGATGCTGCCAGAATATACAATAAGCCAGTTCCAAAACATGGGGCACGTCACATATGGTGCAGGTATCTGAGAAATTAACTGTACAAGCAAATAGAGCATGTGAGGATGCAAGACATGTTCTTCTGTTGTTCTCAGGGACAAGCAGGAAAAGTTAATGGTATACTGCTGAACTCATCGATCTGATTATAACCAGACAGTTTGTCTCATGAGTCCAGCTTCTGTGGCGTGACTGCTGCAGAAAAAAGATAACAGCAAACACTGTGGCACAGAAGTTACTTTAGAAATACCCTTAAGTATATTACATCTTTTAAGCACTGACTTTTGACAACCTACTCCACACGGTATTTCTAAAAGTGAAGCTGAAAGTCAGGTTTAACTACTTTTACAGTGAACTAAAGCAAGGTGGCTGGAATAAATAGAGTGCAGGAGGTTAGACAGACAGTTCCCATTGCAGCTGGCATGAGGTCTGATGGATTGTTTGTGTCCTGCCCGACGCAGAGTCACTGCAGTGCCTCTCGGCTCTGGTCTGTTGGGCTGCACAGCTTGATCAAAACATACCTGAGGGCTACTGCAGTGGTCTGGGAGGAAGCGCCCGAAAGCTGAAAGGGAGGGAGGGAGGGAGGGAGATCATGCTGAACCGCTGTGATACGGCTGGGAGGAAGGCAAACATCATACTGTCAGTGGACGATTTTGATTAGATGGGTCATGTGTGAAACTAGCATTCCAGGCAAGGGTCTGTTGAAAAAGCAAGGTTTAAGGAAGGTATTTCTCAGGTCTGAGAGATCTAAAATGTTTTGCTCTCATCTTCCACACTTCACACCTAATCTGAATTGTCCAGAGGGGCTGAAAGTTGAATGGAAGCATTTTTGTTCACTGTCTGATTACCGGGTTGTTGGGGGTTGTCTCTCTCGTGGGTTGTTCTGCTATATCTTTTAATTATGGAGGCCTGCCCTATGACTAGAGGGGGATTCAGAGGTTTTTAGGTTTTGATTCTTCAAAACCAAAATATAACCAAATCAGAATCCCTCTGAAATACAGTGTGAGGTACCTGAATAAGCTCTTATTAAAATTTTGAAATCAATTACTGTTTCTGTATTACTATGTTTTGATGCACTTTTAAAAGTAAAGCATGTTGAGGAGACCATCTATTTTGGAAAATAACGTAAAACCAGGTAGTGCCAACACAGAAAATTAATAAAATGTAAATAAGGCTGATAGCTGATTTGCTTGGTTTAAAACCAACTTTAGAAAGACAATTACAGAATATTTGGGACTTATTTGAAATCGTGACATCATGAGCCAAGTATGAAATCAGGTTACAGTTTTATAATGTGCTGATGTAATTATGAACAATATTTAGATTATTCCTTCCTTCATAAATTTAAATATTACTGCTTAAGAGTCAAACAATAGGGAAAAGGAAAAGTTAGAATCTTTTCCATTAAAAGGCTTGTTAGCCCCCATACAGAGACATTCCCAATACATTCCTTTCACCCTCTTAACAGAAGTCTTTAAGTAAATAGCTGTAGGTCAGTGTTTGTAAAGCACTTGCAAAATGGAAAGTACTTTAGAGTTGGTAAATCTTGAACATTAATGGAGATACTAACCATCAAAATTGGAATTTTTTATCTTTTTTGTTGCTGAGAATCATCTTTAGTTCTCCTGTCCTGGGCTAAAATTTCACTGAGGTGTTCTCTCAGGGTGTATTTTAGATTGCATTTGTGTTGTACAAGAGCAACAAACAGCAGAGGCAGGCAGGACTGTTCTGATGTGACTCTCCCAAAGGTAATCATTACTTCTGAAATCAGCACTTGCGTGTGCAAAAGCATGCTTCAAGTCAGCGTCTAAGAAAGTTCATAATCTTAATTAAATGATTTACACAATTTTAATTTTTGAGGGCAATTTTAAAATAACTCCTGTCTTAACTTCCTATTCCTCAGTTCCTCAGCCATTCCAAGTGTATTAGGCTATCAGGAAGATCTCTGGGAAATGTATGGTATACCTCCCTAAATTAAAATAAGGGTTGGTCAATACTGCTGACTGCAAAGCTATTTCATTTTCCAGTCCTGACCAAAGAACACGTTTTTATTGTCAGTTCACTCAACTATTGACTAGTCCATCCATCTCTAGAATGTGCTTTCTTTAAAGGCTTGAGATTAATTTAGCCCTAAATAACACAACGGAGAAATTAAACACATTTTAAAAACATTTAAGCCAAGAATACCATATTCAGATGAGTTCATCACAGCAGAAACACTCCAACTTGTCACCTTTCCAAGCAAACCACATAATTGAACATCTATTGAAACAATTTTAAAATATGATGACAAATTATTTTTACACCCCCTTCTCCCCCCATAAAAATGTAATTTTAGTCTCACCAACATAAAACAGAGCTGTAAAATTCATTTCCTTTATCAGCAGAGGGAAGACTATTCCTGTACTTCATTTCTGACAAGAAAGGATTCCCTAATTCCATAGCACTTTTCTGACTGACCCCTTCAAGGACTTAACTACAATCACGCTTGCAAAATTAATCCAAACAACCATCCCACATGCCTTTTTCTGAGAAGAAATAGTAAAACTTGCTTTGAAATCAGAAGGCCACGGTTTTGCAGGTGGAATCAACATCAAATTATCTTCACATACACTGTGGGCATACCCATCTGATTCAATGTATATGGCACTGCTGAATAAATATTTAGAAAGGAATGGAGCAGTCACAACACTTAAAAGTTTTTATAATGTAAGGTACGAGGTACAGATAAGTATTAGGGCTTTAAAAATATTAAACCAGCTGCAGATCCTAACACTGTTCCTACTTTTTTACTGCATTAGGTAGATTCCTTGTACCATCATGAGGCAAGCATTTCTCTACTCTAGTAATACGCTAGCGTTTTTTTTGTTCAATACCTCCAGGATTTATTTTTTTTAGTAGACAAAGGGAATACAGTTAGCAAACAGTTACAAGTTTAAAATAAAGACTTTAGATCTATTATGAACTAATGTAGGATTTTTTTTCTAAAATATAATATTTTACCTATGTATTTTTTTTCTGAAATATAATAATTGCAATGTATGCAAGCACAAGTCTGTAAGTAATCATGCAAATTGTTCGCATGTGCAAATTGCTCCTAAGTACAAGATTTATTTAAAGGAAAAAAGCTGCTGTGTGTCCTTACAGAATGTTATACGAGTATAAGAGCAAAATACGGATTTGAAAATGCTAGAGGAATATTACTGTAAATTGGCATAGATACACTGAAGTGTGGCATTCTTCTTCTTTTTGTTACATTATTCTCAGAGTATTTTGGGCAATCCTGGAAGGAGTAACAAAACTGCAGAGGCAGTGTTCCTGCAGTGTGGCCTAACTGAGTTATTCAGTTATAGCCCTAAGCAAGTGTAAACAGCCAGACCTTTATCACTCTTGCAATTCTAATTCTCAGAGACTTTTAGTGTTAAGTGCAAAACCCTGTGCTGTTAAGGTGAAGACCCCCCTGGCTCGTCCTTCAGTCCCCTGTCACATTTTGGAACAAGAGAAGTGCATGGTCCAAACATTCCAGCAGGATGAGGTGGGAGATGAAAAAACTTGCCAAGAAAAGCCAGCCTGAAGTGGGAAGTGCCTCCCTGGTGAACGGGGACAGAAAAGGGAAACACACCTCAGGATTTCTCATCTTTACTGCGCACGGTTGAACAACATTTTGCAAGAATCAGTAAACAATACAGCAATGCACATTATTCTGTGCTATTCAGAGAGACAACCTGGCAGGATTCTCAGATCAGGAAGCGTGTTATTTTCTCTGTTCCATTTCAGACCTAGAATAAATAAAACCTATAGCTGAGGGAAAACTGTTATGCCTTCACAATGCAAACAGCCAACACAGTTTAAGGCATAGACCACTTTTCGTCCTATTATAGTGCTTGGCACATTGGTTTTCAGTTTGCAGTGCTACAAATACCTTCTCATCCTAAAAATTCACCCAAATGCTGAAGCACCGAGATGAGACTGAAAGCAGCTGCACTGCATAATGCTGAAGGGTCTTAAGTGTCTTTATCAGAGGGTGCTCAGTGGAGTACGCCAGAGGATTTTAGGTCAGTCACAGGAACTCACTACAAAAGTACCTAGATTAACTCCAAAATCGCTTTCCTCTGAAAGTAGCAATTGCTACTTCAGAGGTGCTGCTGGAGGTAAACTGACAATTATTATTTTAAATTTTATGCTTAATTATGTTAGCAAATGTTCAATTTCATCTTCTATCTGATCAGACACTCAGAATCACAAGACTGTTCTGCTACTTTTAACCTTCCATTTTTGCTATTTCTGAGAACACAAGTACAAACATTGCTATTATTTACCCCTCCTGAGTTCTCTTAACTAGCTCCTCCATGAAAAAATACATTGTCCAATGAAACAGTGAACCAACGATCACACTAAAAATTGAAATATTTTGGATTTGCAATCTCTGCACCATTTTAGGCAAGGTTACCACCAGAGTGAGGGATTTTGATATATATTCTCAAGGGACTTACTTTTTAGCCCTAGAGACTTAAACATTCAGTCCAAAGAGAGTCTAGATTACCTGCTGCATATTTAACTTCAATTCATAGCATGGCACCAGTTTCCACCAGAACAAATAGTTTGTTATCTCTATTGTCTCAATAGGCTCACTTGAAACCAGATATCCCAGTCCTCAAGTGTTTTTTTAGACTGAGTTTTGCACAGAAATGCACACACAGCGGGCTCCGTTCCCGGTTTTAATGGAACCTTAGTTACACTGCTCTTCATTGTTTATTTTCACCAACTCTTATCCTATTCTTTTACCAAAGTCTATTTATCATCCGTAATCACATTTCCCTTTTTACACATCTGCTTTTCCCCAGTTCATGGATTTAAAATGCCATTTTTTCATTTTTAAATAAACGCTGCTACAGAAGCCTGACTTCATTTTGGTTTGGGCAAAATCTGCATTTTCTGCACATATTCCTACTACTACTGAGCCTAACTCTTTATTTCCTGGACACTATTTGCACAGTCATACACTGAAACACTGCTTCTCTCCTTCTCCTCTGCATGGGTTTAGAAAGCTACTACATGAAGGCCATGGTCCTTCAGCCTCAGAGCCCAAAGAGCAACCTAGTGCTAAAGTAAAATCTTTATTCCAATGGAAAGTGTGGTTTTTTAGTAATGGAAGGAAGAAGGAGAAAAAAGGAGTCATAATCTTGTTACTGTTCAGTGCTGATGCATGAAAGAGCCATACAAAAACAAAAGGAAATTGTCAGTGAAAGGAGACCTACCAACTGTGTCCAAAATAAGCAAGCGGAAAAAACCCACAGAAAATCTTTCCATTATATTCACAGTCAGGGGTCTAATTTAAAGATCAGTTTTCTGGTCCTGTACTTACAATGCGTACAATTCACAGATCCCACAATTCATGGGCCTGCACTGAGGCTTCCTAACATGATCCTCCCTGTAACCCTAGGCAGCCTACAAGCAGGATGAAGTCCATTTCTTCTTTCCTGAACCATGTGCTGGTTTCTACATGACCACCACGGTCCAGGAAGAAATACGGCAGCTGCACATATTTACCATGGTTTATCTTCTCCCCTTCTTATTTCTACGTCTGCCATGAAAATACGAAGGCAATAATGCCTGTGGACATCTCCTGACACAGTAAGTTTTGGGGCTTTTTTTAAGCACATGGAAAACAACTTTTGTGCCCATTTAAGCAGGTGACACTGATCAACATGAAGGCAAACGATTATTTGCCTATACATGTATTAATTATCCAGCTACCAGAGAACTGTCCTCCTATACAACCATCCTTCACATGGGTCCTGCATAGGAATTTCTTATGCAAACATAGCTATAGTCTTCTGAAACCATTCCAGGGATAATCCTGTATTTTCGACAAATGTACAGGAAACATTAATTTGAGGAGTTGAGGTTGTTTTATTTTAACACCTAATACAATTCAAATTTAAAGGATTACTTGCACAAAAAAATAAACACATTTGGTATAAAAATTTATCATCACTTTAACACCTTTTTTTCCTCTTATGGCCTGCTCCTTCTCTGGAGCAGAAACATATAAAGACTAATGGCACAAGTTTATTTTATTCTACAGCATTTTTTTTTGTTTTTACATACTCAAGTACCCTAGAGGACAACAGCCCGCTGTATACAAGAACCATTTTCTTCAGCCTGCTGAATTATGTTTCATAAAGAACCAAACCTATAAAGGCATTTTAAAAATCATTGTCTCTTTTTTTCCAGAAGCACTGACTTTTTGCACCATTTATATACAGAAGTGTAACATAACAGCTCTTGAGTACAGTACATGCAGCAGAATATATCTGTTGTATATAAAACATACATTTAAAATCTTGACTTACCGGAATTTTTGGAAGATTGAATAATTGTAGAATGCCCACTGCTTAGAGAAAATGGTTTGATAGTACAAATGTCTGCATATGTTGGCCAATGGAACAATCCAAGGCTCACTGGAATAGTATCTGTAGCACATCCATGTGCATAAATAATTTACTTACAATATTAAAACACAACTAGCAAAATCAATAGTTCAAGATCTTACAACTGCTATGTTAACCCTTAAGTGGTTGCAAGGAAGTGTGGTGAGGGTTCCTCCCCCTCCCAAGTCCTCTAGAAAACCTTTCATATGTAATTCATTTTCAAGATGAAGAAATTTATTTATGTCTACTGCCTCTTCTCTTCATTGCAGCTGTACACTGTGGACAGTACCATTTCCCTTTCGGTGCTTCTGTCAGTCCAACACATCCATAGTGGAACCACTCAATAGGGCACTATAAGAAAAAGAGTTAAAGAGAAGGTTTGGGATTTGGCTTTATTCCCCCCCCCCCCCCCCCCCCCCCAAACATGTATTACAAATACAATTCTATTAAAATGAAGTGTGAGCAAAAAGCATAGATTATGCTTTTCACACCAAGTCACAGCTCAGAACGAGAAGAGAGGAGGATCTTGGTCCCTAACATAGACTCAATAGACTAAGGGTAGTGATAAAATTTCTAGAAGTCATACACAGACTCAGCAGAAGAATGTTGTGCTTTGAAATACTTGGTTTGACAACACCAAGAGACACAAAAGTAGTCTCATCACTCACTTGTGTTTAAATGTGGTATCTCAGTAAATACATGATTACATTCAACTGTTCTTTTAAAACTTTATTTGAAGGGGACAACTGATATTAGTGGTGACACAGCTAAAAGCTCCCAGAAATAATGGGCATTTTAAAGATTTCAGAGCCTCCCAGCAAAGGGTGAAGCCTTCTAAAAGAAACTGAACTGTGGTCACAGATGACAGGTTTCCTGAAGAATGGTTCAACTCATATGCACATTACTCTAAAAAACTGTACTCTAAAACCAACTCAAAAGTAAATCCTGCAACCAATAGTTACATGCACAAGCCTTTCATGAGCCTTTTGAGCTTTGTTACTTACATCTTGGTTATCACAGCCTACCATTTCACCATAGGACACCTAGTAAATAAGAAAAAAAAATCCTTACTAATAATTATATTACTAATTAAAAGCAATCAACATTTTCAAAGGGCTAAAGTTTAAGTTTCTTCGAGTTTTTTCATTAACAGCAGTAAAACTATTTAGATTTTTCTCTTGTTACAAAACCCAAAGAACATCATGTTCACAGCAAACTGATTTTCAAAGTTTCTTAATGCAAAAAAAAAAAAAAAACAACAAAAAACCCAAACTTCTGCATATTTCAGGTTGGATAAAAAAAAATCAGCATTCAAAACCTGAACAAAGCACATTATGGCCTAAACAACAGTGCTCAGTACATTATCAGCCCAGTTTTCAAGATTATATTGATGTCTGGTATTTCCCTTGCATACATGACAATTTCACACACCTTATTTGAAACTAGGTTGGAATTAGATGATCTTTAAGATCCATTCCAACCCAAACAATTCTAGGATTTTATGAAACAAACACTTTCAAGTGAACAGTAGAATTCTATAAATTCTAAAAAATGCCAATACTCTTTTTAAAAGTGTTCAAAGTAAGAACAAGCATTTTAAAATGAAAGTTTCTCATGTTGTCATTCAGTCGCTTAAGTTTCTTGATAGCTTGTATAAAACTAGTTGGCTGGGCTTTTTGTGAGGTTTGTTTGCTAATTTCTTTAGGAGAGTAGGAGAGATCAGGCAAACTCCTTACTAACTTAAATTCTTAATTCACTGTAAACATGTTCAATTTTTAATTGGTAACTCCTTATGTCTTTATTAGAAAATACAAAATTTTCCAGGTATGTCACTTCACTGTAAAACTTGCTTAGTTTTAGCTACAACAGTTGAGTTCATTATTCGCATCACAAGTATATAAAAACAGATCAGAATTTCAAGACTGCAAACAGAATGGTTTTAAATTAGCAATCAGAGAAGGAAGTTCAACTATAGCAGAATATTTCAGGCTGGGGGCCATCCTCACCTGATTACATATGCAGTAACGTGGCTCATTTGGATCATAGGTCCAGTCAACCTGGCTATTGGAATCAGACTCTGGTATTACTGCTGTTTGCTGTGATAGTTCTTGTGCCAGTGCAGATGAAGAAGAACATGATGATAGAGAGGAAGAAGAGGAAGATGATGATGACTGCTGACTTGAAGATTTGTTGTTGTTTCTGGGAAAGAGGGTAAAAAAAAGAAAAAAAAATAGTGTAAATAATTTAAATTTATCTCCTGCCAAATGAAAGAATCATTAAACAAGTACTTTGTTGACTCTGAAATACTGCAGTATGTCAATGCCAAAGCATCACTCATTAATTTAATTCATTCAACAACTGCAAGAACTGAAATGGACACGTTGAATGCTCTTTGGAAACAAGTCATCCCTGCTTACAAGTGCAAGACACGCTGCTCTAATCAATGGAATATAACAGCTTTAAACTGTCCAATGGCTTTAATAAATGGTTTTCTTCACAAAATTTTCCATCAACAGCCTTGGTGTCAAGTCCCCATAAAAATTATGTTAACAATAAAACAGAAATTTACATATAAATAATGTCATGTTATGTATAACTTTTTTTGAAGATGACCAATTCTATGTTAATCTCCACCCAAGCATCACCAATCACTCCATAGGAACAGTGCCAGAATACAAATTCTATGCTTCTGTTTACAGGTCAGATATGAAACCCAAGATATCCATAGAAGAAAAATGCTTCTAAGATAAAATTATTAACTGAGCTGTGAAGAAAAAACCAAACCCCTACAAGTCACAAGGATGGGCAGATGTACAACTCAAGTACAAACTCAAGTATACCTAGTGATTGTTGTCACAATGTGTTATGACACTGTGGTGTTTTTAACTGGTTTTAGACTTCATTTTTCCTGTCACAGATGTCAGCCATCAGAAAGTGTAATTATTTGTGAAGTGGCATGAAGCAGACCTTCAGGTTATTTCAAAACCAACTACAAGGCATTGCATGACAATTCCCAACATTTGTCATTCGCTCAGTTCTCTCCAGAATGCAGAAAAATGATGGAAGACAATAGACTATACCACAAATGAAAAATACATACCCTGATTGGCCTTAAAACCTTGGAGTGAGTTTGCTTAAAGACAAGAAAGTGAGAGGACAAAAGAAGAAAGACTTAAACAAAAAAAGGCCAGCAGACAGTAACTACCTTCTGCTGATTCACTTCCCTCCCCCCTCCTTATTTAATATGAAGTATTTCCAACGGGGCCCATGACCTTTACAAGACATTTTAGCTGTCTTAAAAGCTGTAATTGCAGTCAACAACTAAGAATACTTACTTGCTTTTTCTGCCACTTCGTGAATCTGTGGTTGATGAACTTAATGTCTGTGTTAATGTAGATGCCAGAGCTGATGATGAATACCCAGATGAATCCCTGGATAACGAAAATTCTCTTCCAAGCTGAAAATCATTGTTCTTAAATGCTTCATAGCTGGCCTTTAGGCTGGATGTTCGTCTTCCTTCCTTCATCTAAAGGGAATACTGATACTGTATCAGATTACACCATGGAGCTCTTACAGAAGACATACCGTGTTGATAACTGCTAATTATTTGTACAGGTTCATTAGTTACCCTGTTAACAAAATGATGTATAGTAAGTAGTAAAAAAGTGTAAGACTACCCCACAGGAAAAGCTAGAAAACAAGCTCTACCCATTACGCAAATTTTACAGGATGAAGCGGTAGCATATAAATGAAAATGATAATATGAGAATCGAACCACTGCAGCTGGAAGTGATCATGGGAATTCAGATTAAAAACACCCAACAAAAAAAGCACCCAAATAAATAAATAAAAAAACCAAACACATTAGTCTTTCTTCTTAAATCATTCGCAAATGGCAGAATGACAATAAGGTGTTGACATTACCTGTGCCGTGGCTTGCACTGCCTGAGCTGCTGCCATGGTAATTGCACCGGCCCCAGATCCTGAAGATAATGAGCCCAGGTTATATGATGCCAATGGTTGAGAAGAGTTTGTATTGTATGCATTGTTTGAAGAGGATGATGAATTACTGTTTCGACACCCTTGATGAACAGAACACATTTATGAAATTTAAAATGAAACTAAATTCCTTTGCATTTTAAGAAGAGTTATATATGACAACCAGTGAAAGAGCAGGAACTCCGTTTATGCACCAAAGCAGTCTGATCATTTGGGAAAAAAGTTTTAAGAAGCAACTTGACACAGCCAGCATTAGCTGAAGAAAAGAAGTTTATTCTCCCTTATCCTCATGCACAGGGAGTCCTTTTAGAAAGACGGTCTCCACTATCATACTCAGCTGTCAAAGAACAGATACACCTGTTATGTCTATGTCTCTATAAACCCAATTTCCACTGAATGCTGACTACCGTAACCATCAGGAAGAGAGAAGAATTTGATGGTACCCCTATACTGTTTCTGAAGTAAAACTTTTAACAATTTCAATTCTAAAAACTACAAATCACAGTTTTAATGCAACACAGATTTCCATGGCCATCTACAGTCTGAGAGCTGCTCAAACATAATTACATTTTATTTGTTACCTCATGTGAAGTTCCTTCAAAATAAAAGTAACATGGGTGTGAGGGAGACTACCTAAAAGCAATGAACAGCACTAAACTCCAAAACAAAAGGTAGTTTACTTACTATACCTTCTCACAATCTTTTATTTTCAGAAAAAAAAAAAAAAAAAAAAAACAAACAACTATGAAGTACCCTGATTTTGAAAATGGGCAGAAAGCTGTGTTTGATTTTGGTTTTTTTCATTCACTACTCAAAGACTTCTCACCTCTTCTGAAATAGACAACACACAAAATTATTTTATTGTAGCCAATGCCTCATCAGACCAACCCTTAAAAAAAACCCAAAAAAGTGTGAATCCCCTCCTTTGGAAATTGTTGCATATGTTTCTTTCCCCCAAAATAATAATTCATTAATCTCATATTTCTACCACTAGCTGAATGAAACCGCACTGTATCTCCTTCCAAGCAGTGTAAATAAAAAGAAACAACCAACACACAGCTGTTAAATGATAACAAAGCTGATGCACTTCATGAACAACACAGATGAGCAACAATGGCTGCAATTTCACATGTTATAAATGACTGAAAATCCCAAAGGAAAGAGTATGAGCCTCAGATTTCAAGAGACAATAACTCACAAATACAACTGAATTTCTCCTGATTAAAAACCAATAAAATGCAAGACAATGAAGATTACCTGGCGTATTTTCTTTAGAAGCATCTGAAGTCAGGGTAGATAGAAGAGCTTCAGATTTAAACTTCTTTTCAGGAACATGATCGGTGGTACTATGGTGAGAAGATGGATTGTGTTTCCTTTCTAGATGAAAGAAATGAAGGGAACTTAAATGTAAAACCTTTTCAGCTTGAAAGTCAAACTGTAACTGCATAATTTAACGTCTCAAAATACTTACTCTCTACTGGAGTGTGAGAATGAGCATGATGGTTATTCACAGGCTGTGATGGTGTATCCAGCTCCAAAGACCCTAAGAGGGAAGTAAAAAGGAAAGAAAAATTTCAGTCATCATTGGCATAGTTTTGACTTTTAGACACTAAATGAATCTTTACAATATTAACCAAATCACTATGAAGTTATATATATTTTAATCAGAAGGAGCTTTGCTGGAGTTGAAACCCTTCCTGGAAGTACAACCAGGAGCCAGTGAGATAAACAGTTGTAAAACAAAAATTGGTGCATGCTGCTGTCCAACTATTGACACAAAGAGAATAAACAACAACACTGCCCAAAAAATGCCATGAACGAACATGAGTTGCACACATGGCAGTGATGGTTGGAAAATGCAACACCAAAAGTACTGGAAATCTACACCAATATGAATTGAGAAGATGACTATAACAAGTAAACTGTATTAATGAGGCACCTCGTCCCACTGAGCCAAAACACATAAGCACTAGCAATGTCTGACAAGATGATCTAACATTCAACAGGGAGGACTTCAGATCATCAACCAAATTTCTGTAACATTCAAAAATACAGAGCAACAATCACAAGCTCCAAAAAAAAAAAAAAAAAAAAAAAAAAAAGCAGGAGGGCACAAATACAAGTCTTCTTGTAATATGAGGAGAGACTTTGACCATAAATTGCATACATTACACAATACACAACTGTCTGTGTATGAACCTTTGGCAATAAGATCTTGAATAGCTGCAATACCTAGCAATGTACATTTATACAGAAGTCAGTTCAAGAAACTCACATTCATTTTTCAAAATCTATAGCTTCAAAGTTTATTTACCTTTTTTTCAGTGACTTCAAAAAGCACATGACTGTACTACAAAAGTCTAAAGAAAATTATTCTCTAAGAGGTTCAAAAAATGAACATGAGCCAGCAGTGTGCCCTCGCAGCCCAGAAAGCCAACCGTATTCTGGGATGCACCAAAAGGAGCATGACCAGCAGGTCCAAGGACGTGATCCTGCCCCTCTACTCTGCTCTTGTGACACCTCACTTGGAGTACTGTGTGCAGTTCTGGTGTCCTCAACATAAAAAGGACATGGAACTGTTGGAACAAGTCCAGAGGAGGGCCACGAGGATGATCAGGGGACTGGAGCACCTCCCGTATGAAGATAGGCTGAGAAAGTTTGGTCTGTTCAGCCTGGAGAAGAGAAGGCTGTGTGGAGATCTCATAGCAGCCTTCCAATATCTGAAGGGGGCCTATAGGGATGCTGGGCAGGGACTCTTCATTAGGGACTGTAGTGAGAGGACAAGGGGTAACGGGTTCAAACTTAAACAGGGGAAGTTTAGATTGGATATGAGGAAGAAATTCTTTACTGTAAGGGTGGTGAGGCACTGGAATGGGTTGCCCAGGGAAGTTGTGAATGCTCCATTGCTGGCGGTGTTCAAGGCTGGATTGGACATAGCCTTGGGTGACATGGTTTAGCGGGAGGTGTCCCTGCCCATGGCAGGGGGGTTGGAACTAGATGATCTTCAGGTCCTTTCCAACCCTAACTATTCTATGATTATATGATTCTATGAGGAGCTATTTTGGTTGAGCTAACATCAATCACATTATGAACTAGTCCACAGGCTGCCCTCTGGTGGAACCTCCATAATATGTATTTAGTCTGAAAGCTAAAAATGCTTCTACTTTTCCCTTTAATAAAAAAAATCCCAACAAACAACCTTAAAAGTGAAAGTCTGGTACATTGCTATTTTGAGTTTTTGAACTCTACCTACCTACTCACCAAACACATAGCTAAACTAAAGGTAGTATCACATCTTACAACTTCAGCTGGGATTCCAACTAAAATAAACTAGTCCTTTTCTGTAGTTGCCAGCTCACTAAAAGCACTTACTTTGCAGTTTTATTTTGTGCCTGTTATTTGTAGTAGGAATTACAAATAAAATATACAAAAATTTCCACCTTTTATAACAAAGCAACCCAAAAATCAAAGAAAGAATAATTATTCCTAATCTCCACAAGGGACTGAGGTTACTTTTCAGTGTCCTTGGGTATGAGGTCACTGCCTCTCAGCTCCATAATCACAGTAGTTACTTCAACTTTGAAATTTGTCATGATCACATTTGAAATTCATGTCTAAATGCTGATATGTACAGAAAAGATGGTTTCTTCTACACTCAAGTCACTCAGATCATCACCAAGCATGCAGAAAAGAAGGTCATCAGTAGTAGTCAGCACGGATTCACCAAGGGTAAGGTAAATCTTGCTTGGCCGATCTAATAGCCTTTTATGATGATATGGCAAGATGGGTTGATGAGGGGAGCAGTGGATGTTATCTACCTTGACTTCAGCAAAGGCTTTTGACACTGTCTACCATAACATCCTTGTATGTAAGCTTAGGAAGTGCAGTTAGATGAATGGACACTGAGGTGGATTTAGAACTGGCTGAATGGCAGAGTTCAGAAGGTTGTGATCAACAGAGAAGAATCCAGTTGGAGCCCTGCAGTCAGTGGTGCTCCCCAGGGATCAATACTGGGTCCAGTCTTACTCAACTTGCTTATCAATGACCTCGATAAAGGGCTAAAGCATACTGTCAGGAAGTTTGCTGATGATACAAAGCTGGGGAGGAGTGGCTGATACACCTGAAGCCTGTGCTGCCATTCAGCAGGACCCCTGATAGGCTGGAGAACTGGGCAGAGAGAAACCTAATGAAGTTCAACAAGTGTAGGGTACTGCACCTGAGGAGGAAGAACCCCAAGTACCCGTACAGATTGAGGGCTGACCTACTAGAGATCAGCTGAGAAGAACCTGGGAGAATTGATAGATAAGCTGACAATGAGCCTGCAGTATACACTAGTGGCCAGGAGGACCAACAGTAATGCAGAGTGCATGAGAAGTGTGGCCAACAGGTCAAGGGAGGTAATCCTCCCCCTCTACTCTGCCCTGGTGAGGCCACATCTGGAGTACTGTGTCCAGTTCTGGGCTCCTCAGTACAAGAAAGACAAGGATCTACTGGAAAGTGTCCAGTGGAGGGCCACAAGGATGATCAGGGGTCTGGAGCATCTCCCTTAAAAGGGGAGATTGTGGGAGCTGGGCCTGTTTAGCAGATGCCAGTAGGACAGTGACAGACTCTTCAGTGGTGCCCAGTGACAGGACAAGAAGCAATGGCCATAAACTAAAACACAAGAAGTTTCAACTCAACATGAGGAAGAACTTTACATCACGGGTGGTAGAGCACTGAACAGGCTGCCCAGGGAAGTTGTGGAGTGTCCCCCTGGAGACTTTCAAAACCTACCTGAACACATTCCTGTGTAACCTGCTCTAGGTGGCCCTGCCTTGGCAGGGGGTTGGACTAGATGATCTTCAAAGGTTCCTTCCAACCTTGATGATTCTGTGATACAACAGCTTGGCCAGAAAGCTGACACTGCATTTTTGTTCACAGCCTGAATATCATTGCTCTATTTGTTAAGCATGTGGGTTTCTTACACAAAAGGTTTTTCCCTTGCTACCCCATTACAAAACAATCCATTCTCTCCCCTTTAAAAAAAAAAAACACTGAGTAATTAACTTTGCATTCCACACATGTAACTAAAATAACAACCCTCCTCAATTTGGTGGTAGTCAATTCAAGCAGAAATAGTACTCAATTTGGTCATAATCAATTCAAGCAGAAATAGTACACCTGCAAATAGGTAGATGGCAAGCTTAGGCTGAAGTGCTTGTCTGAATACCTAGCCATTAAAAACAGGTTTAAAGAATTCTGCACCCTACTCTAGTAATTCACAAGCACAACAGTTGTGTGAAAAATTTAATTACTCAGGTGCATTTTGACTTCACTGGTAAAAATTGAGGTTGAAACTAAGATCTGAGAATCACTGACTGATGAAAAGTATGTGGGTTAAACACAATAGTGAAACAAGTGGAAATACTTCAAGCCACTAACAAATATATGTTTTTTTAGTTTTACAAACTGATGGAAAATCTGTCAAGATCCTAAATAAAATCATGCATACGTACGTCTCTCTAATATTTCTGTAATTCCAGCATTATCTGCTTCAAGCTCCATTTTAAATTTAGCAAGCTCCTGGTCCAATTTTCTCAAATGACGGTCTACCTGTTTTTGAGACAAAACAGTAAATAGCATCCAGTTCTGAAACATGAATATCCCCATCCTTAATCTCAGATTTGGTAAATATTTCCCTGCCACACAGCACTAAGCACCTACAAAAATGCACAGAAGCATAACTTCTCAGTCAACTACAGTTTGCTAACTCAGCAGAGATACTCAAGTTAATACAAAAATAGTGCTGTTGCTCCTAAACTGTGCAGTAAGGCTGCATATTGGCTCAGCAGCTAGAAGCCCTCCTCTTACTATAGGCAATGTTCCAAGACACAGATTTAAGTGTTTCTTTTGAGAAAAAAAGATTAAAAAGACTTGGGGGTGTTGTGAGTATACATATAGAAAGGGGAAGAGAAAGAACAGTTCACAACATGCGCTTTAGCAGACATTGGGCTGCACTGGGGAAACTGCAAAATTACTGAATTACAATTTGTACACCATTATACACATCAGTAAATGTAAGTACTGAGTAAAAGTGTCTCTAAACTGAAAGTGCAAAGACTCCTGTGCATTTGAGCAAACTATGACATGCTCTTGGGTACTGAAAATTAACAACCAAAAAATATCTGAACTTAATATCATGGAAGGAAACACTGTTCCAAACGCTTCCTGCATCTGTAGTCATACTGCAGAATGTACCTGTCTCTAAGTTATTAAAAATTGAGCAAGTTTTGCAGTTAACAGCTAACCAAAAGACAGAGCATAAGTTACAACTTTGGGAAAAAACTTTTGGTTAGCTGAAGTAAAACTAAAGCAGACAAGAAATATTTGTTTAATGTCTACTATATTTTAGTGTGGTTCTGACTTGGAAGGTTCTGTCTTCTGAGAAAATGTAAAATAAATCTACTTAAAGTTCAAAATCCACACACTATAGGGAAGAGTAACTTGCTTGTGGCCTCTTTTCAGAAAAGAAATAAACCAAACAAAATCAACATAATTTCTAAAATTATTACTGTGAGTTTTATATTTAAGTGACATTTACTACCCAAAGCAATAAAATACTTCAAAAGTCAATAAATATTTAAACTTTCACCAGCAAAAAAAAAAGTCAGTATGTAGCTGATCTAACAATACAAGTAGCAGAGCTGTAGTTCTTATCAAAACGTTTAGAACTCCTTGGGGACAAGGAGACAATTCAGCACTTCTGTCCACTTACCAAATCATATATTTGATTAGCCAGTTGCACTTTTTCATCTGCATCTTCCAAAGCTTTATAATAATCCTGTTATAAAGAGACAGTGGTTTTTTTAATTATGAACATAACTGAATTAATTTCAGTCATTTTAAGCTATTGTCATCTAGCACAAAATGTAAATTAAAAGGAGAAATTCACATCAGTTTTCAGAAAGACTGTGAAACTCTACTGTAAACAATGATCAGATAAGATTTAGATGAGTGATGTAATACATATCAGTGCATTGTTTGTGCCTTTGGAAATGCCATACTACAAAATGGGGATACTTTCTCCCACAGTGGCATTTAGATTCCTGTAAGAAATGCTACAAGAAAAGAAACAGTCTTAGATCTGTTCTGTATTACACAGCATAAGGTTACAGACTCAACATGAGATGATGTCTTTCACTTGGCAGGGATCACTGCAGATACTACTGCCCTTCAGAATGATGATAAACAGTAGGGAAAACCTTTCCAGCACCACAGCTAAATAGAGATAATGATTTATATATAGTTTAAATTATTTTTAAATACTTTTACATAACATATAAGCATATTACAAAATAATTTGACAAAAGCAATCCAATTTTAAAGTCTGCTCTAACAAATGAAAATCCACGACAAAACTTTTTACTTATGTTTAAACTATTTTACTCCAGATTTAAACAGGTTTAAGTACCTTTTTAGTCTCAATTTCCACTGAGGACAACCTTGCTTAAGCAAAAACTACTTGAAACTTTGGTTCAAATATAATCAAAAGCAAATTAATAATTTACTCTATGGAAATTAGAGCCTTTTTTTTTTAACATAGTGATTTATTTGTATTAATTAAGGAAAAAACACCCCTTGGCCAAATAAGGGGCTAAAGTGGCAAGTGTAAGAGACTACTAAAGATTTTCTCCTGACAAAATGATAGACTAACAATACTACCCCCAATACCCAATTCTTGAAGGATAAAACAAAACACATCCATCTTTTTATCCCACCCCCCCCGCTACATATAATGTACGTATAACGCACACAAAGACACAGGCTGAATCACAGGAAATGCTGAAGCTACGCTTGAAAAACATCATTTAAAAGAAAGCCAACTAACTTACGTAACTTCATGTCACACAGGCAGGAACAAAAAGTCTGGGCTGAAAATTTAGTACCTGGTTTCCTCACCATTTTAGTATCGCAATTTTAAAAATGCTAGCAAATACCGGGTAAAACTTCAGAGAAATGCTTGATGAAAGAAACTTTTCAGTCATTTTTCTCCTCCTAGGTAGTTCTATCCATCTCTTTGAAAGCCCAAAGGAAGTCACAGTTCTGAATGCGTAAGTGTTCATCAATCATAAGCTACGTTTCCTAAGGTTATCTTAGATTGCAAAAGAAAAATGTGATCCGCTCCTGTGATATCCTTACTTTTTTGATTGATGTCATTTGTTCTTCTCGCCATTCAGGTTTGTTTTTCTTTGCGTTCATAAAAAATTCATTTACCCTCTGCTCAAGTTGATCCATTGCATCTGTAGCACAGGAAAAGATTAAGATAAATGTTATCTTCTCATGTACATAAACGTTATGAAATAAGGCAGAATCTTTTTCTTAAACAAAGTTGACAGGACTGAGGTGCGAGAGAGGGGGAAAAAAACCAAAACAAAACCAAAAAAACCAAAACAACCAAGTGACAGAGGACAGAGGAGGGAAATACTGACCTTCATTTCCAAGAAGCAGAATTGCATTCTGGTAGGATTCTCATCAAGGTTCTTGTGCTCTCCAGCATGGGACAGGCAGGACTCCAAGTTCTAAAGGTTTTTTGTCCCTAAGAGCAGTGGTAGTGACTTAAAGCATGACCCAAACTCCTCACCCAGGGCTCTAGACTGCTGACTTTGGAACATTCTAGCCAGTTACAAACTGAGCAGGAAACAAAATGTTCTCCTAAGAGAAACAGTCAAATACAAAACCAAATAATTGAAAAAATTAGTGCCTAAAAAAGGTAGAGCAACTTAAGAGTCAAGTCACCACCTTTAAGTCAAGGCCCTCTCCATCGTATGCTAAGAAGGGTGAGGGCAAATTGAAAGCACTCACAAAGTTATTCCCCCCCACCCCCCAAGTTAGCACTAAGGGGTAATGATGAAATACTCTTTGGACAGGATTCTCACTTACATGAAGTTGAGAAATACCATAAAGGGAAAAAATAAAGCCACCAATTCTCTAACATTAACTATCATAAGAAAGGAAAATGTCAACTACAAGTTATTTGTTGTTTATTGAGACAGTAACAAGGACTCCCTTCCTTTTCCCTCCACCCTACTTTAAAACAAAAAATCCTAAACAAAATCAACAAAAACAACCAACCCAAACAAAAGTCAAAAGCACTGAGTTTACTGTTTCAACAGCTGGACACTTGTGCATGCAACAGCTTGCATATTTCCAAGAACACGCAGCTGCCTCAGTCAAACTAGCTTTGACTGCCATGCTAGTCTCAGTATAGAAAATAGTACTGAATTCTCCTTCACAGCACTTTCAGCAACACTGTCCACACAGCAGTTTCAAATTAAACATGACAATGCACCAACTATCTACAGACTTCAGGCTCTGGGTATAAAACACTAATATACTTTGCAGAAACCACTGGCAAAACTGGATTTCATGATGGCCATCATCTCTTACGAGTCAATTTTCTTCAAGGAACTCACAAATGCCTGACTATGATTAATTCTTCAAATCCAATGCAGCACAAAGGTTTTCTTACTTTGTGAAAATTCACAACTAGAACTGTTCACATAAATAACAAAAAGGTCATTCATACTCAATTATCAAAAGCATTAATCAATTTTTCCTATGCTGAGAATGGAATATCCAGCATTAAAACCAACAGGAACCTAAGAACTGACTGGACTGAGCAGTTTTGACACAGGCTCACATCAGCTTTATGCAGACCCAGACAAACAAAGTAGTCAAACAGTTTTGGTGTACAACAGGTTAAAGATGGGTGAACCTGTACAAAAAGCATTTTTGACTTGCACTGTTATTCACGGAGAAGATTAAGAAGCCTCAGCATTTGGAGGCTTCCAAAACTTTGTTCTTTACCAAATGACATAAAGCCAACAGACAAAATGTTCTATCTCCTCTTCCCAGTGTGTAAACAGGTATGTGCTGATTTACTCTAAGGGTTCTACAGACATGAAAACAAAAAGGAAAGTATCTCCTTTCTTTACTGAGGACAGGTTACCAGAATGTGAAACTGCACAGGGAAAACTCCCACAGAAACTTGGTTTCTCCTGAAGGAGCAGAGATGGCACAGGGCAATGCAGTCAGATTTACTGAATTAAATGAAAAGTTCTCTCTGGTATACTGCAGTTCCTTCACCACCTTCCCCACCACCACCTTTTAAATACAACTGTGATACTATATTCTCAGATACTGATTTCTTACATCAAGATTTCCCTGAAGAGTTGACAGAATTATGAGAGGCCTTTCTCCAGAGCTTGACATTTTACCATGGAGGCCTGATAGTCCATTATTTGAACTTAAGCAAAGAAACATATTTTATGCTCCGTGAGGAGCTCAGTTAAAGCTCACGAGTCAAGTCACAACTTGGATGGTCCTCACTTTTCTCACAGCAGTCTTATCAGGGCATACAGTAGGTACAGCTGGTTTACTATACCTTTCAACAACAAGCATCAGCACCTGTCCCATTAGAAGACCATGTGGTCCAAACAGGACAGAATATAAAGTCAACATTGACTATAAAACACAGCAGCACAGTTATCTCTGAATTGAAACTCATGTAGGTTTCTGGGACAGCATCACTCATCAAAGCACCGTTTCCAAGTACTTCAGAGACACTGAATCTTCACAGGAAGTTACCATGCCACAGCATGATAACAACCTCCAGGTTTGCATGCAGCATCCAGCATGCAGTTTCAGAATTTTTCTTTGGGCTTAAGGTTGATCTTAGTATACAACAACACTCAGGGTCATCTGCTACTTCCAGAAATACAATATGGCATGTTATTTGCCACTTCCAGTTAAAGCAGAAGAAATGACGCTACTGCAACTTTGGCAGTGCTAGCTGACTAAAAGTTCAAATAAACTACTAGTTTCTTTGCCACCCTCCTGAATAGAGGTAAAATTTGTGAACGTACTCAGCATTACCCAAGACAATGAGCTGCTCATTCCCTCTCCTGGTGCTCCCTAGCGATAGTTACTTCAGAGGCATCCCATCTCCCATAACCATGCCCTGTTCCCACAGCTTCAAGCACTGAACCGAAGGCAGCAATTAGGCCATAGTATATGAAAAAATCCTACAGCCAATTCAACATGTGTCAGTAAAGTCTGCTAAACAGACCTGCTGAGTCTGCTAAAGTAAACGTCCAAGGGAAAGACTGAGACCACACTTTAAAGTGTTATAGGTTAAACTAGTGTTTTCAAGAACTATGCTCCCACAGTGCACATTTTGTATTCCTGCTTGGCATGCACTTGTTATTTCAACCTTTGCTCTTTCTCTGTTCTCTACAACAGTCTGACCCTTCTGCACTGACGATTCCTCTGATCTTTAGTGCAGTAAGATTTTCATTAACAAACACTTTTACATCACATACATGAACACATTGTGTGTTAAATGACAGCAACACCTAACTAGATGTTACAGGACACCTGAGTCCCAGATAAGACTGCATTAGAAAAGATGAAAAAGCAACGCACCCTGAAAACAGCGTGAAGTAGTGCATTATATCACAGTGAAGATACACAGTGATCTACAAGGACACCTAGAGCAGATTGTATTTGGTTATGTGTCAGCGAGGGCATGAAAAGCTAAGCAAGAATCACCTCCAAATTAAGAGGTATTCTGAGGAGAGCTGGCTGGAAAAGTTTCAGGGACAGCACGCCGCTACCTGCTGCAGGAGTGGGACATAACTCATGTTCCAAACCACCATCACTGCTCTTAGGGATCAAAAATCTAAAGAGTTTGGGACGTGCCGCCGAAAATGCCTTTGGGAGCAGCACAAGCCCAGGAACGAATCTCCTGCAAGAACCTATTCGCGCGGACAGCCGGCCGCAGCCGCGGGCGGGCGCCAGGGCGGACCCGAGGCAGGCAGGCGGGCGGCAGGGAGGGCGGGTCGGCGAGGCTGCGGCCGGGGCTGGCTCCTCTTGCCGGCACGGCGCCAAGCAGCGCGCTCCGCCCCTCGCTGCGTGCCGGCGGCTCCGCGCGCCGCGCTGGGCCTCCGCAACACCGCCTCCCGCCGCGGCTCCACCGCCCGCATCGCCGGTCCGCAGGAGACGACGCCAAGCGCACCGTGCCGACGAGACAGGCGCGGCCTCCTCATTCCCGGCTCTCTGCAGCGGACCGGCGCTGTCAGGGAGCCGGGGTGCAGGGTGGGGAAGGGGCGCGAACGCCCCGGGCCGGCGTCAGAGAGCCGAGCGGAGCTGCCCACACAGGTCGGCGAGCCCCGGCGGCAGCGGCACCTCCCCCTGCCTCCTTCCCCCCCCTCTCTTTCCTGCCTCCCCAGCTGGCCGGCGGGCTGCCCCCCGCGCCCTGCGGCAGTCGCTCCGTGCCCGCGGGCGGGGCGGGAGGAGAGCGGAGGGGAGGGGCGGTGTGTGTAGCGGCGGGGAGGGGGCGGTCCGAGGCGCAGGGGCGGGACTCACGTACTCTGCACCTGCAGGTCCATCTCGCGCATCTCGGTGAACCTGTCGCGCAGATCCATGGGAAGCTGCTCGATCACTGCAGGGACAGCGGGTGGGGGGGGGGGAGGAGGGGGGAGTCAGTCACTCGCCGCCGTGGGGGAGGGGGCGCCGCCTCATGGCCGCGGCTCCCGCCCCGGCCCCGCTCCACCGGCCGTGCCCGGCCGCCCGGCGCCCCGGTCCCGCACACACTCACTCTCCAGATAGTCCTCCAGATACAGCATGGCGGCAGCCGGGCCCGCGCCAAGGGGCTCCTCGCTAACGGGGGCTCGTCCCTTCCAATATGGCGCCGCCGCCAACAACACCAGCAGCTCGACTCAGCGAAAACAACATTGGCGGCTGACGGCGCTCGCTGCGGCCGCGCCGCGATTGGCTGCCCGCGCCGCTGACGCGCACCGTGCCCGCGCTCTGCCGCGCGGCCTCACGGGAAATGTAGTTTCTCTGTGGGGAGGCGGCGGGAAACTACATGTGCCACCATGCGCTGCGGCTGCCGTGCCCTCTGCGCCCGGTGGGAGGTCCGGGGAGCATGGCCCCGCCCCGCCTCTGCTGCCGGCGCTCGCCGTGTTGGTCAGTCCGGGGCGTGTGGCTTTTGTCTGGGAGTAACTTTTCAGTCCCCGCCGAAGCCCGACAGGTTCGGCAGGGCGGCCGCCAGAGCGGCCGGGGGACCGGCGGGGAGACGGGCTCGAGCAGAGCGTCGCCAGCTTGGCGCTGTGTGAAGGGAGAAACTTGCAGCGCTTGCACGAGGCTTCATGCTTGGTTTCCATCCGTTACTTTAAAAGGTCGTTGCTGGTAATAGTGCGTAAAGAGCATAAGGGATGACAGAACTAATGAAATCGTCATTTTTTTCCTGTGAGGGTAGTGAGGCAGTGGCACATGTTGCCCAGAGAAGCTGTGGCTTGCCCCATCCGTGGCAGTGTTCATGCCAGGTTGGACAGTCTGGTCTGGTGGAAGATGGCCCTGTCCACGGCAGGGGTATTAGAACTAGATGAGCTTTAAGGCCCCTTCCAATCCAAACCATTCTATGATTCTACGATTTCTGTGTCTTCTCATGAGTGACCTGAGGTGAAACAAGCTGCTGTGTTCAGAATACGTCAGTAACACAGGTAGTAACAACACCACAGGCACACCAGAGCACACACTTATGTGGGCTTTAGCACTGCTGCTCAAAGTATAAAAAATAATTAGCAGATAGTAGTTGTTGCAGTTTAATTACAATAGCTCTTGCTTATAGCCTTACTTACTATAAGCTCTTACTTGATTGGGGCTGAGGTTTTTCATGCGGTTTCAATTCCCCAAAGAGTATTTAATCATCACTATAATTACTGCTCAAATCATGGATTAGTGCTTTTACTCACACTTATTTTTTCACTGGGGGAAGGAATTTTTGGGGCTTAGATGATATCAGGTGTAGGTACAGGAGAATAAGCGTTCTGGTAGCAGAACAGGCTGTTTTTCTGCCATGCTTTATATCTACTTTTCAGCTTCCCATATGCATCCAAGCAAGGAAGAAAAGTGTATGCTGAAGCCAAGACTGAATAAAAACCTGCGTGGGATGGTTTTGAGTGCCAGGACCAATGGAAAACATCATTCTTTACTCATGTTTTAAGCTCATACAGTGTGAGTAGTTAGCTAAGGATGACTGAATTTGGGGCAGTGAAGTGTAAATTTTGTGTACCCTTTATGAAGACCGATGTTAGCCATGTCTTGAACATAAAAGGTATAGCTAAGCATTTTTTTTTTAAATTCCTATGTCATTACAGATCAAGGGGGAAAAAAGTATATCAATAACTATAAATTTAACGACAAAAGTGCTGTGCCAAAGTGGTCACTTTCCGTACTCATTCCATCATTAGCCATGTAAAATCTGTGCTGCGGAAACAGAAATATCAGCTAGTTTCATACACACCAATGAGCAGTTGCTAGATGGCCATTAAGCTCACTTGTAAGAATCTGTATATTATTGCTCTTATAGATTGTTTTTTAATGTATGCTCATACAGATCATTTTTTATAATGTACTTTTGACACACAGGAGTAGGAATGACAAAATTTTTGAAGTTTTGTGTGAGAAATTGCTTGGTCCCATTTTGGTATGTAGAACTCAAGACTGACCCTTCCTGGGAAGACAAATGCCTGCATTTTTATTTAAGCGAAAGGGTTTGATGCAACATGAGAATTTAGATTATGCAAAAGCACAGCAAAGTACTGGCATCCTGTGTTCATCAGGAGAAAAGCTAGGTGAGTTCAGGGAAATCTGAATTGATGGGGTCACTTTCTTGTATGCTTAGTGGTGGCTTTAATGTTGGTTGCTTGGTTTGTTGGTTTGTGTTTTTTTTTTTTTAATAGTCATAGACATGTTTGGGAGCACATTTCATGCAGCAGAATAAGAAATTAATCTGGCACACAAATACAGTACAAAGACTCCACTGTCAGAACCACAACTGAAACACAGTCATAGAATAAGTTCTTACCATTTTCTTCATAACCACAATCCTAGGACAACCAGGACCTTGTGACTTCTTTGTGCTCCAGTTTTCATGTCTGAGTTTGCCACATTGATCTTTGCGAGCATGGAAATAGCCTCCAAAATCCTCATGGAGGGCTATTGTGCAAGGCATTTGCATCTAGTTCCTTTGTGTTGTGGTTCCCAGATGAAGTAAACCAAGAAACACAGCTCCTGGGGCTGTGTCTTGGTCATTCCCTTTAGTAGCAGCATGTGCACAGTCTGCGCCAGTGGAAAGAGCAAATGGAACTTGGGCATGCCAACAGAATGACAAAGACAAAATGCTAGTGAGGCTGGCTGCTGTCTTCAGGTTATGAGTGCCTGCCTTTATGTTTTATGGTTTATTGGAACATGTCAGAGGCTTTTATGAAAATAGGGACCTGCTTCAAAAATTGTTCACTGTAGTGCTTTACAGCAGGGGATGGGAGGGGACTATGTAGTAGAATACAAATGAAAATTAATTCAACTTTGTTCAGTATCTATTGAAAAGCAATCAGGAACTTATTTATCTACCTGTAGACCTCTTCATTTGATTTTTTTTCAAGACAAGTGGAGCAACTGACACACAATTCTGCCAATGATAATTCGTATTGTATAGTCAAATAAGTAGCCACACCAGCTTCAGTGGGATTATGTTATATAAGTGCTGCTTATCATGGTATGCTGAGGGAACTGAATTTAAACTGACATTTACGAAGTGAACATCCACTCAGACCATAAGAAAGAAGCTGTTTTTACAATGGAAACTTCTTGTTGTATATAAATACAAAGAATTAACTCTACTGATTAACTAAACTTTCAGAACTGTCTAATTGGAACAGTGCCTGGTAAGGAAACATGGATTGATTACAGAGTTTATTGGGATACAAATACAATGAAAAAGAACTAAACACCAACTGTGAACTCAAGGTAAAAAGGAATTCAATTTGTGAATCACAGGCATTGCACAAAAAAAAATCATACAACAGAAGTGCTTAGCACAGAGAAAGGAAGGGAGGCCGCAGGAGCTCGTGTTTTCTTCTCTTGATGTAATGTTATAAATGTTGATGGCATTTCTCCAGCAAATGTTTCACGTAAATCATCTGTCATCACTTGTAACAGAATGGTGGCATAAAGGAGTATTACAGTTGCCCTGTGATTTACCTAAAGGTAATTGCTTGCATAGGTTTTTATAGTTTTCAACTGACAAGGAAAAAAATTATTAAAAACATGGATTTATGTTCTGATGTACACTTCTCAGATGGAGTTAAAACTTTTAAATCTTCTCCCTTTCTTTTATCCTTATCTATTCCAGAGCTCTGTAATGTCCTTGTTCTATTATTCTAAGTTCTTTTGTCTCTTCCCACATCTAGGGTTGTTTGACACATCTCTAACTCCATCCTTTCCATCTTAGTGCTCCACCTGTTATCAGTCTATTGGTCCTTCCCTTTCCTTGTTCCTTCCAGGTATGTTCTGTTTTCTAAGCTCTATGACTGCTGGGACTTTCTGTGCCCATCAGGACTCTCACAGTTGCATATTTTCTTCAGTACTCTGATTTTTAACTCTTTTGTAATCCAGAGTTTCCAGACCAATAGCCCTTATGTTTTGTTTCTTTGTTTTCAAGAAGGATGCATTTCTAATGCTTTAATTTGAGATCAGGATGACCTACCTAGCCCATCCCTAGATTGACCCTTCAGGTCTCATCTACTGTTGGTAGGTTCTTGTACTTCTTTTTCTCCTAAAAGAGCCTTACTGCTTGTTGTACACAAATATTAGTGACGTATGGAGTGCAGAAAGCAAAACCTGGCAGGGCTAGTCTGCTCTCATAGAAGAACTTTAAGACAGAGTGACAGCAAAGTCACATCCGCCAGTGGTGCAGCAAAACCTACGAACAACTACAAGCCTGAGTAGCTCTTAAACTACTAGAAAGGTGCAGTTTGCTTTTCCTTGGCACCTGCTGCATGACAGCAGTCCTGTCTGTCAGGGTAGAATCCATTCACCACAGTGCGCTACTGCCAGCATGTGCTGTGCATCACAGCATTCCTAGCAGTTTTGAATGCCAGTGTCAGCATCAGGCCTGCTGGTCTCCTCACGTGCTTTCAACTATTTTATTTTAACTCCTCCTCACTTCCTGTGTTTTGCCTGCTATTTTGCCAGTGTTGCTGCTGTTTTTTCATTCTTTTCAGTCCTCGCAGTCCAGCTGTCCCCCAAACTGCCATGGAACCACCATCTCCCATATTCCACCCCTTCTGCCTCTACAGGGGCATCACCCACAGCCTCACTCTCCCTCTGCAGGAAATAACTATCATTCCTGCTGTACTACACACTGTGGTTATTGGAGGACATGAGTTAAATAACTAAATTGTCTTGAGACTGAGCACCATGTAAGGGTTACAGCATGATCGTATTTGTTCTGGGCAATCAACTTTATGTAATGGGAAACTCCATCCAGAGCCAGATCTAGGAAAAAGCTGGGTGAGGCTGTCAAATGCATAATGTTACCCTTGTCTGGTGCAGCTCTGTGCTGAAACTTCACACTTCCACAAAATGTTCCTCAAAAGAGCAAATTTGGCCCAGAAGTGTTGTGGCTGGATGGTAATCTGTCTGAGAAATCACTTTTACTTTTCTGCTGATTGCAAACTCTTTCAGATTCTGAGATTCACATTCCTATTTCTGGAAACAAATCCATGACCCCTGATAATTAATTTGCTGTAACAGTCAACAAGAAAATGGAACTGTCATTTATGTTTCAGCTTGACTTTGTATACAGACTCAGGCAATTACATCTCCCATCTTTTAGTTAATTTTATCTGCTACAGACTTGGTTAAATTTACTTGCAGATTTCAGTTATTTCCTGAAAGTCTGCAGGATATGAACAATTGCTGGTTGTATATTAATCACTGAAATGTTTTATCCTGACTTCCTAAGGAAATAAAGCTTATATGAACAATTAATATGTTTGTGTGCACAGTTCTTTATCTGTCCTTTTCCTGTCAAATTGACTAATCATCTCACTTAGTCAATTTCAGATTGACTAATTTACTAAGAAAAGTCATTCTTGTAGAAATGAATTGTATACTCCTTAAATGCTGTGTTGTCCCTAATAGTTTTTGGGTTTTTTTCTTCCTTTCACTGAGTAAAAGGTTACAATATAAATCTTCTACCTATTAGTCTTAAGAAAATCCACACATGATAGCAATGAGTGCCCCAGCCACAGACTAAGCTTCAGTTGGTGAACATAACTTATTAGGCACTGTTGTAAGCCACAAATGCAGAAGGAACCAATATAAGCAGTTTTGTTGCTCACAGAACCTCTGGTTTTGTTTGCTTGATTTTTTTAAAATCTTAAATGCTGCATCACATGACATGCATGGGAATAAAGTTTGAAAATAATTATTATAATGGGTATTTAAGCACTTCTAGTAAATGTTTAAGTTTCAAATGCCGTTAGCTGTGTATCTGTAAAGAAAAACATTTCTTGCTTTATTAAAATTGTCAGATTTACAATCAGACTTTTTTCCATGAGGTCAGCACATTCTTGTGGCTGGAAGAGGTCCATATCTTCTAGCTTTCCACCAAGAAAAGCTACAAATGCCTGCTATGCCATCAGTGGCACAGAATAATGTAGGATATGACACCATCTGTCCCTTGTGCTGCTCAGAAGATGTGTCCTTTGAGAGTGGGGGTCTGCAGATGGAGTAGGTAAAAATTAAAAAGCTGAAAGTTAGGAGATGACAATGTTGCTATATTACCCTCCACCCAGATTCATGCTTTTGTAGCCTCCTTTGTCCCTGGAGCAAATGCAAAGAAGCTGAAAACAGCAGCAGGGGAAGGAAATACTCTGAGAAATTTGCCAAAATAGTGTCATTATGATTGACTGAAGGAGCACAGCTGCCGCAGGAGAGGATGCAGACTTTGAGGGCTGGCATGAATCTTCAATGCTTCTAGGCATATAGTGTCAGGTATGTGAGGATAACACAGAAATCACCTTCTCTTTCATAATCAGTAAGCCAGAGCAGTGCAGAGATTAGGGCACCTGAGAAAATGGAGTTCAGACCCAGAGGAGTTGCAGGAGAGGAGAGATCCTTGTGTCAGAGTGCAAATACCATAATTTCTTACCAAAGCAAAGAAGATCTGCTGGAATTTAGCATAAGGCACAGATCTACCTTTTTGCTGTGATAGTGGTAGGTAAAACTTGAGGGGAGAAAAAAAGGAAGAACAACTGGCTTTCTTGAAATTTTATTAGTGGTTGTATGCAAGATGGTAATAACATCGTGGCTGTGATGTGCTAAAGACATAACCAAGTGATCTGTCTGGAGAAGCTGATTTCATAGAATCATAGAATAGTTAGGGTTGGAAAGGACCTTAAGATCATCTAGTTCCAACTCCCCTGCCATGGGCAGGGACACCTCTCACTAAACCATGCCACCTAAGGCTCTGTCCAACCCAGCCTTGAACACTGCCAGCGATGGAACATTCACAACTTCCCTGGGCAACCCATTCCAGTGCCTCACCACCCTTACAGTAAAGAATTTCTTCCTCATATCCAATCTAAACATTCCCTGTTTAAGTTTGAACCCATTACCCCTTGTCCTCTCATTACAGTCCCTAATGAAGAGTCCCTCCCCAGCATCCCTATAGGCCCCCTTCAGATACTGGAAGGCTACTATGAGGTGTCCACGCAGCCTTCTCTTCTCCAGGCTGAACAGCCCCAACTTTGTCATCCTGTCTTCATATGGGAGGTGCTCCAGTTGCCTGATCATCCTCGTGGCCCTCCTTTGGATTTGTTCCAACAGTTCCATGTCCTTTTTATGTTGAGGACACCAGAACTGCTGTAATTATCTTACTCAGTACATATAGAGTTGATGAAAATACAGACTATTTGGAGAGCACATAAGCTCTTCTCCAACTGACATTTTTTTGTGTGATGTTTTTAACTTTTAAAAATATTTCACGATCTAAACGTAACTTTTATAGATATCAGATTTGCTTCATAATTAGAAATATGTTTGCTTAGCTTACAAATGAACTAATATGATTCGCTACTGGCTTGCATCAGCTTACTTGAAGGTTATTATTGTTTATCATTTTTGTTCTAAAATGCAAATTCATGGTCCCACATGTGGTGAGCCCTGTCATATTAGTTACTACAGAAATAAAGAATAAAAGGTAGCCACAGGCTCAGTTGACACCTAATTTGTTTTTCGTTTCACGCATTGGTGAAGTAACCTTACTGTATTTTTAGATGACTTCTAAAGGCTTGCAATCAGCAAATACCATAATGATGTAACAATTTACCTAGTGTTTTGCATATATGCAAAAATCCTTAATGCAAGCATGCCCAAGGTTATTTGCAATTTCATTGCTAAACAGAACAGGCAGTAAGTGCCATTGCAGACCATTTGGACTGATTTTGTTTCAGCTTTTCCAGTATGTCCACAATTCTCATCCATTTCAAAGCCAATTCTTTCCAAAAAGGAAATCTCCATCTTAAGTGTGCAATGTTCTTTTATGTTAGTGCACATGGAGAGTTTGCCTGTTAAACATCCACTTTGCATCAGTACTGTACTTCCGCAAAACATGGAGAGTTACATAATCACCTTGGTCTTAACTGGCATATTAGTTGGCGTTCATTGCAATAAACAGTATATTTCCAATGTAACAAGTGGTAAGAATGCCACTTCAGAAACAGCTTTTCTACCATGAACAGGACATCTACTTACTCACAAAAGTTAATTTTGGTGAAAAGGTTCTAACTGATTTTGTAGCTC
The DNA here is from genome assembly GCA_028858755.1 of Ara ararauna. Lineage (NCBI taxonomy): Eukaryota > Metazoa > Chordata > Aves > Psittaciformes > Psittacidae > Ara > Ara ararauna. The sequence continues at coordinate 149,401,515 of CM054376.1, forward strand.
TCATTTTCATGCCATGCTGTTTGCAGAGCTGTCTGGTCTTCTAGATTTGCATATATTTTGGCCATTAAATTTGTTAGTACCACAGAAGCTGGTACCACAGAATTAAGGGCTTTACCAGAAAAAAGAGCTACGTCATGGGAGTCCACAAGTTGAATTTACAACATATCAGCAAATGTAAGCTAATGTGGCAAGGTAATGTATTTTTATTAAGAAAAAACATTGTTATTTAACTGTCCAGAATCTAGAAGAAAAATAACAAAATTACTGCATTTTTCACCTCAATTCAATTTGATAACAAAAAGTATTTTTTTTCCCTGTTAGTGAGAAACCTTCTATTTCACTTAGTTATAATCTCAGATCTTTTTTGCTCTTCTCTTTGTCTCTGTCCTTAAAGATTAATGCAAAACACTTGGGAATGCAGCTGACTGAATTCTTCAATGAAACAATTTTTTAGCTGGACAATACTCATTCACTGTATACTAAGGCACTTGCAAGAACCTAGGTGCTTCAACAGGACTTTTACTGCAATGCAAAACTCCAAGAGAGCAAGAGGTATAATAGGTAAAAGCCTTATGATTGTGGAATTCTCTTGGGAGATAAGCAGCACATTCAGGAGCCTCTTCTGCCTTATTTAGGTGTTAGGCCTAGATTTTTCCTTCTTCATCTTAATTTAGTCCCTGAGTGGTAGGTGTGAGAGAAATGGCTATACAGATCTAGTCCAATGATTATTCTGTCTATCCAGGATTTTGGGTACTCGGCTTCACAGCTTTATCGCAGAGAATTTAAGCAAAATACACAATAATTAAAAGTCATAATCCATCTCTGCTTTAGAAAAACCACTGTAGAGTCGATTTCATAGAATCATAGAATCATAGAATAGTTAGGGTTGGAAAGGACCTTAAGATCACCTAGTTCCAACGCCCCTGCCAGGGGCAGGGACACCTCCCACTAAACCATGCCACCCAAGACTATGTCCAATCCAGCCTTGAACACTGCCAGCGATGGAGCATTCACAGCTTCCCTGGGTAACCCATTCCAGTGCCTCACCACCCTTACAGTAAAGAATTTCTTCCTCATATCCAGTTTAAACTTCCCCTGTTTAACTTTAAACCCATTACCCCTTCATCCAGTCATCGGGAACTTCACCTGACTGCCATGATTTTTCAAATATGATGGACAGTGGCTTAGCAACTTCATTTGCATGCTCCTTCAGGACCCACGGATGGATTTCATCAGGTCCCATGAACTTGTATACATTCAGGTTCTTAAGGTGGTCTCAAACCCAGATCCTCTCCTACAGTGGGCCCAGGGTCTTCATTCTCACATTCCCTGAGTCTGCCTTCCAAGACTTGGGTGGTATGGTCAGGGCATTTTCCGGTGAAGACTGAGGCAAAGAAGTTGTTAAGAACCTCAGCCTTCTCCAAATCCAGGGTAGCCAGTTCTCCCGATAGCTTCTGGAGAGGGGCCACGTTGACCCTAGCCTGCCTTTTATTTGCAATGCACCTATAGAATGCCTTCCTGTTGTCCTTAACATCCCTAGCCAAGTTTAATTCTAACTGGGCCTTAGCTTTCCTAACCTGGTCCCTAGCTTCCCGGTCGACATCCCAGTATTCTTCCCAGGCCGTCTGTCCTTGCTTCCAGCTTTTATAAGCCTCTTTTTTCCTCTGAATTTTCCTCAGCAGCTTCTTACCCATCCAAGGAGGTCTCCTGGCCCTCCTGTAGCACTTCCTTCTAGTAGGGATGTATCGCTCCTGAGCTTGCAGCAGGTGATCCTTGAATATCAACCAAGAGTCTTGGGCCCCCCTGCCCTCTAGGACTATATCCCAGGGAAATTTACAGAGCAGGTTCCTGAAGAGGCCAAATTCTGCTCTGTTGAAGTCCAGGGCAGTGAGCTTGCTGCACGCTCTTCTCACTGTCCTGAGGATCTCGAATTCGACCATCTCATGATCGCAGCACTCAAGGCTGCCCTGGAGCCTCACATTTCCAACCAGCCCTTTCCTGTTGGTGAGGACGAGGTCAAGCACGGCACCTCTCCTTGTCAGCTCCTCTATTACTTGCAGAAGGAAGCTGTCTTCCACACAATCGAGGAACCTCCTGGATTGCTTGTGCCGGGCCGTACCATCCCTCCAACAGATATCAGGGTGGCTGAAGTCCCCCATGAGAACAAGGGCCTGTGAGCGTGAGGCTGTTGCTATCTGTATATGGAGACCTTCATCCACAGAGTCCTCTTGGTCAGGTGGTCTGTAACAGATCCTCACAATAATGTCTCCCATCACTGTTCTCCCTTTAACCCTGACCCACAAACTCTCTGTCTACTGCTCACCTGTCCCCAGGCACAGTTCCATACTCTCCAGCCTATCCCTAACATAAATAGCAACTCCCCCTCCTCGCCTACTGGGCCTGTCTTTCCTAAAGAGCCTGTAATCTTCCATTCCAACACACCAGTCATAGGAGCCATCCCACCATGTTTCTGTGATGCCTATGATATCATACCCCCGTAGACGTGCACACATCTCTAATTCCTATTGTTTGTTCCCCATGCTACGGGCATTTGTATAGAGGCATCTGAGCTGAGCTCCAGTTGAAGCCGGCTCATTGGCTAGAGTAGCTGCAATATCTCTACATTGCTCTGAACGTTTACTATAGGTGTTGGCAAGTGACTGGATGTGTTGGGATGGAAGGATGCCCTCCTCCCTCAACACATCTAGTTTTAGACTTCCTTGACCAGTCTGGCAAGCCTCCTCCCAAATCCACTCTTCCCTTTCTTTGTCTGACCAGCTCCACCAGCTCCCAGTAGACCTGGCCTACTAAATTGAGTCCCATGTTCAAGGTACCCAAACCCCTGACTATAGCACCACCCTTCTAACCATTTATTAACCTGGCCAATCCTCCTAGCCTTTTTAAGGTCCTCCCCTTTGTCCTGGAGGGTTGACAAAAACACAGTCTGAGCTCCAGAGCCCCTAACCACCTCTCCCAGAGCTCTGTAGTCCTTCTTTAAGTTCTTCTCTTCTGGCTACTGTTATCTCTATCAGTAGCACCCACATGGATCACTAGAAGTGGGTAATAGCCAGTGGGACCGACTACAGCAGGCAGTCTCTCTGCAACATCCCTGATCCATGCCCCTGGTAGGCAACACACCTCCCTTGAGCCTGGGTCAGGCCGACAGATGGGTGCCTCCGTTCCTTTCAGAGTAGAGTCCCCTACTACTACGGCCCGCCACTTTTTCCTGGCAGCACCAGTAGAGATCTTCTTTACCAGTGGATCAGCCGGTTGTTGTTCCTGGTGGGAGTGTTGTTCCTCATCACCCCCCTGCAGGACAGCAAAGCGGTTCTGGGTGGGGACAACAGATTTAGGAGGACGCCCCTTGCGTTTAATTGTCCTCTTCCTCCTTTTTTTGTTGTTTTTTCTGTTACTGTTTCCCAGCTTCCTGGGTTAGCGGCCTCCTTTCCCGCATGAGCAACAGCAGACGCCTGAGGCCCCTGCACAGTCTGGTCCTGGAGCAAGCAGTGCTGCTTCTTCTCAGCTTCCCTGACACCTTTCAGCCTGTTGACAGCGTCCCGCAGCTCAGCCCCTGCTGCAGGAGGACCTCCACCAGGGAGCACAGAGTGCAGCCCTGCCCATTGTGCACCCTCCCCTCAGGAGAGCAGTGCAGGCGCTCTCCACACCCTGAGCTCTGCACTGCAGCCTCCCCTCTCATCGGCTCTGTCTGGGTGCCTATGCTGGGCACCGCCAGGGCAGCCAGAGCAGAGCTCCCAGACCGGAGCCTGGTCATACAGCGAGTGCTCACCATCCCGCTCACCTGCCCTTGTGAACTGCCGCGCAACCTGCCTTGAACCCGCCCTGGTCGCTCACGCTCCCTGGGCAGGTTTTTAACCACTCAGTGTGGGTACCGCTCCTCCTGGCGCCGCCCCCTCTGAGTCAGCTCCTCATGTCCGCTGAGCTGCCGGCTCCCCGGTAAGCCCTCTCGAGGACTTGAGGCTCCCTCGGTGCCTGTTGCTGCTCGGAGTTGAAGCTCCTGGACACTGAGCCTCCCCCCGATCAGGTGCGCTGAAAACTTTAAGAACTTTGTATACCCTCCAAGACAGCGATAAATTTTTGAGAACATTTCAGTGGCCCCTCGTTTTTTTGCGTAAAGTATAATCTTAAAACTATCAGGTAACACAGTGTTGTAATTTTATAACAACATTTATCTGGTAATTAACATAGTAACAGATGAGTATTTGGTAAAAACAGAAACAGGTCCTAATTCTTTTTTATCATGGATGTCAACATTTCTTTGCTGTGATTACATCTGAGGTATTTTTTCCATTTTTTTGAGGCTAAACATAAATTCATATTACAAATATTTGCTTCTAAAGAATATTTACTGAAAGAAGAAAAGCCTAAAATAGCATGTCTTAGCAGGTCTCTTCTTTCGTAAACAGGATTGACATAAATGGTGCTGCCAGATGATGATGATTAATGGTTCTAAACTCTATAGATCTGCATTATGTAGTGCCTCATATCCTTGAAATGAGGATGGTCATTTGTCATTGTTTACAGCTCAAATTACAACAGGTAATTTACAGGAATAGATCGTAGTGTTTTATAATTGCATTTTTTTTTAACTCATGGTCTTGTATTTGAATAAATATTAGGTCTCAAAGCAATGCATTCATTTTCTGTGTAGTGACGTGCAGTGGCTGGATAATCAATTATACAGTTGTTTAGCTAAAATGACCTCTATTTCTTGTACAGTTGGTGCCCTATATGTAGTCCCACAGAATAAAACCACACTCTTCCCACCAAGAAGCATTCATTTTCTACTTTTGTTTCCTCATCCCTACTTAGCCATGCGGCTGGCAGGGTTTGCAGCTTAACCTTGGGGCTGGAGCGCATTCTACCTGCCCAGGGGAATTATTTTCTGGTCTTCCGTTAGCATGCCCTTACAGGGGAGGTTGTTCTTCCATGGGCCCTCCCTGGCACCTCTCCTTACCCGTGCTGCATCCCTCTGTTTTAGACAATGAATAAAATGTCTGACTTGGCTCATACCAGCTGTATGGCTCATCATAGGCTGCAGAGTTCATTAAAAGCCACATGATATTTTGTATTCAACAATTTCTCTCTCTGAACCTCTCTGTACTTTTTCACAGAATTACGAAAAATGTATGTAACATATCCCAGACAGAAAAACCTGATTCATGGGTTTTTTTTTTTGTTTTTGTTTTCTGTGGGAACACACTAAGAATCCAGTGTTTTGGTTTGTGATATGTTCTAATGTGCCCTAATATTTTGAATGGGAAATTCCATTAGATCACTGACTTATGGTTCTGGAATTGCTCAGTGACCTCAAGTGCTGGAGGACAGATGTAGCTTGCTTTCTTTATTTACTGGTGCTGGCTCATAAAGGTATCTTCCTAGCTTGGACAACAGAGACAGCTCCCTTGTGGGCCACTTAGTTGAACTTGCCTGATGAATGTCTGCCCCTGGAAAGAAAAATATTTTATTTCCAACAGAGAACTGAACATTTCTGTGCCAAATGGGACAGTGTTTGGAACAAGCTGGAACAGAATGGAAAGAAGATTAAATTATCATGCTAAGACTGAAAGTTATTATATAGATACCTAAACCCAAAATACACCTATGTGGGTATCTATCTACTGTGAATGTTCCTCCTTTTCTATTTTCAATCAGTGTTAACTGCATAAAGCTAATGTATAATCATTCCTTGAAACTTCCTTTCAAAAATATAGGTACATTTTGTTGAATGTGTAATGTAGGCAGCAAGTGATATGGTCATATCAAGCTGTTTAAAAGAAGAGGTGTGCAGGTCAGATCTATCTTCAAAGACTACAGAGCCCTACAAAATTCATAGTACCAGAGCTAGATGCCTTTGTATCTAATGTCGCATACAATTACAGTTTAGTTTGGAGGAGCTCTCTCTCTATTGCCTGTTCCAGAGATATCAGAATTTCAGTATTAAGACTCAATATATTATACAAATTTTTAGTTCAGAACAAGTATATTTGAATTAAGGGCAACTACTTTCATCAGGTGAAGATTTTAGTTTTAATCAGCCCCCTGCAAACACACCTCTGCTTCATATAGGTACATGTCTATGTATCTGAATACATATGTATACATACACATGTTATTTTGGCACTGGTACTCAGATCTTGCTCATAATACTATTTTCCATTATCTGTCCTTGCATATCTCCTTTCAGTGGACACAATACATACTTGTAGATTGAGAACTTGAAAGGAAAAGGATTTATATTTTTTGTGAAGGCATCTGTGTGGTTTTATGTAAGATTTTTATAAGACAAATTAAAAAGGGCAAAGAGAACATCATAAAGGTAAACCTATAGAATTTAACGGAATGTTATAATTATGTTTTTCTTTTATCTTACAGATTTCATTAGGAAATAGTAGTCACATTATAGAATCTTGTAAGATAATATAAGAAATAAGAAGGACAGATACTCAGATAAATTCTGTAAGTTTTAAAGTAATTTCTGTATAATCCTGTCAGCCTCCTCACCTCTGGTCGGTTCTAAAGGATTTTCTGTAGAGACTGTCTTCTTCAGTTTGTTCACAGGAAGTCTGGAGGCATGGATACAGCTGGATGATGCACGTGCCTCATTCAGTGAATTACTGACTAGTAGATATCATTTGCTGCCTTGCCAAGCAGCAACAAAATAGTAACAGAGCAGACTCCCATATCAGGTAACACACACGAACCAGCTGTCCCTTTAACCCACTGCTCTCTTCCTTTCTCATAAAACCCTTCTTTTGTCATCCTTAGATATTAATGTTTTTCACTTATGAGTAACTTTGTTTACAATGTCACATCGTAAGTACCCAGTGAATTATGGAAAATTTTGTGTTTGTCATGAAAATAAAATGCTCACTTCATACTGATAAAAGAAACACCAAAGTTTGCCCTTCCTGTTAATATTTGTGTAACTTTAAGGGGTGCCTTTGTGTCATGCACGCAGGTGCCATGTGATGCAGGAGTTACCATGGAAACAACACTATTGAATGCAAAATCAGGTTTCAGAATAGCTTTATCTTAATCACCTTCAGTTTTTCCATATGTTCCAAGTGTTCTCTGCTCAACATGGAGTGAACATGAAACATAACAAATCTGTGGGCTGAAGGATGATACGCTTCACTTGCACAACTTTTCAGTCATTGCCAACCTGTTTTAGTAAGAAATTCCTTTTGTTCCTAGTATTATGTGCATAAAAAAGACAAGTCACGGACAAAGCATGCATATACAATATCTACATATCCTCAGAAGATATTGTAAGGCAGACATCTGCCAGTGAGATGTACTCAGTACTGAAGGAGACTTCAGTACCTTAAGCAGTGGATAAGTAATGTTGTTCCCATAAAAGCTCTATCACTGGTGCTACACTGTGTTTTATGGAATAAAAGAGAATGTTTAGTTTGAGAGGCGACCCAAGATACCATGGAACCTGTGGATACTTGTCAACTGAGCACAACCACTATTTTATCTGATTGAGACCTCTATCAAACAATGCTTCCTTCCTTGAATATGAATTTCCTTATATGAAGGAGCTTTTAATTGATTCTTTTGTGCTATAAGATATTCTCGAAGGAAACAGAAAATGTACATGATATAATGCTGTAGACAAAGAACTCTTTTCTACCAATAGTAATGACTGTCCAAATGTGTCAAATGTTTGTGTACAACACAATTCAGATGAATACTTTTTTATGGTATCATTCAAGCTTATTGACTAACAGAACTAAATAAACATTCTTAAACCTTTATACTCTGAGATTAGAAAAGAATGGCAAACAATGGTGAAAAAATATGTCAGTGTTTAGTACAACATACAGTTGCTAAATATATATATTTAAGACTGACAGTAGCATGAAAACAATACCAACACAACCGTGCACAGATACATATTTAAACTATGATTATGTCACACATAACTTCATCTTTGCCATTCAGCCACCTAAACTTTTGTTTTCTTACTGGTGCAGAGGGGGAGGTTTCTTTTTCCTAAGTTGACAAGTAAAGTACATTCTTAAGACATTGTATGCGATGGTATGAAAATTCCTGCTCAGTCCCAGCTGCAAATGAATCATCTCATGATTTCAGAGAAGGAAAGAACCAGTGTGGACTGCAAATGGGCAGATACAGAAAGGGAGAAATTTCCAAGAGATGAATTTCACTTACATCATCTCATAGAAGCAAAGTTTTACTCAGGAATGTTTACAAGAAAATGAAAGAACTAGCTGAAAAAGAAAAGACATGAGAAGTGTCAATATGAGAAATTAAAGAATAGAAAAGCTTACAGTGAGAACCTCTAAGTAGCCATGACATTTGTCTAGAAGAATTCAAGATACACAAAATGAAAGGAAATTGCTGTTGATAATGTTAGGAGGAAGAACAAAGAAGATTTATGAGTAAGAAAGAGAAGAGGAAGCACAGCAGACGTATGAAGTAGATTTATGAAGTAGAAATGCAAGAAGTAGAAATGAGATAAGACTGTGAAGGAAAGTCATGGTCACACATGAAAACTCAAAATACAGCCAGTAAGCATGTAGGAAACAATGGTGGCTGTGCAAAAATAGTCTTGATGGCAATCTGGATGGATCAGCGTTTAATGAAGAGAAAGCTACATGGACATTTTGGTAAGAAGAGCAATCACTTCAGAAAAGAAAAGCAGAAAAAAAACCTGCCAAAGCTAGAAGGAGGAAAAAGCTCAAATGAGTGGTCACAATCATAAATGCAGTTTCCTTCATACTTAAGAAATTACAAGTCTTATTCTTGTGTTGAAATAGTGACTATGTGTACTTCCACACAGTCACTTCCTTTTATCTGCTGTTCTCAAAATCTGTTGCCAATGCATCTTTTCCCTCTCAAGAAAATGTTCTGTGCTTCTCTTGGCTTCTTTAATAGCCAAACCGTACAAGGTCCTACACTGGGTTGGAGCAATCCCAGGCACAGCTACAGGTTGGATACAGAAGAGATTCAGAGCGGCCCTGCAGAGAAGGACTTGGGGGTGTTGGTTGATGAAAAAATGAACATGAGCTGGCAGTGTGCGCTTGCAGCCCAGAAAGCCAACCGTATCCTGGGCTGCATCAAAAGCAGCGTGACCAGCAGGTCCAAGGAGGTGATCCTGCCCCTCTACTCTGCTCTTGTGAGACCTCACTTGGAGTATTGTGTGCAGTTCTGGTGTCCTCAACATAAAAAGGACATGGAACTGTTGGAACAAGTCCAGAGGAGGGCCACGAGGATGATCAGGGGACTGGAGCACCTCCCGTATGAAGATAGGCTGAGAAAGCTGGGGCTTTTCAGCCTGGAGAAGAGAAGGCTGCGTGGAGACCTCATAGCATCCTTCCAGTATCTGAAGGGGGCCTATAGGGAAGCTGGGGATGGACTCTTCATGAGGGACTGTAGTGAGAGGACAAGGGGTAACGGGTTCAAACTTAAACAGGGGAAGTTTAGATTGGATGTGAGGAAGAAATTCTTTTCTGTAAGGGTGGTGAGGCACTGGAATGGGCTGCCCAGGGAAGTTGTGAATGCTCCATTGCCGGCGGTGTTCAAGGCTGGGTTGGACAGAGCCTGAGTGTCATGGTTTAGTGTGAGGTGTCCCTGCCCCTGGGAGGGGGGTTGGAACTAGATGATCTTCAGGTCCTTTCCAACCCTAACTATTCTATGATTCTAACAAAGTGCAGAAAGAACTAGTTCATACATAGCGATAACTATGGTTATAAACTAGCCTATCAATCTGTAAAGCAAACTTTGTAATCAGTCCAGCAGCTTTCAGTCTCAAATAAGCCATTTGATGGAAGTCTAATTAGATTTGTGTTTCAGTTCCGGGAATATAATTGTGTGTGCTTTTTCTACTGCTTTATAGGCCATAACAAGTTGTTCCCAAGACACTTAACAGACAAGCTTCATCATTCACTGGAGCTTAGAGTACATTTAGGACACGTCCTGCAGAGCTGTTCACTGTAGTGGTTCAGGACACCTGGTGCTGTGGAACAAATCCTTTATTTACAAATATAGATTTAATTTAAGTTTATGACTCGCAGTAAGATATCCTTTGATCCTGAAAAAGAAAAGGTGATAAATACTAGTGTAATGCAGAGAAGATGTTTTAAACTAAGGCATGTCATAGCTATCAAAAGCATCCCAATGCTGTAGTACTGAAGTAAGAGCTCTTTGATAAACAATCCACTGGGACTGTAATGTAATTTTAACACCTTCCATGGAAATTCATAGTTAAAAGACAGTAAGTAAGTGTCCAAGTCACCGATGCGATAGCTCAGAGCAGACAATTCTCTTTAATAACGGTGGTTTAGTGTCGTACAAAATGGAGTTTTATGACATTTGGGTACCTACTATGTTTTTCAGAATCACTTACAAAGACTACTTATAATCACTCTGGCATTGCTAGGATATTATACTAGTATAGCATTTCTGTACCCCTGTTTGTGCCCAGTTTATCTTACCTACTTGGTTATGTAGCTGTGTTCAGTCACGTCAGTGCCAATGGGCAGTGGCACAAGAACTGATGATCTCCAGGACCACTGAGTGGCAGTCCGGTTCTGCGTGCTAATGCTTGCATGTCAAATCCAGCACCCTCTCTCACCAGGGTGTTTGGTCTGTGGGAGTAATCCATCAACATTTCAATAAGACATTGTTTACATGACAAGCAGCCAATTCACTCACTTGAAAAACAGGCTACATTCAGAAAAGATATTATAAAGAGACTCTTTATGGTGGAATTTTAACAAATAAATACCATACATCCACATCTGCCAACTTAAAATTCAAAATACTTGAGAATTACAAGTACTTGTGAAAATAATGAGGTTTCATGTTCAGAGGAAGCTGTACAATGATTCTGCTGCATACGTTTATGAAATATTGCTGTTTGTCTGGCAGCAAGCATATAGAGGCTCCAAGGAAAAATTGAGTTTATGCAGAGTACTTCCTACCAAAAAACTAGCACAGAGATGGCTCAGATAAAGGGCACAAGCAGCCTACTTCTGATAATATACAGGAAGTAGAGAAAAAATGGGTAAAGAAGTCAGTTATCCTCTGTCCCATGAAAGATCATTTTGATTCCAACTTTGATGGAAGCTAGTTACTTGCTGACTCTCATGGTACTAGCCTATTTTCTCACATGAAAATTGTTCATATTGCAGATAATGTGAGACTGATTACAGTGTGAAAGAAAAATGTGGTAACTCTGGTCTCACTCATCAATCTGGGGAGAAAACCAGTTTTGGCTTGGATAACTAAATATGTTCACTTCTTCTGCATATAAGTTCAAAGCAATTAAAACCTACCACTTGACAATTCAAGATATTCAGTAAAATAAATGCTGTCTTGAGAGGCATCTTTCTCATAAAGATTATCCATGCCTTTGATATTTTTTCTGTTTTGATAAGTATATTGGCAGGCATGCACCTTTGTCCAATACAGATCTAATCATCACACCTCGGAGTTGCAAAGTCATGGTACAAATCTCTGTCTTCTAACATGGAAAAAATAACTTTATTAAAATGAAGAAAATTAGAGCCAGGCAATGTGCTTTTCTCTCCTCTGAAGAGTTTCAGTCTAAAGCACCTTCACTCCACACTTCCTGACAGGCTTTGTAATAATAGCAAAGTAATATAAGTTCAAATGTCTTCATATCCCTTGTTTTCTTTTTCAAGTCTTGGCATTGTCTTGGCATCCTTCCATCCTTCTCTAGATTTTTACATTCTCTTTTATCTTTCCTGTTCTTAAAGTCTCTGAATTTTCACCCATCTCTGTCATTTCTATATCCTGCTTTCTCCTGCCTCTCACTCAAGCCTCCAATGACAGTATCAGCAGCAATTTTGATATGAACTGTGAGCCAGCCAGGGGGCTTTCAGGTCCAAGGAGAAGAGAACACCATCTCTGTTAAGGCATCTCATGCATCATAGCCCCAAGCTTTGTCATCAGAAAACTTTGGTGTAAGTGATCCAGACACAGCTGTCACCTCAGACACTTCCTTATCTGGCTCCTGGATGACAACCTCAATGCTGAAAAGAATCTGGACAAGGGACTGAAATTTAGGAGGTAAAACAGGTTTAGCAGCAGAAGATATTTAGAAGAGGACAAAGAAAAAAACTGGAGATAAAAAGAAGAATAAGGAGAAGAAGGAAGAAGATGAAATGAATGGGAAGACTTCACCTGTTCCCATAAGGCTACAATGAAATTGGTTACTTACATAACCACTGGATTTTGCTTCATCACCTCTAGTAAGTTCTCTGCTAACTCTTAATCACAGTTGAGCTCTGACTGTCACACCTTTCAGTCTTGGGATCGCTATTATGGAAGATAACTCCATAAGGGTATGTGTAATTAGATGGAGCAACATGGTGTGACAGCAACTCTGTACCACAGAGCAATGATGTGCAGAGCAGCACACTCGTCATAGCTAGCAAGAAAATCTTTTCTGAAAAGGTATTTCATATTCACCCTGACCTCCCCAAAGAAAAACTGCCCTAAGAGATAATTTATTAAACACTGAAAAATAAGGAAGTGTCAGTGTTAAAGATGTCTGTGAATCTTTAATCCCTTATTAAATTATGATGCTGGCTTTAGTTTTACAATCATATACATTTTTCGCCTTGACCCCTGCTTCATTATGTGCAAAGAATCAGCTTGTTAATATATTCTTTTAGCTTCAGTCAGTGTGTGGTCTATTACTTTCCACTATTCAGTCTCAACTGTGAGGACAGCCATACATTTCCTCCTGGCCTGTTCCATGGCTTTCACAGCACATACGTGTTTCACAAACATTTCACACCACAACCCTTCCCTGAAAGAACGCGATTTTATCATCCCCACCATACAGCTGGGAAGCTCAGGCTATACAATATGAATATCTGAGAATTCAAGCTGATTAGTTCACAATGGGTAACATTCTCTATTTTCAAAGAGCAGTTCCCAGTTGCTTCAGATATAGCTGTGAATGTTCAAATGTTTCTGCAAATCAGCCTGTGAGATCTCAAGCTAGACAAGGAAAACAGAGAACAACATAACCGCCTGGGACAAATGTGATTAAATGAACTTGCCACACAGGAACTCTGCAGTGGAGACAAGACTCCACTTCTCCAAAGCAGCTACTGTCCAGTGATGAGACCTCCCTTGCATTTCCCTGTGGCACCAGGGCTTTATGATAAGAAGTGTCACACAACCTTGATAACAAGCAGTGTTATTGGCACATCACAGATACTAAACTGTGCTCTTTGCTCATGTAAAATCCCCCGTTGTGCCTGAAAAGGAAGTGTGGACTGTAATAAATAGGACTCTGAAGATCACTATGCATCTTCACGTTTCTGGAGCAGCTACAAATGCTGAGCACCTCTTTAGGGGATTTAACTAGAAAAGACTGTCTAGTGAAAACTCTGTGACTCCCATTAGAACATCAGACACCATGTACTGAAGAAAAGCCACCACAAAAACACAGAGTGAATTTTTCAAACTGTCTTTTAGTGCAGGCAAAATCTTTCTGTTGAACTGAAATTCATACTTATGCAGAGGGGAATAAGACTAGGAAGTGCCCTCAGATAAACAGCAAAGAAGTTAATTCTATGGCAGGGATAAAACAATCCAACTCCTTATTTTTCAGGTACTATAGCTGGATTCAACCTGTGAGACTCTAAAATGATGGAATGAAGGAAAATTGTCCCAGATATGCTCGCCCTCCCTTCCCCTCACCTCCCTAAATCTACTGAGGTGTTACTTCAATTTAGGGAGCCATGGAAAGTTGCAGAATGAAGAAGCAAGGAAGTCCATTTGCAAGAGCCCGTTAAGTCAGAGTGTTTTTAAGACTATGATTTTAATCTCTTAATCTTCTGTAGTTTTTTTAAGTGCTACCTTATGCCAGACTGTTGTTTTCATGTTCAATAAAAGCTTTACGAACTGGAAGAAGTTGGTATCTTCTTATGTCTATATTTCGAATAAAAAAAGGGCACTTTTACCTCATGGTCTTGAGCACTGCTGTTACAAACTTGCATTTACCAGACACATTGTTCTTGAGTCAACTAGTACACCTTCAGTTTTATATATAGGTGTTTGCATATATGAGAAACAAAACTCCATCCTGCCCTTGACATTAATGCTATCATTAAGGAGGAATATTCACTGGGCAGGCAGACATAACCAGTGCTAAAGACCAGGCCAGGACCAGGCTTAACAGCAAGGCAAACCAGACCCCAGAGACCTTAAGAAGGGGATCAAGGAAGGGGCAGAAAAAGGGAAACATGGAGGTAAGGGATCTCGAGTAAACAGCTCGAGGAGCAAAGAAAAGGAAACTAATTAAGTCTAAGTCTAGGTTAAAGAGCAGACAGGCCTGGAGCAAAGTTCAGAAAGAGCTAAGCTAAGCAGAGAGGACCAGAACACAGAATACCATTACAAACAAGTAGCAAGACCAAGTGGTGATGTGCTTACCTGAGACACTGACAAGCTGCCAGCTCACTTCAGAAATCCATCCTCAGAGATCAGTGTTGGCACAGTCAGTCACTCAAACTATAGAATCATAGAACGGTTTGGGCTGGAAGGAACCTTAAAGATACCTAGTTCCAACTTCACTCTGGGCAGGGACACCTGCCACTAGACCAGGCTGCTTACAGACAGACGCTGGTTGCAGAACTTGCCTGCCCAGGCAGTACCTGGCAAGGACTTGCAATTAAAAAGCTATGTATGAAAAGAAATTATGTATCCTTGAAACTTTGCAAATACTGCAAAAACGAAAGGGATCACAGCACTTTCACATCTAACAGAAGGTGTAGCTGGAACAAATGTATTGCAAGTAACTCATTAAGAATTTCCCTGGTGCTATCAAAGACATTTCTGGATTACACTAAAATATCACAATTAAAGCTGTACACGAACAACTTGCTCATCAGAATAGACCAAGTTGAGGGGATACCACATGGAATTAAAATGAGAATGTGCTAAAGCACATTCAAATTATGTTCCTCTGTTCAGTACTCATTTGAGTAATTTTAAATGTTATGGCAGCATATAAAACGATATTACTTTAACTCACTGCTTTTTCAGTGATAAAGTTTCCTGCCATCTAGTACTAGGCAATTATCACCTATAAATTTACATGCATGCTTAATGCTATTCCACTTGATCAGGCTACTCATGTAATTTAAAGACACTTGCTGCTATGTGCTCAATGGGTGTCTTAATTATCCACTCCTATGTTAGTCAGATTCCATGATGAAAAACGGCTTACGAGATCATACTATAGTATCCATGCAGACACATAACTGTCAATCCACACTCATCTAACAGCTTTTGAACCTGCTGTCCAGTTTCAAGCACATATCACAGAGAAGCTAGCTTACAGATATTAAGTTTCTGTATATCAAATCAAAATAGACAGTTAAACAGAGGAGAGATTATTGGAATTACTGGCATTCCCATCACCCATTGATGGAAAGGCTGTATCATGAATGCTTTATTTAAGTCTACAGAATTCATATTATAGAGTTATTGTGGATGCCCTTTCACAGAAAAAAAGCTTCACAACTTGTAGGTTATTAGACATCGGAGAATCCCATCAGACAATACTGATCCACGAGGCTTCAACAGTTTCCATGCTCCTAAGTCTCTGGGCTGCACATTAAAGAAGTGTTACTTGCTAACAGCAAACTCTCTTTTCCAAAAAAATTATAAATATGAAGAGCTTCATCATTAGACTTCTTTTTGTGAAAAAAAAAAAAAAAAAAATCTTCTCTTGTCTTGCCTTAAATGAAGTTCAAAGTATTAATTTAGAGGAAAACAACAAAGCAGCAGAGTTGCTTCCTTGATTTTTTGGGGGAGTGATCAGCCAATACTTCCAGTTAAGTTACAGTTCTGAATGCCTGGGAACTTTCTGTGTCTTTCTTTCCCAGTGTTGATATCATGGAAATTTCACAAAGTCTGACAGCCAGATAGAAAGCAGTATTCCAAAGGGACCTTCCTCTGGGCCCTATAGCGCTTGGCAGACATTCATAAATAGGACCTGTTTTCCCTAGGTTTTGAGCAAAATCTCTTCTGGACGACTAATGATTCTGCTAATAGCAGAACGATAGAAAAAAGGTTCCACCAAATAGGGGATGCTCTTTATGTTTGTGGCGGAGTTGTAACAGAATTTTAAAGACTTAGTCTGAGAGCATCTCATGGCCAAAGGCCTCAAAACTGGAAACTGAGAGGCATACAATCTTGAAGTCTCATTTTTAGTAGGATTTTTAACAAGTAAGAGGCATAAGAGACTGGTTTTTCTTTCCTCAAATTCCTTATGCACTAGGAATAGTTGAGTTTTTAACCCAAAAATACCTGAACCAAGTAAGAAGACTTATTTGCCATTTTAGGTATGTTTAAAAAAAACTCACTGGGTGTAAGGTAATTGAATATTTTGTAGTGCTGTAGTGCATTTTTCATAGAATGTTGCTCAGGTAATTTTTTTCTCTCCCAAGGAACAATCAAGAACACAAACACAACTTCAATTGTTTTTAATTTGGTTTATAACAGACGATGTTGTCCCCAGCCAAGGCTGCAGCTCAGTCGCAAACTGATACTATTTTTGTAAACTGGTGTGGGCTCACTGAAAATACCATACCTGTTCAAGATCTGTCTCGCTGACTGTGCTCATGTGAAGTCTTCAGTAATAAGAGGAATGAATGGTATGTAAACAGCATAATGAATGTACAATGTCACCTCTTAACAGTACCTGTCTTAGCTCAGTTTGCCTTATTGAGGTATGGAATTAGCAATATTCACTAAAGATTAGAGATGTGGCATACTACACTTCCTGGAGGGGCTCTTGATTTCAGAAAATAGGATCAAAATAGCAGTTAAAGCTTAGCAAATTTCAAGGAAGAAAAATCTTCACACACCACATTTCTGCAACATTCTTGAGTACTTTCAACTTTACTTCCATTTTAACTTCTATAAAGTTGGCATAAAATCCCCATTGCATGGGATCTTATGTTCATCCATGTCCATTTTACTTTCTTTTTAAGGAGAGATAAATCCACTTGAAGAGTCTGTCTGCCTGCTTCATTACTAATGGCATGAAATCATGTAAATGAAAGCTGAAGTGAGATCCTACCTGCAGCCTAAGTGACAAAGAAGCATTCAAGTACCTGGAGTTTGTGTGTTTTTTTCAAGCCACTCTTTCTAGTGCTTCAAGAAACTTCTTTTTCTTTGGCCTTGCAAGAGCTAGATTTTGTCCGGTTTGTCTCTGTCCTTAGCTTTAACTAGCAGTTGTTAAAACAGTCTTTATATAACATGCACTGAAGACCATTTTCCTCTGCTAGTTAAGAAACATTCTTCAGTGTATTTTCTTCTCATTTTTGTGATGGTGGCACTGCAACACCTTCATATGTATTCATGGAAAATTCTCTGCTAATCTGCATATAACTGTGTTTTAGACTGTAATTCTTCCTTTTGAAATATGGAGAGATATATACATTCAAATAATGCAGAAGTCAGTAGGGAACTACCACCATAATCACCAGATGTACACACACTTTAACAGATTTCAGATGCAGGATGACTTTTTCAGCTTAGTTGTGGCATCTGTAGGTACTGAGATATATGGGACAAATCAGTGGCCATTTTGCTGAATGATAACTCTAGATTTTTCCTGCTTATGGAATAACTTATCGACAATATGGTTGTGCTTCTGAATTCTCTGCTTAGCAGTGTAGAGCAGGTGCTGGGCCACTTGCTAATGACAGGATTCATGTTTGACATCAGCGGAGTTTAATTTCCAATGCAGTAGTGCAGAAACCTTGTGAAAGGCCTACAAAATCTTGCAAAGTCCCCCATGTTTCATGAGGCATATGCCACTCTGGGTCCCCATGCCACAAGGAGATGTTCCGTGCACTTTGGCTTGCCCGAGTCCATTTCTTAATGTCTGCCTTGAAGGAAAAAAGCAAACCAGCCCCGAAGCCCCTCCATAACTGGGTTTTGAGCGTGTCTGTCAACGGGGAACGCATTTCTGGGACTGTCCCATCGGGCTATGCCCCTGAGGCGGAGCGCCAAATCCAGCTCCCTGGAAGGAACCCGCAGTCTCTCCCAATCTTGCACATGCCATGAATCTCCACTTCCACTCAGTCCCGCAGGTGCGTCCCACAGCTGGTAGGCCGTAGAAAGAGCGCCACTTCCCAGCCCCCGTCCGTAGGGACTCAGGCCCCGCAGGCCTAGACGGGGCGGGAGGCGCAAGGGCGATAGGACCCGGCGAGCGCGGGCGCATGCGTGGTGGTGTAGGTGCCGCTGGCCGCCGCCGAGCTCAGAGGAGCGCCGCCGGGGAGGGGGGGGTGCCGGGGCAGCTGCCGGGACCGTCCCCTCACCGGCCCGTCGGAGGCATTGCTTGCAGCGCCGGGCATGGGTGCTGCGGCTCCGCGCTCTGCTGCCTTGTCCCGCCCCGATGAGTCCTCGTCGGAGCAAGTGAGTGAGGGGGGCGCCCCGGCGGTAAGTGGCAGCTGTCCCCCGGCCGCCTGCCCCTAGGCAGCGCGTCTCTCACGGGCGGGGAGGCAGCCAGCGCTCGCGGGCCGGGCCGTGCCTCCGCTGCCCTCAGTCCCGCTCTGCTTCTGGGGCAGCCCGCGGCTTTACCCCCATTACAAGGGTTTTGTGTTGTTATTAAGAGAACTCGCCCATCAGTATCGCCGGGCGGGGCGGGAGGAGAAGGGAGGCTGCCGACGGTGGGTGACCGGTGGCCGCTGCGGGCTTTGGCCGCTCCCGCCGGGGCGCGGCTGATCCAGGGCCGCCCCGCAGCTTGGCTGGGCTCCGCCGCCTCCACCTGCGCGCTGGTCTCTCGGCAAGGGAGAGTCGCCCGGCCCCTCTCCGCTTCTTCCCCTGCAGAGCGCCGGCGGCCCGGCCTTGGGAGGGAGGATGTGGTGAGAGGATGGGGCTGTCTCCCGCGGCGGCTCGCCATGGCCAGGGAGGACTCGGTGAAGTGCCTGCGCTGCCTGCTCTACGCCCTCAACCTCCTCTTCTGGGTGAGTGGAGTGACGCGGGGCGGGCCGGGCCGGGCTGGACCCCCACCGCCGCCCGAGCAGGTGTGTGGAGGAGCGGTGCGGGCGGCGGGGGGCTACCCGCCTTGGTGCCTCCGGTGTGCGGCCCGGGCCAGGCAGTTCACACGGGGGAATCCTGGTCACAGGAGGTAAAAAAAAAAAAAGCCCTTGGAAACTAGTTGTAAGTAAAATTAGATCTGGTATTAACGAGTGTTATAAATACACATGTGAATCTGTGCACCTATAACACACATACAGAGGGAAGTGTGCATGGGTGCCGTCCTGTTGAGATGAGTTTCAGAGCATCCCATGATCCAAGCTCAGCTCCACACTTTTACAGGTACCTAAGCAGTGAGCTGCTCTGCAGAAGCCTTGCCCTGGGCTTTTTTTTTGTGCTTTCAGTTGCCAGATCCTAACAGGCAGGCAAGGTGATTTCTTACTTTTCTTTCCAGTGTTTCAGTCAAAGCTATATTTATAGCAGCAGGGTTTCTCACTCAAGCATATGTGGGTGTGATCTGCACTTGCTCCTAAACTTTCACAGCTCTGGACAAACAGTATGATGAAGGTCACTCAGAGTCCTCACTCACTTGCCCTGAATGGAACCTTCTTCACCTGAATAGTTGAGATTTATGCTTGATAACTAAGGGAACAAAAGGGCAAAAGGCATGACATCCCATAACCGTTAACAACGGTTGACTCCTTAGGTGCTGTATGCTTGAATGATGCAGGGATAATAAATGAGCAGGGACCAAGCTTGGTTTATAACTGAATTGAGATGGAGTCCCACAATTACTGAAAATTAAGTAGAGATCATTTAGATTTTGTTGCACTTTAAATAATGATGTCTCAGATCGTCCTTAACTAGAAAGTTGTCATGTGTCCATTTCCCTTCCTCCCCCCAAATCACAGAGGAGAAAGGATCTTTTGAATCTGTCCTAGGGAAGAAAATGGTAACTTCTCATGCATGTTTCCAAAATATAAAAAATGCCTGTAATTAATCTTCCTAGCTGAGACGGGAACACTGGGTATTATACCCGAGGAGCTAAGTGAAATCTGTATAGAGCTGAAGCATGTGACTGGGTAATTAAATAATAATTGTCAGTATAGCAGATGACTTGCACCAGAGATATTGCACAGAATTAAAGCTGTCTTCCATAATGTTTATAAAATTAAAGGTGTTGGAACTTTAATGAAAAATTGGCCAGTCCATTTTGAGTTGTCTGCATTTTATGAAGCAGATGAATGCACTGGTTTGATTCAAACTAAATAAACAAATAAGCAAAAATACCCAAGCCTGCCAGATTTGTGTGATGGGATGTGTGGTGGGTGGGTACTTAAATGTATTTGCAGTTGCATCAGACTTCTTTGGAGGAATGTGTGATAAAACCTCTTTCTGCTTCCTATCTTGTCCTGTTCAGACATGTATTTAACAGCTAAATACAAATCTGCTACTAGCTGCTTGTTGTAGGGAAATCTGCCACATCTCCTTCTCTGTCAGAACTTAAATTTTCTCCTATTTGGCTTAGTGGGAGTTTTGCCACTGCCTTTTCTGAGTGTCAGACCATGACATGAGGCAGAGTTTTTCTGGTGAAAAGTTCCCCTAGCAGCAGGTGCTTATCTACTGGTGTGGGCATGAGGGCCATGATTTCCCCTTGTTGCTGCTCTTTCTTCCATTTGGAAAGCTTTAGGTTGCCTGTTCTTATGTTAGTGTTTACTTGGATAAACACCAGCCCAGGTTGTGGGCTGGATGTCAGGAATTTTAGATTAGATCAGCTCTTTAAAAATGTGCAGTCGTATTCCTTCCAAGCACGGTGGTTCTGACCCAGTGGGTAAAGACAAGAGCAGTGCCATGATTCCAGGGCCTGTCCAGACCTCCCAGTTTGGGACGCATATATGTGATTCCCTTCAAGCCCAGTCTTTGAGGGTTTTATGCTTTCTCTTGCTTCCTTCCTTCCTTCCCAAGGGCCATTGCCTCCAAATGACTTCAAGCTTGTTGATAATGTGCCCAGTGGCAGTCAGTTATCAGTGTTTGACTGAAAACAGTGAGGATGTGCAAATAGCATGTGTTGACTTTTTAAAATCATGGTCTGTCTGAGAGTCCTGGCTAGAATAGAGTGACATTCTCTCCTTGTTTCACTGTGCTGGTGTCCAGTGGTAGGTCTAACCACACATTGTGCAAAAGGGATTGCTTTCTCCTCCAAACTGAGGGCTTGAACCTTTTGAAGGTCTGACAGAAACTGTTTAAGAACTGGTCAGCACTGTTTGGTATTGGTCTATCAGCCTCCTAAAGGGAACATCTGAAGTCAGCTTCAGGCCTATGTGCAGCTGTCCCAGTGTGTGCATGATGGGGCTCCAACATTTGTTATTGCCAGCCTGGTGAGGGCAGACTAGTGCACATAAAGCTCCTTCAGAAGATGTTATACCTAGCAGAATTTATAATCTGACCATGAATATTGCTGAAAAACTGAAGATGTTGGTGGTTGCCACAACATGCTGCTGTCTTCTTAATTTGGTTGCTGTCAGAGCCTATAGAAGTAGAGAGGTGAGAGAGCTTTATCAGTAACTCTGCTGCCATCCTCCAAGCTTCTCCAGAACATTGGTTATTAAGAGTACAGCTGTGTACTTTCTGTTTGGGAAGATGTGTTTAAGCTAGGCTCAGCTAATGAGCTGTGATGCAGAATCTTAGCGTGTTGTACCTGTGTGTGTATGAGGGGGAGGCAGGCATTGTTTGTTATACTTTTTTTGTAATTTTTGGCCTGAAGGCTGCTTAGCTGTAACTAATTCATAAGAAGTCAATTCTAAGCCCAAGGTTCTGTTTTAGTCGTTCATCCTCTTTGGGTGATAGACCAATAGACATACTGCCTTTATTGCTTCTGAAAAACACTAGTTTTGTGGATGTGAATAGATCGCTACTTCTGGAGCTGCAACTTGCAGCAGATCATGAAAGGTGTTTTGCTTTGAGACGGGAATAAATCTGTTGTTAAGTGAATGACTGGTTTAGATCTGATGAAACCCTTCTGGAAGATATTTCCAAGGTCAGTTGAATAAAGTGTTTGATTGCAAGATGTCTCTGAAAATGATGGCAGTTGCAGTTTCACGACCAACTTGGTCTTCTAATTGCTAGGGGTTTTTTTTTTTATAGTGCCCTAGACAAGGAATATCCTTCAGACTCAGTCCTGCAGTTATCATCTGTTTTCACTCTTCTATCATCCTCATGTGTAAATGAGCATCACTTCTTAAGGTAATTGATGACACTTGCTCTCTGCAGGTGTCTCACTTGACACTCTGTAACATTGCCTTTTGCAGCATACTACATTCTGGAAAGCCTAATAGAAGGAGGGGACGTCCCAAAAAGCATGATTTGGTATTTTATACTCAAGACTTAGTGCTTAACTAGGCAGATTATCTTAGTGGTGCTTAAGAGAAGAAATGCTCCTACTGCTTCCTAATTTTCTCTTGTTAGTGACAATACTGGCCTTTATCATCTCTAGCTAGTGTGTGTGTGTCAGGACTCAGAGAAATTTAGTTTTGATAGTTCTACAAATACAGTTTATGAGATTTCTGGTGAGGCTTTTCTGTATCAGGAAGGTCTTGACGCTACTCCAGCTCATTAGCAGTCATGTATGCAACATGAACATCTTTCATTTTGAGCACTGTATAACTTGTCACAGAAATCCTCCTCATCACATCTTGCCATTGTTCTGTACTTTGCTGTGGTCTCTTTTCATAAACATTTATGCTGGGGCTACATTCAGTCGCAGAACATGGCCAGCCTATAATAGTGGCACAGGCATAACACAGGAGATTATGGAGCACAGCGGCCCGCAGGG
The DNA here is from genome assembly GCA_028858755.1 of Ara ararauna. Taxonomy (NCBI): domain Eukaryota; kingdom Metazoa; phylum Chordata; class Aves; order Psittaciformes; family Psittacidae; genus Ara; species Ara ararauna. The sequence goes on from CM054376.1 coordinate 149,424,370, forward strand.
GTTGTGCTACAACAGGAACTAGAAAATGGTGCTGAATACAGGAAAAGTTCAGTCTTCTGGCTGCTTACAATAGGAGGTGATTAAGCAAAGCAGTAGCTTTGAGAGGCACAGGCCTGTTTTACTTGGCAGCTCAGCCACGTGTGTTCTTTCAAAAAATTACAGTCAAAATAGGTGAACTAGGTAGTGATAGTAGATGCAAGTAAAAGCAGTACAATTATTTTGTCAACTGTCCCATTTTTTAAAGAAAGTCTAGCTGTTGTGCAGGAAAAGCTCTGTATAGACTTTCTGTCTTCAGAAAACTGCCAGCTTTCCTTGTTTTTTTCTTTTGGTGAACATGTGAGGCCGAAAGGAGGAGCAACTGCCATTGTGTCCCTTGTAATTGGGCATGACTGTACTGTAGTGGCTTGGACAAATCAAGGTTGTAAGTTGCAGATGACTGTGTCATAGGTGTTAAGGATCTCTTAACCGATGATTAATAGTGTCAGTGGATATTTGAGCCAAACCAGCAATGTTGCCACATCCTTCACCTTGTGAGGTTTTTCTGCCTGGGGATGTGCTTTTTCTGTTGAGCAGTGCCTAAGCTTTCCTTCACAAATGTAGCAGTGCCATCTAATTTCAACTCTGTGATTGCAGCCAATAAACCCTCCTGGCAGGCACTGAAAACTGTTTTGCATCTATTTTGAATTGTGCCTGTAAACAAAAAGTCACATGAAATGAGAAAGGCGCAAGCTTCCAGTTAGTTTTCCGTTTGTTCAGAATACCTTGCACGCTTAAATTTTCCAATTTTGACTAGGTGTACCACCTGGGAACTCAGAACAAAAGAATGTTAGTGTTGTGCAAAGGAGCACTAAGAGTGGTTGGAAGCAGTGGTATTGTATTTCTTGCTTTTTCCAACCTCAAATGTGTGTATTGAATCTTGTAATTTTTTGCTTCATTTTTCAAATCTACTGTGACGTGAGAAAGAAATCAGTCTATCCTCCTTTCCATGGAACCAGACTGTGTTTCTGCTGCTTTCCAACTTCCACTCTTGTTGGTGGGGTTTGTAGATATTTCGAATTATTAGAGTTCGTGTCAAGTTTTTAGGTTTAGGTGACTAATGATACCCATTGAAATGAACACTGCCTGGCTGGGTACCTGAAGCAGTGTAAACATAGGGTTTATTCTAGTCTAATATACTCTGATTTTGGAGACTGCAGTGTAGACCTGGGTAATTGAAACCTGATTTTCTTAGCATTCTTGTATAAAGAGAATACCTAAAAGCCATGCAAGAATAACCCTGGCTTCTGTGGGAAAATGGTGTATTTTAAAGGAATGTGTTCAGCAGAGCAAGCTACAGGAGGAGTTTTAAAGGACCAGAAATACTTTTAATTCTGGTTTTGTTTTTTTTATTTCTTTGCTTTTTGTTTTTGTTTTTTTTAGAAATCTTTTAGGTTTTGGTGTCTTTGGGCTGCATTATTTATGTAAAGTCATTACATTACTAGGCCATGTCCTAATAAAGTAAAGCAGAGTCATGAAGTCAACTTTGCATCTACCTCTATATAACCTTTTTATCCCATGTGTCTTTGTAGGTGGTGAAGCTCACCCTTCATTGCATGTCAGCAGTGAATTGATAGACAAGTCTCTGCAAAACTGTTCTGAAAAAGGGTGGTTTGATGTGATGATGGAAAGAAAAAAATAAAACCAGACCCCATCCTAATGTTAGAAATTACATTAATACACTTCTTAATTGGCATTCAGAAATATGTGAAACCACAGGCCGTTTTTGCGTAGTCCTTATGGTTAAGTGTGTGGAACTCATTGTATCAACTTTGAGGATGAAGGCAGAAACCTGAGCTGACTGGGTTTGAGCATGTAGCTCAAAAGGAATTAAAAACTTCAAGCTAAATGCTTATACCGGTAAACTGTGATCTCTGGCAGAACTGGGAAGGTCCATCTGGCCTGTGCGTAGTTGCATTTGGATTTTTTTCTCCTTCAAATTTGCATCACTTTGTAGAATGTAGCTGTCCAGTTATTTGAGCATTCCCAGGCACTGCTTCTTCACCGTAGACATCCATCGAGAGTCTGTGATAGACACTTGACATGGCTCATAGGAGTAACACCAATTTTTTAACCTCTTGTAGCTATTTCCTGAAGTATAGGGGATAGGTTAATTTTCTGCAGTTTTATAAGAATGTGTGATTTAATAAAAAATGCAAGTTCATTTTAGTTATCTTCATGTGCTCTTGGGTATTCACATGTGAAACAGGGAGGTTAAGAGATGTTCCCACAAGCAGCTGATTGTAGGTCCTGGGAATCATAGGAAATACTTGCACTTTTTTCATATTAATCTTCCAGTTATGTACCTTGGGTTTAAAAATAATTTGTCTGCCATCTGTGAGGTTGACTAGAGTCTGTGAACAAAACCAAGCTCTTACAGAAAGCAAATTGAGAGTATATTTTGTATATGTGAAGGCATATCATTTTGATGGTGGTGTGTGGCTCATGCTATAGATCTAGACACTTGAGCTCTGAGCACTGTTACAAATCACTCATGATTAGCAGCACATGCCTCTGTCTCGCTAGAGACAAAAGTTCTCCTGATAGTGAAATGCTTTTGAGGGAAGGGTGGCACAAATCATGTCCTAACAAGAATTGCAGTGCCTAGGTAGGCACAGAGAGGATGAATGCAGAAATACATGTGGTTTTGTATCCCTCTTTGTTTTTAAAGTACATGTGTGCTACACAGCCAGAAGTTGATATGTAGATCTGACACTCAGTAGAACTGTCTGATAGATGAACTGTACCTCAGTTTGTTTGCGTATTTTGGCTCTTATTTGTTCTTTATTCTGTGTTGCTGAAGGAGCCTTGCACAGCCAACTGCTGGAAAACTTTCTTGCTTCCCCAAGGAGGTTGATCCATTATCAGGCTCTAAGTGCTCCAGCAGTTGCCCTATTGCAAAGTGTGCAAGTTCCAGCCTGTGCCAAACATGGAGCAGGTTGTTAACTCACTGTTGCAGCTGTGCAAGCAAACCCACATTTAAAGTGCAAATAAGTAAATATTTCAGCTGTTTGCCAAGTGGGAGGAGAGCAAGGCTAAACCATGTGTAGGAAGCTTAGCTAAAATTAAATGTTGGTATGTCTGTAGAATAAAAGGTGCATTAGTGGGGAATAGGGAAATTTCCTTTTTTATAGACCACCCTTCTTTCTCTAAACATTTAAAGGCTTTTGCCAAATAATACAGGCAAACAAGACCTCTTATCCTTCTTTCCTCCACCCTTATGCCCCTCTCTCCCCCCAAAATGTTGTTGTCTGTTTATCCTGAGATCTGAGTCATCTGTGTTTGTTCAGTTATCTGAATATCGAACCTAATTGTGAAAATCTTGTGAAAGCATTGCAATATGCTCTGTTCATGACCTTGTAGTGATTTCTCCCCACCCCCTTTACCCTGCTTTGATAAGTCTCAGCTCAGGTTACCCAAATCAGTTTTAACTGGAAAATTTTCTCAAGGTATATTTCCTTAATAAAATTAAAAGACATACTCTGATGAATGTTGTTATATCTTGGAAGTAATTTCCTTAGAGCTGGAAACTTTTTTCTGCAAAGCAAGTTGATCTGTAGTGCTGTTAGTCAGCACTTTTTATGGGTAGCAGAGTGTGACCTGAAGTTGTTTACCCCATCTGTTAGAATAAAGAGTGGTGTGTGATATTCAATATGGAAGATACTTTTAATTTTCCTCCAGTTGAATAACGGAGAAAACCCGTTCTCTCAAACTTGAGCATAGGAACTTTCACTATTAAAAATTAAGGTGTTAGAATGAAAAAGATGAGAGAATGAAAACAAGTGTGCAAATAGCAACAGGAATTGGTCTCACTCCTTCAGACAGAACTCCCATGTTCATTCGTTAATTGAAAATGAAGATTTATTTATTCAGTTTAGGTATGGCCTCAAAGACGTTGTGAGTAGGCTTAAAATACATACTTAATCTATAAAATATGATTTTATATTTTCGTTTTGATGCATAATTTATGTAGAAAAATTCCACAGGCAATTTAACCTGTGCTTCAAAATGGCCATTCCTAATAGTTTGAGTCCTTTGTTGGATGGACTTTCTCAGTTGTCTGAGAAAGCTCTAAAACTTTAAGAACTTTACATTAAAGATAAGTTTAGAAATTTAATATATTATTGCATGATCTGCATATTGTTTGTATATAAAAATGTTATTTATTACCTCTGTTTAGTCAGTGTGAAAATATATTTAAAGTAGAGTATGGCAAGAGGCAGTTTTGTAAACTCTTCAGTGTCATGTTCATGGCTATATAACATTCTGTGACAGTTCAGAATGAAACCCATAGTGATTTGTGCAGCCAGCTGCAACAAATAAACATGTTTTACTGCTTACTGTCATATTATGTGTACAGCACAGCAGACTATCATCAGAGAAGCTTGGATGTAACCATTTGGGTGAATGATGTAACTGCTAATCTGGTGAGAATTATCTTGGTAGTTTTATTTCTCATAAACTTGTGTCCTTTCATCTGATTCTTGATACAGATCTCTAACTGTATTTTACATCTGAATTATTTACAAAACAGTGGCTGAAGTAGGGGCTGCACTTTTTTAACACTGCTTTTTGAAACCACAAAAACCTTGCCTTTGTCCATGAGTCCTTGAAAATCGCATGGCAGTGGGTTGCAGCAATGTGACTTATGTTGTTTGCTGGTAGGTTTGGATGCACACCAAGGTTTTTGGGGAGGTTGTTACTGTTTCTGTGTACTGAGCACTTGGGCTGAGTTGTATGGCTGGTGCTAGTGTAGTTCCTGTGCTGCTGACTGAAGATCTGCCTCTGCCGCAGGTGGTGTGAAGCGGTGTATGCCTGGAGCCTTTTTGATGTGAGCTGGCACTTGAGGATGCTTAGCACTTAGTGCAGCACATACACATGTTGAGTCGTAAATGGGAGGTTGTGAAGGCCAGGCACATGTGTTCTTGTGATTCCCCTGTGGCTTTGGAGCTGGAGAGCAAGTCATTTGATGGGTGTTTGTGCTTGATAATCTTTTGTCACTAAGCTAAACATCAGTCATGATTATGCAGGGCTGTCTGTCGTTGCAAATGCATCTTTAATCCTGCAAAGTGTTTCTGCCCAGAGGCTCACTTCTACTGATTGGAAGGGATGTGACTTTTTTCCCCAGCATTTCCCCTTTGCTAGCAAAGAGCTACCAAGCACTTGCCAGATTATGTGCTGTAAAATGTACCTTTTGTCATCAACTTGTTGCAGAATTGCTTTTTTGAGTTATCAAGGTTTGCTCTTCTCTGGGCCCCTTCATTCAAGAGGAGCTTCTTTAGTATTTGCCTGTTCTCTGAGCCATGTCTTTATGCTGCCCTGCTTTGACAAGTGTTACTGACCTTCTTGCTCATGAATCCAGTGTGTCACAGCACTCTGGCTTTCAGGTCACTTGGAGTAATAATTCATTTTGGACTTTCTTCAAAATAAGATGCCAGAGGTGCTTCCCAAGGAATCTGTTTGGCAAGACGGTGTTGCTCAGGTAATCTGTGTGTAACATCTGTGTAGCAGTGAAGTAAGGCATTGTGCATGTACGTTTCCAGAGTAATGCTGAGCTAGCTCTTTCTTTGATACCATATGTGCATTGTGAGTGTAACAGAAGTCAGTAACATCTGAAGGAGTTAATGATGGTGAGAGCATTCAGGGCACAGGGTAGGTGAGCAGGTGAGCTGTAGCATGGCTATCAGTGGGGCTGTGGGGGAATTTTCTTGCATGTAATTTAAGTCCAGCAAGATACAGTAGTAGTTGGCTGTTAACTATTTACATCGAAGGAAAACAGCCAGGGGACCTAAATGTCTAAAATCTTTTTGAATAGAGGAACCTTTAATAGAGAGCTTGTTCTTATGGACTGAAAGAGTGTTCATGTTGTTACATTATTGGTGAAGGTTATGTTTCCTAGGTGAAAGGGAGCAGTCTTTTTCTTCCAGTTACTGTTTATGGTAAGTGGAAGTGGAGTCCTGTTCCACGATATGGTCATTAAGCATTTCTTTAGAAGTCATGTGGCCATGTGTTGGCCACAGCTTGGAGATGTATCTGCCTAGACTTTACGCTCACTGATTTTTATGTGGGCAAAAATATGTATCTAGGGAGAGAAAACTCAATTTCAGCAGGAAAACAGTCCTTCTCCTTCATGATTTCCGCCCATGGCAGTGGGGCTGGAACTAGATCTTTAAGTTCCCTTCCAACCCAAACCAGTCAGTGATTCTATGATTTGCATTTGTAGGCAAGTCCTTCTAGCAAACTGAGTGATCTCTCAGCGGCAGGACTGTTAATTTCTTGTGGTCTCTACAAAGTCCTTTCTGTCCCCTCTGCCTTTTAGTCTGTTGCTCTGTGATTTCCCTATTGTTTCTGAATAACCTGCAGGCTCCAGAATCCTTGTGGTAACCCTTTTGCCTACCAAATTTTACCTCTGTTGAAGAAGCAAACTCTTGCCTTCTTTCAGGTTTTTGCTGTGTGGGACTGTATTGCTACATATTGAAGGCTGAAAGAAAATGAGTGCATCCTGCAAGTTCCTAACAGAGAGCTGACTAGGCAGCCCATCAGTCTGGTATGGGAGGAAGAATATTATTTAGCAAGAGAACATTTTTCTGGTACAGTTTCTGTAGCTGGGCCATCTGGCTCTTGTTAAGAGTTGCTGGGGAGTGTGGTTTTGATGGACTTCTCACTCCTGAGCACAACTGCTGCAAAGCGAAGTAACCAAATTTATCTTTAGTATTTTACTCTAAACAGAGTAGAAGTGCAAGCTAATGCTTTCTGTGTATCAGCAAGCCTTACAGGGAGATGTGGAGGGTAAAAAGTGTTTTCTATTGCTTTTTGACCATCAGAAGGCAGTCTTGTCTGCTTGTAGTCTTCGTACCTGTACTTGTGTTAGAAATGTGTGTTTTATTGCTTGCGTGGTATATTTGCCTGATGCTTTCTTCCAGCAAGGTAGCCATTGTTGAGGAATTTATCTAGGAGATTCTAGTCACCTACTTTTCCTTGTTCCTGCAGCTTCCTTCAAATAATACAATGTAAAAAGCTCTTTACTACTATTGTTCCACGAGCTAAAATAGATCCCACAGAACATAAAAGATATCTGTACATGGTAGACTTATAGCATGCACTAGCTTCCAGGACTATGCTTGCAGCATGCCAAGCACCTAGGGCTCTTGCTGGCACCATCCAGAGCCAATGCAATGCCTGTACTTTGTGCGTCGGTGTTAAAGAGCAGGAGGAAGTCCATGGAGTAGCCATTGGGACTTCCCATGAAATTTTAAAGGCAGAAGTAGCCTGCTGTGGACATGCTGCAGACAACGGAGCCAGTAAGGACACACAGTGATTTTTCTTACATGTTAGGTTTGAACCAGTTAACTTGCTTTTCATAGCAACTTTGGGGAAACATGAGAGCATGTGGGAAGCTAGCTCTTGAAGGCAACAGGGGAGATTAGCACTTCTCACTGATGTAAGAAGCTGTTAGTGTAATGCTGCGGTTTCCTGGCATAAGCCTGTACAGTGCATGAAAACAGTAGTATTCAAGAGAGCCAGCAGTATTCAGCGAGACCAGTCTAGGTCTCCCTCCCTCAGTTAGACAGTGGTGCTGCTGAAGGCCTGAGTCTGCCAGATTCAGCCCTTGAGCTGTGGTTCAGGCTTAGGTGCCCATGTGAGATTGATATTCTTGAATTCTCCTTGGAGTGTAATAAACCAGCTGAAATAATTTGAGAAGTAACAAGCAGCATTAGTAACCTTAACTTTACTCCATTTTGTAGAAAAGCTTAGTGGTTCCCTCTTGTCCTTGAAGGAGTTTGTAGCTGCATCTTTCACCTTTTGTCTGGGGAGCCGTGCTCCCTCTGTCCTGTGTGTGCAGGAGGAGACATGGTGCTTCTGTGGCCAGAGAGCATGCACAAAAGTGGGGTGACTGCTGCTGTTCCATGAGCCCTCTTCCAGGAGGAAGGGCAAACTGACTCACCTAGCCCAGTGCAAAATACATGGACAAGTGCTGTGAAGAGTGCTTTGTCCTCTAGCAGTGCCTCTGGTACAGCAGCAGAAGAGCTGGTGCTGTCATGGTGTGGTAGGTATGTTGTGACCATGTTCAGGTTTGGCTTCTCATGAAAATCAGAGGCCAGAGTACTGGTAGATCTCAGGTGTGCTGGAGTACACGGTGGCATTGGGTGACAGAAATCCAGGTCTGTTGAGGTGGTGGCAGTTCTAGGTGGGGTTCTGTCTCAGGGATTTACTTGCCACAGGAGTAGTCCTAGGGAAAGTATAGTGGCTTTATGCCTCTCAAGAGCCTGGCAGGTTAGGTACTAAACCACTTTGATGATCTGGGGTTTGTAATTGAAGTGCAGTGAGTTTTATTTTCATCTTGTGGTTCAGGAAACTGTGGCATAGTGTTCATGGTGTGACTTTGTCTAAATGAGCAAAATAATTACGTTCTTCTGAGTTTAACTCCAAGATAAATCTCCTCATCCCCTCTTGTATGTGTCAGTGTATCAGTACTGTTGTATCCTGTATGGGGCTTCTGTTTGTTCTTCACTGGCTGCGTACCTCAGCATGGCTTCATGCAGACTGGTGGGTGTCACTGTGAGTCCTGAAAGAGTCACTGATTTTAGTAAAACCCTCTCTGTTGTTTCTGTGGTATACAGTGCAGTGGTGGGACTTGAGCCAGCAGTAGCATCACTGGATGGAAGAGAAGGTATTCCAGGTGTTATTTATGCATGCTGATGAGAAGATTGTCGTTGTCCCTAAATACTTGGGCAAAACCCAACTCTAAGCATATAGAAGTACAGTTTTGGGAACAGTATGTGGTTTGGATAAATGAAAGCATGAAAGATATTACTGAAGATTGATCTTCTACATAATTATGAATGATCTTGCAATTTTATTTATCATGCATTTTTAAAAAAATAACTTTTTTTCTTTTTAGTTGATGTCCATCAGCGTATTAGGTATTTCTGCCTGGATGAGAGACTACCTGAATAACGTTCTCACTTTAACTGCAGAAACAAGGTAAAGCTTTCCTTAAACCTGTTAATCTGTGTGGGTGATTGATTGCAGTATATGTTCATTCTGTGTGGGAAGTTCCTAATTAGGATTTCTAGAATTAAGAAAACTTCAGTTGAGCTAGTTATTGTTTTGTTAAAAGGTATATTTTTGCCACCATTTCTGGTATCAGTTGAACTTAGAGAAGCAGGAAAGCTATGAATTCAGTCTTGTTTTATTCCTGTGCCTTTCTCTTCTGACAGGGATCAATCTTTTGGCCCTTTGCCCACGTGCAACTATATTATATTACTGTTTAGTTTTAAATACTTTATTCAGTCCAGAGATTTAGGAATTCTGTTAGTTTTGTTACGGTAGTGCTTATGAGCCCTAGTGATGGAACAGGGCCTCATTGTACCACGTACTGTGCAAGTGCAGGACAGGAAGATCACCTTCTCTCCAAAGAGATTTCAGATGATGCATTACTTTCTGGTACCTGAATGCAGCATTTGACTTTAAAACCATGTAGAATAGATTTCTCTAAAATGTGCAAGACACTGGAAAGAACACATCTGCTAATCCACTGTTTTCGTTTTGGTGGCTATATTACATATATATTACATGTCATTTTTGTGTTATTATGCTTTTTTGGTTATGGTTCTGATTGGTTTTAGGGTGGAGGAGGCTGTCATTTTGACTTATTTTCCTGTGGTCCACCCGGTCATGATTGCAGTCTGCTGTTTCCTCATCATGGTTGGAATGCTGGGCTACTGTGGAACAGTGAAAAGTAATCTGTTGCTCCTCGTCTGGGTATGTTTCATAACCAGTAGAAACAGCTAAGTTCTGCTTTGCTTCAGCAGTGTAAGAAGTTTTAATCCACAGGCACTAGACAAATAGTGCTTATTTTTTATTACCCTGTTGAGTTATGGTATCAGTAAGGAATTGTAATTGCAAAGCACACAGTAGGAAACAATTTATTGCCTAGACTGCATTATGCTATGACTGAAAGACAAGCAGTGTCATTTGCAAAAATCCACTTTATTTAGTAGAGGAGTTGCTGAGGGGAAATATAACTCAAACTCTTAAGTACTAATAATTATAGGAACATGAGTCTGAGTGCTCTGAAATAAACCTAATGCTACCCTTTTGGCTGTGTAATAGCTAAATAACCTAGACTTTGCTTTATCCACACAGTTGATTGCATGTGTGTAGTAACAGCGTTTGTAGCTGATGAAAGTTATTTCTGAGTGTATTCAGAAGCTTTGCCTTCTCTTATGTGGATGTGGAATTTTGCAGTTTCTTTTGGTTGTGGGTAAGTTTAGAAATAAATTCCTAGTACCCAGCTTTTTCCTTTGTTTGGAGGCTACATAATTGAGCCAACAGCAGCTGAAAAGCAATAGTCTTTCCTGCGCAAGGCTGTGTGTACAGTTTAACTGTGAGCAGACTTCAGCTGCCAAGGAAGCCAAATGCATTTTTCTTCATCATTAAGTCAGTGAGTTTTATAGCAACAAAACAGACAAACAAACAAAAACCACAACATCAAAACCAAAAAACCCATCAAACTTGCGCTAATTTTAAAGGTTTAGAGTTTCAAAATATTTAGGCTGTCCGAGATCAAGGAGTGCCATATACCAGTATGCTTCTTAGAAGTCTAGATGAAGTCCTTGCAGGGTTGGGCTTTGTCTTTTAACATGAGGATAAGCAGGATTTCAAGCAGTCTTAAGCCTGAGAGAGTGGGAGCAATGGATGCAAAAGAGTGTATAAGACTTGATCATTGTGATTACAGGAGAAGCTGAACAGGCAAAATCCTGCCTGAAATTTATGAATTTATGCAACCTTTGCTTTTATCTAAAAAGAAATATTTTAACTGCAGCTAAAACAATTTGGAAGCTGTCCTGGCTTTTATATTAAAATGTCTTTTCACTTGAAAGGATGGGAGGAAGCTTTATTTGAGATTTCCAGCTGAAATTCTGCCACAGAAGTGTTCCTCAACTGCAAGAGGGTAAAGGGTGTTTCTCCTTTTGAATATTTGTAAAGCCCATATGCAGTATGAGGATTGTTGTTTCAAATAGAAACATATAGTTTATATATATAGTTAGGAAAACCTATATATGTATTATATAACTATAAACAACTATATATATTATATATAATATATATGTGATATATATTTTATAGATAGCTATTTATATATATAGCTATATAGTTAGGAAAAACTCTAACTTAAATCTGAATATTTTATAATAATAGCCACTCATTTTTTCTAGATCTTAAACTTGCAATGTTAAAAATCCATGGGAACAAGTTCTAAGACAGATGCTACTTAGTTATGAGCCCTTGCATAAAAATAATGGATTAATGTAAATTCATACATTATTTATTTAGCAATCTTTCTTGCATACCTTAAAAAGGACTTTGTATACATATTTGTTTTGTATAAATAGTAAAACCCTTATTTTTTTTTTAAAAGGTTGTAAGATTATTTTTACAAAGTGTTTTTTATTTTGTAGTGGTGATAGTTTTTATTGTGAGTTAGTTAAAAGGTAAAAGCAATTATATGATACAGACCAGTGCTACATAGTGTCTGGGGAAAAAAAGTTACGGCTTTTGGTATAAGCCTTGAAAAAAAGTCATAACTAATTAAAAAGAAAATGAAGATAAAACTGGTTTTGGCCTTCAGTTTATTTAAACTGCCAGTGAAAAGAAGAAATAATTTATAGCTTTTCATGTCATCTGGAAATAAAGTATTTTTAGGCAGTCAAATGATACTAAAACAAAGCAAGACATTTATATCATTTTGTGTGGCAATATATCATTTTCAGGAGCTTGAGAATTTGTTCTTGCTAAACAGACTGATAAGCAAAACTAAATGGTATCTTCCTAAGTATGTCATTGTCTTTGATTAATTGTTAAAGAAATACAATTGTGTTAAACCACAGAAGTATGCTGACGTAAGCCAATGGTTCATTCATCAGACTAATCAGAAAAGTGATGGATTAACAAAACGAGCTTTTGTGCATCTAAAAGAAAAGAACCTTCGTGTCAAACATCAACAACCTCTTCAATCATGCTTTTAATCTTCTTTCAGAAGTACATGAACAGCCATAATGATTGCATGCAGAGATATTTGGACACAAATCTTGACATTTCTGGCAGCGTACTAATTGCTAGTGCTAATGTTAATTGAATTGGATTTTTGGAAATTCTAATAAAGCATAAGGACCCTAAAATACGTAGATATTATGTTGTTAGGTATTTTAGTACATCTAAATATATAATTATTTTCATTTGTTTTTCAGATTTAATCTTGCAATTAGATGCTTGAAACCTTCCCAGATTCACATGGGGCATAAATATAAATGGAACTAATGTTTACTCAGTTTATTAGTAAGAAAATATAACACCTCAGTCTTCTGCATGCTGTGGATTATTTGTAGAACTAGCATTTTAAAAATGTTATCGTTTAATTTTAATTGCTTCACAAATACTAAGTCCTGAAGGCTGGTTGGTATAAAAAGCCCATGTATACCTTAAGTGTCTATACTATAATTTTGTTCTATGTCATGAGTGATGAGTGTCCTCATGTAGAAGTGGCTGTGACGCCAGCCTAAACTGGAAGATCTGGGCTTTTCCTAGCCACTGACTTGAATGTAGGAAAAGTCCAAGGAGGAGAAGCTAGAGTCCAGGTTTTATGGTGCTTGTTACAGTTTTTCAAACAAGATTCTTCAAATTTATTTATATTTTCTTCAAATCCAGAGCCATCCTTTTCCTCTACTGGGGCTCTGTCCATTTTGGATTGGTTTTAAAGTGTTGTTCCCATAGCCTAGCTAAAAACCAAACAGAACACAGCACCCACACCCACCCACACCCTCCCCACATATATTCTTTAAGAACAGTAACCTTAAGTGTGCCTGATTTTTCTGAAGTTTTTGTTTGATTAAGAACAGCAAGTGTAAACTGTTGCTTGACAAGAAGTTCATGAAAGTACCACAGGAAAATATTTTCCTGCCTGAAGCTTTCATTGCAAATTCTGGCATTTATAACTTAAGAGTTTTCTGTAATTACAGTATTTAAACAGCACAGGATTCAAATTTGTCTGCATATGTTTTCACAAAGGCAAAAACTGTTAGAAATATTTGATGGTCAATAGGGCAAAATCTATTACTGATATTTATGATTAAGTTGGCAAAGAAATAACTATTCCTCAGAGCGAAATGTTGTTAGATCCTGTTTGTGTGTGGTCAAATAGCTTATTAACTCACTTTTGCCAAAACCTGGTTATCAATTGGAACTTGCCAGACTAGGTTGTCTATTAATTGAGTTGAAACACAACCAGACAAACCATCATCAAACTAAACTGATCTTTTCTTTAAAAGCAGGCAAATGCTTCATAAAAAGAAAGAAATTATACTATGTTTTAGTTGAAAAGGTAAACTGGAGATGTGACAAACCTAGCTTGAATGTAGCTGTTTTATGTCAGTGGTTCTCAGCCCGCTAAATGCAGTGTTGATGAATGTAGCTTCTGTCAAGTCCATCTGATGATGGCTATGTTATTTGTCCTGTAATAATAAAGGGTATTTATTCTAATCCGTGTGGACTCTTACCCACAGTCACAGCTTCTCCAATACCTTGTACTAGCATTTGGCACTGGAATTGTTATTTACTAATCAGAAATATTTCTTCATTATTTTAACCGAACATTGAAAGGAAAAAAATAACCGACAGGCATGCTTGGTGTAATCCCATGCAGTTTAGAATTAAACAGGACAGGGACTGAGTTCATTTTCATGTTTTGTGCCTTTTATCAGCAGTTCATTTACAAATACAGTGTGAGCAGAAGGAAAATGGAGATTCACAAGTCAGATTGGCCTGCCTTGCGGAAGACTGGTTTAAGTGGGTTTATAATACTGTAGTACATGTTTGATGAGATGCCAGTACTGCACTAAAATTCAAATTCAGATAGTCAGTGGGTAAGTAAGGAGCTGGACATGTAGTTTGCATTTTGTACTGCTGCTTATTTGACATTCCACTTGTAAGAGAAAATATTTTTGTTACACTCCTGTAGTTTCAGATATGAGCAACTTTCTCAAGAAAATAAATATAGAACTATTTTTTTTCCTTTCTTTCCATATTTCTAACTTTCAGTTCAGAGGGAAACTGTTTGAGGAGATGCCTGTACTAGTAATCTTTTTTTGTTTGCCTTGAAATGGGATAGAGGGTAAGCTGCTTTCCTGTTCAAATTGGGAATTTCTGAGGTTCAGAGAAATGGTTAAATTCTGAGATTGGTGACACTGTGGCAGCTCCAACACCGCAGAGCGAAGCTGGGCTTTGCAGGGGTGGGTGTGCTCTGCAGGGCTGCCAGAGTGATGAAATGGACTGTAGTGGGTCTGGAGTCCAGTGACAACTCCTCAGCCTGTCTAAGTGTGAGGTGTGGTTTTTTTTTTTTTTTTTGACCTTGTCTTCTTCATCGCAAATGTGCAGCACTGTGCATGTACTAACTCAGAGGCAAGTGCTTTGAAACGGTGCCTAATTTTCTTAACTATGAGAGGGAGCTCACAGATGAGAGAGAGTTGGCTGGCACTGTGGATTATTGGAAAGCATTTAGAGATGAAGGGTGCTGTCTGTTGAACAGACAGCAAAAGCAGCTGTATATTTGAGCAGCATGGAGGGAAGAGTGTTGGGGTGGAGCAGTATGACAGGAATTGAGCTGTTGGGAGTGTCCAGGTCTTCTTGCAAATGCTTGGCTTTAATCCAAATATTTGCTGTGCTCACAAAGATGATCTGCTTCCTTCACCCTGGCATTTTACAGCTGCTGTGAATGCACAGCCATGTTGTAGCAGAGCAGAGGCAGCATAGTACTGTTTGGTGCAGTTACCCAGTGGCTCAAAGTAACAAACTGTCTAGCCCCTTGAGAGCTATTTAGGGGAATGCCTTTGATTTACTGTCTTGGTTTCAACTGGGATAGAGCTATTTTTCTTTCCAGTAGCTGGTACAGGCATTAGTCTGAGAATAATGCTGATATCACACTGATGTTTTAGTTGTTGCGAAGTTATGCTTGCTCTGATCAAGGACTTTTCAGTCTCTTATGCTCTGCCAGTAAGGAGGAGCACAAGAAGTCAGGAGGGAGCAGAGGCAGGACACCTGATCCAAACCAGCCAAAGGGGTATTCCATACCACAGCACATCATGCCCGGTATATAAACACATAAACAGGGGAGGTGGGGGAGAGTTGGTGGGTGGGAGGAAAGGTGGCAAGGAAGGGCAAATCGCTGCTTGGGTCAGGCTGGGTATTGGCCACCAGGTGGTGAGCAATTGTATTGTGTGTCACTTGTTTGTTTGTTTTTCTTGTGGGGTGGGGTTTATTCCTTCCTCTCTATTTCCTTTCATCGTTACTATTATTATCATTATTGTATTATTATGTTCAATTATTAAATTGTTCTTTTCTCAACCCATATTTTTTCTCCTGCTCTTCGGGACAGTGATTGAGCAGCTGTGTAGTACTTAGTTGCCGGCTGGGCTTAAACAACAACACAACAGCAAGCTCAGAAAGCACAGTTATGATGCTGTCAATTAAAATAATTGGGTTTTTTTTCATACTTCTGCAATAGTGAAGAGTCAGTTGCTCATCCTTTAGGAAGAAGGGACAGTGCAAATTTGAAAGGTAAATATCTGTCAATATTAGTATTTTATGGTTCCAGAATGTTTTTGGCATGAAACATACTGTGTGGAATTCTGTGGCATGCTTTGCGGTGTGTGCTGTACTTTTAAGCTCGCCTAATGGAGTTACTGTTTTTCTTGTTACACTGTTAATACTGCTTCCTCCCTCTCAAGTTCTTGAAAGTCACTGATACCCAGGGCAGGAGAGGGGACTGAAATGATGCAAGAACTGAAAAGCTCTCTGGAATGATACTCCCTGTTGAATAGAGGAGGAAAGGCAGTAAGGTAGTAATAGAAGGGTAGGTGAAGTGGAATGATGGATGTGGGTACCAGGAAGGTATTGAAAAGACAGGGATTGATAAGACTATAGATTAAAGGGACTGAGGTTATTGAGGCTAGAGAGCTGGGAATGATACCAGGATGGGAATGAGGGGTGCTGCATCTTGAAGGAGAAAAGAAGATAGGGAGCTGCTGAGATGATATGTGGTCTTGCTGCCATCGTGTATGTTTTCTCCACTGTCATTCCTAACTCCTCTTTTCTCATTGCTTGCTTTCCCAGCTCAATTGTTTGTTTGTTTTTTTTTTTTTTTTTTTTTGACTCTGGTGAAAGGAATAGGGAATGGGAGAGTCCCTGAGAGCAAGGAAGGAGTAAATGAGTTAACAGATCCACAGAGCCCAGCCAAGCTCAGTGTCTTGTCTGAAATGCAGCCCAGCCTCACCGCTGGGGCATGCCTTGACACTGTAGCTTGACTGCATTCTTGTTGCCACAAACTGAGTGTGGAGTACGTGCCCTGACAGTTCAATTAATCTCTTTCTCTTTCCTAATCTTGCCCTTTTGATTAATTAATCAGAGACACTGTGCTGTGTGCACAGGGGCTGTGGCATGGGTTTTATATCTGAGAGCACTTCTTCACTGAAAATGGTGAATGCTTGAAGTGTTTTTGGGCATGCTGAGGCAGAGTTATTGTGTGTCAGTACCAAACTGGTCTATTTTACAAGGAAAAAGGAGGACTTTCCTGTGGTTTCCTTGGTAGAAAAATAAGGAAGTGGTAGAGAGATTAAGTGTTTTGAAAATCTGTGTGGAAGAGGAAACTTCAGTTTTTAATAAAAATTCTGTGAAGTAAGGGGAGAACTAGGGGGAAGGGAATATTTTAAGCTGTGAGGAAATAATGGTGTAATGTCTATCTTTAGCTATGTCCTGTTCAGTACTTTACCATGCCCTCACAACGACCCTTGTGCCTTGGAGTTCACTGACTTTAGGTAATTGAGCCTTGAGCAAATAAATTCTATTAATTATCTGAAGTGTGCATTTTCTTATTTCCAAAATAATACCTATTTCTTTACTTTAATGGTTAATCTTTTCGTTTATAAATATTTAAAACAGGTCATTAGTATCTCACAGAAGAATTGAGGTTGTGAACAAAGTCCTGACTCTTCATAAACAATTTTATTTAGTTTTTGAAAAAGCACAGGGGTCAATGAAAAGAACTTGGACACATACCTTAGAAGATTATAATGTTCACTGCCATAATTTAATTTTTTTAATTCAGGAAATTATTTACAAAGGCTTTTAGGAAAAGTGGTAACTCTTAAAACTTGGACTTTGCAAAGGTTACAAGCTGGAAGACACTGATAAAATTTTGTGATCTGGTAAAATGAGTCTAAAATAATAGAGATATTTGATTATTTTGCTGTGGAATATATTTATTTTGAAGAACTGGATGGCATTCAGTAGCTAATATCGTAAGTTGGTGGTTTCAGCCCATTCTTTTGTTGACTCGTGACTGTGTTTCTCATAGATTTCTGCGTTGTCAAGCAAGCAAACCAAATTTTAAATTGGAATGACAAATGAACTGTTAATCCCTTCAGGGCAGGGCTGAGGGAGCTGGAAGGGAGCAGGGCAGGGGGGGGAAAGTTTGTGCTGCTGGAGTGGATAAACAGAGGATTTCAGTTTTCCATGCAGCTTGTCTGACTCCTTTTAATGAGTGCTTCATTTTTAAGGGATATACCTGGATTAAAATAACCTCCTTACTTTGTAAACTGTAATAAGTAAAGGGAACCACAGCTTATAACTTACTGAAGGAGGAAGGACTTCTTACTAGGTTTTGCACTGAAAGAGTCTGGTTCCCATTGGTGATGTAGTGGTGGTGGTCAGGATGCAGACAGATGTCTGGATGGCTTGTGTCTCCAAAGAACAAGGCTAACGCTCTCAGGCTGCTAGCCATTGGGAAATGCTATGCATAACCCTCTTGAAATCTTCTGGCATTTGTTTTACATACCATATACTCTAGTTTTTCAGAGATTCCCGTAAGGTTTCATTCTGCAGCTGCCTTACCCTTGGAATCTCATTCAGACCCTGCCCTTCCCTCCCCGAGCTTTCCTTGCCTCTCTTGCCATATGGACCATGTTGCCTGAGAAGGTGGTATGAGTGCCAGACAGCAAGTCTGAGGAGGCTGGACTTGCTGATAAGCTACTTTTCATTTGCTCTGACATAAGGACATCAGGGTTGTGTTTTCTCTTGAATCAGAGGAGGAAAAGAAAGTTTTATGTCTTGTGTAAGAAAACAAAAATTCTTGGGAGGAGAGTGGTAAAGTATGAAAAAGATGTTTATTAAATGAAATGCAGAGCATGTGAATGATGATTCATTAATAAGTACACTGGTCCTTCAGAGAAAGATGAATTTGCTCAAAAATGGAAGGCTTTCTACAGTCTTGTAGACCAAATTCTTCAAGTGAGCATGACTGGGCATGTGTCTTTGATTCTCCTTGTGCATGGGCTAACAGCCCACTGATTTTACGGGTTATAGTAGCTGAATGCTGATGAGGCATTCCATAGGTTATTGGCAAAAAATTACCAAGCCCACCTGTAGCAGAGCAAAAAAAGCCCCATGTAGTATCACTTCAGGAACATAACTTGGGTATGCATGGCTTTGTAGTATGGCTATCCTTACCTGCCTGGGCTGCTTGGCACCAGAGGGCTGTAGTGACTTCTTGGTCACTAAGTACCTATAGCCATACAATTTCTGTGAGGGCCTCTGCTCATAGCTTCTTTTCTAGCATAATGCTTACACTAGAGTTTGGAAGGGCATCCTTTGAAGATAGTCATGTGGTTTTTGTATCTCTCCCAGTGAGGTGATTGAGATGGCTGATAATAGGGCCCTGGGTATTCGCGCTGCCCTGGCTAGTGCACTGAAGGAGGTTACTGCTGGACACAAGAATTTTAACTCTAGTTTTCCTTTCCTAAATGTAATTAGGATTTAATACTTCCACTGTCAAAAATAAAAAAAAAAGAGAAATCAGTGTTGTTTGAAATACTTTGGAGAAGGATATTTGAAATGGTGACTGGGGTGGGAGGAGGAGCAAATTTTTTAGACTCCCTCCATGTACTGCATTTTCTGAAGTCCCAGTTTTTCCGGTTTCCTGTTGCCATGTTAATAACAAAAATTAAGGTTATTTTTCCCCAGTTTTTATCACCTGTTGCCTGAAAAGCATAGACAAATTAAGTGATTAATTGCAGGACGCATGTGGTATATTCAAGTCAAAACAAAAAATCTCTAGAACTACATTAAGAGTTTTGTATTACATCTCTGAAAAAAACCAGAAGCTATTGTGCTTCATGCTTATATCCTTCATTGCCATTGCCTATCATTGCATCATAAAAAAAATCCTGTACTCTGCAGTATAGAAGGCCATGAGGGGGAAAATTTTATGTTGAGAGGCACTTCATGTGTGTGCTGTTCACTGTTGCTCTCAAAACAGAATGGGAATTGTTGGAGCAAACACCTTTTAAACAAATGCAGCATGTCTGCAATAGTGATTTTTTGCTTGGATTTGCTATATCTTTTTGTGTTTATAACTGAATGGTTGAGATGGTCAAGAAAAAAATGTGTTCCTGTAATGTATTTGGTGGTGGTGGTCATTTGCTTAGCTTGGTAGAACAAATAGAAGAAAAACTCATAATTTAATTAAGCTAAATTATTTTTGTAGTTCAGTTTTTAGCCTTAGATTGAGAAATACGAAGACATTTTGGACATATGCCAGAGCATATATGCTCCATGTATGGAGCACTGGCATATATGGAGCTTGTACCCTCCCATAGGATGTCACTGTGGTGTGCAGGAATTTTATTCAGTCTGAAATGTTTGATCCTAATTGGTCAGTCCACACAGATCTTTCTAAAAATAGGTTTGAATTATTTTAACTTTTTTTATCCATATTTGAAAATAACATATGTTTCTAGTGCTTTCTTAGGTTCTGATAGCCTTTATGTGTATAGCTATCTGAAAGCCATCTGAATTAGAACAAGAACTATTACTTTAATGCTAGTACCCATTTTTGACTTGTTTTTCTGTCTTTGATTATTTTCTTAATGTTTGCCTCCCTTCTGTGGCTGAATTTCATCATCACTGGATTTCCATTCAGTATATCCATTATCCTACTGCCCTTCTGTCTTATATATGAATTCTCTGTAGAAGTGGACCTACGGTTGTGGCTTGCTTAAGAGCAAAACCTCTCTTGAGGCTGTTGTAAGTTGTAGAAGCTGAGCATGCTCTGGTAGTATATCTGGACTAGCAGGTTGTACTCATTGTGATGGGTTTCTGTGCTGTTGCTGGGGGTGGTTTCTGCATCAGAGTTTTCAGGGCAGTGTGAGGATGTCATCTGTGGTCACTTTTACCCTGTTCCACATGAAGAGTATTCCAGCAGAGTAGGGTCTGGTGATTACATACACTAGACAGGTAATAGCACCTGATATTCACACAGGGAATATCTTCAGTATCTTTCTTTGGCCCTTCAACCCTCTGTCTTTGCTTCTCTCTGAAAGTGGTTTTCATGTCATTACTTTATTTCTGTTCCCACTTCTTTCCAGTTGTTTAAGCCTCTGCAGGCTGTCAGCGGTGCAGCTCTGTGCTCTGAAGATGGAGCCATGCGCATATACCTATCCAAGGCTGCAGAAAAAAAGCCCAGGTGCTTGTGCAAGGTTCCAGGTATTAGAGGAGATGCTCCTGTTGGAAAGCTACTGCTTTACTGAACTGCTGCCTGCCTGCCTTTATCCCCTGTGGCCAGTTGCTGTGAGCAAGCTTAATGAGGTGCTTGCAGAAGAACTAGCCTTGCTGATTGACACATCCATTTGACATTGCAGGGATGCTAAAATTTAGTATATTGGCCACATGCGTATCTATGACTTAGGAGCAGTAAATGCCTACTGCATTTTTTTTTCTATTTTTTCTTATTGGCAAATATTCTTACATTGGTTTGTTACTCTCAAAAGAGTGTTTTCTACCAGCATTTCAGTCATTCAGCTTCTCTCGAGGAAGAAATGTTTTAGCTTTTTTCACAACCTTGCTGGTTTAGGTTTTTCTGGCTTGCTGGAGGAAATCCTTCGATGAGATGGACTCTGACAGATTTGTAACAGGATGAAGGGGCCACTTCAATTTTCTGAGACTTTGCCTAGTCTGTCTAGGGAGAGAAGTATAGCAATTAGCAATTGCCTTCAAAAGAGGGATGTTAATGTATTTGCCATGTGAAAGGTCTCTTGGTTTTTTAAGTGATTGTGGGTTTGCATTAATTGCTTATAGATTTTTTTTTATTTTATTTTGATAACCTATAGATATCTTTGCAAAAACATTTGCTTCCTTTTGTGTCTTCCCCTGTCCTACCCTCTCTGTGCCTCCCAAAACCTAGAAACAAAACAAAACAACAAAAAAATCCATAGAAAATGTCTCAGTAAACTGCTCTGAGGGAGGTGTGAGGAAGGTAGTATCAGTGACCTGCTGGTGCAGTTTTGTGCATAGTGCTCGATAGCATTCCTCAGTGGGTTAGTCTCCTTTACAGAACGTAGCCACTCAGCCCATAGGAAGAAATATTAAGTCTTGCTTCCAAACCACGTTTGAGTTTCTGGCAAAAAGCAGAAGTGGGTAAATGCAGGAAGATGCATTTAGCATTCAGACTCCTGTGGGAATCTAACGGGGGACGAGGAATAAGCACTGAAATCAGTAACAGTTTCTGGTTTTGGAAGATGGAAATTAGTGGTAGTAAATTTAAATAATGTTTAGAGGATTTTTTCCACACATACACAACTGTCATAAGAATTATTTCTTTTGCAAACACATTACACTTAGAGAGAGGTGTAATATTTCCCTTCAGTAGGAGAGGGAAACTGAAGCTCCTTTGTACAAGTTTGGTGTCCCTGCAGTTACTCATTTCCTAGTGTGTGCTTTCATGTGTGTAAATGCTGTGCGTTTTGTCTTGTCCTTTGCCTTATGGACAGAAGATGTGCTTTCTCAGGACAGAAGGCCTGATTCTACAGGGCCCTGATGTGTCCAGATGTAGCTAGTCAGGAATGCTCAATTCCTCGCGAACGCAGTAATGGATTATGAGTGAATCTAGCTAAATAGTTTTCTGTCCTGGGGTAGATTCAGTTACTGGAGAAAATCTTGGGTTTGGCTCTTCTTTCTCCAACTGCTACCACAAACTTTCCTAACTAAAAAAAAACCGAGGAAGTTTCAGATGTTAAGGTTGGTAAATGAAATGTTGTTGCAAGAAAATGCAAATGAAGAGTTTTTCCAGAGAATGCCGTATGTATACCTGCACATGTATCGCTTTTACCATAATCAGTGAGCTTGGCGTAAGATTTGGTGATAGCAGGCAGTCCCAGGCTTATTATCTAATTAGAGTATAAAACCACTAAAATTTTCTTTGTCAGCTGAGTACTCAAATTTGCTTTTAATTAAAATATTTCGATGTTCTTCCTCTCTAAAATGTCAATATTAGCCACAATGTCCTTAAATATTTTTTTTATATGAATTAATAGAGCTAAAGCATGTGGTATTCTTATCTCCTTTTGAAGTGAATATTTGCAGAGTATGCAAAGTATTTCTGTAACTTGCAAGCACTACAGTGATGGTGGACACATTGTCTAGAAGTTCATGATTTTATTTTTAGGGAAAGCTGCATGGTTCTTACAAGGTATGACTAAATTTTTTTCCTGTTTTGAACCTTTGGAGGATGAACATACTGGTTATTAAAGGCCTGTACGGGAGCTCTTCAAGTGCTTACAGTGTTGATTTGTAAGGGTGTGCAATGTGTTGTTCATCTATAGTGACTATGATTATGCAATGTAATGTGGTGGAGACTAGAAAAACGGGATGTCTTCGTTCAATATCATCTTTATTGAACTGACCTTTGCAGGGGGAGGGCATTGAATACAGGTTTCTCTTAAAAATTCACATGAATATTTTTGCATGCACATTTTTAATTTGGCCATTTGTGTCTGCAAACCTGATTCAGGGAGTTGGATTTGATCAGCAAGTAGGAGTTAAGGATGACACTGTTCAGTAGCTGCTAAGGTATCTGTGAATTACTCAGTTCCAGACTGGGTGCATGAAAAAGGTGCTGTGTAGGTGACTGTTAAATCCCACTACTTGTGGATTTATAGTCTCTATTTTAGATAATACAGCTTATTGACCCCCATCTTGTATCCTCAATGCATGTTTTATGTGTTTTATACCTGTCCTAAATAGATTCCAGAATTAAATGACTAAATTAGGAGCCTTTTGGCATGTACCCTACTAATTGAATTGTAGATTTATTCTATTTTACATTGTGATTTGATTTCCAAATAAAATTAAAATCCATGATGGCTGTAACTTTAAAGCTTGTGTACTGAGAAGAAGGGGGAGCTCAGTCCATTGACATGGAAGAAAGTTTGGAGTTAAGGATAAATGGAGCTATATTCTGCTTTAATCAAAAGATAAATGTGTCACTTTTAACAGAGAACACCAATTAAAGTAGCCTTAATTTCCATGCGGCTTTATCCTGGAGTTCAGGAAGGGTTTGTTGATGTTATACAGAAGATAGTTCTGCTCTTTTTAACCGCAACAGTCAGTTTTTCTTAACCATCTTTATCAAGACTGGTACAGCTTCTTCATTTATACATGTATTTTCTATTTTTAAATAATTCAGTGGTTAGAACTTGTACATTTATGCCTGGTCTCAAATATCTAAATCACTTTGATGAGAACAGGGCTTTCAAAAACCTAGTTTGCTTCTGTATTGTCAATTTGCTCTTTTTTTGTGTTTTTTTCCCTTGTTGGCTGTTGTCATGATGTGGATATGCTGCTTAAATGGGTAGAACTGAAAAAAGAGTTTTTTCTTTTTTTTTCCCCACGTATATGAGAGGAAAAAGATTGTCCTCTCTTAAACTGTTTTAGCATAATGTGTCATGATAGGCTTGTACTCTTGGGCAACAACGAAATGAATTTATTTTCCCATTGTGATATTCATATGCTTCATGTTAAGCTTGTATGAAATCACAGGACTTAAACTTTTAGAAAGTTTGCCACATGAATCTTTCATATTTTGGTTAAGAAAAGTATTTTATATTCCATGTCTTCAGTCCTGTGAAATGTTTAATAATATTTCAAGATGTCCTTCAAAATTGTTAAGTCTTTTTTTCAAAGTTAAACTGAATATTGAAAATAACTAAGACCATTCTGTTTTCTGCAGTACTTTGGAAGCTTGCTTGTAATATTCTGTGTTGAACTGGCCTGTGGTGTTTGGACCTACGAGCAGGAAATAACGGTGAGTCAGAAAAGGAGGCTGCATGTTTTCAACAGAAGAAAACACAGATTTCCATTAGCTAGCTGTTTTTTGCTTGTTGTGGTGTTTATCTTTGTTCATTATTCTGACAGTCTAATTTCAAGTGAGTGGCTCTTTTTTAAACAGAGAATTCTGAGAAATCTTGTCTGTGTGGAAGGTCCCTTCTGAATTTCTTTCTATCCTCTCTATATTTGAGAGTCAAATCCTGCAGCCCCCGATTTAAGGACTTTATTTTTTGTTAATTCTCACTTAGGCAGGTTCTCATTGAAGTCAGTGGAAGTTTTGAGGATAAAGAATGAACTTAAACCTTAAGTATTCTGAGAGAGAAGATGTGAGAATTTGAAGGGGTTTTGCCCCAAAAGTTCTTCATGTTTTAAAGAGCTGAGTGTACTGCTTTGTAAACAGAACGTTCTTTCAACAGAGGACTTGCTGTGTGCTGAAATCTTCACACTGCCTCCACAAGCTATAAATGCCAGTTTTAAGCAAAACATGTCTTAGCTATAAACCACTCTTCTATAAATTTGTGCAGAGGTTTTATCTCTGTCTAGTTTTTATAGCTGTACCAACCTTGAATTTTCAAAATGAAAACTTGTAACCAGCATGCAAGAAAATGGGTAAAGTAGAGAAATGTTATTCTGCTCGTTGCTATGTCCTTATGTCTTGTACTCAGTCTGGTACATTTTTATGAATAATGATATGCCCAATATCCTGGTCTTTTCAACAGTGAGTAGCAATTACATTGCAGTAAGATGGGAGAGAGTCTTTTGGGACCAAAGGAATTTCTGGCAGATTTGAAGTCTGAAGTTATGGGGCAGTACTTTGCATCAGCCTTCATTCTGTTGCTTGTAGTACAGATTCCAGAGGGGTGTTATAATATAACAGCAATAAAGGCTATCCCTTTACTTTGAATGTCAGCTTACATTGATGCATTTTAAAACTGGAAATGCAGGCAGAGACATGCTTCATCCTATAGGCACAGCTGACCTCTGGGGGGCTTTTGCCAAGTATGACAGTTATAACTAACATCCATCTGTTGGCGGTGTATTTTCTCTTTCCATACGATTTTCTCCTCTTATTCGCTTTGTCCTAACACTACTGCCTTTCATGTGATGAGGTGGGCCAGACTCAGGTTTCTTGCTGCTTTCTTGCTACTGAGACCCCTTATGGAATGTGCCAGTCTGGAAGAGCATGGTTGGCTTTCAGCAGTTCTTTCATACCTGTGCAGGTCGCTTTCCTAGAGCATGCTTTCTCCTACTTTATTTGATAAAGAAGACTCCCTCTTACACCCATGCAGATGACTTGTCATATTAGTTTCAGCGTAACATAAAATCACATGAGCCACTGGTGGGTTTGAAAGAGTCAGTTGGCATTAGTGTAGGTGGGTGGGTGATGTTGTCAAAAATGTCACTGGGGGATAACTGCCTCTGCTGATCCAATATGGGCTGTCCTTGGCGTGTGGACAAGTTGCTCTAAGAGTCCGTGTATGATTTTCCTTCCAGCTCATTATAGCTCTCAGCATGAAGTGTGCTTCATGACTAATTTGTCCACCCACAAGACTGAAAAGCCAGTGTGGGTTCTCAGCTTATTTGGGCATTGGTCAAGCCTTAATACTCATTAGAAAAATAATAATGAATAAGTAGATCTCAGTGGCAAACAGAGTTTTACAGAACTTATGCTAAACTCAAACCACACTAGAGAAAACTGTTGGTGTATAGTCAAACAAATGCATCTCAAGATTGTGTATGATTGTGCACTACTGCATGCGTGAACTGATGGGAAGCTATTTAGTAGATACATTGATGGTTCTTAATGTGACATGTTGGCATTCTTGGAGCAGTCAAGCAGATTCTGATACCTCTCCTTAGCTCCAGAATTCAAATTGCCTTCCTGCAGTAGGGTTTAGTTTGTTTTGATTCACTTTTAATTTCTTTCTGTCGCTTCTTGATTATTTTTCTTTTCTTGCTTTCCATTGTTTTCATAAAGAAGTTGGATGCCTTGTGTTACATGCGTAACCTTGGACTGTATTCGACTCAAATAAGATAATAAAAACATAGTCTGGCAAGTATGAACTTAATTGCAGTGATATCAAATAATATCCAAAGAAAGCGGAGTGCTAACTTCCAGTGCGGTGGAAGGAGAAATGCATTGAGTACAAAACCAACTTATTAGAGTGACCAGTGTAAATGCTTGTGGTAGAAATGTTCTGTGGTACTGTTTTTAAGTAACCTTAGTATTCTACTGCTAAAATATTTTTCATGTGGACAGTTGTGAATTCAATGCTTTATAGCTTAAGAAATGAAAACTGTTAAGCTAAAGGTGTGTTAAATTTCTGGGATATTATTAACATATTCATATTCATGATATATCAAACTTTACCAAAGTTTCAATAATGTAGTATAACTTAGCAGTGGTAATGAAACATTATGAAATGTTCTTATTTGGATTATGGGGTCAGTCAGGTGGTGATTGTCCCTGTTTTTTGTGGAGCATCTGGCACAATGAATTCCAGGCTCCTTAGGAAGTACTGTGATAATTTTTTTTTCTTAGATACCATTTATTGCTGTTTGCAGAATGCCCTTGCCTTTGACTCCAAATTGAACAGGAGAGCTAAGTCATAGCTGCTAGAAGAGCTGGGGTCCTCTGTCCTTCCAATGAAAGCTGCAATTGTGATTTCTTTCACAGTGACTGTTAAGGTTAATGGGAACAAGGCAAAACTCAGCATGAATGCTGCGCGACAAAGTCTTCAGCTCCTTGTTTTAATTCGGCACACTGACATTTGTGCTTCCGAAGTTAGTTATCGTGGCTCTTAACTGCATTGTATGCCAAGTGCCATAGGACTCATTTCTAAATAAATTGCTGCCTGAAGGTCATAGTCTGACAATGGAGAGCACCTCAATTCTGAGTAGCAAAATTTGAAAGCAAAATACTTAGAGTATTCTTCTTTCAGAAAGAAAGATTTACAAGGCTGCATGTGAAGAAAGAAGTTCATGGGGCCTCTATGTCTACACTTCCTTGTTACTATTGGACAAGATACCGAAATCAAGTACATTCAGGACACCTGCATGCAAAGCCAAAAACCCCTGAAAAGACTTGGGATAGAATTCATCTCAGAGAATTATATGTATTTAGAAGTTAGACATTTAAGTTTGTCACTGTATGTTTGTCACTTTACAAAGTAAAGTGAATTTGAGACTTTAATGGAATGATTCATCTGCTCTGTTTAAAATATTTATCTTGAGATGAACTTCCCCATATGGCTGCCTGTTTCTCTCTATTGACTAAGATGACACCAGCGAGATATCTAAACTAGGGCAGACAAATGCCGCTCCTGATGAATTGCATGGTGCTCTGTTCAAGTTTTATGTCAGGTAAAAAATCTGGCGATGTCATAATCGCATTGTACCCAGCTGTCTCAGTCTCTCCAAAATGCAGCTCCTTTTCCAGTGTACGTTAATTTGTAAGCAAAGGAAACAAATAACTTTTTCCTGATATTTTAATGAAGTGTCATAATGTTTCAATATCATAAAAATTGAAGCACTTATTTTACTGTTTACTTCAAAGTTGTTTTGATCATTGCATTGGAAAGATCTCATAATCGATGGAAGTTCTGGGTTTGGAGCCACAAGCCAGCTGATCTGTGTGAATTGCTTTTCTTTCTTTGCTTTAGGTTCCGGTGCAGTGGTCTGATATGATCACACTGAAAGCTAGGATGACCAATTATGGCCTACCTAGGTACCAGTGGCTGACCCATGCTTGGAATTTCTTCCAGCGGGAGGTAAGATGACAGTTAATTCATGATCTCAAGTAATATATGCATGGTAAATGTTATTTATCGTATTATAAAATGTTATTTTTAAAAAAGGTTTGGCTTTAAGTGAATAAGTAAATAAATGCAAGTTCATTTTATGTGAAATCCTGTGTAGTGATATCTGTTAACATCCTTTGATACCCAGCTCTTGATCTTTTATGTATGCCCTAAAAACCCTAAAACATCAAAAAAAGAATGTGAATAAATTCAGTTAAATTGCTGACACTGTCTTCTCCTTTGCCAGTAAGGTTAAGACACCAACACCTTTTAGGATTGTTATAACATTTAAGAATACGATGTATGTAAAATTTAAAATCTGCAAATAGAGTGAAATAAACATTCCTGTAGGCTGTTTTAATACTAAACTATGCTCCCTTTCCTGTAGACTCTGTTAGTTATCCTTCACGGAGCAGTCCTAGTTAAGATAATGTGTTCATCTGGAAATGAGGGGGACAGGAAGTTTCCAAAAAGATGTAAACACTGTCTCTTTGGCTGAGGTTTGAGAAAGTGATCAGGGTTTTTATTTCCTTTGACTGAAAGAGTGGGAAACAAACCAGAAAGCTTCCTTGTCTACTGACAGCTTTGCCCTCTAGCCTACAAAAATTCAGAACTGTTTTTAAAGAATGAAGTATTATGTTACAGAACCATTAAATTGCCCAAGGTAAAACCCATTAACTCCAAATATAACTCACGTGCAGGAAGAGAGCTCTTTGAGTGCCTGTGATTGTGTTGCCCTTGTTAAAATCTTGAAATCTATCATTGTTGCACAGATTTCCTGTTTATTTAAACATTTCCTGGCAGCACTTGGTTAGTCTGTATTTATACTTAACCTGAAAGAAAAAGTGAGGACTACATGAGGTTAAACACACTCCCACCCTCCCCAGTTCCCTGCTTTGGCTATGCAAGTGCTCTGTGAAACTGAGTAATTCTTCATACACAGGTAGAGTGTGTCTGTTCTGTAACTGAGGTAATATAATTAAATGGCCTCATTTTCCTTGAATAGACCTGGTACTGTATCTTTTTTTAAAATGTATAGGTTGATTAAATTTAGAAGTTGCCTTTTATCCTCCTGGTTGTTGTAGTGTCATCATAATGGCTGGTTTTAATATGAATAAAAATAAATGTGGAAAAAGGAATCTAATAAAACTTCAGCTGTGCCTTAACTCTTCCAGGGGAAAAAAGGTTTCTTTTAGAACTTAGATTTCCTATATTCCATTTCTGGTCAGGGGAATGATCTGGGGAAAGTCTGAAGTGAACTCAGAAGTTTCTTTTACAGCTCCTGCCTAATTGGTGGACTCTCAATTTTACTCTCTCTACTCATAACTCAGATGGGATGTGTGAGCCTGGTATGTGCTTTATGTCTGAATGAGCGCTATGCCTGGGGCCCTTCTCAGTTAGCACTATAGTTTTGGGGTGGTTTGGTTTTTTTTTTCCAAAAGAAAAAAATTGTAATTTGCAATTTTGTTTGCAAAGATTCAGTCCTGGTCAGCCTTGTGCTCACTCTTCTGTGTCTTTTCACATCTGAGAGAGATGATAATTGTCTTTTCTCCCTAGCCCCCTTGCTGGTCTGTTATCAGTTGTGACTATGCTAAGGAAGATGGGAAGGGTCAGTTGAAGTCAGGAAGGAAGAACTGGGCAGGGGGAGGAAAAGACTTGAGCTTAATAAAAGGATGTTTAATGAGTAGTTTTTGCAATTACAATGAGGAGCCACAGCTTGAGCATTGGGAGGATTTTGACCCACAAACTGATTAACAAAAAACAGCTCTAGTGAAAAAGGAAGAAGTGGGATTTGTAAGAGGACTGGTGAAGTTAAGGCACAGTGTGTGCTAACCTAGTGTCAGTTCACTGATTTGCTTGACTGTGACCGAAGAGAGGTGTGGTATACAGGACTCTGGCTCTGAAGCAGGTAAGGGGGGCAAATGTTCCCGAGCCCATGGGTCAGAGGGCCCAGGTGATGACTTGCAAACTCTGGCTGGTACTAGAGAACATCCAGATAGGAAAAAAAAAAAAAAAAAAAAAATCCAGCTGCTTTTTTTTTTTTTCCTTCCATTATATCAATTCACCATCCAATTCCAAAGAAAATTTAATATAGCTGCTTTAGCCCTTTTTTATGTGACAGCAGCTAGGAATGTCGTACACTGGTCATTTAATTCTCTTTGTGTGTTTTTCAAAGAAGACCGGTTGTTAGACCAGGTGGTTTTTATAGCCAATTATGACTCATCTGCTTTGCAGCCAGACTTCTTGCTTTTATGGTTTGTTCTGTTGCAGTTTTTATTTTAGTGTAATACCCCTTCCTTCCTTCCTTTTCCCTTTTTCCTTTCAGCATTTGTCATTTCCATACCTTTTTACTCATTTTTAAAATCTTTTTTTCTGTATTCAGATAGATCTGTGTTTTTTCTCATTTGGTTTTCAACAGATGTGTCCATAGTTTTAGCCTTGCAGGAATAGTCTTCACTAGTAAGACCTTAATCACCTTTTCCTGCTAGTTCCTTCTGCCACAGGTGTGCTTGTTCATTAGTCGCCCTTTTGACATGAAAAGATAATGTGATAGTTCCTTGTAGTAAGGATAGCAGAATTACAGGGTAGGTCAATTTCTGTGAAGCATCCTTTGAGGGAGCAGTTGGGATTTAAATGGCAGAGCAGTATCATTGGCTGTTTCTGAGGTGCTCCTTGTTCGCTACGTTTTTCATGTCACTTTTATGTCAAAGCACAGCAAAAGAGGATATGTAGGAGCTCCTGTAGATGTTTTTAGGCCTACATCAGTGTTCTGGAAGTCGTTAATAGGAATTTATTTAGCTTTTTTGGTGACTTTTATGAAGAAGTGGCATCATTATTGCTGATCTTGGCTAATCCTTCCTTTGCAGTTTAAATGTTGTGGGGTGGTGTACTTCACAGACTGGCTGGAAATGACAGAGATGGACTGGCCGCCTGACTCCTGTTGTGTCAGAGAGTTCCCAGGATGCTCTAAGCAGGCACATCATGAGGATCTCAGTGACCTTTATCAGGAGGTAAAAAGAAAAGTGTGGATGTTTCGGAAGGCTTTATATGTTCTTACTGATCCATTTTCCAAACTCATAATTTGCAATGCAGCAGAAGAGTTTGTTGAGTAATTGTGTTTATGGAAAGTATTTATTGTGTTTATTTATGCTTATTATTGATTAGTGCTGAAGCAGAGGGAGAAAGAGAGGAAAAAGGAGAGAAACCACCCACCCACCCTTACCTGGAAGTGAGAGGAGTTGTTAGCAGTGCAGTTAACATCTGAGATGTGCTTAAATATTAGTTTTATATTGGTTAGGTTGGAGTTGAAATCTGCTTCAGTCAGAAATTAAAAAAAAAACAACCAGATAGTTTTAGTGTAATGTCTAGTCTCCAGATTGCCAAACGAAGATAAATTCTACTTTCCGTTAAGTAATGAGGACTGGAGTGGTATGTTGTACAGTGAAGGATGCTTTTGAGAAGGCCTTTGGAAGATGAGAGCTCTCTTGTTAACAGGGCTCATCAAGGAGACAGGTAATTCAGTTGCTTGATGATGAGAATGCACAGAAACTTTGTGTGAAAATGCTCTTTCTCTCGAACTCTACTACATTACACTAGGATTATTATTGAAAAAAAAAATCTAAACCAGAAGCCTTAAAATCTGGAGAAGGACCTATCTAAAATGGGTGGGGGAGGTTATCATGGTAGCAAGTCATTATTGTTCTTAGGGTGAAAATTACACAAACAAGTAAATATGTTCTCTACTACACAATTTTAACTGTTCTCACAAAAATGTTGTCTACAGTCACCTTTGCCTTGAGACTGCTTTGATACCTACCGGTTTTTGTTGTTGTTTTTTGGTTTTTTTTTATGCTAACAGACCTCTGAAAATCTTTAATTGTGCATTCAGTAATACCAGAATGACCAACAGGCCAGGTAGTCCAGCAGTGGCAAAACCCATGTCTACGTTAGGTAGTTACGAGATTCTGAGAAGAGATACATTCTTCATTTGCTTTCTTTAAAAGTATATTACTATATTAGGGTGCATAGAAAGGAGGATGAGCCTGAGAAGTGTCCTTCCAGATGCTGCAGCATGAACATTTTTCCAGCGGACGATGAGAAAGTTGGGGCTGTTCAGCCTGAAGAAGAGAAGGCTGCGTGGAGACCTCATAGCAGCCTTCCAGTATCTGAAGGGTGCCTATAGGGATGCTGGGGAGGGATTCTCCATTAGGGACTGTAGTGATAGAACAAGGGGTAACCGGTTCCAGCTTAAACAGGGGCAGTTTAGATTGGATGTGAGGAACAAATTCTTTTCTGTAAGGGTGGTGAGGCACTGGAATGGGTTCCCCAGGGAAGTTGTGAATGTTCCATCGCTGGCGGTGTTCAAGGTCAGGTTGGACAGAGCCTGAGTGGCATGGTTTAGTGTGAGCTGTCCCTGCCCATGTCAGGGGAGTTGGAACTAGATGATCTTCATGTCCTTTCCAACCCTAACTATTCTATGATTCTATGATTGTGGAAGATCACCCAAAGAACCATTTTATCTTGTCCCAGTCTCTTACCACTTTCAAAACTTTCTTACAAGAATCTAATTATGTAGCTCGTGTTGAGATGCTATGGAGAGATACTTCTGAAGCAGGGGAGATCCACTGTAAAAACAAGCCAAGATGAATGTTAGCTATTGCTAGGAAACAATCTGTTTTTGTTGAAATGCATTTGTATGGCATTGACTCTACGAGCAGAAATGATGTAATTTATTATGGACATTCAGACATCCATCCTAGACCTGGTGTGATTCCACTAGGAAGTGAGAAGGAAGAGCTGCCAAAAGGCCAGTGCCCCAGGCCAGTCTGTGCTAGGGAACCTTAAAGACAGTGGCAGAGGCTGTTTTCTTTCCATCAGCTACTTGCAGAGACTCTCCTGCCTTATGGCAAAGCTCCCAACACTGGTTACACTTTAGAAGTGTTAGTCTCTGAATCGCAAAGCACTTCAGCAGGCCCCAGAAGAAGCCTAGTCTCTTGCTTATGCTTGAAAAAGAACGAACTGTCTCACTTTGCAATAATAGTTGCTTTTTGTAATACTGCTGCCAGTATTGACACCACACAGACCAACTCTGCCATAGAGAGTGCTCAAGGTGAGTAGGTGTGTGGAAGCTGCAGAATGTTCATTTGCCTTGAGCATCCTTCCTGCTTATGTGAAAAGGCGAGAGTACGTAAGCAGTGTCACTCAATGAAAAACAAATTGTTGAACTTGCGAAGCTCAGAAAATTCTGAGGAGTACTAGTCATTGGAGTGTCTTGTTGAAACTGCAGGGTTTTCTTATGTCATCTCTTCTGCTAATATTTCATTCCCCTAGCCATGTTCCAGGAAAGTGGTTCTCTGTGCACATTGTATATTCAAGTTCTTTTGGTTCTACTTATAGAAAATTAAGAGCCAAAGATGATGATGTTGTAGAACATCAAGGCTTTGTTAAGACCCACTTAATAAAGCCTACCTGGCTTTTTTATGAAACAAACCTGAAGGTCATATTTATGGTTCTTCCCCTACCATACCTCAGAGCATTTTGGATAGATTCAGCTTTCAGAAAAAAATATTTTTGCTTCTCTACTGCATAATCGCTTAAAAAAATGGACAGGCTATAATCTGTTTTACCAGTCACAAAAATACTCTGTTGCTTTATGAGATGTACAATATTTGGTTGGCAAAACATTTTTTTTCTGTGATCCTTGCCTGTGGGTTGTTTCACAAGCTCATAGGGTGTGCTTGCTAATGTGTTTATCAGTATCATGCAAAACCAGCTTGCACTTGCAGGGCTAATCGGTCTGACTTCTGCTTTGGAGATTTGAAGGAGAAAAGCCTTTTTAAAAAGTGATTCCAAACAAACTTGCATAATTTGGTAGTTTGAGAGGGAGCCTGATGGTATTAGACTCACCAGCCTAAAACTGGCTTATGTAAATGCTTTGCAAGTTCATTTTGGTACTTCAGAAAAATTCTTTGTAGTACTTCAGAAAACTGAAGTTTGTTTCGGCTGGGATTGGTCACGTAGGTTTTTTTGTAGTTGTGCTGCAATTTTCTAGTGGGATTTTGGAGCTTTCTTTAGTCTAAGTTAGAATCCTTCTCAATACAATTTTTGTAGGAAGAAAGGTGGCTTAGAGTTTTGTTTGAGAGTGTTATTTTCAAAGCTATTTTTCAAATGTGTTAGTCCTCTTGGACTGTTTTTATTCTGACAAGTTTCACCTTTGGTGCAGTCCATGCAGCAGTCTAACCTTAGAGCGTGGTTGTGAGGGAAATGCATCATGACACATGCAAGAAACTCGGAGATTTACTGTGGTCTGAGGACAAGGGGAGTTCTGCCCGTCTTGTGACCAGGAACTGTAACCTAGACAAAAGGATTGGTAGGAGTTGGTATCTTTAGAAGAATCAAAATTGTATAGTCAATATTTTTTTTGTATTCT
The DNA here is from genome assembly GCA_028858755.1 of Ara ararauna. NCBI lineage: Eukaryota > Metazoa > Chordata > Aves > Psittaciformes > Psittacidae > Ara > Ara ararauna. The sequence continues at coordinate 149,458,849 of CM054376.1, forward strand.
GGTATACTTTGACTATACTCAAAATTTGAGCATACAAGAGATCTGTTGAATATGCTGATGGTTCTCTTTCCTTCTCTGAGAATGCCTTCTTTAAGATCTGCTCCTTATTCTGAGATGTTGCAGTAAATCAGAAATATCTGGTTTGTTTCCACTTTAAGACTGAGAAGATAAAATAGCCTTTGTAATAAATATGAATCAGGCCTTTAATCCATAGCTCTGTGGGAATTTGAAGCTAATTCTTCTGAATGATTGCTGCACAGTTTTATACTATTTTTGAGTTGCCAACAAGAGCTTCCTTTTTAGTGACAAACTTTTGCAGGGGTAGTATATTTATGTACCCTTTCATTGCAGGCTACCAACTATGAATGTGTTGCATAAGCAGAAATAAAATGCATGAATGTGAGGAAAACAGGGGTGGCTGGATATTTCTCAATTTTAAAACTGATTTTGAATGTGTATTAGAGCAGAACTGCAAGAACATCATTAAATGGAGGGAGGCAGTCTATCTAGTTCAGGCATAATTCGTCTCAATTATGTGTCTGTACTGCAGGAGATGCAGGCATTAATGTTACTGCTCTCTACTAATGGATGTTTCCTCTAGGCAATGAATGAACTGAATTTGAATACTGCTGTGGTTGAGTATTTTTTAACTTGTGACTAGCTTGTACCTTCATTCCTTAAAGTTATTAAAAGTATTAAAATGCAGTCAGCTTGTCTGTAATTAAAAACAAATTTGGAAAGTAGTATAATTACAGCACTGCCTTCTAGTTCAAGAAGACGCCATTGTGACATTTTTTGTTCCTCATCAAGTTCAATTACAGTGCTTTTTCTAGTGTTTTTTTTTTTCTTTTCAAGTGTCAAAGAATCCACATTCACTCATTGTTCTGTGTCTAAACTATATTAATATTTAGAAACCATCACAGTGAAATGAAGAATGGAGCAAAGAGATTGAGATACTTTAACTTTGGTGCCATTATCATAAAGTGCATTAATTTAATCTAGATACTCAATGAAAATCTGTTGACTGCAGCATGAATTTTGTGTGTGAGGCAAGAATAGGACCTTTCATCAAATACGCTGGGGACTGTAGCATTTGAAACTGTTGGCTTTGGGGAATTTCAGTGTGATTGAAAAGTGTTATTTAGCATGTCCTGTCTTCAGATTCTGTCATGTTGATCAATTGCTTTCTTCTCACAGAAAAGCTATAAGAAACATGTAGTAAATTCAAAAATGACATTTTGAAGACAGTGCCTATCTTGATGGGTTCCTTGTCTTCTGGGACCGATGCCTATTGATTATTTGGGGTGTTATCCCATCCAGTCTGTTACTTTGAATTTTCCCTTGGTGGCTGTATTCCTTTGACTTTTGCAGCTTTGCAGGTTGTGAAATCTTGCAGAGTTTAGAGTAGAGAATAAATATTGGCCAGTCACTAAGGGTCCCTCTTGTCAAGGTTTTATCCTGTCTGAGACTGGTCATCACCTTTCCTGAGCAACAAGCATTGTAGCTTGTGTTTGTACTGTTGTACAGTAGTTCCTAGAGCCAGTGTCTATTTGTGGATCCTTGCTGCCGTAAGAGAGCTTGGCAGCTTGTCTAAAGCCTTTCACAATAATTATTGGTTGGCCATGTATGCAGAATTTGGAGCATGTGCTGATGGTTTGGAAAGAAACAAATTTCCGTTTCTGGGAAACATCAGCTTGGGATGGTTTAACATAGTTTTTCACCAGATCCTTTCTGTGTAAATAATAATTATTGTTATTCTGTAAATGCAGAGGTGGTGTGTGTGACCATATTCCTAATACAATGTGTGGATTGTAACCTCTTTGAGCAGGGTGAACCTGCCCAGCTGGGTTGCTTTAAGTAGCAACAGCACAAGCTTTGAAGCAGAACTGGCCATTGGTATGCCATCATCTTAGTAATTGGCAGGGAAGTTTCTATATTCAAATCTGAAATTAAGCCAGTTAATTTTAAAATATAGTTGTAGGCAGACTGTAACTAGCGTAAGTGGATATGCTTTCTGCAATGAGGAGATGCAAGTAGTTCAGAAATGAAAAGTAGGCGTAATGCCACATGTACCTAGTGTTATTATCACTAAGTACTAAAGAAAGTCTGTTTATGTACCCCCTGCGTTCGGGAAATTTGTCAGAAGTCCGCCATTAAAGGTTATTTTATTCAGCGCTCCTTACTGGTGACTGGAATGTAATGATTTTTCTACTCCCTAGAGACTTTCTGTGGAACTAAATAAGCTGGCATATAATGAGCCCAGATAAAAGAGAAAAGGTGGGAAGAAACTGATGAGGTTATGCAGGTCTGTAGATATTTCCTATAATATTGTTTAAACTTCAGATTGTGGTGGTAATTGTAGAAAAAGTCTGATGAGTTTAAAATAGTTGACAACTTTGAAGACCTGCAAATTAAGGAGAGAAACAAGATGGTTAAGAGGATTTTTAAAGCTTCACAAAACCAGTTGAGTTTCTTTAAAAAAGTTATATTTGTTTGGAACTCGGAGTGATTTCTGAATTAGAGTAGCATAGATCTTTTAGAGCTTACATGCAGTAACCTCTCAGTGTATGAGAAAATCACTTCCACAATGACATATTCAAGTTAAAAAGAAGGCAAAATAATTTTCAAAGTATTGTTTGAAGGAGGCAAGAGAGAAGTTTTGGGGAGCCAGGAAAGCCACTAGGTAGGATGAGCTACCTTGGAAACTGCAAACCAAATAATATTGACTAACTTTTAAACATTTTTTTGTTTCATAGGGATGTGGTAAAAAAATGTACACTTTTTTGAGGGGAACAAAGCAATTGCAAGTGCTGAGATTTCTAGGAATCTCTATTGGAGTAACGCAGATCTTGGCTATGATCCTCACGATTACTTTGCTGTGGGCTCTGTACTATGACAGAAGGGATCCTGGAACACATCAGATCATGGCCCTGAAGAGTGATACCTCGCATCAGCTGTCATGTAATTCTGTGGAGCTACTGACACCAAGCCTGACAAGGATCTTTGAGCATACATCCATGGCAAACAGCTTTAATACACAGTTTGAAATGGAAGAGCTATAGGTGATGCATTGAATCTATGAAGTCACAAAGGGTTTTAATTGGGTTTTCTTGTTGTTATTCTGTTCCATCAAGTACGCCAGATACACCAGTCTTCATGTGAGTCAGAAACAGCTGATGAATGGAAGTGAAGGAGGCCAGCAAAGAACGGATAACCCAGTCAGCCTCTTAGCCATAGTCTCAGCCGTGAAACAGAGTTGAATGTCTTTATTTTTTAAAAGGCACTCATTCACTGGGCGCAGCAATGCTTAACTTACTGTCACAAGCTGTGTGATGTGTAAAACACTGATTCACTCACAGGCAGACAACCTGTAAGGAAGCATCACGGGAAAGAAAGATAAATACTCATCTTTGGAAGAAATGACTCTTCTTTGGACAAACAAAATGTGACTTCAGTTGAAATTGACTTTTACATTTTTAATAAGCCATTTTGAAAATGTCTTAATCAGGGATCTATGTATGTATACTTGTGTGGTTTTGTGTGTGCATGGGAAGCAGAACTGCAAGTCAATACTTGGATTTAAAAGTTTGCAAGATTTGTAAAAAAGGGCGAGATTTTCTAACACAACTTTTAGCTGTTAAGATGTTCTAAAACATCCATTTTTATCTAACAACTGTTTAATTTTTAATTTTAAATATATTAATCGATTGAAATCAAAACTATGACTCTGGACAATAGACTTAAATTTTCTGAGTAATTCTGGAGAATTCTTCTTTGAAACAATTTGTTCTAAGTACTGTTTCTTAAGAAATAAAGCCTTAAACATTCTTTCCAAAATGGGAATTGATATGGGAGTAGCACATTTTATAGATAAATTTTTTCTCCTGTCTGTGATTCCCCTGAAATAGAAACAAAAGACTGCAAGGAAAATACTTACAGTTCTGGATGTTATTGCAATAATTGTAAAAGTGCATATGGAGAAATTATACTTTGGCGGTTTCTTCATTAAGAGCTATCTAGTGGCTTAAAATGCCAACTGGAAACAGAGTTGAAATGTATTTATTGAGATGGCAAAAGTGCATTTTACTGTATTTTTATGAACAATGTTTATTTCATAGGATTATTTTTACAGTTGGCCATGCTCCTGAAATATATATTAGTTCCACTGAGTACAGGAGTCTGTGGCAAATGGGTTTTACATAATATTGGATTTTAAAAATTTTTTCATTTGTTTTGGAATTTGTAAAAGAAAAAAAAATTAAGGTATGATTTGGTAGACAATAAAATTACTTTTGTCTTTAATTCCATAATGGCTGTTTTTATTTTGAAGTCCTAGAGCGTGAATGCTCTGAGTGGCCGCTGGGAGGGTCCCTCTGCTCGTGTGAATTAATTTCATGTGTCTTTACCCATTCTACTTATTCTGTTGTGGAGAAACTGCATTGTAAATTTAATTTTCTTTTTTATTGCTTCTGAGAAGGCTTCTTTAGGGGCTCATGAAATTGAGCTCTTCAGTTGTGTGGGCTGTTGTTTGTTTGTTAACAGTCTACGTGGGGGTGTAAGTATTTCATGGGTAGTATTGCAAGCAAGATTATTTTTCTGCTTTTGCACCTCTCCTACAGATGCTAACACTTCTTTTTGGAGGTAAGAAGGCGGCTGAAGGATAGTCCTTCCCAAAGGACAAATTTTGCTTGGAGTATCTTTGTCAGAAATACTTCCTTATGCATTGCTTTGGGAAGCCCTGTGCCCAGCAGTACTGCGCATGTACAGCAGAATTCCATCCTTCCACTGCTCAGCTGGGACTGTGTTGCTGTAGCTAATGGTGAGGTTCCTGTGTAGAAAAAGCAGATGTTTGAGCCTGGATGCAGACCAGCTGTGGAACTTGGAATGCTACAGAGACCATTCATGGTATGCAGTGGATTGAGTCATTGCTGGAGTTCTTTTACCTTGTTAAGAAGCTGAACAAACCACAAATTGTGGAATCCTGGATCGTGGATTGCAGGGATCACATGTACACAGATATATTCAGCTGTGGATTATAGCTCAATGTAAGAAATTTCACCAGAGTATAAAAAATTGTCCAGGAACTCCTGACACCGAGTTTTACTGAAGGAGTGTCTGTGGAAGCTCCTTTAGCCATGCTTCAGCCATCCCAAGTCCTCCCATAGGAGGAGGTTGCCTGTGAGGGTTGCCTTCATAGCTTAGGTTAGGGCTCAAGAAGAGCAAATACACAGCAAGCTGGGCTAGGGAGATGCATTGGAGAAAAATCCACAGCTAGAATTAACATATTCTGACAGGCCGGATCATTTGGGTTTTGGCTTCCCCTGTGGTGAGGAAGCACTGCCATTAGGTGTAGCCAGGTTACTTTAAGAGCAGAGGGATTTTTTGGATTTAGGGCTCCTTTCAAACAGGACCATCCTCCCAGACCGGTGTTTGTGGGCTACGACAAGAGTGACCATCCATGGGTAGGATAACCTCGCTTGGGGTTGGCTGCCTAAATCTCAAGCCTGTCTACATCCAGTATGGGGCTGGTTTCATTAGGGGCAAGACCCGCATGTCAGGAAAGATAAAAAGTATTCCCTTCCCTAGCAAGGAGTTCTGAGCATTCTGGGAAAGAATCCTTCTGAGTTGTTGAAATAGGTCTTGGCTGTAAATTGGAACACTTTGAAACTTTTTCCTTTCCCTGTGCTCAGACTCTGAGGGGTATCTGTTTTTCTGGGGCTTGTTCAAAGAGCCTGAACATTGATTGACAAGGCTGTTCTTTTCCTGTAGAGCTTCAGGATATATGTAGGAGAAGAGGCTGCTTGGTGACACAGGAACATGTAGAGATGGTTGCAGCAGTAAAAACTACATCTTTTTATTTCCTTTTTTCCCTGTTTTTCAGGAGTACCTGGAGGAGAAGGAATGGTGTGTTCTCTCTTCACTGCAGCAAAAACTGTAATGATCCAAATCTTTCTTGTTGCAGCAGACAACTGTGGAGCTGCTCATTAATGTTTTTCACAGGTCACTTAAGGAGAGCAACTGTGTTAGAAAAGGGGTCACCCCCTGCTGGCATTAGGTGTTTCTGTTCAGTCCTGTGCATCATGCTGGGTCCATGGGACTGTGTCTGTAGCTGTGGGGCCCAGCATGCAGTCATGAGAGCATGGGGATGCTTTTAGGAGGCAAAATTCACTCTTCATGGTCTTTAGACAAGGTACTGATTTGTATGATGAGGCTTTCTGAAGGAAACATAACTACATTTTCTCTTCTTCATAACAGTTAATTTTGTAAAAACAACCCATAAATACAAGAGAATATATAAATGATAGTGAAAGGAGAGGCTGTTTGTCACAGTAACTCTTCAGTTAAATATGATAGAGGAGGGGATTTTCAAATAGTTTCTGAAGTTTTTACTGCAAAAGCATTGTATTGGGTTTGTGTAGCAAGGTTTTGGTAGCGAGGGCTGCAGGGGTGGCTTCTGTAAGAAGCTGTAGAAGCTTTCCCTGTGTCTGAGGGAGCCAATACCAGCTCGGTCCAAGGCAGACCTGCTGCTGGCCAAGGCCAAGCCCATCAGTGACAGTGGTAGTGCCTCTGGGATAATGTAGATAAGGGGAAAAAAACACGCATAACAGCAATTGCATCCAGAGAAATGAGTGAAAATATGTGAGAGGAACATCTCTGCAGACAGGTCAGTGAAGGAGGGGAGGGTGTGCTCCATGGCTCCATAGCATCGGCCATGTTCTCCATGCTGTGGCTCCATGGAAAGAAGAGCCCATGCTGGAGCAGGCTCCTGGCAGGACTCGTGACCCCGTGGAGACCCATGCTGGAGCAGTTTGTGAATGCAGCCCATGGGAAGGAGTCATGTTGGAGAAGTTCATGGGGGATTGTTTCCTGTAGGAGGGATCCCTTGCTGAAACAGGGTGAAGAGTGTGAGGCGTCCTCCCCTGAGGAGTAAGGAGCGGCAGAGTCAATGTGTGATGAACTGGCCACAACCCCCATTCCCTGTCCCCCTGCACTGCTGGAGGGGAGGAATTTGGGAGTAAGGTTGAACTCAGGAAGAAGGGAGCGGTGGAGGGAAGGTGTTTTTTAAGATTTAGGGTTTATTTCTCATTATCCTAGTCTGGTTTGATTGGTAATCAGTTAAATTCATTTCCTCCCCCCAGCTGAGTCTGTTTTGCCTGTGACAGTAATTGGTGAGTGATCTCTTCCCGTCCTTATCTTGACCCACGAGCTTTTTGTTACATTTTCTTTCTTCTGTCCAGCTGAGGAATGGAGTGATAAAATGGTTTTGGTGGGTACCTGCATTTAGCCAGGGTCAATCCACCACAAACATTATGTTTAATACATGTGAATTGCTAGTTAAGTTGGATTGCATCTAAAACTTTAAGACTTGTGTATGGATAATGAAAGCAGGTAAGAAACTAAGCTATCTAGGTGATTATGTATGTCTGCCTTTGTCAATCAAAATATGTTAATTCCTGACTGCTCTTTTAGCCTCATGTTGACGTGTCCCATTGACTGATTGTTATTCCAGAACTCCTGAACTCCTGATAATCTTCAGATGTTTCCATGGTCAATGGGAAAATAAAAGTCTTGCTGGGCCCCAGGTGCATTAAAGAGAGCATATGACCTCCTAAGTACCCTCTCCACCCAAAATGTAATGATCCTTGGATTTCACTAATTTATCCTTCTCCAGACCAGTTTCTTCTCCAAAAGCCACCCTTCTGTCTGGAGCAGCTGAGGTTGCATCATGCTCTGCTCTGCAAAAACCTCCTCTGGGCAGTCAGCGTGTTTCCATAGTGAGTATACCCAACACCTCAAAATGTAAAGTGTACATTTTCAGTTTGTCTCCTGTGGCTTTTTTGTGGAAACACAGTCATTCTCCTTCAAAATGCTCTGGGATGCTTTGCAGGAAGGTATTACTTCTACCTTCCCTCCTCCCCAGTGCAGTTAGCTCCTGGCAAATGTGGCTGTCATGTATGCCAATGCCATGGTATGCATAGCTGCTAGATGAGCATTATCTGCTCTAGCAGTCACCCTTTGTAAGTGGTCCATCCTATGGTCTTACCTGCTCTTATGGTACAAAAGTATCATAATCTCATCTGTGCACTAATATTTTATCAAGGGAAGTTGTTATGTTTGAGGAGACTGTGTAGCCTTCCTTAGAGAAGGAAGATGTTCCCTGAATAAGTTATTGCAAAACCAAATCGACCCATTCAAGCATGCAGATGTTTTATTTAAATACTCCTCAAATGCCTATTTGTTCAGCATAACGTGTATTATGCTGCCTTGTGAAATACGATATATGACTGTCAAACAAAATTGTCAAAACAACAACCTCTGTTTCTTTGTATGATACACAGAAATAATTACATTTCATGTACAGTACAGATGCATTTTACACAGTCATCAACAGTCATTCACTACTAAAACAGCATTTAAATCACCTAAAACACCAAAAGAATGTGTATTTCCCAAATTCAGAATTGATTAATGATTTTGCAAATGACATGGAAATAGGCGACAGGACTGGAATTCTGCAAAATTATACTAAATTATTCCTTAAGCTGCATTTAAAAGATGAAAGTACAAGTTGCTTCAGGGGTGTTACTGTTATGCAAGTGTATTGCTGTAGTGCGTTCCTTTTAGTCCATATGAAAAGGAGAATAAAGATATTTTAGAAGATGGAGTCAGTAGGTTTCCTCGGTTGTATGTAATCTGTCCCGAAGTGGATTTATTAACTGCCATTTTGCATTATTTACATGATATAACTAGTCAAGCTGTACCATGTGGCATAAAGAAGTTGTTGCAGATTGATAGTATCAAGGCAGCTTTTATAACAGTGACTGGTGGGGATGAAACTTTTTTTGTATGAGTAACCATGGGTAAAAGTAGGATGCAATTAAAAACTCTGGGTCCATTCTTCCTCTCCTTTAAACCTCATTAAAACTGTGTAACCCACCAGTTTCTGCAGGTCTATTGCAACTTTTCAACAGGATGAAAGAGAGGAGAGCAATGTCAGGTAATGGATCGACTTCAGCAGTTCCTCAGGAGTGCCCCTCTGGGACAGAGAGGCAGAGGACAGCCTCTGCTTCTGCCCACTGTTAAGGTCTGAAAGAAATATAGAAGCTCAGATTACAGTAAGTTATCCTGATTTGCAGAAAAATTGGGAAATTAAGTGCAACTTAACCAAGCTTCTATATAAGTAAATGATCAGGGAATAATGCCTGACACTACTTTTTTAACTGCAGTTTAATTCTAGTATGTGATGTTGTATTTTGGTGTGTATACTGTGGCATGATAGTCCATCATCTACTCTTTGATCTCAATTGTCAGTAAAGAGAGAGACCAGTACTTGTGTGCTGTAAAAAGTGTATCATCAGCAAGTTTCAGGTTTTAGTGGGTATTTTCTCTTAATGCAAATCTTCAGGTTGGTAGAATGCTAGCAAACACTACAGTATTCAAACTATTAAGTAACTGTGGTAATCATTTATTGTAATGGCATCTAATGCACTGAGTCTTTTGATTTATATGCATATTTTATTTTGCAGACATGCAGTTACTTCTGATCCAGTGTTTTTGATGTATATATGTATGTATTGATATGAACATATTCCATGTATATTTGATGTATACAATGTATGGTATGTCATGACTATAGGAGGCATTATGATACACTTAATGCACTCTCATGAAGAAAAATGATGCTTTTTTTATCTGAAAAGTTTCTGGTAACATCAATGTCTTTTAAAAATGAAGCCAAAAAGCCTTAACTAGTAAAGCCTTCATATTAGCTATTAGGCCGGCCCATGTAGGCAAATTCCAATTGCAATATATCATATTTTTGTAGCTTTGGGACCCAATCCATTATTCTGTCAGTGTTCTTAGGTAATTAAATATCTTCACACAATATAAATTCTTGAACAAGTTTTAGGATGCAAGTTTACGGATAATGACAAAAATAATTCAGCCATCATTTTAGTGAATGTCTTCCAGTGTCTTCCAGCATAGCTAGTGCTCTGGATGCTGCAGAATGTTAACAAGGAAGGTTTGGGGATAAGTGTTAGCTGATCCCAAAGACACCTTTACAGTAATTTTAATTCAGATATGATTGATGCTGTAATGGTACACTGGGACAAGAGGTTTGTTCTGAAAATACAGACGCAAACAAGATGTCTACGGACAAAAGGACTCTGTGGATTCATCAGTAGTAGCCTTGAAATCCCAAAAAGTACAGCAACATTGGAGTGTGTGACAAACTGTTACAGAAATAGAGGACAGTGGACAAAAAGAACAATGACTGAATAGCTCATTTGTGGTGCATGGTTTGGCTATAAGGTTATTTAAATGTTTGCCATTAGAAGTTTCTAGTGTAGATGAAGTTGTGTAAAATACCTTAAATAAATAAGAAATCCTGATTCCTGATACAACAGGTGTACAATGACTTATTGCAGTTGTAACAGTACCTAGGAAGCAAGATAAAACAATAATAAATATTGAACTAACTGAACACCTTTAGTTCACTAATGCGTGTTTGAATAAGAAATGCTGCATTTTTCAAAGGGAAGTTATTTGTACAACTACCATGGGACACCAACAATCAGCTTGTTGTAAGTGCTCGGAAATGCCCCATTCTACAGTAATATTTTATCATGCCTAATCTGGAAAACAACAAAAGTAAACTGAGATCACAGCTCCAAATAATTTCAGCATGCATTATGGTTGCAGTTCTTTTAGTCAGTACAAACATATTTCATATGAGCATTTTTTCATTTTTTGACAGTTCCTCATCAAGTTTGTGGTTTATTAACAGGAAAAAAAGAGACACTTTATCAAAATGTTTTTCGTTGTTTTGCATTCGGCAGGAACACAGGTTTGTTTCTATTTTTGTTTCGTGGTTTTTATTTATTTTTTTTTTTTTTGCTAAAAAGAGCTCTCATGATAAGAAGAAGCATCAATGGGAACATTTCATTGTGCTCATATAGTAACTCAGGATGGTCACAGAAGATTCCACTGCGCCTTTGTTGGGACAACGGGTAAGAATCTCCTTTTGGTTCACACGCTACACCACCGAAACCCACAGTGTGTTGTGTTTCTCCCACACCTCTCGCTCTGCAGCTGCTGGCGCACACGTCAAGGGGCGTTGTCTTTGTCAGCTCTCTCATTCCTTACTGCTTGAGCTCAGCTTGCAAGTGGTCTTTATACTAGTTTAGAAATAACTCCTTCTTTTATAAAGCAGATACTCTGACAATGTTTCCTCCCGAGTACTCGGGAGACTCTGGCCTATCATCTCCTTCAGGTGTGGTGACTGGAGGTGTCGGGATGCTAATTATTGCTGTAGTGACGTAAGGCTGCTCACAGTTTAGTTTAACGCACTCTTCCACTTTGGCATTTAAGCTGGAACGGCTGGAGGAAGAAACAAAAATCCATGAAGAAAGAAAGTCCATGTTACTGCAAACCTCTTGTGCCCATTCCACTCCCTTAGCATGTCCATCTCCATCCTGTCCCATTAGAGAGCTCAGATGCGCAAAGTGACACCACCTCACCACCCTGTCCCCAGCAGCAGGTGGTCCTGGGCTGTGTCCATGGACAGGCCCCCTTCCTTCCATTACTATTTCAGCGCATCTAAAAGTTTCTCAACCCATCACCTAAGTGTTTCTGAACAGGGGAAGTATCTGAGCAAACTTTGCATAGCCGAATGACTTGCTATGCAGAAAAGAGGGACCAGTCTCCTACAGATTCCTCCATGCCGTGCATATCTAAGAACATTTTGTATGTTCTGTGTCCTCAATAATAAGGCACAGTGATATATGTGCTAATTAAGGTTGATTTAACATAATTCTTGGTGCTTCTGCAATACCTCAGCATCATAAGGACCTTTTAAAAGTGACTGGTTCAAGGTAAGAATGGCATTTTGTGCTTGTGTTTTTAGCTTGTATTTTAGCACAAAGCTGGTGCTTTGTGTTTTTGCATATACTGTTACTGGAAGTATGGTGCAGGCAAGTCCTCTAGTAGAGAAAGGATGGATCCAGGCAGAATATTTCCTGAAAAGCTAAACCAGATTGTAGCTTTGTGCTGGCCAGGAGATCTCATTGCATAACAGCTGAAAAACTTCAGTAGCTGCAAGCTGCAGGGTTGATCATGAAAGTGAAGCCAAACTTAGTAACTATACAAAGCAAGCTATCAAATGTAACTTAACAAGACAATTTCTATGGCAACTAGTGCTGAAAGCTCTTCTTCTTTAAATGGTAGCATGTTTGAGTTCAATAGAAAACACTTTTGAGTCTCCTCAGACTATTGCTGTGTTTTCAGAGGTGGTGTTCGGATGTATCTGAAAACCAAATAGTTTATTTGCGAGAGTACAGACATTCAGTAATTACAAACACCTCACCTGCACTTTCCTCACTTTTGTAATAACTCCTTAAAGTAGGAAATGCATGTTTCTTATTTCATTTGTCTTTAATTTAGAAGACTCTTTTTTATGACTATTATACTTATGACTCTGGAAATCAGTTTTATTTCTCTCCTCTGTGGAAATGAGAAAGTCCCATTTGTCCTATGCTTCTGAACCAAAACAGCAGAAATAACAGGAACGGACTTTTCTTTCTCTTCCCACTTGCTCACCTTGTATATCTGAATCATACATTTTTCTATTCTGAATTTTTCCATGGCATATAATATTTGATGCCCTATTTCATTTGAGGCAACTAGATGTTATTTGCTGCAAATAGCACGTGGTAGTTTGTGGGGAGGGAAGAAATGGATATAGAAACACTATTCTGTTATCTTGGACTAAGCTTGCAGAGAACTGAGTGCAGGATGTTTCAGTCCTAGTATCCATTTTTGGATGCGTATTTGACTTTCACCTTTAGTCTCACAGCCTGACTATGGAGGCCACGTCACCTCTACATCCCTTCTCTCACGAAGGAAGGGGCTTCAGCCCTCTGTGTGCTGACGCAGGTGAAGTACCTGTTAGACAGAGGCGTCCTCTCCACACATCTGATCTGGATGGTGCTGAGCTCTTGTACGCTGCCTGGGTGGCTGCCACTGATGTTGGTGTTTGGGATGTGGTAAGTCTTTTTATGTCTTCGTGAGCAGCAAGTGCTGGTAACACCTTGTTGAGATGAGAGAGAGGGGCTATGGCTTGGGGGTCTGTTGACTGTAGAAACCTCCATACAGCTCTCTTCATAGACTTGCTCATCCACGAACTCATGGTTCTAGCCCAGAGGAATCCAACAAAGGGACAAAGAACACACAGGAAGATAATTAAAGTGAACATATTTGTCATGACTGTTTGAAGACTTAAATTGACACAACTGAATAAACTGGGAAGTTAGACAGCTTATTCTTGATCATAGTATTTAGCCCACATTAGCCTGGGATGAATACCAATACAAATGTAAATGCTGGAACAAAACTCTCAGAGCCCTAAGTAAGAAAATGTTAATCCAAATTACTTTGTAAAATAGTGTGTGATTATAATGTGGCTTGAATTATAAATATCTATATAATCTATGAAATGCCATAAAATAGAGGATTATGTTTATTAACAAAAATGCAAGTGGTGCTTATGTGAATGCTCTAAATGTCATTTGGAAGTAAATAAGATTTATTATATTGAACTGTAATACAATAAAATACATACATATTGTCCAAATGAGTTTATAAAGCTTCCTTTTGAATTACATGTTAAAAATCAGGATATGAAAGAGTGTGGATTGAGGTATTCATCTATGTAAAAGAAAAAGATTCATGAAACAGAACTTTTGACTAAAGGAGATGAGATGGTTATTTAAAAGCATCCAAAAGTTCCTAATTACAGGGGATGGATGTATCAAAAGCAGTTTAGAAGACTGAACATTTAGTTAAATGAAGTACTTCATGCAATCTTTGCTTAATCTCAGCATAGACAGTTGTTTTATAGGGTTGTCATAGAGCTGAATCCAAATTCATGCAAATGGCTGGTTATCATTGGCTCAGTAAGTGATTAGGGAGCATTTCACACATAGCCATGATTTCCACATTTTCTTTGTGTGCAAAAGAGTGTGAAATGGTGGTGTTGTTTATAGTGGGGGGGGAGGAAGGGGGAATTTTTACAGTCATTTCAAACTAGCAGCCCAAACTAAGTAGAGATTAAGGTAAGTTCATGTGCAGTGTGGGAAAGCCTCCTTTTTAAAGAAAAAATAAAAATCTTTCCATTTTCTGCTGAAATCAGTCTGCATGTCCTGGGAAAGGATTGGGAGAATGATTTAGGGAGCATAGTCTGGATTGTTGTACACTCAGTCTCACTCACTTCACATTTGTTAGCTTGCTGCATTTTTGTTTTCCCCTGAAGAATGATGCACTAATTGGAAAGGTGCTGATGTTTTTTTGGGGAGAATTACAGTACAGTGCTGATATAAAATATGTGAACAAAATAAATTGAGTAACAACTGTGGCCAAGTGTTTGCAACAAATGGAAATACCTTTATAGGCATATTATTGTTATTTCCAGTTCTTCTGTTCTTCACTCAATTTGTGTGGAAGGGAGTGGTGTTGAAGAATGCCAATTTCAAGTGACATGGAACGAAAGCACTTGCTTGAATATTGATTTCTGTAAGGTATATGCCAGTCACAATCAAGTTTTTGAATGTGCTTTCACAGTGGACATAAAATTCAGAGAGAAAAATTACCTAATCACCTGCTTTAGATTACGTTTAGTGGCTTCCAGTACGTTTGCCAAGAACGCTGCTAGTTTTCTGATTAAAAGTAATTTTGTGCTTCCTAAAACTTTTATGGAACAACCAACAAGAATTCAATTTGTAGGGTCCATTAAAGAGGTTTATTGAGTGAACTTTTAATAGAGATTGGAAACATTTTGAAACGATATAATGGCTCAAGTTAATAGATTTGATTATACTTAGTAATTAACTGTTCTTTAATCAGCTAAAAGTAGCCTGTAAAATATAACCTCCAGTGCAATTATTTTCATTATTAATGTAATTTTCACAGAATCCCATAACATTACTCACTCTGCCTTTCTTAAGTGGAAGAGATCTTATTCTATTGACTTTAAAGTGAGGGGAAAGAGAAAATATGTCTTTGCTTAGTGTGTCATGTGCAGTGATGCTTAAATCACGTGATATTTCAAAGGCTGATGAGAGGCTAAAAATGCATCTCACCCTTGCTGTTATACCATGAACCAGCAACTTGCCAGATGCCACAAGTTGACAGCCCAAAATCTCAAGTTCCCACTTAAATCTTAAGGAAGCATGATATGCAGAATACAACTTGGAACCCCTTAAAGTGCCATATTAATGCACTGCTAGTAGCAGGGTCCAACAAACAAAGAAAAAAGAAAGTAGACTCCATGAAAATTTAGGAAATAAGTTAATACTTGTTTTATAGACTTATTAAAAACCAAAACCACAAAAAACCCCAAACCAACCAAACAAAATAAAACAAAAAAACAAACCAAGCTTTGTTTAAAAAATAAAGAAGAAAAAGAAAAGGCTTACGCATGGTCCACCATTATGATTAGAGGAAATGTATTGGCAGCTGAATTCAGCTCCCACCAAATGAATACAATTTTTTTTCCATGATTTCTGTGAGCATTTGACACCACCTGTGGCTATGACTAGGGTTTTAAAATATGTTTGGATTGTTCAACTGTGGAATAATTTTAAGATGGATTGCTATTATCAGGGTCTAGTACAAAATGTCTCAAAAATGTTCCAGAAGGACCCTGTCTGAATCTTGGCAAAGAAGCCGCATTATACCCTGAATAGGACGCAAGACATTTTGTCCTACAGCACATTATATAAAAATCAATACTTCAAAAGGAAGAACGAAGGAGGCATAAGCACCTGTCAGATGACATGTTGCTATCTAAGTGATGTAACAACTGGGCTATTTTATTTATAAAGAAATGCTATTGAAAGGAGAATATTAAATTATATATACGTCATATTTTAATTTAGCAATGTGTATTGTGGGAAAACATATTTAATCTTTTTTTCTTTTTGAGAAAGAGTGGAAAGACTTTCAGTGATCTCTACCAAATATAGCAGAGGCATTACCAGGTGTTTTAATGAAAATCTAGAAATTAGACTCCAAAGATAAGACAAAATAGCATAAAATTCCACTATGTATAGAAAACTTCAAGATAATCCATATAATTTTTACATGCAATTGAAACTTATAAAACTAGGTGTAAATTTGTAAATGGTAGCTTAATGGATGTTGACCAACTTACCTACAATACCAGGTAAATTCTACATGGCAATATAACCCCCACAAAACCATAAAAATACAGGGAGACAATTTTAGCATGCTGTATGTGAAATTCCCAAATCTACAAAGATTAAATTCAATACAACTTATATTTATGCTCTCAGTTCCCTAGGAAATTATAAACAGGAAACAATATAAAATTCAGTATGATTAGAGTTATTGCTGTGACATTATCTGCCCAGAAATACACTCTTAGTAAACATGGCAGCTGTTACTGAATCATAACTTGGCTGTAGTTTACTATCCTTAATGTCTGTCTAATTATCAAGGTATTGAGCAGGGAAATATATAAAGATCACATAATAAGTAATCCTTTTGATTTATAGGGAGTTTCAAATCCAGATGAGCATATTTGGGCTGTTATGAATTACATCAGTGATTTCTACTGGAATCTCAGTGTCTAAACTAAAGCCAAAAGACTTTGAAGCTTTGCACCTGCATCTGGATTAAGCACTTGAAGTTTCAAAACAACTTACTGGGGGATCCTCTTTTACAGTAACTTTGGCAGGAATCACACTGACATCAGACGAAACACCCAGCAGCTCTCCTTGAGTCCAGCATTGGCTCAGGTGAAAACTTGCTTTGTCTGTACTGAGTACTGAATGTATAAGGACTACAAATTGTTTTTCATGAACTCTGCTGCAGAAAAGTGCAAATGATAACATTATGGAATAAATGAAAAGCATACTGAAGGTCACACATACAGCTTGGTCATACTAATATCTTCTCATGATGTACTGATGTCAGTATCTTTCATGGTAGATGAGGTACTCATCCAGGATCTCTCTGTTATTTATAAGCAGTGTGCATAACGCCTTAAGATAAAATGGCTTTTCTTCCTAGCTAACTACTTTCATATAAAGATTTATTAATTAGAAGAAATAACTGAACACATTCAAAACTAGGCTGGTGTTGGGATTCACAGGAAAACACAGGTCTCTTTTCTTACCGTAGTTTTTTCCAGGCAGTGAAGCAGATGGTGGTGCTGTGCTTCAAAGGAAGAGCCAGATTTGCTAACAAAGGCCTGTTCTTCTTCATTGGAGGTCTGTTGATACATAGAACTCCGTATTATTTTCATTTGTGAACAAAAGGGCTGCTGTCCAAATATTAGATCAGAACTAATCTGGATTGTACACGGTAATATAACTGCAATGCTTCATCTACACTGTATAACCCAAATTTTGCTTATTTATTTTTTAATAAAAATATTTTCTTTCCTGCTGTTGCGTCTTCTTTTAAATGTTTCCAACTTAGGTCTTTTATGCATAGATGGAACAACACAATTTATAAATGCAATCAACATGTAAGCTTTCAATATTGGATCAATGCATGCTTAAAATTATCATAAATTTAAGTAACAGACTTTTTTTTTTTTTTTTTTTTTTCCCTGGGAATGTGCCTCATTTGAAGGAAATTAAACAGAGCGGTCCTCCTGGGATCATTTCATAGCACTAAAGAATTTGTGGTATTGTTGCTTATACAAAAATTCATGTCACTGATCCCAATCTGCTGAGTTTGGAAAACGTATAGCAGATGTTACTGACAGAGAATATAGAATTAAGTAGAAAGCATTCCCTGTTTATTAACTGCTTTCATAGTTATTCACTGGAAAATAAAAAACTAAATAGGGAATAAAGTGGGATAATAGGGAAGATTACTTAAACTTTGGGATATTTGAAATCTGCATGGCAATTGAACTATTTGGTGTCTTTTTAGTTCAAAGATTTGAGTTCTTTCAAGCAGAAGAGGAAACAAGGGCTGTGACTGCTCATCTTTTATGCTAGACCGGACGGATGGACAGCCACTTCCTTCTCTTCTGGCTATAGGTTAAAGCGCTCAGCATTTAACGCATATTGAACAGAAAAAGGGCATAGAGGAATGAAAGCCTTCCTGTATGCCCCAGGGAATTGCCTGAATACCAGAAAATGTCAGGGATTAAGAAGCTCTGCGTCTTCAGTCTTTCTCAGCTGGGTACAGCTCCAGACAGCCAAGGGACTGTCTTCAGCAGCATGGGTTGCTGTGGTTTCCAGTCCCAGCCGCTGCCTGGTGCTCAGTCCTGGCTTCCTTAGCAGGTGTGTGTGGGGGGGAAATGGGGATTTCTTCAGATAACACTGTACTTGAATGCATTTGATATAATCACCAAGATTGTCCTTAGAGCAAAATAGACACTTCCGGGGAACGCTTTTCAATCTGCAATATCTCTCTGTGCAAACAGTAGCCTGGAGCTACCTCTTTTCCTCACTAACAATGAAGCCTGGTTTTGTGCCCCAGGGTCTACCTGTCTAAAGCCAAATAAAATAAATCTAACCTACTTCCCAAGAGCCAAATGCTCTTTACTTTCTTAATGAGGTCTCCTAACTAAAAATGTGGGTTACATTTGAATTCAGCATGGGTACCTGGCTATTTCCCTCATCTTTTAATACCCTGCCATCCACTCTCATAAGCTTCCTTTAACAGTAGTAATTGTCCAATTTATCCTTCTTTAATCCATCTCCAAATATACCATTGCCTAAAAGACCCAAGCTGACTTGCCCTGGTGATAAATAGAATAAGACATTGCTGGGCTGTCATTAAGCTGTTACTCTGGAGCTGGAGGATATGGGAACATTACCTGCTGCAGCTGGTTACTCAGTAAGCCATTTCGTTTGCTCTGCATGTAAGCATTAGCACTCCCACTCTTTGCCGCACGAATTCGAGCAAGTCTGGCTTTCTGTGTAAACAGACAAAAGGAAGAGTGTCACTTGTACTCATATCCATTATTCTGTTTATCTAAAACCACTAATTGGAATCAGCTGCTTATGAATATCAATGTCATAATGACGGAAAGGCTGCATTGCATCTGTCCCCCAGGTGGAGCAAAGCATGAGTGTCTTCCCATTTACAATGCAAATGACAGATGGTTTATTGTTTGCATGCATCAGCTAATGAGCACAATGATTTTGGAGAAGGTATTGGACAGATCAACATGTAAGTGCTTCCTTTGCTTTGCTTTGCTGCAACTGTGCCACTCCTTATGCCTTGTGGGTCAGGAACACGAGCATCCATGTCAGCTGCTCCTGCAGGGAAAATTTCTTTAAAGGTGAATATATTGTTCAAAAAACATAATATTGTAACTGCTGTAAGCTGGTTTCTCAGAACCTTCTGGGTTTTTAGAGTAGCCGAACGTGGTAGTGCTTTTTATGCTGTCTCCCAGCTAAGGTCCTCAATGCTTGCTAGACCTTTTAAAAATCTTTTTACCTCTTCATGTCTGTTTGTATAATCTGACTTAATACTTGCCGTCATTTATCATAATCTGATTTTTCAGACACTGCAGGGATCAAATTGCTGACAGAGATCTGAGATTTCTCAGGTGAGCTTCATTGCTCATGAAGGTGACTTTTGTTCCAAAGTGGAAGGTGGTTCATGAGAGAAGGACACTTTGCATCCACTTACTTCTGTACAAAACCAAGAAAGCAACATTAGGGGGAAATGAGGAAAAGACTCTTTCATCCAGTAATATGGAAAACAGAGGCTTATATGGGATTTCTAGCCTGGTATCCTGATTCTGTAATTTTTGTGTCTGGTTACATGTCTAAGAGAGAGTCTGGGTTTCTCTTCATGGTTAAATTTCTGATTCTGAAAGCCAAATGCTGAGCAGCATTTGGAGTTGAGTGGATGCTGAAGCACAGAAAGAGATACAGTGAAGAATTAAAAAAAACTGACTTTGATATATTAATTGGGATTTTCATATCTGATAATTACTCAGTTGATATTTTCAGAAAATAGAGGAAACATCTTCCCCTCTTGCCCCAATTTCTGGGACATTAAACATCACTATGAAATGACTGAGAATCTCTGAATAGGGAAGCAGCCTGGTCACTGCAGAGCCAGATCTCTCTAGCATGATTAATAATTAACTGACTATAAGGAATAGCTCAACACCACGCTTCTTTGCACCCATAGCCTCAAACTCACAGATCTTCTTAGCAGCAAGCCAAGAATTCATGACAGCTAACAGCAAACATGCTAGAATCTGGCTGATGTTATATGTAATGTATTTATTAGCTTTTAACTGTTCTGAAAGAAAATAAGGTAATGCTGTGCATGTGTGCATCACTGAGTCAAAAAGCTCATGTGAGAGGCTGTGGCCTGATTTTGTGATATATTGTGTATTTTAGAATAGCACATTGTTTTGTTGCCTTCCTTGGTGCACACAGCCTTTCTATCAATGCAGTTAATGCATTAATTATGCTAGTAATAAGGAGACAAGTGCCCCAATCACCTGCACAGTGCTTCTGCACAGGCCAGTTCCTGCTTTCCCCTTCCTCCTGTTAGCACTGGAAGAACATCTGCAGCCCCACACTCCATCACCCTGAGCAGGTCCCCAGGGGCTGGACGGAAGGGTAAATGTTCAGTCTTTCACTGAGCACCATGACTGACCAGCCCTGGGCAGCCCAGCATGCTGCAGTGAGTCCCCCAGAGTGCGATGCTCCAACCCTCAGGCTCACACAGGCCCCTTGGTGGCACATCCAGTGCTATCAATGTGAATAGGGCTGAGTCCTCAAGGCTACCAATTAAAAATCCCTTTGGGGAGGTAGAAAATAGGTTATTTTCAAAATGGAGCTCTTGAGGTACAACACCAGTGTGATGGGTGAAGGCAGACGGAAGAGCTTTACCTATGTCACAGAATATTCATGGGTTGGGATGTGTGCACTGGGTTATGTTCATAAATATATTAAAGGTCTTTCTTAGTACAACTGTTTAGCCTTAGCAGCTTGAGACACTTTAGAGATGCCTTTGCAGGGTGCAACACGGAGTCCCATAAATAAGTGATTTCAGGCACAAAAGTTTTAGCTGTGGTACTCTTCAGTGTGCTTTTCATACAGGGAGATTTATTAGACTTAATGAACATGCATTAGTTATGCTTTTCCTTTTAGCATGCATATTCATTTTCTCTTGCCGTGACTGAAGCAATAATTATGGTGCAGCACCAATTAATAAAGATATATAAAACATAGCAGTTCATCAGACTATCTTAATATATCGATGTGCCACAACACATACAATACGAAAGCTGTACTTCCCATGTGAAGTTTTCAAATAGCTTTGCAAATATGAATTTATTGCATCTTGAAAAGCTTTTGTGAGGTGAGTAATAAGTAATAGCTTACATCTTTCTAGCTGAGATCCGTTCATATGGCCTGAATTTACATCACTTACCAAAAAGAAGAAAATAAATCTATTACCAAGACAGGAACCTGAAATTGTGGCTTCCATGCTTATGCTTCAGCTTACAGAAAATGGAGGTGTTTGCAAATCTGTTAAAGTGATAAGATTTCTTTTCAGTGCTTCTGCCTGATTATATCAGAGCCTGTAGCATGAGTAATCTAGTGACTCCTCACATTTTGTATCAGGGAATCAGTAAAAGCTCATGTCAAGAACAGGATTATAAGGGCTGTGCGCTGGGGATTGAATTCCCATGAAGGACACCAAAATGATGCGATGGCATCAGGAAAACTGTGATTACAGAAAACTGTTTTTCCGTTTAGTTTGCAAACTGCTGTGAGATTTTCCCTGTAAGCCATTGAATGTGACTCTGATTTTGGTAATTTTTATGTCGTCCAGGACAAAACCAATGTAGGTGAAATACAATTCTTTTCCACCACAATAATCTTGTCTAAAACTTCCTGAAGAAATTAATGATCAGTTTTCCTTGTATTTGCACCGAACTTCACTTTGGAATGAATTGCTTTTTTTTCCTAGCTTTGAATTTTACAACTTAGAGGTGGGTCCTTGTCTATGGCTGCACTTACAGAAACCTTACAAAGGGAATTCACTGTTATTTAACAACAGCTAGCTCTGTCAATTTTATAAATATAAAAATGCAATTTCACAAGCTTTTAATAGGTGCTAAATGTAGCACTGTAGGGTATTTCCAACATTCAGCTTTTAACACTCAAGATATCCTCAGCTGCCCAGCTGTTTTAAGAGAGAGATTTTATCAGGAACACTTTAAGGCAGGGCTTACTGCAGTACTGTGAATCATTTTTGGCAAGAGCATGTCTTTAATTTGCTATGCAAGAAGCCTAGGTAGCCTAGGTAATTTACTAGTTAGATAGTTCCTGCTGTCACTCTTCTGCTGCTCTCTAGACTACATAACTATCTTACTATCAAAACTCAAAAATTGCTAATTACTTACCTTATGATTATTATTTTTTAATGATCTTGTAGAATTAAAAGATAAGAATTCCTTCACAGTCATTGTGTTAGTACTGGTTTTCGCTGGAACTGAGTTAATTTTCCTCATGGTAGCTGGCATAGAATCAATCAGAGAACAGCACAGGTTGGAAGGAACCTTGAAAGATCATCTGGTCTAACCTTCTATGAGAAATGGAGCCTAGATAAGATTATTAAGCACCCCATCTAATCACGTCTTGAAAACCTTCTGCAAGGGGGCCTCTACCACTTCACTGGGGATGTTGTTTCAGTGAATAATTGTTCTTATGTCCAGATGAAACCTCTCCTTGTGCAACTTTTACCCATTGCCCCTTGTTTTCTTCATGTGGGTCATTGTGAAGAGAGAGTCCTCATCCCTATTTGTAGTCACTCTCTAAGTAATGGAATACTGTGATGAAGTCTCTGTTGAGCCTTCTTCTCTTCAGGGAGAAAAGACCTAGGTCCTTCTATCTTTCCTCACATGGCAGGTTTACCAATCCTATAGAACTATGTTTTGGATTTGTGACTAGAACAGTGTTGGTAACATGGGGTATTTTAGTTATTGCTGAGCAGTGCGTACACAGCACCAAGGCCTTTTGTGCTCCTCAGACTGTCCTGCCGAGTAGCCTGAAGGTGCATGAGAAGTTGGCTGGGACAGCTGACCCCAGCTGAGCAGAGGGATATTCAATACCATATGATGTCATGCTCAGCAATAAAATTGGATGGGGATGGAGGCTGGCAGGAGCTGACCTTGCTCTGTTACAGGCTGAGCATCAGTTCTTTAGAAGTAAGCAATTGGTGCATTATTTTTCTTTCTTGTCCCCCCTCCCTTTGTTGCTGCCCCACACCCCCTTAGGCCTCATCCATCACCCCCCCTTCAAAAAGATATTAAACTGGCTTTATCCACACCCATGTATTTTTGCATGTTTATCCTTCTGAGTCTCCCACCTATCCTGCTGGGGAGGAGTGAACAAGTGGCTGGGTGGCAGAATTGTCCAAATACCAAGTCATATTGTTTATATCACTTTTTGTTTGGCCTTTTATAAGCCCATCCTGTATATTTGTTTTCAAGTGAAAAATCAAGCTCAGATTTCATGCTCTGATCTTCTGATTTTCAGTAGTTGCAAATAACTGACTTCAGATAAGCTGACAATAATTTGTAGGATGTCAGCATGTAGCAGAGAAGGAAGTGCTGTTTACTTTGTGCATTAATGGGTATGGAACTAAATAAGGTTCATATATTTGTTGAGTCGTTCCTTGCTTTCACAACCTCTCAAATTATTATTCAGTAAACACACAAGCTTTACATGCTTTTGTGCTAAATTCGAAAATCTTGGGTAAGTTGTTTTGTTAGTTATGTCTTGGTAACCCCACTGAGGTTAATAGCTTATTTACATCATTTAAAGAAGTCATAATAGCTAGCAGGGTTCCCTACTACAAACACTCAGCTCTAGTCTGCCAGGTGCTGTTAAGCAGTTGTTGCAGTTTATTTGAGAGCTATTTATATTTATCTAGTAAGTAATTATTCATAAATTGACAGATAAATACATCATGTACAATCAATAAATTATAAAGCCAAGACAATCTTTGGGATAGATTTTGCTGTATGAAGATAGAAGACCATACTCACATGAAAGACTCAGGTTGAGTTTTATATCTTATATCAGCGTTTGGAGCTGATGATAGTTGTTTAGGTTTCTGTTGGGGCACCATGCAGTCACTCTTGGGATAAAGTGCTTGGATAACTAAATTAAGGCTTCTTCAGTTATCAGATAATGAACAATAGTGGGCAGAGGGACGCGTACTTAGGACTTGCTGGCTAAGAGGATACAAGTCTCTTGCCTTCAAAATATGCAGAAAAATAGACGTATGGGAAACAGAGAAGGCATCTAGCAAAGAATGCTTCATTCAGAGTAAGGTGGATATTGTCCTCATAAGAGCTGCAGCAGTACATAGGATGGAGCTTTGCAGCCAAGCTGCCATTGGGTGGCCAGACATTGGTTCCAAGAGGAGTCCTTCCATGTGTTGGTAGTCATCCCGGTGAATATGGCACTGTGAGGGTCTAGCCGTATCTTAACCCTTGATACCCATCAAATATGGAATAGAAAATTGTATCCAAGCTTACCTAAACTTTTTCTTTTTCTGTCCTTTCCTTTACACATGGACCAGTCACAACACATCTGTCATTAACTTTGCCACCTGAAGGCACTGATGGGCAACCAAAATAACTTGGCCTCTTGAAATTGTCTATAGCTGAGAAAAGCTCCACAAATAGGATTTTTCAGAACTGTCTCAGCAGTGATAAATGTACTTGAGGAAAAGTCACAGCAAGACTACAGGGCATAATTAGTTCTGCCCTGAATTGCAATTGTCAGGGTATATCAGATCCTTGGACCTTATTATCTGATAGAAGAAAATGTTCTGATAAGCACGGATGAATTTTCTTTGCTTTTTATTTTCACCTATTTTTTTTTGTTTATGTTGATTGCCAGTGAGTTCCCGTAGTGCAGTGGAAGGCTGGCCTCTCCTGACGACCTACTGGCTCTATTACAAAGTGGGATTTAAAGGTAACTACAATATATTCAATGGTTGGAAGCAGGATCTCCTTTTGAAATGTACTTGAAATGAGATGGTATATACACATTCCTTCTTCCATCTTCTCCTGAGCCTTAACGTACATCATCTTTTAGCTGAAAAGAAACAAATGTAATCATCTAATCTTGAATTAAAGACTTGTGCTCAATGGCTCAATGTCCAGCTGGAGACCAGGAACGAGTGGCGTCCCTCAGGGATCAGTGTTGGGACCGGTCTTGTTCAACATCTTTGTTGGTGACATGGACAGTGGGACTGAGTGCACCCTCAGCAAGCTTGCCAATGACACCAAGCTGTGTAGTTCAGTTGATACATTGGAGGGAAGGAATGCCATCCAGAGGGACCTTGACACGCTTGTGAGGTGGGCTGATGCCAACCTGATGAAGTTTAACCATGCCAAATGCAAGGTCCTACACCTGTGTGGGAGCAATCCCAGGCAGAGCTCCAGGTTGGTCAGAGAGGAGATTCAGAGCAGCCCTGCAGAGAAGGACTTGGGGGTGTTGGTCGATGAGAAAATGAACATGAGCCGGCAGTGTGCGCTTGCAGCCCAGAAAGCCAACTGTGTCCTGGGCTGCATCAAAAGGAGTGTGACCAGCAGGTCAAGGGAGGTGAACCTGCCCCTCTACTCTGCTCTCATGAGACCTCACTTGGAGTATTGTGTGCAGTTCTGGTGTCCTCAACATAAAAAGGACATGGAACTATTGGAACAAGTCCAAAGGAGGGCCACAAGGATGATCAGGGGACTGGAGCACCTCCCGTATGAAGATAGGCTGAGAAAGTTGGTGCTGTTCAGCCTGGAGAAGAGAAGGCTGTGTGGAGACCTCCTAGCAGCCTTCCAATATCTGAGGCCTACATGGATGCTGGCGAGGGACCCTTCATTAGGGACTGTAGTGAAAGGACAAGGGATAATGGGTTCAAACTTAAACAGGGGAAGTTTAGATTGGATATGAGGAAGAAATTCTTTTCTGTAAGGGTGGTGAGGCACTGGAATGTGTTGCCCAGGGAAGTTGTGAATGCTTCATCGCTGGCGGTGTTCAAGGCTGGATTGGACATAGCCTTGGGTGGCATGGTTTAGTGTGAGGTGTCCCTGCCCCTGGCAGGGGGGTTGGAACTTGATGATCTTAAGGTCCTTTCCAACCCAACCTATTATATGATTCTATGATTCTATGACTGTGCAGAACTCAGTAAATGCATATGCTGATGGTCACATGGCTCTTGAACAAACCTAATATAAGTGAGAAATTTTTCTTCTGATGAAATTGCCAGTGCTCCTGTACTAGATTTCAACTTCAACAGAGAACTTGCTCTTGAGTTTCCTTACAGACCAAATGTTTTGCCATTTCTGAAGATTATCTTGATTAAACTTTTGCATGAGATACTGATAAAGTAAGTTACACAATTCAAATACACAACTCTCACAATCAGATGGAAGCTGTTGTAGCCGGCGGGAGGTACCACTGCCTGCAGGGGTTCATGCTGTGCTCCATGAAACAGCGCCTTCTTTCAAGCTTATGTTCTTCAGTCTTAGAGAGTTAGAATAAGGTTTGTGCCTAGGGGAATACTTATTTCAGAAAGCTGCAAGAAGCTTCTACTGCATTGAATGAAGAAGGAATGTCAAACTTCAATAATGTGACCTTTTTGCTTGAATATTCTTGTACAATGCAATAGAACCTTTCTGTGAAATGCAAGGCTATATTTTGTAGCTAAATATTGCTAAATATGGACTATACAGTACCCAAGAAGTGCCTTTTGTTGATTTTTTTCAGTCTCTTAGAGCAATATTCAGTTCAACATCTCAGTCAGTTTAGATTGACAGAGATCAGCTTTGCAATAGGAGATATAAATGAGTGAGGAGATATAAATCAGTGCTAAGTCAATCAGACCTCAAAGCCATTTTCTCTGAAGCGAGAAGGGCATAAACACAGTCAGAAGAAATCTCTTATCCTTATTGTCAGCATTGTTCTGGAGAGCAGAGAAAAAACACTTAGCAGGACTGCCATTTATCATTTCATATTCCTGTTTGAAACATACAATGAGTTCACTGTTTAGCAAGGAGAAAAGTCAGTTATTAACTCAAGCAGCTTCTATTCAGAAAGAGATTATAAGGAATAATAGCCAATCTGCAAATCTAATTATTTCAAGCAAGGTATTTTCTAGTGTCCCTCTCTTTCTCACCAGCAAGTGTAAAGCCAGCCTAGAAGATTCTGTTTCTTGACATGCAGTAGGAGACAGTCTGTATACGAAGTAAGGCTGGTTGTGTCTGCAGTTATGAAAGCTCAAAACAGGCACATTTATTGCTGGGATAAAGCAGATATGTTACCCATGACTGATGCAATGCTCAGAGGCACAGTAATGAAACATTGTGTTTTGGCTGATGTGTACTGTTCTTTGTCTGCTGCCATTACACAAACAGAAGTGGAAAAATTCTTTTCAGAAACAACGCAGTGTAGAAGTGACACATCTCTGTATTTCCCAGCTCTGAGAGAGCGGAATGCGCAGCTAGAACTAGTATGTGGGACAAAATGACATGCAAAAGGGTGGGTGGAATTAATAGATAGGTAAGGTATGGTATTTGGTTCACTGATGCAGCCTGTATTTGAAATCAGGTTTCTAGAAAGGTATGACATTTTTGCAATACACCTGTTTTATTTTATGGCCATTTTCTTCACCTGACAGCATTCTTCCAAGGTGTGGCCACTAAAGGGTGCAATATTTTCAGCCTGAGATGATGACTGACTTGGCCACGTACCTCTGTTTCTCCTTAAGATATTCTGGAAATGGTACGACTGTGTACATTTATTTCACTTCCTGTTCATGAAGAAAACAGTCAAAAAGGTGTCCAGAAAGAAGCAAATAATTTTGTATCTTTAAATCTGGTGCTTTTGTCTATATGAGGCAGATGAAGCCTGCAGCTGGCTGTGTTCCCCAGTCTATGTATGTAGTCTCCAGTAATGGCCTACCTGCACATCTCTGTGGGCAATGATCCTGCTCTCCTTGGATCTCTGGAGACTCAGGACCCCTGAACAGAGGCCATGGGACCACAAAAAGCTCAAGTGCTGACACCTTAGCCTTGGCAATCTTGCAACCTGTGTTGCAACCACTCATCTCAATGGCCATCAGCAGAGGAGCAGAAAGTAATGCATCTCAGCTCCCTTATCAGAGCTTCAGGTGTCAGTGGAAGCTCTCTAAGATGCTTAGCATTGCGGGGTTGGGCGAAGTAGATTGGTATTAGTACACTAGCTGTGATGTAGGGTGGAAGCTGATTGCCCAGGCTCGGCTGCAGCTCTTCTGGTAAATAGTTCTTCCTGGCTCCTGACCTTGCCCAGATGGGTCAGGGAGGGGAACTGTCTTGTTGTAGAGCTAGTTGGTATTTTAGTGATACACTCAGCAAGTCAAGGAAGCTGGAAAAAGAGACTTTAGCTTTTGGCTTTTTGTGACTAAGGTTCTATTTTTTTTCTGAAGCCTTTTAAGCGAAGTAGGTGCTGAGGAGACAAATTCCCCAATAATCAGATTCCCCAGAGACTGAACCTGGGAATTAAACACATGGATTAGTAGAGCAAGCTGCTAAGTGAGACACTAGAAATCATTATTAGGGTTTTTTTCTTTTTAGTAATTCTTTTTTTCTCAGAAGATGCTCATGGAAAGAAAGTCTGCGTGAAAAACACAGAAGGATCTTCAGTGGGTGGAACTGCAGCAACTGCCTGAAAATACTAGATCTAGTCTAACAAGTAGGATGAATTACCACAACAGTAAACCTGTAAATTTGGACAGAAAAGATAAATAAACCATGTTGTGCTGTTTTTTGTTTTGGTTTGTTTTTTTTTCTGATTGTTGTTTTTACTAAAAATAACACAGTATTTGCATCTAGGACATGGGCTAGGTGTGTGGCACATATATAGAATAGTTATTTTGCTAAGAAATACTTACTTTGAGGGTGCACAACATATGGAAAGTCATGCCATCAATTTTTCAATAATAGAAGTGGAAAAAATTGGGAGCTCACCTTTTGTGCCCTGCGCTTGTCTGCTCGTTGATTCTGGTGGTAGATACGGCTGAAGTTGGAGACAATTACAGGAACTGGCAGAGCAATGACCAAGACCCCACTCAAGGAGCATATTGAACCAAAAATCTTGCCAGCTATTGTCTTTGGCACCATGTCACCATATCTGGATCAAAGAAAAAAAAAAGCAAAATGTTTTCTAAATATTGACTTTCAAGATGAATTAATTGCATAATAGATTTTCTTCTCTTGCAAATAACACTTGCTGCATTCCCAGTGTTGTCCATCCTGTCCATCAAACTGCGGGCATCTATGTTTTACCTGCTGTAGTCTTTGCAGGCTGCCTGGAGAGTGAGAGACCTTGCTAAAGAAGAAAAAATAAATCAGTGTTGAATTTAAGTCTTTACTCTGTTTGCTTGTTGGAAGAACTCATCACTTTCTATTGACAAGATCACAGGGACACTATCTGGTAAGTTAGGTGCCAAGCTGAATAATCTGCTGTCTCACTTAAGTTGATACAGTACTTTCATTTAGGAGGGTAGCACATTTTTGGTACCGGTTGTCCAGGAGATTGTGGAATTTCTATCTTTGGAGATTTTCAACACTTGGCTGGACAAAAGCACTGCTGATCTAACCTACTGTGGTTGATAGGCTGCCTTTGATTGGGGAACTGAACTAGTTGACCTCTAAAGGTCCCATCTATGGTCTAGAAAAAAGCAAACATGAAAAATTGAACCCACAACCAAGCAACCAAACAAATCTAACTGCAGTTGCTGGCAGTGCTCAGAATTACTAGGGCTACTACCTCTCTTTATGATGTTGCGTATTGCTTGGTCCAGCAAGTAAAAACAGTGCTACTGAAGTATGTAGAGGCAATCCAGTGACAGCTTATTATGGGATATCAGCTCATTGCACTCTGTAGTGTGCCATATTCTGTAAGTATTTAATAACATACTATGGAATTTAATAAAGAGATAAATTAATTTCAAGAACCATTTGGATTTTTTCTTTGCTGGATTTTAAGTTAATATTAAACATTGATCGTGGCATGTGTGTTTAGTATGCTTGTGAGAAGGGAGGTAGCACATTCCCTATTACAAAGGATTTATAAACTGTTAACACAAGAAAAGGTTAGAAATAAAATTGCAGGAGGAGGAGTGTTTGGAAAATGCTGTGGAAAACAAAATCTGTGTGCTTAGCAGGAATTGGAAAAATAATAAAGATGAGGGCAGTCTTCAAGTCACATGGTCCAAATCCTGCACCTAATCACCAGGAGGGGATAAGTGGATGGAGATATCAGATGATGGAGAATCTGTATGGGCTTAGAGAACACTTTCTAGCAATGAGTGCTCAGCATATGTCAGAAGGATATGCATTGATTTGTAGGTGAAGATGAATAGATTGAATTTTGTAAGATAAGAGTAAGGTGTTTAACATAAATATTCAAATAAATTGTCATCCAGGCAGATATAATATAGATTATCAAGTCTTAGACTACTGACAAAGATCATCTTATGTAAAATAAATATTTATCTGCTTTACAAAACATGATCAAGTGCAAAATATTCACAAGAAAAAAATACATTAATATTTCTACTAATACCCCCCAACACCTGCTCAGAATTTGAATGCTATAGTTTCTGATTTTGTGACATGCAAGACTGAATAAAATACATCATGTAATAGAATCCCTTTTCTAAACTATTAATATAGCTGGTCTTCATGACAAGATGCATAAAACTGCAAAAATACAAGAAAGAGATCATACTTTCCTTCTCATAAAGATTTGCATCTCACATCACAGGCATTTTTGGTGCTTATCTTCCTAAAGCCAGAGCTGACTATCAGCTGTCAGGAGTGATGCATGCCCAGCTGTTCTTTCCTCTGAGCAGGGAAGTGAATAAATGACCTTTCAAGGTCCCTTTGACAAATGGGATCCCCGACACCTAACTAACTCCCTTTTTTTTCAGGCAGAGCAGTGCAGAGAGTGGTGGGCATGGGGCCAGGGCGGTGAGCTTGGGGGAGAAGTCCCAGGATCTAATCACTGATAATCATTGTTGGTTTAGTACTCGTTATTGTTTTACACCAGCCTTTTAGATACAACCCAAGTATTTTCTTAAATTGAATCAAAGTGTATCAGCAGAAAGCTATTTAAAAGGCACTATATAGTGACACACACCCGGCACAACCAGATCTTGAAATTTAAAAATTACATGTGCACAGCACTACTGGAACAGATCTCTTTAACTAGATTCCTGAATCTGTATTTAGATGCGTATCTTAGTTAGATGCCTTGAAATCCTATATTTCTGAACCGTCATAAGCTCATATAGTCACCAGTGGCTGCTGTGGACAGGATGCATTGCTGGCTCCAATTAATTTGGTTTGATGCTGCTCAGGGATATAGTTCATCCGGTTGATAATGTGACACTATAATTATGTGAACCAAGTGCAGACGGATGCTTTAGGAGTGGTGACAGGAACTATTAGCTGATCCATCTCTAACATTTCAGTATTTATGTGTGGACCTACTCAAGGAGATGCCTTTTTACAGTATTTCAGTGTTACGGAATTAAATAAGAATATAAAGATTTTTTGATACATGAAGGTATTTTGCAGTGTTTTTCTTGCCTTCTGGGCAAAATGACAGGTAGATGGATATACTGCTTATTTTAAAATAACTTGCTTTTGATTATTTTTCTACTTCAGCGTGAATAAGTTGTAATATGGTGACATTTTCCAAAGTTAATGTTGCTTGTCCACTGTTTAGTGCTAATAATATCTTTCACATCATTAGTAACTCTTACATAACTAGTTTTTCTCCTGTTGACAAACACTGTGTTGGAGATGTTGAAATAAAATTATGGTCAGAAAAAATTACTTCCAAGAAATTAGCTTTCCTGCACAGGGTGAGAAACTTGCTGTCCTGGACAGTGACACAGATTTTAGTCTCATGTAGGCAAGCCCAGAATTGTTAATGGACTTCCTCCTGCTGGATTAAACATCACCATTAGTTGTACCTCATGTATCACTGAATGATAACAATGGAAGTGGATGACATAAAATGAAGTGAAAGTTTCTTCTTTTACGCCCACCTGCAATGGCTTTATTCCTTATAAAGTCTAAACTAAGAAAGAACATAACTTCATTTTCAGATAATAGGGTAGTTTTGTGGCCCTTGCATTTCAAAGTGGAAAAATTATAATTGATCTCTAGAACAAATCCAAAATTCTGCAGAAAGTCTGATTTCTTCTGTCATGGAGACACAACAAATATGGAGTCTTACTAAGCAATTTTCAGAGTCACTCTTCAAAAGGTAACAATTTCAAGGTTTTATCTAGTGCTACCCTGATTTTTTCACTGCTCTTCAGTCTGGAAATGAAAACATATTCTCCTTTACATGCTTTTTTCTCTAGTTGCAGTCTTTTCATAGTTTTGCATATAGTCTGTTCCACATGTCTATTATTGTGGCCAAAGCTCAAGTCAGTCCTTGGGCATTTGTGATTTGTACTGACAATCTGATTTTCTAACATCCAAAGTGTCATCCCAATATTGTATGCTCTGGATGACTGAAGAAAAAGATGCTGTACTGAACCCTGTAATCAGTCAGGTGCATTCTACTTCTTTAGCCAAAAAGGGAAGGGAAAAGGCTACGACAAACTAGAAGTGCCAATCAAGTTTTATTAAATCACAAGTCAGAAACTACATGATCAAACTAATGCCTAGGTTTCTGTAGACATAGTCCAGATAGGTCAGACATGTGCTATTGCTTGCAGTCAATGGACATCTATCTACTCACAAAGTGACATCATTCAGGGATGAATGGATTTAAAGGCATGTGTATTTGTCTCACTTGTTTGTATTCAACAGGTGACAGACCACTTCTGCATATTTGACCTCTTAATACAGGGCGAGAGAGGAAGCCAGTGAATTCCTTCATTTTGCAATTACTGGATCTTTCACAGTACTGTTGGAGTAACATGGGCATGATTTAGCACTTTACATGACAGACTTGGTAGCATTAAATGAGCCTGAATAACACACAAAAGGCTGAGGTTTTGTAGGAGCTTGGGAAACATGAATGTATTTAGGTTTACGAATGCCCAATCTGTAATCTAAGCACTGCCACTGCAGAGCTTACTCATGGTCATCTACCTACCAAATCGATACTGTTTTTCTAACAGATGTGTGGAATATGTGATGTTTCATACCCATAATTCAAGAAATCTCAGATAGCAGAGGCTGTATTTGTGGCACCATCAGCTATTTATCTTATTCCTGAGTCCAATAAAGACTGGGTTTTGATGGCTCTAAGATCAAATATTTCATAAATCAAAGGTCTGAATTATTACTGAAACGAGTCATACTTTTCAGCTATTTTTCCTTGATGTGACCAGAGAAGGTCTTTTCTTTAACAATCTTAAGAAATGAGAGACAATGTTGCTTACTTAGCTTCTGTTTTAATACAAGTGTAATTCTTTTTTCAAGATAAAAATAAGTGCATTTTGGAGGATGAAATAAGTAATCACAGAGATTGTAATTTAGCAATATTTTTGTGTGTGTTTGACACATCAGAAATTTGTATTTGGAAGAGCTTACTTTGGATAGAAACCTCTCCTCCCCCCACCATGATGACCTCTGCACCAAAACTGTGAAACTGTAGAACATATATAGTAGAAATAAATCCAGGATGCGTATTTTTATGAAGATCAAATAGTTCAGTCTGATACTGACAGACATAGTTAAGGAAAAAATTGTCAATATTAAAACCAAAACTACCTTGCAATAACGTTTTCTGACATTAGAGGGCATAAACACCATTAAAAATAAATGTAAATGCAAAAATATCTTAAAATGCATGTTACAAATACATGTGCCCTCTCCCACCTCCTTCGAATTAATTTACATTCTTTAAAAAAATATCACATTGATTGAGGTCTGTTGTCTGCTCCCATACATCTGCTGAAATGGAAAGCTAGTAACATTTTTGTTTTCAAACATGTGAAACATGACAGAAAATAATGGAGTTGTAAAATAAACAAAAAGCAATTAAAATTAACTTGCTAATACTTATTTTAAAGGCAATTGAATTTTTGACCAGAGAACAAAGGAAATGGTATGAAATCCATGGAAACAAAATCTTTGTAGAAGCCAGCATGGAAAATCTTTTCATGCGTGGGAGACAAATCATATTTCCCACTGGATTTCGCATGTCATCCAGGCAGAATTCAAGCTTCTTCCCCTGGAGCTGATTAATGGAATGGTTCCTTGCTTTTCCAGGACAAGGTCTATGTTCTCATCCTCCAGCTGATTGTCTGCTCTGAGCAGAGTGAACGCTTTACCCACCTGGTTGGGATGAGGATGGACCTGCTGCCCCTCCTGCCCTCTGCCTGGGCTAATGGCCTTTCCTATACAGGCAGAACCCCAAGAGGCTGCTTTGGTGAAACTGTCAGTGAAGGTTATACAGCTGCTCATTGGCCCATGCATTTAGGGAGCCAGCCACCCAACTGGTCATGTGCGTATGTGCCAGCACAGGGGAGAAGGCAAGAAAAACAATTCCCAACCTCTCTGACACCAACAGTAATCATGATGAATTTGCAGCCTTACCTAGGTCTTAGAATAGCCTTATGATTTTGGAAAAGTAATCTCTAATAATACAAACTATTGCCATTAGTGTGAAATGTGGAATATTACATAGATTATTCCAAATTTTATTCCAGCCTGGGGAGACACTGCATAGACTGCAAAAAATCTTCCCAGTTGTTCTCACTGCTGCTAAGATCCCTGTGTTGCAATAGCCCTCTCTTCTGCTCAGTAGTGATGGACATACTCCCCTCGGGGGTTCCCAGAAGTTCCTCCAAACACCCGCCAGAATGACGGTTCATGAATGATGAAAACCACGTCTGCTTCTCAAGAGTGGCAGCGCTCCCTGGGCTTTCCATCCTGCAGTGCAAGAGAGTCAGACAACTGCCCCTGCCCCTGGCTGAGTTACCAGTTTCTGAGATACAAAATTTCTAGTAAAATGCAGAGATTTTTTTTTCCCCTCCACGTACACCAGGGCTTTCACCCAAGAAGCTTAAACAGATTTATAGAGGTGTGCTTTAGTACTTAGAGGTAAAAAGAAGAGAACTTTTGCATGAAAAAGTTGAATCACTTGCCCAAAGACACTCTGGTTTCTTGCAGTCAAAACAGAGACCTAGAGAACCAATTTCCTTCTATTTTCATTTACCATAAAATATTAAATCCGAAAAGGTAAAAATTATCTTTTTTGTCACCTCTCCCTCACTCCACAGGAAAAGGTAACATCCTAACTGTCCTTGAACTGCTGCAAAGCACCACAGAAGTATGATGTCTGGGTTGTGTCGTATAGGGACTATTTAAACTACCAGAGCTATAACTCAGCAGACTCCTAACAGCTGCATTACAGTTACACAGACAAACTACTGAGGTGGCATTTTGTTTTGTTTTGTTTTTCCCAGATTTTAAAGACAAAAATAAGCATGTTTGCTTTTATGAAAAAGAGAATATTTCTGACTGGATCAGACACTTTATGCATAAGAGAACAACAAGACAGAAAAACTGTTCTTGATGCAATAGTTGCAAGCTGCTTCTCCTCGTGTTACCTAAATCATGGGGGTTCTCACCATGCACTGGCCACCAACCACATTCGTAGGTGAAAATGGGCCTTTTATAGAGTTTGCAGGCAAAGAAAGCTTCACAAAACCTTTCACGTGGTAGCAAGCTTTGTGGCAAGTGAGGTGCCCTCACCCTCCATGGCCCTCACAAATACCTGTGCCTTCTGCTGACAAAAATTGAGAGTGAGGCTGGTATAGTGGCTGCTGAGGGTCCCTGTACACTGCAGCAGGCATTGCCTTGTATTCCAAACCCCCTTTTTGGCCTTTTTTAAAAATGATGTAATGTCACAGCCCATTATGGAGGACCTCAGAATTGAGCTCCTGTGATGGAGATGCTTACCCGCTGAGAGATATGCCCTGTATTGGGTGGGATTTTATGTTTAGTACACTGGATGAAGGACTGTCCATCAGCTGAACTGCCCCACACTTCACAAAGGAGGAGTGACTGGTTAAGAACTACCTTTGTGTAAGTGTGGATGTGTGAATAAACTGATCTGGATAAACTCCCTTTACGATAAGTCTAGCTCTAGGACTAAGCAGATTAACTGATATTTGCTCCTTTACAGTGTATCACTTTAACTTTGAGACCAGTTAAAAAAAGACCATCAGTGAAGAATAAAGACTATCCATTTTGAGAGCAGAAAAAGAAGTGTAATACATAAAGCGATATTACAGAGATGTCAAATTATATCTGACAATTGCAAAATGGTGTCCTTGTCTAAGTAGGGTACTGTAAATTGTTATAAAGCTGTTCCCTAGAGCTTCCAAGTTGCTTGGTGACTGAATGCTGGCAAGTTGACACTAATTAGTCATTTATTTTAACATTACATCCAACAAGAGATAATTTAAATTGCTACTGGTAATAAGTTTAAGTGGAATTTCTAAATAAGCATTTCAACTGTGTTGTCATAAGGATTCAACCTGTACATTCACAATTTGAAAAATATATAAGTTGCTCTTTATGATCTAACTCTATTTTTAAAACACTACTGTATGTGAATGTGAAATGATCAAGGGCTGGACTTGGAAAAATGGGACAGAGGTAGGTAAAAATATCTTAATTTCTTGAAAGTCTTTAGCCCTTAAGAATACTATATCTAATTAACATAGAATTCATTTATTACTTTGTTGTATTACATCAGAATTTCAAGTCTTTAAGATATCATGATGATAAGCAGAGACAAAATGCTTTGCTGAATAATAATTCATAAGATGGTTCAAACAATTACAGGAGGAACATACTTCTTAGTTCCTCAGAGACTTTCCATTTTCTGGGGCCTGATGTAGACACTCAATTTTCTCACTCTATTTTGTGTGAAGCCAAAAGTAAGGGAAGAAAAAAAAAGAGACAATTTGATCTTTGCTGCTGTAGTTCTGACTTACTTCCCTGAGAGAAAATGTCCCATGGTCTTTGCTCCTAAAAATCAATGATTTGTATTACTTACTTAGTCAGGACCTAATTTTTCAACAGTTCCTTTTTTCAGTGCATGTGCCCACACACAAACAGATATATATGATGAACTGATCAGCTCCTTCAGGGTTTAGAAACGAACAAAAGTATACCAGTAGTAGCCCAGACCAAAGCTCCACCCAGCCTAGTAATGAGATTCCAAAATTTAACATGAAGCAAACTAACAAATAGGGAAAATAATAGGCTAAATACACACAATATCCTTGACTGCTCTTCCATCCCCCAACTATTTATAAATAACTCAAGAAGTACTAGAACTGTAGTTTCTTTGTAGTTAGTGATCATTAGTGGATTGCACTTCCATGGGCTTTACTTTGTACCCTTAATTCCGTGCACATTTTTGGCATTCAGAGCACTGTTTGGTAGTCCTGTGGTCAGTGTCTTTTTGACTGTTCTGGCTGTGGTTCCTTGCTTTGTACGATGCCCTCAAGCAGGTCCTTGTATTCAATAAAGCAGCTAGTGCATGATTTCTAGCCACCTTCCTCCTGCTATTTGTGTCTTCATACCTATTTACTTTTTTTTTTTTTCCCTAGCCTGGCAATTCCTACTCTGTTCATACAGAGTCTACTCCCTACATTTGATCATGGTGGCTTTCTATGATGGGGCTATGGAACTAATTGACAGGGTAGAGCAGTTGACGTCATCTACCTGGACTTGTGCAAAGCGTTTGACACTGTCTCGCATGACATCCTTGTCTCTAAGTTGGAGAGACATCAATTTGATAGGTGGACCACGCAGTGGATAAAGAACTGGCTGGATGGCCACACACAAAGAGTTGTGCTCAATAGCTCAATATCCAGCTGGAGACCAGTAACGAGTGGTGTCCCTCAGGGATCAGTGTTGGGACCGGTCTTGTTCAACATCTTTGTTGGGGACATGGACAGTGGGATTGGTTGTGCCCTCAGCAAGTTTGCCGATGACACCAAGCTGCGTGGTTCAGTTGATACATTGGAGGGAAGGAATGCCATCCAGAGGGACCTTGACATGCTTGTGAGGTGGGCTGATGCCAACCTGATGAAGTTTAACCATGCCAAGTGCAAGGTCCTACACCTGGATCGGAGCAATCCCAGGCACAGCTCCAGGTTGGTCAGAGAGGAGATTCAGAGCAGCCCTGCAGAGAAGTACTTGGGGGTTTTGGTTGATGAAAAAATGACCATGAGCCAGCAGTGTGCGCTTGCAGCCCAGAAAGCCAACTGTGTCCTGGGCTGCATCAAAAGGAGTGTGACCAGCAGGTCAAGGGAGGTGATCCTGCTCCTCTACTCTGCTCTTGTGAGACCCCACTTGGAGTATTGTGTGCAGTTCTGGTGTCCTCAACATAAAAAGGAGATGGAACTGTTGGAACAAGTCCAGAGGAGGGCCATGAGGATGATCAGGGGACTGGAGCACCTCCCATATGAAGATAGGCTGAGAAAGTTGGTGCTGTTCAGCCTGGAGAAGAGAAGGCTGCGTGGAGACCTCATAACAGCCTTCCAGTATCTGCAGGGGGCCTATAGGGATGCTGGGGAGGGGCTCTTCATTAGGGTCTGTCGTGAGAGGACAAGGGGTAATGGGTTCAAACTTAAACAGGGGAAGTTTAGATTGGATATGAGGAAGAAATTCTTGACTGTAAGGGTGGTGAGGCACTGGAATGGGTTGCCCAGGGAAGTTGTGAATGCTCCGTCGCTGGTGGTGTTCAAGGCTGGTTTGGACAGAGCCTTGGGTGGCATGGTTTAGTGGGAGGTGTTCCTGCCCATGGCAGGAGGATTGGAACTTGATGATCTTCAGGTCCTTTCCAACCCTAACTATTCTATGATTCTATGATTCTATCCCTTTGCCCTTTTCTGGATATTCTCCAGTACTTTTATACCATTTACAATAAAACAAGACCAGAACAGCACAGAGTTTTCAAAGAAGAGGTATGGACAAGTTCAGAAAAACTTATTTTTCTGGTGCCAGCTTGGACAGTGAGCCATGATTATTCACAATGTTAAAATGTGATTCCTTGCGATTTCTCTGTACAAATCTTTGTTGGTCGGAGCTGGCACATTTTGCCGTACTTTCCAGACTTCTATCACTGTCAGAGGAAAAGGAGCTGTTAAGACTTCTGGCACAGCATGGGGTTTTTGATGACTGTCATGACATAATCCTTACAAAATAATCGTTGAACTGGCATAGTTCACCAAGAACCTGTTCTAACTAGAGGAAAAAAAAGCACTCCTAGATTTGTACCAACAAATCAGGAAATGCATCTTAGCAGTGTGATTAGGTACATTTTGGGTCCAGTTCTCATCTCAGAAATATTGCTGAAAATTTTATGTAATTAATTTCTCCTACAGATGTTCTTTTTGTTGCAATACTTGTACTAAATAGCAGCAAAGTCAAAAAAAAGCATTGATCTGCTAATCCATTCCTAAATTTCCCCTGAGTATATATTAGCCATCAGGTCAAACTGCTTCAAGTATAAATCACATTAACACTAGAAAGGTGCTGTGGAAGTTTGTAAGGACAGCTGAGCCTTTGTTTTGTGACAGCTACTGGGCACAGCATTGAGATCAGTGAGCTGATTTCACTTGGGAATCAAATCCAGCTGCTCCCATGTTCAAGTAAAACTCTGTCACAGGTTTTAGCCACTGCTGGCTTTAATGCTGTTCAGGACTCCAATAGGCAAATTAAGATCTAGGGATGATTTTCAGCAAATCTGAACTCCTTGTTCTGCTTTTTTTTCAGCAAAGTACTAACGAAGTCCCCAGTCTGCAGTGCAGGTTTGTCTTTTGGCAAACCTTCCAACTTAAAAATATTCTGTTTTTTCTTCCACATTATTTAGTCCCATTAGGTAACACTGGAGTTTAATACATGAAAATCCTGATAGTAAAAATATTTGAAAAGTGTTTTTGAAATAACAAAACCAGAATTATTTCCTTCCTTTTAAAGATGATTAGGATTCCCCATCCTCCCAACCTACTATTTATTACTTGTTTTGCTTCAAATATTTTCACCTGATATGAAAACAGGCTATTGTGTCATGTACAGCACTACCCAATTAAACCAATCTAATTTTTTGTTTGCCAACACAACTGCCAATGGACCAGTGTTATTTTTAAATTCCTTCAGGCAAAGCTGAAAAATGCAAACCAGCTTGTATCAATGTGACACTGCTACTGGCCTAACTCTCAAGGGATCTCTGCCAAATATTGAATACTTCAGTTAATACTTCTCTAATGCTAACTCTAAATCTGTTAAACCAAGAGTAAAAACTACTGTAGTATATTTTTAAACACACACATATATATATATTTAGATACATATACACACTTAGTAGACTAACAACTTTCCCTTTAAGGTAACAACATTTTCTTTGTACAACTTCCGTGCTCTAGAAGATTTATCACAGTCCAGGACCTTAGTGTCCTTCTCTAGCTAGCAGTCAAGAGAGTAATTTTCCTGAGAACATATACTGTTTTTTTGCCTGTGAAATTCAGCTCTTTCCTTTTTCATGACATTTTTCATTCCTTTCTGTTTAGAATACATTTGAGAAAACACATCCGTGGAAGTTACTACCTGCACCTCACTATTTAGTATTTTTTTCCTTTGGTATAATTATCTTTTTTTTTTTTTTTTTTTGCTCCTTTCCAGTTTTCAGGGATTTCTGAGCCTATTCAGGTAAATCCAGGAAAAATGAAACAAGTCACTTTAAGCCTAGCAAAACAAAGCCTCTTCTGAGTTAACTCAAGGCTCCTCACAACTCAGCTCTTCACCAGTGTTAAATCACCTCAAAAGTTGAAAGAACAAGGGGATGCTATAGCATTCAATCCTCTTAATGTTTCCTGGTAATTAGTTTCAGCTGAGCATAGTTATATCCCCTTTCCTGAAAAGAAACCAAAAGCCAGCGAGAGCTGCCCTGCCCAAGGACAGCTTAACCCTCACCCTCCCAGCTGCCAGGCACTGCCTCTGCAGGCTGTAAAAGCTTGGTATTGCTTAATTTGTATTATTTAAATAGAGAAATTTGTAATCATTACACATGGGAAGTATTGAATCGATGGTTAGGTGACTAAAGTCCTCTTTTGTGCAGTGTGGAATTCGAGTGCTTAACCACACTGGGTTTGAGTCTCAACACGACTTTGAATGGATAACTTTGGATATGAAAATATAGCAGCATGTTACAAAGAGTAGACGTGGGTTTGCCTACCTCTGTTCAGTTTTGATAGTGCATTTTGTAACTTGACTTCTTGTGTGCTGGTAATTGAACTCAAGCCACCAATGAATCTCTAAATATTAGCACACTGCAATGACATGGTAATGACTTTCTCTCACTACTAAAACCACTCTTATTTGAATTCATGTCCCATAATGGAGAGGTTCTATTTCTCACTACTAATCCTCTCAGTCATTCAGACATATGGCTTCATAACACTGACCAAAACCATTCTTTTTTGCAGGTAGTAAAGAAATAAATTTTCCATGGGTTTCCTCTGTTTTTAAAATTTTTTCCCCTCTCTGTTGAGTACATTTAAAAACTTTGTGCCAGAGCCCTTTCAAAGTCTAACTTTTTAGAGACTGCTGATAACCCTTGAATATTCACATGGATCCCTCAGAAATGGAACTTCAGGACCGCTACATATCCTTTCCATCACATTTTAAATGCAAACTCTCTAAAGCTGCAGTGCTCATTAAAAATTCTGGAGCTTTGTGGAAAATTTGCCAGATGCCCAGTGGTAAAAGCAAGGATTTTGGAGGTCATGTGAGGCTTCTCTTCCCAGATAAATGTGAGTAGAGATACAACACAAGTGTACTCAAGAAATCATGCTGTAGGAAATGCTGGAAAGGGATTTTCTCAATCTTCTTCTATGCAGCCTGTTTCTTAAAATGATTGAGTATTCAGCAAGCCAAGCCTGAAATTTGTTACTGTTTTAAGTGAACAATCAAACCACAGCTACAAGAAGTCTTGTAATTTTTTTAAACTAATTGCTTTTCATTTTTCTAATTACAACATAGCGAAAGTACCCACCAACAGTAAGTAAAACTTTTGGAGATTGGAGCTTTCATGGAGGGTCAAACCCCTCATGTAGAAAATCTTCTTGATCCCAGCTCTCTGACAGTGGTTTGACTGCACTAAACACCGAGGCTGGCATTCAGAGGGAGCACCTGCACCTACTTTGCTACCTTTTAGAAGAAAAGCTCTGTCTTATCCTTTCCTTCTTCAGATTTTGAAAGACACATCTCTTTCACTTAAGATGATGATTCCATATGTATTTCTGGAGGATGTAGCTCTCATTGCGGCTTGGGTCTGGATTCTGTGAGGGAACAGGTATTCAGCCCCACAGCACTGCTTTGGCTCTTCCCCCACCAGTTGGCTTACACTGACCTTCCCCAGAGGGCAGACTCCATTTTTAGGTGTCTAATTCTCTCGTCATCATTTGGCACAGCCTGTGTGCAAATCGTTATGCCTAATAATTAGGTACTGCAGTGCTCAGGGTTGTGACACGAGACTTTCTGAATCATTCATATTATGCCTCCTCTGTAATTCTTTCACCTTCTGAAGGTCGTGCATCATGCTCAGTGAAATGCTGTGGTACATCAGACATTGGCTTGGAAGCACTGTAAAACTTGCCTAATTTTCAGTAATGGTTTCTGTGCTGTACATACAGGCTCCTTCTGCTTATGCACCAACCAGTGAATTCCCCAAACCAGTGATTCTTGAATATTTTGACCACACACCAGCATTCTTTGAGCTACTGTGAACCTTTAGAATCACATTGTTAATTGAAAACACTATAAAAGCAATACTGTTGATCATGTATCTTGGCCTTGCAGGCTGTGTTTTTGGACCCCTAGACGCAAACAATATCTAAGCAAGTAAGCTCCTCCTGACTAGCACTCTGACCATAGCTAAAAGATCATTTCCTGAGCCGCTCTCTTTAGCTTGACCTCCAGGTCCACAGCAGCATCAAAGAATAATTGCATAGTCTCTACCAGTCTCCACTGCAAATATAACTGTATTCAATGTATTTATCTTTCTGTTTGTCAAAATCCATCAGGAACTCTAACTAATATTCTTAACCAGCCCTCATACTTAATTTTGCTTGTGCCATTCACTGAAAATTTTGTCCTTGGATTTTAAATTTCTACTCAACCTTTTGCTTCAAACTGTGTTTCTTTTATCTCTACAACAACAGGCACAATTTAATGAGGACTGCCAAACCCTCTCCTTTTTATGCATTTTCAATTAGCTTTGCTTCTCACTGAGTATAAATCTCTTTTTAGAGACCTTTATATAGCAAGTCTTCTGTCCTCTTCTGCTGTCAGTTTTGTTGTTTTCAGTGTGTTGAATGCTGATTTCCTTCCTTTTCTTCTTGACTTTCTTACTGTAGGTATTGTTTGTGCCCAAATTATAACTGCACAACTTTGGGCATAAGTCAGGCATCCTGGGAGAAGTGTCAGTACTGCAATCCTGGTGCAAAAAAATTATATATCTCACAGCACTGCTTTTCTATGAACTGTGCTGGGGCTGCCTGACAATCGCGCACTTGGTCGCCACTGATTTTCAGCTCTGTACAGAGGTTGTGTGCCTAGGGAATGGGCGAAGAAATGACTTGCTGGCTTTGAGCTGCTACACAGTACAAGAGGCGGAGGAGTGAGAAGTAGGGCTGCATGTCACTGTTGTGGATGCTGTGTCATGTTGCACACACTTAGCTCCAGAAGTGACTTCTGCTCTCCTATGGGAGATAGGAGTTGCTGTCTCATGATTGCAACGACTTTTAAATTGACTTTTAGCCCAGAGGTTTGGCATAAATAGTCATTGTAGTCTGAAAATCTGAGATATTCAATTTTTTCAGGACCAATTTTTTTGAAAGTTATATTTTCAAGTGAAGTATAACTTCTGATGAGGACTGGGTTCTAGTCTATACTCCTGCAGCTATAGTTTTCTTCACTCCAGTAGGGCTTCTTTTATGAGTATCCATTTTCAGCTGTAAGTATCTGACGTTCATGATCTGGCTCACAACCTATATCTGACTGCAGAGGAGACCACACCAATCCTGGTGTTAATGCTTTTTCTTGTGATGATAAGGCATATTACTTAATGACATAATCTGCATAATTCCTATGAATTGATCTACTGCAAGAGACCTCCCGATTTTCTCCCACCCCTTTTCAGAATACGCTCTGCTCTCACATTTGTACTAGGCACTTGCGTCCTGCTGGTACCACAACAGAGTTTCT
Organism: Ara ararauna; assembly: GCA_028858755.1. Classification (NCBI taxonomy): domain Eukaryota; kingdom Metazoa; phylum Chordata; class Aves; order Psittaciformes; family Psittacidae; genus Ara; species Ara ararauna. The sequence goes on from CM054376.1 coordinate 149,503,187, forward strand.
CCTTGATGCTGTGTCTCTGTCAGTACCCTGACTTCCCTCACTGCTGCAGTTGTAAGCACCCTTCTTACGGAAAGGACATGGTCCTACTCCACTACCACATCCAGAATGCACAGCAGTGGGACAAATCATACTCATCTTTTAAATTTACATACTTAGGACTCCTTCTAGCACTATCGAAGCTGAAGTAATAATAATTTTCACAGAAAGATTAAAAATATTTCAAGCATCTGAAACTGAATAATCATGTGGCCTTATTACTGTGACTTCTGTTGTATTTGCTGGCTTTTCCGCTCATGCATTTTAGATCATCCTTCACCCTGCTGGTAAACTTAGACTGTGAGACCTCAGTTATTTGTGCTGGAGAGCATAGATCAGTTCCGGGTGTAAGACAGCTAAAACCCCACTAATTCCTTTTCTTATTGCTATCAAAGTAGGGTAAATTTTGATAGTAAGTATTAGGAGAGTTATCCTTTCTTTTGACTCAAAAATGTACTACTACAATCTCATATGTCAGGTAGCAATTCAAGCCCTCTCTCTAGGCCTTTCTTTATTTAATGTGTTCATCAGTATTAACCACTAAATGCATTTGCCTTAGGAGCTGGGAGATCTCTACTTTCTGTTACCAATATTATGTCTTTAATAAGTAGGCATATAGGTCCACCACTGCTCTTTTCCTCTACAGAAAGAGTAGGAAGGAATGGGAAAAAATCTACAGGAGGTAAACTCTAACAAGAAAGAAAAGACCAAATTAATAGAAACTTCTTAAGGACTAAAGCAGCAATTCCTGTCTGTGCCAATAATCAGAACACAGCTGAGCAATACTTTTTCCTTCTGATTTTACATTACTCCACTTTGGTTTTCCCCTCCTTTCCGCAGCCTAAAAAATTTCCATCTGTCTGGTAATCCCTGATCCTCTCAGTCATAAGAAATGTGTTTGAGTTATTCAACCTCAAATTTCAGTTTGTAAGATCATGGCCTACAGGCTTTGGGATCCTGCCTTCCTATAAATCCGTGTCACCATATGCGTAACATGAGCAATCTGATATAGTTGAAGGTGTCCCTGTTCATTACAGGAGGTTGGACTAGATGACCTTTGAAGGTCCCCTCCACCCCAAGCTATTCTATGATTCTATGAGCATAACCTCACAGAGAGAGTGAAGAACAAAGGGGACAAAGGAGAAAGAGAAAAAAAAAGAAGAAAAAGATGCCCAGAGAAATGGTTCCTCAGGAATTATTAGACATGTCTCTGAGGACAGCCATACACGTTGTCTTTCTGCTTGGTGATTCAGTTCTGTGAAGAGTAAGTGAGGCAACAAGTTGATGTGCTGGTAATCTCGGAGAGTGGGCAGAAGAGCCATGCAACCCAGTGGCTGTGCATCCAGTGTGTTTGCTACTTGGTGCTGCTGGTATCCAACAGGGAGAAGGGCACTACTTCTCCTCTGAGGAGAGAATGGTCTGTGGCCCTCAGTGGACAATATGGGCCACATTTTAGGGTGCGGTTGCTGGTGGCTGGAAGACAGTGACAGCTTATCTGCATCCATTCTGTCCTTCTTACATAATAATTATACAACTATTACGAATGAATGATCAAACAAAAGCAGTCTGATTTTCAGAAATACAGAGTTCATCAAAATAGAGGAATGAAATAGTGGTGCCAAATGACTGGAAGTGCAATTATTCACTGCAATAAGAGGACTAAGCCCTAAATAGTGCTGGAGAAACACTAAAGACAATCAAACCTTCATGACAGTTGAAGTAATTAATGCATTTTAGCTTGCAGCTAAGGGATTGAGCAGATTTACTTAATCCTTAAAAACCCCTCCACCTTAAGTACTTTATAAACCTATGTAACGTATTACTTGAAAAATAAAGCAGAATGCGACATAAACCATAAAGTGTAATAAATGTTGTTGTTCTTCCAAAAATCTTTTGGAAATGTCAGATGTAATTATATTGATACTTATTTTATTCTATTCCCATAAGAGGGATGAATTTATGGAGGTCATGTATTGCATTATATCTAGCCCTTTTTACTCAGCTGAGCTGTTATGCAATAAATGCATTAGGGCCACAGGGTAGCTTTTGCCAAAGGCCAAGCGGCACCCTAAAAAAAGAACACTTAGGAGGAGAGACTTCATTAAAATATTTCTCTCTTCCTTTTACAGACAAATTATTTTGCTTTGTTGGAATAAAAATCCTGCTGTTACACAGCCATGAATGCTATTTTTGGTATCCTAGTCTCTCAAGGTCTCAGGGTAGCAGTCATGGAAGTCTAACACAATCTTTTTTGTCCTTCTTCTATAAAGAATGCCCTAAAACACCATTTCAGATCCCATCTGCAGTATTTGAGGAGGGCAAGAGCACCTTAAGCAGAAAGGGTGGGATATCTTCCCAGATGAAGCCACTACAAAGGCAATGTGTGTGCCCTTACATGTACTGTCTGATCTTATTCACTGAATTACAAGGAGCAGGATTAGACCCCATAATACTCTTTCGAATTGGCAGGAGGTGGATTAGGGCTAAACTACTGATAACAACCTGTTTTCTTCAAAAACAATCTGCACAGGAGTTTTCAGGATTTAAATGCAAAAGATGTTTGTAAGCACTAAAAGAAATGGCTTTTGAGTTTAAATTTTCTAGGAGGATAACTCCATAATGACCAGTAACTGATTCCAAGTTTATGTAATGAGTGTTCTTTAAGCTCTGGAGATACAATATGCTTTGGCTTCTTATATAAAGTTTTCATTTATTAAGTAGAGTTTTGACATCGATGTGAAAGGGAACTTAAGTTAGGGGTCTTTAATGAAGACCACTTTCAAGGTAGTGAAACTAAAAGTTTTGCCGTGGCATGACACTATATGAACACTGCAGACTAAATTCTAGCTTCATTTACACCAATGAATCCTCACTGGAATCAATGGGCCAGTACCACAGAAAAAGGGGTAGTGAATTTCAGTCTGAAAGCCAATCTTTGTCATCTGGAGTCATTCAAATAAGATAGTAAATAAGCTCCCTATGTTGATGATCAGGATTTATTACTGGTGCAATGCTAATAATGTGTAGTTAAAAATAAAGATAGCACCAATGTTCCAAAAACCTTAGCAGAGCTTATAGAGACAGGAGATGAAGCTGAAATGGAGAAAAACCCAAATAGGGGTTAAAGTACATATTGTTGTTTATACAATTTTGAGAACATTGTTTTGTGATGGGAATGATACTTTCTATAGTAAGAATTGTGGGACACACAATGTATGGTTGCATAGACCTTCACATGGTTTCACTTTACCTCCCTCTGGAAAGCTAGCTGAGGAATCTGAATTGGAGGGTTCCCAATTCTCAATGCATAGTTGAGCTATCTCCAAAGACTTCATGGTAACTTCTTTTTCATCATTATCTGAAAGCCTAGGTAAACTCAGGAGCTTTAACTATGGAAAGCTAAAAAGCACTAGAGATGAATCTCAGCCTACACATTCATGTTCTCAGAAGCAATGTTCAAGAGGCTCAGAGACCAAGATGGTGCTCTTTAGAAGTGCCTCAGACTCCCCAGTGCTCTTTAGAAGTTCTTCAGACTCCCTTTCCAGTTTTCCCAATCAAAAATGTTTCTTCTCAATAGATCAGTAAATACTCGGGAAATAAAACTTATCTTTTCCCCTGAGATACACAGAATTCTTCAGTTCTTTTCTTCTCCTTATTTGACTGTGCTTACCTGTCAACACATGTATACTCCAGCTTGTGTAAATACATGTATATTAATCACCTTTGGCCAGACATTTAGAGACGTTAATAAATAATAAATTTGCTTTTTATTAAAAAGTCTGACAGTTGTGGTTTGAGTATATAATGCCTGGTGTTAGAAATGATACTTCTGACTTTGTTTTTGGTTTACAGTTAAAGTTGACAGGTCATTTTCAGTCTAAAGATTTCTACTTCTTTTTTATTGCAATTTTTTATTATTACTCTGCTTTAAGCAATGGAATATATACTTCAATATTTCGTGTACTTGGTCTATTAAGATACACATGCTCTTTTCCCTTTCCCTTTCATTTTATATGCTCATACATTTTTATGATACTGCTCTAAAGGATTATCTGTAAATCAGATCATGCTCAAGTTTTATATTAGTATGTGCTAAATATTATAGAAAAACTGTTCAAAACTGTTTAACACCCCAGACCAGAAACTCTTTACTGTGAGGTATCTTACTGGGCATTTCATAGGTCTCTAATATCCATTAGCCTGAATAAACATCCACAACCCATACAAAGCAGCTAAATCCAGGACTGGGTTGTTTACTGAGACAGAAAAAATACTAGTGTTTCTGTGAGCAAAGTCAATAGAAAATTATATATGTCAGAAACGTGTTGTCCAGACATTGAAGTAGTTTATTTTTATTCCTCTACTTGTCAAAATAATATTTTAAACAGAATAAAATACAAAACACTGTTTCACCTGCAAGAGCAGCCTGCATGCTCATCAGTGCTCAGCTCAAATTATTTCCTCCAGCAAACAATGCTTTAGTGAAAAGCAGTGACACTTCTTAAGCATTTAGAACAATTATTCTAGGCAGAAGATATTATGTGATGGAATTTCTTTCATGATCTGGGAAGCTAATCTCTGTAACTGCTACTTATTTTATAAAAAAGACCCAGAGCCAGCACTTGACAAATGGAAAACTGATGCGAGCCGAAAGACACCAAATGAGGGTCCTGGATCTCTTCAGTGGCTGCTTGTCATATCCAGTGGGAATAAAGATGTGCTGCCCATGTTGATGTAAGGAATGGCACAATGACGGCTGGGGCCTGCAGGGTCTGCAAACTAGAACTCTGCAGAAAGTAAGGCTACAAGTTGCATTGGTTTGTGTTTCCCTTGGACTCAGGTACATTGGTAATGTATCTTCAGTCTACCAAACCCAGGCAGCATTTTCACCAAAAAGGCATAAAAAGCACCAAACAGAAGAGAAAGAATGGGATAAGGGAGAGGACAGCATGCTATTCCAACCTCTACCAGTGACTTACTATGTGAAATGGGGCATGCTTCTTTAGGTCACATTTATGCTGTCCGTTGTGGCATGTAAGATAATGGAAACAACTCACTCAACAGTACTTCAATGAGGCATTTTGACAGGCAATGTGAATGAGGTATCAAACGCCTCTTTTACTATATCAAAAATTTGTCAGAAGAAGAAATACTAAGAAAAAAGAGAGCCTGCTGCTGAGTATCGGACTGATTGTCAGAGGACAAGGAAAAGGCTGAGATACTCAGTATCTTCTTTACTGTGTTTTTTACTGGCAAAAAAGTGCCTTTGCAGAGAATAGCCTGCATGCCTTGATGGGCAAGCTGAACAGGAGCCAGCAGTATGTTCTTTTTCACATGTAGAGCTCCATCCCCAGGATTTTAGACATCAAGATGTGTAACATTACGATGGACCTCTATTCAGCAATTGTGAGATTGTTTCTGGTGTGCTGTCTCTGATTTTGGACTTTCCGTTGCAGGGGATACGTTGGTAAACTGGCAAAGGGCTGCGATATCTAGGCTGTGGAGTCTTCGCCCTTGGATATATTTGGGATTTTACTGGAAAGGATATGAACAGTGTGACCTAAGTTCAAAGTTAGCCCTTTTTTAAGCAGGCTAGACCAGACAACCTCCAGCGATATTTTTTCTACAATTCTATGATTCCATAATAAGCCAGCAGCTCTTAACAGCAGGTGGACTCTCAGCACTACACTCCTTAGCTTGAAGTATCGTAAGATATGTAGTCTGAATATAGGCCTTTGCAGCTCTATTTCCCCTCCATTTTTTGACCTGTCTGGTACTTTGAGTTTCTGCAAGGTATGAGGTACCTAATCCCGAGGGAAAGATTGTTTTGTATTTATAGAGTGACATAGAGCACCTAGTTATGATTGCTGGAGATATTGCACAAATAGTAATAAAAACTCTCTAAGCCTGCAAAAAAGTGAAATTTCGTCCTAGAAAATCTAACCGCAACCAACAGAAGGCAGGTAATGTGATCACTTAGCATTAATATTATATCTTCGCCTTTGCTCAGTGTCATTACCAATTTACCCCTTCCCCAAAAAAGATAAGAGTTGTTTTCTAGCAGTCAGGGACTACTGAAATACTGATTGGGCTAATAGCATTTGTGAATTGTTACCGTTTTTTTTTTTCTTGCTTCAGGCTAACTGATATAACTGTGAGTGTTTACGGAGAGGTGAACAAAACATAGACCAGAAATTTATTGTGGAAGAGAAGGTTAGATTCTTTTTAGACTCATTCAGAATGGCTGAAAATGCTGGCTAAATAACAGCTTGCCAAATATTTCTGAACTGCTTTTCTCTTTGCTGCTTCCATGTCCCTGAGAACAAAGCTCAGAGATCAATACCCACATGCAGGGTGGCCTTACAGAAAATCTCTGGATTTTGGAAGAAGAGAAAATCTGACAGAAGAACTAAAAACAGTTCAATTCAATTCACACAAAAGTTAGACCTGGAAGACAGGAGAACACCCATGGCCATCTCCACTGGCTCTGAAGCCTGCCTTAACTGGATAGCAGCAAAGGTTTTCAACACCTCATCTGATGATAACCATTCATCACAAAAAAACCCTGCTATTACCTGCTCAGTTCTAAATTAACTCTCACTAAATAGCATAGATAGATGCTTAAACTCTCACATACTATCACAAATAAACCAGCAGAAATAGTTTTCATACCTGCCCATGAGTTGACACTGTTTAGTTTGGCCTCAGGTTTGGATGGGACATAGATTTTGGTTTTGGTTGTCTTTTCCCAAAACCTGCTGCCTCATTTCTCAGTTCTCTGTCCTGGCTTCCCAGTAATTCTCATTAGAAGGTTGAACTAAATTACTAAATTTCAAAACCTGCCTGCTGAGGAATTGCACACCCTGTGCTAATCGTTGCCTCATAATGTTTATGGTCCTCTGAAACAATGGAGCAACAACAGGCTAGTGTGTGCAGGCAACAAAACTTGCAGAGGATAATGGACATTATCATGCCCTCTTCTGCACAAGATAAGAACATCCACATTACTCTAAAAGCTTTCAGAACAAAAGATAACACTTAGCTTATTGTCTCTCAATAATTTGTTTACACATGCATGAGACATGCATTTGTCCCTTATCAAATAAATACATACAAACACAAGCAAATAAAAAGAAACAAGCAGTTTTATCTCTGGGCTTGGGAGGAAGAGTTATTATTTAGTATTTATATTATTTATTATTATATAGTCATTGTTCTTCCTGTTTCAGAAAACCAGAGGGACACTTGAAGTCTATGAAAATAAGAATTCTTCAGTATCAAGACAGAAGCAAAAGAAAGCGACAGAAAGAAAGATAATATATATGTAAAATGAATGAGAGATTTCAGTTAGATTTTCAAATCCCAAAATGTGCTTGCATGGCTGGAGGAAATGAGTATTTTCCTTTGACTGGTAAACTGAACTCACTTGACACAAAAGCAGATATTTCTTTGAAAGAAAAACATGGACACTGAAGTGTCACTCTGAGGAGAACTAGGCTCTCATGGCATCCATTCAAACATGTAATTTGCAGATGAATAAGCTCATTTGGAAGACCTGCTTTCTTTTTTATGATACCGTGCTCTTCTGCCCATGAATAGGTGTTTCTTAATCTTTTTTGCACTACAAACCTTAGATATGTGAAAGGCTGCCCAAAGTGTCTATACAGGTGCTTCCATAATTTCTTTCAACCAGGATCATTGCTTGGAGAAAATGGGATTATAAGACAATTCAGACTCTCTACTACCTTGTGACATGGAGGATGACAAAATTAATGTTTCACCCCCTTCCTTCTCCTCTCCAAAAGCCACTACCAGACATGGATCTTTAAGGCTCAGGAGGTATAAAACTGCTTGCTGCTTGAGGCTGAGCAGATCCCAGACTGACACCGCACTGGCTCCTTTCTCTGCTCTTCCTTTCTTCTGGGCCATTCTAGTCCTCTCCATCCAAGTGCTACCATCATCCTCTGCCTGCTCTCTATTAAAAGAAGAATGCTCTATTGTTCCTTTTTAATGACTTCAGATGACAAAGGTTCACCTTCACCTGCCAGGCACCTCAGTTCTGCAGAGATCCAGGTCAATACCCAGTGCTACTCCAGTCTGTGCTGGCAAGACTTGCAGCCCACCTGTGGGCATGCACATTTGAGGAACAGGGATCACAGCCTACACAGCATTATACAATGAGACTGTGACTCCTTCCTCTGGCTATGGAAAATGGTCATGATGCTGAGATGACTCGTTTATCTTTCTGCTTTTGCTGAAAACATTTTGAGAGTGCAAAAAACAAAAAATAAAAATAGTAGGAATTGATCTCAGATCTGATCTATGTCCCTGAACCTCTTAATCTTTTCTTTGTTCAGTAACTTGAGGCTGCATTTGCGTGCACTTGTTTTGTCTGTGTCTGAGTGTTTACTGTTTTATGCCTGGTTGCTTGCCTACCTAAGCACTGCTGAGAGCATGTTTTTCTCTGTGAAAGGAATGCATATGTTTGCCTGCCTGCTTGAACCAGGAACTATTTCTGTGTTGAAAAAGAACAACTGCTGTTGAATTGCAGGCAGGCACTTCTTCCTGGAAATTGTTTTTCTTGTAGACAACCGATGAGGTTCACTGAGGTGGATGTAAGGATGTATAATATATATTTACCTGCTCTAGCCTTTCCATTTTTTGGGGTGCAAAGAGAGAAGGGGTTGTTTGACCACCCTTAGGGTTAGAAGATACGAACTTGTGAATGGAGGATTCTGGATCATTCCATAATCTCAGCCGCAAGTTATCCTCCCCCACCTCTTTTTTTTTTTCCTGGATAAAACAGACTCACCAAGAAAAGTGAGCTTACAGCTACTTTGCATGACTGCAGCTTTCCACAGCTGACTTTTACCCTCAAAGGCCTTGGATGTGATATGTGTCAAGGACGATGTAAAGATTTTTTTTTCCTTTAATTTGGCGTAAAATAGATCTATGATTCTACCATCAGAGCCGCAGCAGAGGCACTGTGTATTCCTTCTAGCTTTCTGTTATGTTTTTACCATGTGTGGAGATAGGAAAGAAAAAGTTCCAGTACTCCTTCCTAAAGGCACATACTGAACGGAACATTATTTTTCATCTGCAAAACACTGCCAAGAAAATGGAAAACAACAGGGAGAAGCTGTGTTACTGTAGAACCTTAAATCATGGATGAAACTAAAACCTTCTCAATCATACTTAAAACACCCTCTTCTGAGAAAAGGAAGGAGGCAAATCCACTGAACTAGGAGTCATATCACAATATTTAAAAAACAAAAAAAAAATCCACTATACAGCCTTCCTTGTAAATTCTGTAAATAACTTCTATACAAAGCCAATACAAAATATATGGTTGGTCTTATGAAAATCTGAAAAATTTCTGTGATTAGAGCTCTATGGTCAAGGAAGGCAAAGAGAATTGAACTTTTTAATCTTTTTTATTAGAATTTCACCTAGAGGAATTGGTTTTGGGTTTTGTTTTGTTTTGTTTTTTGTTTTTTTTTTAAATCAGGTATAATCTTCTCTTTGCATGGCCAATGAAAACCCAAATCATTTCGATTCACTTTCAGGTTTATACCCTGTAACTAAGCTCTTATCTAATAACAGCTGCCCTTTTCTCATCTTTGTTACCTCTCCTTTTCCCTAATATACCACCAATCTCAATACACACGTTTCCTGAACCCATTCTCTATTCCCTGCTCTGTGTCACTGTGGAATCAAAGCTGTGAAATGTACATTTAGACTCTGCACTGACCTTTTTCAAGTAGTCTTGATTGGCTTTTGTTTTTACAAAATCAAATGTAGAACACCAAATTTGGAGAAGTCTTTTGAGCAGGAGGTTTTAGGGCAAACCTTTATCGTAACAACAAATTTGGGCTGCCACCTTGTGGGATTCTGCAACAGTTTTTCCTTTACCCTTATTTGTTTGTATGCCAAAATTGCTCTGTTAACTTGTTCAAAATTTGACCTCTACTGCATTCTGCTAGGAGAATGTCTGGAATTTGTCCAAAGGAAATCAGATACATTTCTCCAAAATTACACTTATTAGAATAAAACGCCTCTCCAAACACTTTTCAGGTGTTAATAGCAAAAGCCTCAACTTCTGGCCACTGAGAGATCATGTCTGCTCTGCCTAGCCACATTTGCATAGTGTTTCCTTGAAGAATCAGTGTTCAGCAATTCAGTTTCAGCCACAGGTGACATAATGCCATTTGTTAATACTCTGCCAGCTTCTGATGGCTGGTCAGACCTGTTCCTTGCCTTTTTGGTGTATTGATTTCTACATCTGCTTCTTAAATTAACTTTTTTTCTTTTTTTCATTCCTTATTTCAAACTATTTTGCAACTTTCTGTAGATATTTTGGTATTATTACATTTAGTCCTCAGCCAGCATTTTCCATGGGTAATTCAATCTCTGAATTAGAAAGAATAAAGTTTCCCTTTTGTTATGTGATGAAGATGTATGTAAAATTCATTTTCTTAACTGGTACAGGGGTTTTTCCTATTTATAGGGCAATATTTTTAACTGTAATAAAGAGGTCATTTAGTAAGTGAAGCATATCTTTGTCTGTGAAAATTTTGCTGGAACAAATAGCAGGTAGGACAGAAACTCCAGATTGGTTTATCTTTGTGATGGTCTTTAAAACGCTCTGGTAAGATCCAGGCTCTTCACTGTCACCACCTAGGGAATTTTTCTTGTGAGCCAAAAAAAACTTTCTGCGTGAAATTTAATAATCCCCAGTCTGAGTTCTATTTTAGTGATTTCTCCCACTTTTTGTGAATATTGTGGAATGAAATGTAACATACTTTCAATCCCAAATTTACAGATGTCTGGAGCTGCAGCTCAGTTTCTTGCAGAGAGCTATTACACACTATTGTTTTGGATAACACATAATTTTGATGTAAATTGAACTATTTAATTTCTTTTTTGCTTCATCAGAAAACCACTATCTTCTTCTGTCTACAGCTATATCACCTTCTGTTTTTCTTTATAAGAACAGATATCAAACCAATTAATGGTGTTATATTTGGAATGAATATGCTATAGTTCTATCTAAGCAGCAGAATCCTGCCCCTCTACTCTGCTCTTGTGAGACCTCACTTGGAGTATTGTGTGCAGTTATGGTGTCCTCAACATAAAAAGGACATGGAGCTGTTGGAACAAGTCCAAAGGAGGGCCACAAGGATGATCACGGGACTGGAGCACCTCCCGTATGAAGATAGGCTGAGAAAGTTGGTGCTGTTCAGCCTGGAGAAGAGAAGGCTGTGTGGAGACCTCCTAGCATCCTTCCAGTATCTGAAGGGGGGCTATACGGATGCTGGGAAGGGACTCTTCATGAGGAACTGTAGTGAGAGGACAAGGGGTAATGGGTTCAAACTTAAACAGGGGAAGTTTAGATTGGATATGAGGAAGAAATTCTTTACTGTAAGGCTGGTGAGGCACTGGAATGGGTTGCCCGGGGAAGTTGTGAATGCCCTATTGCTGGTGGTGCTCATGGCTGGATTGGACATAGCCTTGGGTGGCACGGTTTAGTGGGAGGTGTCTCTGCCCCGGCAGGGGAGTTGGAACTAGATGATCTTCAGGTCCTTTCCAACCCTAACTATTCTATGATTCTATGATTCTATGATTGATTTTATGAATATACCTTGGACATATAACACCTGGAGTAGCTCTCACTCTTAGGAAGCAAAAATTAACAAACCATCTTAAAAAAAAAAAAATCCCACAAGGCATCCTACAGCATACAACGCCTTGCCAATCTAGCAGACTCTTCTTTCTATCCCTTTACAGCATCCAACATCTGGCTTCTCTCTTGGCCCCTAAGCTCAGCCCTGGAGAACTCTTAAAGGCCCTATTTATATTCTATGTATAATGGATTTTAATTTTTGGAAGATATGTAGACTTAATTTTCAGCCCATATGCTATGTAACCTGGCTTGGGGGTGTGGGGAGTGGAAAAATCCAACAAAAATGAGGATGCTAGTCTTTGTTAGCTTTAGAATCACATCTTTGCGATTTCTTTCAAGCCTCTTCTAGTTTTTTGTAAATGTTCATCTGAAATCTTCCCAGTTATTAGCATGTCATCCAGATAACAGACAATACCATTTACCCCCTGCCTTACTTAGCTCATTATTCTTTGAAACACAGCAGGTGCTGTTTCTGTTCATACCTAAATAGCCCTTCATGTATGTTTGTCATCAAATTGTTTTTAATACTAGCTGCAAAGCCACCTGCTGGTACTCTTGGGAGAAGACTTGTTTGGTTAGCTCCTCTCCAGTCAGCACTTTGCAAATAACTATTCTGCTTTTGAAGTACAGTATTGTCCAGTCTGAGCTGGTGAGTTGAGATTTCCAACAAGCTTTTCTCTACTGTCGTTTGTTCCTCCCTCTCCCCCCCCCCCCAAAAAAAAAAAAAAAAAATACAATTTGCTCAGCCTATTCACTGATATCCAGGGGAAGAAACATACTCTGATTTCCAATGCACCAAGCTGCTTTTCCAAAAGCTTGCAGGGCTGATGGCATAGGTCTCCTCCTACAGAGATGATTTTGTCACTTGCAGACAACATTGCGGTTATACCTGTTACTAAACCATATCTCTAATGAGCACAACTTTAGTCTCAATTTTCCTACCCTTGTACACAGCTGTTTAGCTACATTCCAGTATAATTTAAGCTTAGGGAAACAGTTTCTACCCCCCACTTTCAGTTCTGATAGCCTTCACAGCCAACAAAGTATATTCGTAAATTACAGTGACAGGCAGACCTGCCTGTTAATTATTACTTGTCCTTACACTACCGTGATGCAGCATGCTGTATATGTTCGTTTTCTACTGTGCACAGACAGTGCTCAGTTATCCATGGACAGTTTATTTAGTTGACAGATTAACTGTGCCACAGATGCAGAGATGCTGGGGGAGGCTAGCTCAGTTCTGTCAGGATTATTCATGCAGTTCCGTGCAGTTGCTGATACACAAGTTTCGCTGGGTGCACAGTGACCCAGGCAGGGAGGATACAAAAGACCATAGATACCTCCAGCCTGCTCCAGCATGGGTTGGTCAACTTGTAAGCCCAACCAGGTAAAATATGGCTCAAGGAAATCCACTTGCATCAGGTGAGTGATGACTGTGATGTGACTGGGGGCCTCTTAACCAGATTGAGTAGCATGGCATGAATTTGGAAGCCATCTTGGGTCTGGTCCTTGGCAAAAGATCATAAACTCTCAGACAGCTGTGGAGCTCAATGCAGAGGAACTCAAATAGTCCCACAAAAGTCAGTTTAGGTTGAACAGGAAATATCTCAAACTGAGGACCCACCATGCCAACCTTCTAATCACAGACAACTTACTGCACTGGGATGTTCCACTTTCAGTCTATTCCCCAGGTTTCCTGATGCCCACCGTTTTCCAGTCCCTACACACACCTACCCTTCTGACACAGCAGCTTCAGGAGTGATGCTCCTGCCTTGGGTTGTAATTTGCCAGGCACTTTAGTGGAGATGCAGTGAGCTGACTCAGAGAATGGACCGAGGTTCAGTCATTTGATTTCCTGAGTTAGTTTAAACCAGATTACTTAACAATTTGGTCCATAATTGCCCAAATACTTCTGCCAGTCTAATGAAGGCAGTGATATGAAGGTGGGAAAGAACATCTGCGGTGAGAGGACTATGTCTTGTGGGCATAGCACTGTTTTGTGCAGATTTAAAGTGCTTGAAGAATTGTGAGGATACTTCTAGGCATCAAATTGATTTTGAGAGTCTTTTGCAGAAGGTTGTTGAAACACCCAATAGGAGAAAGCATTTTTAGGCTTTCCAAATACCAGAACACTTTAGCCCCCTAAGTGATTTCCTGGGTAAAACTATTGTTCTGTAAAAACCAAACCAAACCAAACCAAGCCAAACAAAACCAAACCAAACCAAACCCTAGGAAGCTTTTAATGGTTTCCTTAGATCTACTATGTCTGTATCTTTATTACTTCCAGTGTAAAAAACAATTATTTAAGGACTATTTGTCCTTCATAACTCACAATGTTATGAAAATAACTTTTGTATAATGTAACCTTCCATGCTATTTATACAAAAATACTGTCAAAGCTTGATTCTCTTTCAAAATGCTTCCTATCTGCATTGCATATAGTCCCTTTTACAGAATGCAAACAATCTATTTTTGCTCTCTGTTATTATTTCAAGATCTAATCCTTTGCCAGTTTTCTGTTTTGTGTTTTGCCATATACAGAGGAGTTTAAAAGTGAGTAACCCAGTAATTTTCATTAAAACAGGTTTAGAATATGGATTTATTTATACAGGACAATAATTCCTAACAGCCAGGGCAACTAACAGGAAAAATTTATCCTCCCTTGCTTCAGGAATTGTAAATTATAACTGAAATTAAGGATTGAATCTTGATCACACACTTTTATATCCTTGCTCTACAAGAGAAGAGCAAACCCTTGACATTTAAAGCAGAGTTGAAAGTGGGAAGCTGATATTGCTTTGTTCCAGTTCTAAGTGCCTTTCTGGGCAGTTGCCCTCTTTGGTCCAGTGGAATCACTTACGGAGAATTTCATAGATGTACTCCCAAAACCTGTTATCATTTCTAACTGCCATATAAAGATTTTAAACACTGCTAGAATGAAAATCTCCTAAATTTAGAGGAAAAAAATCTATTGTAAGAAGGTTGGAAAATGTGGGAATTTTAAATTTGATGTAGATCTCATTCAGAGTGGTAAAAATCAAGAAGAATTCTCATTTCTGCAATGTTTGACAGTTAAGGAGCTGGAAGTGGAGGGAGGAATGTAGCTGTCTGCATTGTAATTCTTTTTCTCTGCCTTCATTATATAATCCCGAACCAGAACAAAGCTATGAGCTATATTTATTAATGACAAATCTGAGTCAGTACTTTCTTACCCTGCAAAAGAGATGGTGCATTGATCTAAATCCATAGCAAAACCAGATTCATCTCTCTCTTTATCATTTGAAACACTGTTCAATATGGTCCTATGATTCCTTGTCTACTTTCAGCACAATAATTAAAGGATGCCAGAGGATGTTGATCGCTGATGCCTATTGCAGGCTAACCTAGACTGCTGATCTGGAAATGAAAAAATAGAAGAACTGAGTGGCAAAGAGTAAGCAATAGTGCTGATGGATAAAAAAAAAAAAACCAAAAAAAAATCAACAAACAGAAAACCCCACCAAAAAAAAAAAAAAAGAATGAGGAAAGGAGAAGAAAATAGAGCCGACAATCAATGAAGGCTAGGCAGGAAAAGAATCTTGATAAACTAGAAAGAGATGGGGTGATTTTCATCATGCAAAAATGTACGTGCATGTGAAATAGAACCATAGTAGGAGTTAGAAGTTTGCACCATTTTACAAAATGTTTTCTGAATCTATGTGGTGAGTATGTCTTTGAGGAAATATATTATCATTGCTTATAATGTCATACCATCTCCTTTTGGGTAGATGAAAGGAATCTGCTCTTTGTCTTTGATTTTTAAAATAAAATCTTGTCTTGGAGCAGAACCACTTATTAAAGATCAGGGTTAATGTCACAGTTGAAGACAGGAAAGTGTTATTCTCTCTGACACTTGTGACCTCCTGTCTATGCAGCATGAATAAAATGCGTTAGGGGAGAACATATCCATCTTTACATCCCTTATTTTTCTCTCTAAAGGAAATTACCTGGAAGACTCTGAAATCTACAACAGGCTGCCAGAAGTATGACAAAAGATAGACGTCAGTTGCCATTGTTAGATAGAATGAATACAAAATAAAGAGGATGAATATCTATATTTGCCTGAGTAAACCCCCAGGCCCATTATCATCAGCAATCACCCACATGTTCAGGCAATTGTAGACCTTTTAACCCCAACAGCAAATAGCTGAAACCACCATTTCTTTGTTTTTTTAATATATGCTCCAGATGCTGACCATCTAATATGTTCAGAAGTTTTCAAAAGACAGCTTAATTATTGATTCATTACATAAATTGTTAGAGAAAAAAATCAAAAAATGTCTACCAGCAATGTCAGCATAGTTACATCCCACATGCATGTGAAGTGCCTTTATTTTAATATTGCTAGAAAAGTTAGCTGTGCTCTACGTAAGGTCAGATCACAGTGACTGTTTAAAGCTAATCTGCAGGAATTATAACAAAGTTTAAAGGTAATGCACTGAAAGAGTACACTTAAAACGCTTATTTTTAGAAAATGGAGCTGATGGGATGCTCAGCCTCTATTTACAAAAGTAATTTATTGCACTGATAGCTCAACAGAGAATGGCTAACGAATTAATGATGATGCTCTAACTACAACGTACACACAAAAATCCTGTTTAAAACACAGGGACTGCTGATTTTTTTTCATATACCCAGAAATAAAACTTCTCAATACTTCTGTATGACATGGTAAGATCCCCTTTTTTTTTTTTTCCATGATATGCAGGTTACATTAAAGGCAATAGGATATATTTCATATTGCATTATTTTGCTAAACTTAAACATTTGGAAGAATTGGCCAACTTTTTGGTCATGGGCATCTTAATGATGTTTCAGACAATCTACTGCACACAGAAGGAAAACTACCACAGGCTATTTAAATGGACCAGTGTTACACCACCAGCTCTCTGTCTGCTCATCACTAGTTACACCTGCACAAGACCAATGCCATTATGAGCTTTCTCATTTGAAATCCAGGACCTATGAATGGTTTCAGATTAATTGCTTCTAGATTTCTTTCTCTTTTGAGAAGTTTCAAGTTGTGACAGTTCTAAACTGCAGGAACCATTTTTAGAAGCCCTTCATCTTAAAACTACAGCATCTGTTAACCTAGTGGTTCATTATATTTTAAAACATTCAGAAACAAAGAGAAGAAAAGCCTGTATGCTAATTTTAAAATGGTCTGGTTTCCATGGCAAATATATATATATGCATTACCATTCACAGGAGAAAGAAAAATAATCCATCGATCAGGGCAGATGTTATTTTTTATTTCTTAACTTAAATGTGATACTTCGGAACATCTCTTCCTTCCAGCAAAATAGATCACATTCAGAAACACATTAAGCATTATAAAGTAACCAAATTTTCTGGCAAAATATTAAAAAGAAATCAACTACTTTACTTTGTGAGATAAGTACAGTATATTCCAGTAGATATATATAAAAAAGGAAAGTATTCCCTGTGAAATCTAGGGAATCTGAGGAGTTCATCTAATTGCGCAGTAGCACTACAAATTATGACAGAAAGTACTGTGGTGTATAAAAACACAGTGCAACTGCAACTAAAAACTGTGTAGATAGTTCTTAGATAAATAAAGGAGATATTATTATAAGTATTGCACAGAAAAGTCCAGTTGGTTCCTATTTACTGAATAAAATTAAAAGCCAATGCATCTGATTCAAGCTGGCATAGTTCTACACTTTCCATGGAGTTGCTGGTGATATAGGAAAGATCAGGAAGTATTGCTTACTATACACCATGTTTTTGAAAACCCATTGACAGTACCAAAAATGCATAAAATACCATATTTTTTTAAATATTTCTTTTTCGACTAAACAGAAAGGAAACGAAAGCTCACCCTGAGACAGTGGATGGAACAGTGTTACAGATCTGTAGGACGCACCTGTAATTATTGACAGAAAGGGCTGCATGCAATAAAACAGTAACAATTGTGGGAACAATGCAGAGGAAAGGGACATTCTGAAGAAGACAGGAATCTGTTATTATTTCATATACTACTTGCTGCTTGAAACAGTACCACCCAAACACTCCTTGCCAACTGTGATACACCTTTTCAGAAACAATCCTTCCTCTCTCCTTAATAAGTACTTGTACAAGGGAAGAAGAACTCTCAGGAACAGTCAATCTGTTTCTTAGCTAGCATCACAAATGGTGCTCTCACTAGACTCATACACTTCTAATTTGCTGAAGCTAACGTGGATTGCAGAGTTAAAAATGGGAGCTGAATATAGCTCCTCTGTAAGTGCTTTTTAAGCCTCTCTTCTTAATTGGCCACCCTATTTTATATTACATTAGTTCATAAGCACACTGTTTTTCATGCAGCTTAGTTTTGAAGCATAACTGAAAAGCATTTTTGTTATTGAAATCCAAGAGGTGCATCAAGTCGCTTCCCATAGAATGCATTCGTATTTGGAATATTTTGGTTATGAAGGTCATGTCTTACTGTACTTGGGTTACTTTCTTGGTTTATTTCCTTTTCAAGTGATTTTATAAATTGAAGACCAGTGCTGCCAATGGAACATTAATGTCTAGTAGCTGCTACTTTAGTGAGCTATAGCAAAAGAAATGAGGTATCCTGAAAATTGTTACATTCCTTTATGCCCTTTTCAATTTGCTGAGACAAGAATGATGTTGGCATACAGCACAGTCCTGTCCTAAGGTACTTGCTAAATGGTGGGGTTTTCTGTTCCTGGGACAGTTTTATCTACTGCCTCTGCTTATAATGCTTCCTTAGTGAAAAACATCTGTTCTTCCTCTGCTTCCAGAGAAATCAGCCTGAAACTACCCACACCAAAAAAAAAAAAAAAAAAAAAAAAAAAAAAAAAAAATCTACTTTGCTAAGTCTTTTATCTTCTGCCTCTGTATTATATAGCTTTTTTCATCAGGGAAGGAGCTGTCACTGGCAAGTTGGAGCAGCACTGCCTATAGGCCACACTTGCTTCAGATGAAGGTTACACTGAAGCTCTGAAAACCTAATTTTTGGCATGTTTGGTAGTCTCACATTTGTAGAGTCTTTGCTAGCAGATCTAAGGAAAGGGAAGATGTTAAATGATGAAAGGAGCCCAGCAAGATACTTCAAGTGATACCAATGTTAGACTTTTGTCTTAGTATGAGAATGTGCCAAATCTGAGAAGCACTTTATTGCTCACTTACTTCCTCCAGGCTTTAAATAAGTCAATATAAAACTTGCACATCTATGCTTAATTTAGTGTCCCGATACTGGAAATTGAGCTTTATTATGGGTAATGAAATAGTTACAGCTAAGCATGCTTGGTTTTGCTAACCAGAGGTTACAGGGTCCTCAGTACTGTCAGAACCCTGAGGGCACTAATGGCCTTTCTTGCCACCCCTACCCTGCCATGGCCTAGGACCTCCCTGGGGCTGTCACCCATTGTCCCAGTGATGCCACAACATGGCTGGTCTCCAGCTCCCCACAGCCCTGCCCAGTCATGGGCCTCACCAACCGGGGTCCACATCCTGGCCTTGCCTTGGTCCATCCACACCCCCATGGATGTGCTTAATGCCTGGGGTTGGGTCTGCTCCTTGTGCTGCTCTGGTCTGCCCTCTCCCTCAGAGCAGGAACCTCCATCCAAAGCCTGTCTGACAGTCCTAGCAGACCCTGCCCAGCTACCCTTGGAAGCCACTGACACTCCCATTGGGAAGCCTAAGTTACACATATATGTAACTTTTAAGTTTGGCAGACAAAGTACTGAAAAGGGAGAGTAAAAGAAGTAGTGAACATGAAACATCTGCAGTTATCCCACATGACACTGGCTCAGAAGACCAATTTTGGTCTTACCTCTAGCAATTACATTTCACAGTGGCCCTACATCCTCACATGAATAGGTTTGCAGGTACGCCTGTATGTCGTCTGCAAAGAATGGGTAGTAAAAGTTAAAGATCTTCCATTGAACAGCTGTTGTGAAATCTTGAGCTGCTATAAAATATTTCTACAAGAAGCTGGTCATGCTTTACAGAGAAATAACAAAGAAATTACTATATGTGGAAGATAAAATTAAATGATGTGGTATTCCTATCATTGTATATTTCTGAAAAGACCATAATTTGAGAGGTGATGAAATTGGCAGTATATTTTCATTGATCTGCTACATCTGTTCTGGTTCTGAGTGCTGTGTAGAAAATATCTTTTAACAAAGATTATTAAATGCCTATCTGTCATTGCTAAAGTTGGTTTGCATCCACTCTATGGGCCTATACTAGCCAACAAGAGCATCAAAATCGTTAGAGGCATTTTAATTGAGAATTACTAAGAACATAATTTCTTAGCAATTGCTTGGACTTTCTTGTCTAAATTTTCAGAATGGTAAATTCTGTATTTTGCCCACTAGCCCACTGAATCCAAAGTATTTAGCTTGAAAAAAAACAGAATAATTCTGACATAATTAATTTTTTGCCTATGCTTCTTCTCAAAACAATGATTAATAATAGTATTATTAATCACTTCTCCCCTTCTGTGCCTAAGAAGGCATTCCCTTGATTGAAACACACTCCTATGTATTCTAAGAATTCTGAGGAAAAACTGTTATGTTTAAAATTCATTGGAAGCATTTTAAATTCCTGCCCTGTTTCTAATGATGAAAAACTGCAATGTTACACATTGTGACAAAGACACAGGATGAAGGATAATTACAAAATGTGTTACTACCATTCATGTGTGGAAACTTCTGGGCTGGAAAAATGTATGCTCTTAGACAGCAAAAGAGACACGAGTTAAATAGATAACCTTGATGCACAGAAAAATTCTGAACACGTCTACTTCTTCACCAGGTATTCATCTGAGAATGCCCCTGTGTACCACGCTCTTTTTTATTCTGTTTGGGTTTTTGCTTTTTCAGCACAATGATACTCTTTTAAGAAGAAATACCCTAAAGGTCAAATTATTGTTGAAAATTAATTCTTAGCTAATATATTCTTAAGTAGGTGGGGGTTAGGCAATTTTATTACAGGAGTCCTGAATTCTTTGCTAAACTATGTATTTTACATGGTCATAGAATCATAGAATCATAGAATAGTTAGGGTTGGAAAGGACCTGAAGATCATCTGGTTCCAACCCCCCTGCTAGGGGCAGGGACACCTCCCACTGAACCATGCCACCCAAGGCTTTGTCCAACCTGGCCTTGAACACTGCCAGCGATGGAGCATTCACAACTTCCCTGGGCAATCCATTCCAGTGCCTCACCACCCTTACAGTAAAGAATTTCTTCCTCATATCCCATCTAAACTTCCCCTGTTTAAGTTTGAACCCGTTACCCCTTGTCCTCTCACTACAGTCCCTCATGAAGAGTCCCTCCCCAGCATCTGTATAGGCCCCCTTCATGTATTGGAAGGCTGCTGTGAGGTCTCCACGCAGCCTTCTCTTCTCCAGGCTGAACAGCCCCAACTTTCTCATCCTATCTTCATACGGTCAAGGAAATATTTTATTTTATTTACTTGGCTAACATTCATGTATGAATATTTAGAAGATTTAAAATAAGTATGTGCAAAATTTATGCAGCTATGATACTTCACTTGAAATTAGACTTGTTTTTCACAGTTCATTACACAATCCACAAAGCTGTAACTTATGAAAGAATATTCACTTAAGGTACACAAATCTTTTAAGCAAAAATAGACCCACTGTTATCTAGCAAAAAATACACTCAAAACCCATTAACTCATCCAAAGAAACAAATCAATTTCCAGATAAACACTGTGTTTGAATAAAATGCTGCTGGAAATCAAGACGTTTTTCAGGTACTCCAGTGAAAACTTTTTGAAAGTAAAAAGCATTTTGAAAATTAAAAATTGGGATCAAATAGTAAAGAATATCACTAAAACAAAAAGTATCACACTTGATCTACAGTGAAGCAAGATTTTTGAGTTATATTGTGGAGGCATTTCTCACTGAAAATGGTTTTGTGAGCAATCCAGCCCTTGGCTTAGCCCCACCCGTCTAGTGAGCAGAGGGCCAGAGGCTGCTGGAGGGGTTACTATAGGACACCTTTCCAGAAGCTGCCAGAAGTTGCTAGAAGGGGACGCCCACTTACTGACTCGAAGAGAAACCTCGGGAGCTGCCACCAATCGGAAGCCGTTGCTAGGATCTGACTGGGAGGCAGAGCCAATCATCTGTTGTGGAATGTTCGGGTGTTCTGTAACTTTTCTATAAAAGAGATGCTTGCACACAATAAATTGTTCAGCGTTTGATCACATTGATCGTTGTTGCGTTGTTCCATATCCCCCGCAATATGCTATCCATGTCATAGACCACAGCAGGCTAGAACACTGCTCTTCTTTCTTCATTTGTATCGTGCTCAAGATTATTTCACTAATCACTCCTTACCCCTAGTTATAAGATCAGCTGCTGCTTCTTGTATTTCAGTGGTGGTACCACAGTGGCAGTAATCGTAAGTTCTCTCACAACTTCTCATATTCTTCCATGATCTATCACATGTGTACCTTTCTTGTCAGACTGTAACTGAACTGTCTGCTAGTCCAACCTCAAAGGACGGTTAGGAGAGAAAGAAGGACAGAAGAATGTGAGGAAACAGCCACACAGTAGCTGGAATTATGGCAAAGATTTTTTTTTCAGTATTTGCTGTTTCTTTCACTCCTCTCTGCATGCAGAGCCAACATGAATTCTTACTCCCTGCAGCAAAGGTGCAGACAACTGCATGACTTGATATGACACATGCCGTACCACTGAAGTCACTTAGAACAATCAGTAGTTAAAATTAATATGAGTAAGCTTTTGAGGGACCAAAGGAATTTATAGTAACCTATTTTAAGCAGTGATGTTCTTTTCTGATCAAATGACCCTCTCTAACTCCCTACCTAAATATTAAACAGAAAAGAATCTCTCTCTAATACAGTTCTCGGGGAGAGTTAGTGTTATTTATCTCCCTCTTGGTGAGACTCAGAAGCCAAATGTTTCAGAATAGGAACTTGGGTAGTTGGGGCTAGTCCTTGGAAGAAGTCTCTTTTTGCATGTACTGCAGAGGGACCCTGGGGATACCAAACTTGTAAAAAAACACATGTATTGCGCAGAACCACTGGGCTCAATACCTGAGGTGTTTCACAGGCTGCTTGGTTTATCTGGAGCAAGTTACTGAATCACAATTACTGCTTAGTTCCTTATGACCTTTTCTTACAGTTAGAGCAATTCAGAGGGGCCTCCACAAATTTGGAAGTTGTGTTATTCCTACCAGCTCTCTGTCAACAGAAAGTTTTTAAACTACAGAGCAGCATACAATTATAGCTTATTCCATCTGCCTTTCTCTTAGCTTTGGAAGATATTTTGAGAAATAAATCTTTTAAAGATCCCATATGAAACAATCTGTTAGTCAGTTAATATAAATAGGAAAGGAAATTATATTACTGTAGTAGTTTTTTTTTTAATAGTGGAAGTGTTCCATAAAAACTCCAGATTCCCTGGATTTTTAACTAATTTTATTTCAGCTTTACTGGCAACAAATTTGCATGCATATGCAACACCTTTTTCTCATGCCCTCAAGGAACAAAAGCTGTTAAAAACATTATGAAGAAAGCTTTATGACTTAAATCTGTTGTGTTTCTCCTAGTGTTACATTGGCAAAATACACTATAACAATAAAATATGTTAATGAGGACTTTCATCAATTTAGAATAGGAAAAATGTCCTGGTATATCATGCAAAGTAGCGTTCTGCATTGTTGCAGCAACCAAAGCAAAAAATTCAAAGTACGTATTTGATCAAGTGTATTTGAAAATAAGAATGAAATAATCATAGTCTGCATCTATCCACCAATTTCTTGGAGTATGAGTTATAACCAGTTGTAACTAAAACCACTGGTGAACTCGTATTTTAAACCGAACTGCAGGAAAAGGACAAACAATCGATAGGAGTATGCCATTTAAGAGTAAAAGCTATATCCAGAGAAGAAAGGAATAGGGAGAGGGGAGGTGGGGTGGGGAGGGTAGAGTGGTACTTCAGCATAGTTGTATAGGAATTGAATTTGACAAGAGATTCCAATCAGTATTCAAGACAAGATGAAATCTTGTCACTCCTGTCAGTGGGTGCCTTTGATTTCAGTGCGGTCAGAATTTCTGCCCTATTATCAGATTTGAGGCCCATCATTTCTTACTTCAGTGTCAAAGTAAATTCTATGCGAAAATGGAAATGTTGCATTCCCTCAGCTATGATGTATTATGCCTTATGATGGAGCTCATTCTCTCCTACTTTTTGTGCAGAAAAAGAATGCACTTATATTTTACAAGTTTACAGAAGTGATTAATTTTTAAATTAAAATACATTAAAGAAGAACTCTTTCATCATGGGAAGATAAACCTCTTTCACGGGAAGAAAAACCTCTTTCACATCCACTTGATTGCTGTGCCCTATAAGTTCATTCAGAATGACTGTCTCTTTGGTCAAAGAAGTTAGAATAATCTTCAACAGGGGCAGAGATGAAAAAATGTCATGAATGAAAACTCTCTTCTAGCAACTGAGTCTGGCATGTAGTCAGGGCTTTCCATAACGGAGCGGTAGAAATAAAGTATATAAATGTGTAAATAAAGTATATAGCCTCTACTGGTTAGGAATTCCCAAGCAATTTACCAGGTGCCAAATATAACATTGTACATCTTCAAATAATTCTGCACCCCACCTTCTTACAACAGGGAAGACTGATATCATCCAGCTCTTTAAGACTCTTACAACAAAAGAAAGGGGAATCAGCAGGATGAAGCAAGAGTCTTTCCTTGCCCTCCCTAGTAGGATCTTCTTTGTTAGACTGACTCAGAATGTGCACATCACTGAGTAGGCACTAGAAACTTTTTATGTTGTTTTTTGTTGCTTTTTTGTTTATTTGTTTGTTTGAGAAATTGAATGTTTGCCATAGTTTGATGTGTTTCTAAAACTGAGACAATAGCATTGTTATGGAGCCTGTTGTGGCAGCCATGTAGCAGAAATGTTCTCCTTGGATAGAAAACTGTGTTGTTTTAGTCACAAATGTTATAATTTGCATTACAGACACAACACAACAGTGCCTGTACTTCTGATCTCTTAAGTCACTTCATGAAAACTTGGTTTGGTTCAAGTTCTTAGATTTATATACAGCTCTACAAGGCTTAACACTTTTTAAGGGTGAATTGCCCTTTGTGCTTACTGTTAAAATCTCCGCTTTTTTTTTACCTTCTGCCTTGACACCCTGAGACAAATAGTTCTAAGGCTGAGGACAGTAGTCTCACCTATTCCCAGGAAACACAGTGACTGTTTCAGATGTTCCCTTCTACAAAAGACCTCTGCAAGTTGTCCTTCTGCAGAACTATGTCTGATTCCATTTGGTTTTGTTATGCATTCAATTTACCTGTGCAATGATATAACTGATCTTTAAAAAAAAATCACATTTCTGCATGTGCAAGATTATGTGAGACTGCAGTAAGATCAGGTACTTGAGCTAGATTAGACACTGGTGTGAGTCTACTAATGGCAGTAAAAGGATCAGTAGGATAACTGCAATTGATTCTTGGCGTTAAAACACCACTTAGAAAAACAAATTATGCAGCAAACTGATCACTGTCAATAAGTGGAAAATGCCATTATCTGCCTGCCTATGTGAATTTCTTTGAAGGGATAAGGTAAACAAGTCATACGAGTGCCCCAGAAGACTCAAAGTCCCCATAGCATACTTTCAGAAAGAAAACAATTTCTTGGAAAGGATTTAAAGCATGAAAGGCTGGGAACAAAAGGGACATTTGTGAAAGCGAGAAGAGGAGATGAGATGTATTAGGAAAACATGCCTTTCAACGCATGCCAAGAGTTGTGGTCAATGGCTCAATGTCCAGCTGGAGACCAGGAACGAGTGGTGTCCCTCAGGGATCAGTGTTAGGACCCGTCTTGTTCAACATCTTTGCTGGTGACATGGACAGTGGGATTGAGTGCGCCCTCAGCAAGTTTGCCAATGACACCAAGCTGTGTGGTTCGGTTGGTACGTTGGAGGGAAGGAATGCCATCCAGAGGGACCTTGACACGCTTGTGAGGCGGGCTGATGCCAACCTGATGAAGATTAACCATGCCAAGCGCAAGGTGCTACACCTGGATAGGAGCAATCCCAGGCACAGCTCCAGGTTGGGCAGAGAAGAGGTTCAGAGCAGCCCTGCAGAGAAGGACTTGGGGGTGTTGGTCGATGAGAAAATGAACATGAGCCAGCAGTGTGCACTTGCAGCCCAGAAAGCCAACTGTGTCCTGGGCTGCATCAAAAGGAGTGTGACCAGCAGGTTGAGGGAGGTGATCCTGCCCCTCTACTCTGCTCTTGGGAGACCTCACTTGGAGTATTGTGTGCAGTTCTGGTGTCCTCAACACAAAAAGGACATGGAGCTGTTGGAACAAGTCCAGAGGAGGGCCACGAGGATGATCAGGGGACTGGAGCATCTCCCATATGAAGATAGGCTGAGAAAGTTGGGGCTGTTCAGGCTGGAGAAGAGAAGGCTGTGTGGAGACCTCATAGCATCCTTCCAGTGTCTGAAGGGGGCCTATAGGGATGCTGGGGAGGGACTCTTCATTGGGGAATGCAGTGACAAGACAATAGGTAAAGGGTTCAAACTTAAACAGGGGAAGTTTAGACTGGATATGAGGAAGAAATTCTTTACTGTAAGGGTGGTGAGGCCCTGGAATGGGCTGCTGAGGGAAGGTGTGAATGCTCTATCGCTGGTGGTGTTCAAGGCTAGGTTGGATAGAGCCTTGGGTGACATGGTTCAGTGGGAGGTGTCTCTGCCCCTGGCAGGGGGGTTGGAACTTGATGATCTTAAGGTCCTTTCCAACCCTAACTATTCTATGATTCTATGATAAAGAAGGGAAACATTACAGAAAATTTGGGTAAACATTAGTATTAGAAAAATAGTGAGTAAAGGAATAGAAAACAGGAGTAACTTGAGAGAATAAATGACAGTGCCTATAAGCTTCACATCCTTTTCTCGTTTTCAAGCTGTGACTCCCTATCACCTTTGGGATGTCCCAGCTTTGTCCCTCTCTCTGATGAAGGCATCAAGATGTAAGGCTTTAACATCACTTGCGATAGGTGAGTCCTTCTCCTCCCCTTTCTCATGGCAACTTGGACTTATCTATTACCTGTTCCCTGTTTCTCTTCCCATTAGTCCAGACCTCAGTCGTCTCTGCCATTTGCTCTCCGTCTTATCTATGACAAGGTAGAAAGGAGCAGGAGAAAGAAACGTGTATCCTCAGAATGGCTCTGCCCTCCATGTGAGTAAGAATTGTGACTTTGGCATATCAGTTGCTTCTACAATCGTTTCTACTTTCAAAAGCTTTTAATACAAAATACAAAATTAACTCTTCACTGCCTTGTATTTAGAAGTCAAATTCTGCTGACCACACCAGAAAGTACTGAGAAAAGCTAATTCTGTGATACTGTGGCTTTTTGGGTTTGTTTGTTGTGGGGTTTTTTGTGTGTGTGTGGTTTTTTTTGGTTGTTTTTTTTTTTTTTTTTGGTCAACATAGGAGTCTTCTAATTTGCAGAGGTGCTGAAAAGTGGTTAAGAAGTGTTGTAAACTCTTATGAGAAAATTGAAAACAATAGGTGCTTATAGGTATATGTTTCACAAAAATATAGCAATTATTAAAGTGATATGATCAGTACTTTTAGAAAAAGAAACAAGGAAACATACAATACTGTTCTGCCCTTCTCTTTTCTATATTGTATAACTAATGCATACAGTGTTTTTAACTAAGACAGGTACTTCTGATATAAACTTGGAAATGAGGAGCAAGCTTGATTTATGGAGGAATTATTTAATGTTCTGTACTTGCAATTTCTTCACTGTAAGTTAGTTTTGGAATGAATCAGGCACTGTAACTTTCATGTTATTGTTGTTCAGCCTTGTTGTTGGACAGTTAATTTGCTATAAAATCTATGCTACATCATTGTTACTAATTAGAGTAGCCATGAACTTGCCTTTCAAAAGCTATTAATCAAATGTTTAGCCACATAAAAATATAAATGTGCAGTGAAGTTCTTCAGCAGAATAATGCCATGAAAGAATTAATATGAAGTAATTAATTCTTCATTGAAATAAATCCATTTTAAAAATACCATGTCAATTGACAATCAAAACAACCCTTTGTGGCTTATAAAATTATGAGGGTTAGAACTGTACCGTTACAACTTTATTCATCAAGAAGCTGAAGAAATAGGTTAGTTTATCTGTACTTTACAGTCTGCATTACGAATTGTCAGGGTTTTCATACCCTTAGGAAACATGACCACTATCCCCTTGCATGAAATTTTCTCAAATGCATGTACCTTTTAAGATAGAGACACAAAGCACTGTAAAATATTAATGGAATTATTCTTACTGTGCAAGCAAAATTAAGAATTTATCTAAGGTTTATCATACTTTCAGAGATTTAATACAGAAATTACTCTTTAACGGGAGCATACTCATACATATGCTTAATTGAAATTAGTAGCCTGGCTTGAGATGCTCCTAGAACACCAGTAGGCAAATAATAATAAGTATGTATCAAAGTAAGCAGTAATGCTAATCAGAGAATTTGTGCTCGTGATCTACATATCTTTGGAACCAGAAATACCACTATCAGTTCAAGGAAGTTATATGAATTATGCTTTATTGGGAATCTGGTAGAACACTAACATTTTTTAAGTAGCTACAGAGAATTCCTGTAATAACAGCTGGAATAGTAAATGAACTTTCAGTTCACTGTGGTTGCAAAAGACTTGCAGAAAAATATATTAGTGATGATAATGTCATATGTCATTTAAATGGGGATTACATTTGTTCTAGTTGCAATATATTGTAGCTAATATGAGGTAAAATCAAGAATAAGCTGTGTATCAGAGAAAGATGTTTAAAACAAGAGGCTTAAGTACAATAATAAAAGAAGGGAAAAGACCTGCCAAATACAAAAAAGAAAATAAATTCATACTGAAAAAGGCTTGGGAATGCAAGCTGTCTCTGAGAAAGTCGCGTGGCATAGGCACAACCATTTATGGGATTAAAATACAGCTCAGGTCATTTAACAGTAGCCTTCTGCCAGGAATGCAGTAAAAACTTGTGAGTTACACTAAGTACTCCTAGCACAGCTGCTATGCAGCTAACATATATCAAACTATTACAGATGACTATCTCCCCTTCGTCTCTTAACATGACCTCTTGAATTTGGTTTTCACCTGGTTAGAGTACAACACATTTTCCAACAATCTTACATTACGAGAAAGGTCACCTCTCTGTGTGGCCAGGGCCTTACAGGGAAGGCATTCTGAGCCTATTTTGATTCTCTAGTTGTACTCTCTGTGCAATCTTCTAGTTGCACAATCTGTCCAAGTTTTCAAGCCAAGCTGGTCTTTTTCAAGCCCTTACTGGGAAAAGATCAACAGGGAGTTTATGTTGCTGTAAACTCTGCTCCAGCAGAATTTCAGACCACACACCTACCCATGGATATCTGCCAGCAGAATCTAACAAATGTTTTGACTGAAGACAGGCAGGAGACTTGTAGAGATAAGAAACTTCTGAGAAGTTGTTTAGGAGGGTTTTATCCTCTATTACTTTAAACAAGGGCAGGAAACGTTTCTTCTGAATGTTCTTCCCTTTTATGATTAGTGTGTGATGGTGGCTAAGTCTTGGAAAATATTAATGATAGTCATATTGGAGGTTCATGACCAACATCTCCCACCCACCTTGTTAAGGAAAATCAAACCACTAGAGTAAATGTGGTTTCCAGCTGGCTGCAATTGTGAAATGTATTAAATCTTGGAGCAGTCTGGATTATATTTGAATCAATGTATTGAACACAAAACCATTAACTAATCTCTGATAGATACTAGTGTGCTATTTCAACAACATACAATAATGACACAGAAGTGGGATGCCTTTTCTCCACAGAATTTATATTTGTAATATCTTGGCCAAATTTTAATAATGAATAAATTTAGAGAGTCTACCTTTTTTCTCCTGTTACTTGTATCAATTTCTTTCAGGATATACAAAACCATGAAGTACTTCTCCAAGAAGCACATGCTTCTTGAATAAATACCTTAATATGAGTACTGCCTCTACCACATTATCAGGAAGAAGTAATTGCATTGACATAACAATTACCTTTTTCTAAGGCATAGTTAGGAATACCATCCTGAATAGCAGTTGGTGTAGAAATGACTAGTGTCCAATAGATCCAGTGGCTTATACAGATTCTTTATACACAGATTTTCACTTTTATTATCATGTTTCATTTATGTTATCAAAAATAAGAATCATTCCTCTTTATTTTTTTAAACAGATGACTATACCATGTTGAAGTAACTCCAGTTCAGTGCTGCAGGAAAAACAGAGTATAGTCCATTTACAAAGTGTTCTTAATGTATGAATGAAAGCATTGATAGTTTTCACCATAAATGTATCTGATACATTTTTTGGTCAGTCATGCCTAAAATGAAAGAAAATATATCTGCAGGGCAGTTGCTAAAGTTACTATTAGAAATAGGACTGGTAATGGGAGCAGATTTTTTTTCCTAGTAAGTAAAATCTAGTTTGCTTTTAATAGAAATAAGATATTATATTCGGAAATGTTGGATAAGATGGAACAGGAAGAAATATGTAATTTGAAGTAAACCTGAAAAATTCTGTTGAAGTATTATTTCATTAATTTTGTGTTTGCGCTATAAAAAGTTTTTGAAAACCTTTATTCTTTTAAATTATTGGTCAGGTAAATTTTTCATTTTGGAATACATTTATTTTTAAGAACTGGTGAAAAACAATAATGTTTTGGAAATTTACACCCAATATTTTTGGCCTGTATTTTTTGCTATACTCAATTTTGAGAATAGCTCCAGGCTCTTCATATATATATTTTTGGAGTAAACCTGCTGTTCATCAAAAAACAATCCTTTAACTTCATTTAGAAAAAAATATTGCTGATAAGTGTTCATAATTCCTCATGAAGAAAATGAGCACTCATTTAAAGCAGTTGCAAAAACTGAAGCTTACAAACATTAAATCATGTCTGGTAAAGTAATTTTAGCTACAAAAGTACTTATTTTAATCTGTTCTGGAGTATGCATCTGGTCTGAGCAATAAAGCAAGCTCAAAAGAGAATCATGCTAAATGGGATTGTGAAAAGACCAATTCCAATTGCCTGCTTACTCTGGTTCAAACAATTTAATTCAAAATGCACTTAAACCCAGAGAAAATCCAGAAGCATGCCTACCTACTTGTCATTTAACAATCGGAAAACACCTTCTGGCATGGTGTGAGGATAATTTCAAGCCATAAAATAAAACCATGTTTTTGCTGAGCTGAACCACTGTCCAGTATTTCCAGTATTGAACTCAAGCCATAAATATACCTTTCTTCCACAGCAGCATGACAAGCTTCATAGTGAAGCAGCTAGCTAACTGACTAGTTAACCAACTATCTAGCTTACTCTAAGCATAGAGCTGAGAAGTCTTTCAGCCATTATTGAAAAAGA
Source organism: Ara ararauna (assembly GCA_028858755.1). Taxonomy (NCBI): domain Eukaryota; kingdom Metazoa; phylum Chordata; class Aves; order Psittaciformes; family Psittacidae; genus Ara; species Ara ararauna. The sequence goes on from CM054376.1 coordinate 149,534,424, forward strand.
ATAGATTTATAAGATGAAGAAAGGGCAATGTTTCTTATAGATTAAACACAAACCCAAATGTTACACTCAGTTAAAAAATACAGAATTCCAGTATATAAATGTGATTCCTCATCTCCTTTCCCATTTCAGGTGGAGTCAGATGTTTTGTCAACTAGTTTTCCTAAGGTAACAGGGTGGATTTTGGCCTTTTTTTTTTTTCTTTTTCTAGTGGTAGAGGTGGAAGAGAGAATTGAGAAATCTAATTGCTAGCAGCAGCTCTCGTGTTTTTGACCATCAGACCAAATGGTGATAATGGTAATAAACGGTCTCTCTTAGATATTTAAAAATGTGACCCAGAGATCTGCCCCAAGGCTGGATAGTTATGAGTGGCAGGGTGTGTGTGATAGTATGGGCAAGTACCTAGGCCAGTGGGCACCTCCAGTGCTTTGGAACTTCACCCCTGAAAAAGTGCAAAATCCAGAAAAACTAGTAAAACATTTAGGAAAACATATGTTGTTGTCCTGGCAATACCAGAGAGGCACAAATCACTGCAATGTGCTGGGGCCTGGCCCATGCTTACTGAACCCTGCTCAACACTATTCAGCACCCTCAAAGGGAAAGAAGGTCTCTGGATCTGTCAGTAAAGTGACAGGCACCGTGGCTACTTCAACCTCAGCAACAGGCACTGTGGCTGAACCAAATTATCAGTTGCCCCTAGACAAAAGAAGAAATGTACATAAAAGACAGCTGGTATAGTGAATGGCGACAAAACAGAGCCATCACAGGAGAAGGAGGAAGAGGCAGAGCAAGAGATGACCTCTCTATCCCTGTCCCTGAGCGAGCTGTGGAACATGCAAACAGATTTCAGCTGTCATCCAATTGAGCATATTATCACTTGGCTTCTCCGATGCTGGGATAATGGAGCTACTAGTCTGGAATTAGAGGGAAGGGATTCCAAGCATGTGGGATCACTTTCTAGGGAGGAGGTTTTGACAAGGTGATTGGAAGAGGGACAAAAGTCCTTAGCGTTTGGAGGTGACACCTGTCTAGTGTGAAGGAAAGGTATCACTTCAAAGAAGATGCTATACGTTGCTCAGGCAAGTGGACAGCAGTAGAAGTATCCAGCACCTGAGGCAATTAACTGTGCTAGAGATGATTTATTATAACCTGAACAATGCACAGTTACCCACAGACCCAGACGAAGTCCAGTTCACACAACCCATATGGCAGAAATTGATATGAAGTGCACCATTGTCGCATGGCAACTCATAGGTAGTAATGAGCTGGGGAGACGAAGCACCACGAATGGTGGATGAAGTGTTTTTTTGGGGATTTTATTTTAGTGGTAGAGGTGGGAGAGAGAATTGACAAATCTAGTTGTTTGCAGCAGCTTTTGACCATCATGTTTCAGACAGAATGGTAAATAAAAAAATGTCTCTGTGGAAGTCTGTGTTAATAATTAATATTATCAGAAACGTTTTAGTTGTGAAGCCCTGTTTCACCTGCAGCAGGGTCTATGAAATCAGAAAGTCTAATACGGGGCTTTAACCTGGAACAGAGTGCCCTAGCAGAGCACAGAGGTGCCTCATTCAGTTTGCATAGTATCTTGTTTGAAGAATCTGGATCCCAAGAGCCTTCCCTACAAGGCCTTCCCCTTCCCCTTTGTATTATTCCTTTAATTCAGCAGTGTATTGGATGCTTTCAAACCAGCATGGGCTGATCTAACAAGAGAATAATCTGTTCCCTTCATAAAGGAGGGTTTTATGAAGACGCTTTGCTTAATAAATTCAAAATTTCTTGCTATAGAAAAGGTTTAAAACCTTTTATTTTTTCAGCCAGGAAAAAGTGAAATCTGATTTCCCTTCCCTCTGTTCTTGGTTAAGCTACCTAGTCTGTAGAGAGAGAGAGAGAGAGAGAGATGCTGTACATACCAAGCCTACCTTCAGCTTTTAATTATAGATCTTTCTGCAGTCCCTTTCACCCTCTGTTTCTCTCAGTTACTGACCATCAATGTGGCTGGCTGATGCCTGATGTGCCAGTGAGCCCAGCCAACAATTTTAAGCTGCATTAGTTTGCTCTTCAGTCTCTCTCGGAACTGCTCGCCTGCTGTGGTAGTTCCTCATGCAGACAATAGTAGGAAATTGTGTCAACTGAATTATTTCCCTGTATTAAAAACACTGGGATTTTTTCCATGACATTTTATTTAAAAATTTGCCATTCAGAAAATGCAGGAACAAGAGCAACTAATGTACCAGGCCAAAGGCAGTCATACACTGCTGAAACAACTGTGATAGTTGATGTTATTTCCCCTGTGGTTCCTTGATCTCTCTCTGCTGCCAGAGGTTACTGTCTCCAAGGCCGAGTGGCCGGGAAACAGCATGTAAGTGCTCCTCAGTGCACTCCCTGGCAGCTTACCCAAGCATCTGCTGCAGCAGTTTGAATTAGCCTGCCAGACTTGCACAGAGCTAGCTGAGCACAGATGTATGTTCTGCCTCGTAGCGAGAGTAATAATTTCATTTTCTCTAGGTAACACCTAGGGATAGTGACGTTATACATAACTATAGCCTTCTGGCAAACATACGACCCCACCATTGTGGGCACAGTTCAGTTATACCCGCCAGCGTCTTCCTCAGGTAAAGTTCCTTCAGTATCTTTTGAGGAATCATCTAAAAAGCACTTTGCTTCACCATTTGTATTTAACTTAAAGTTAGAAATCATACTAAGAATTTCATTTTCCCCTCTTATCTGACCTTTGGTTATATATCACCTGCTGAGAAATTGTCAATTTCCCAATTAGATTCAAACGCTAAGTACCGATGAACAAATTTCACTCATCTCCCAAATGAAAGGCAATCCTCTGCATGGGTGAGAGACACTGTGTTATATATAAAGTCACCAACTTTTGTAAAAAAGTTAAACAAATTTAGCTCAGTATGTTCCCGTAGGTCTTTGTGCAAGAAGTTGGCCTCTTTAGTAGAATTTTACAGGAGTAAGACATGAGCAAGGAAAAATTCCTGGAGTTCAGCTTTAGAACACTGTATATACTATTATCACTTTTGCATTCAAATTATCAATTCCAGTTCAGAGTGCATTAAAAAAGTATATTAACATAAAAGTGCAGATAAGAATGCTTTTTCGGTAAAAGGAGCATAAGGCAACATAAAAGGATATATCAACCAAAGTATCCTGAAAATATCAAGAGGTTTTTTTATGAGCCATGACTCAAAAGACCAAACATGAATTCTATTAAGGTGATCAAATAGTCTGTTAATTATTCTGCCATTTGCTGTTAACAAAAGAATGCTAATATGAATTAACTTCTGCAATAGAAAAATGTAAATGTGAATTAATGTGTAATGAATATCACAAAGATAGTAACTAATAAAAGATCAAGCTTACTAGAAAGCCAGTAGCAGGCTGCAAGGCGTTCTGCTAAATTAGAAGAACACTTAGTTTAAAGTTCACAGAAAGTTGTAGGTAAACAGTCTAAATTGCAAACAGTGACAACTTTACAGAGAAAATAGGTTAAATGACTTTTCTGCTTATATTCTGGGGCAATGTAGACTGTTTCCATCTCATTTGCTAGTTTTCACTGGTGTTCGCTAAATAGTTCCCTTCATTTTGAAGTTCAATATCATAACTCAGTATACATTACTGGAGCAGAAAGTTCAATATCATAATTCATATACATTACTGGAACAGAAAGTCTGAGAATGTCAGATAGGCAGCTGCCATATTCTGACTTTTCCACTGGATTTTTATAGGCTTTGTATGCTCATGACAATGATCTTTATGACAATCTGAAATCAATGGCAGAGTTGTCGCTGACTTTGGGGAGTCTGAGAGCTCACCCATGCCAGTCAAGTTACACTCAAAAAATGGAAAAGCAGAGATATCGTTGGAGACTGAGAGATCTGATTTTCAGAAAATGCTCAGAACTCAGATTCTGACATGCAGGCCCCAGTGCTGTGCTTCAAGTCAACCACTAGAATCATCAGTCTATGACTGGAAAAGTTAGATTGATTTCCTGATATTACGACATGTTACAGGAACCAAAACTTCAGCTAAGGAAACAAAGGAGATGGGGGAAAATAGAGATTTTTCTGCAAGGAAGTTTGTAAGTGTTATAGACTAAAATCAGAATGGAAATGTAAGATCACATGACCTAATTTTGGCATGGCAATGTAGCATTCAAGAAAACTATGTGCCACAAAACATGGCACTTACAATGTGCATGAGGAGAATTAGGTAGTCAACTAAAGCTTCACAAAAACGAAGAGGGAAAAATCTGAATCTCGAAGTTTGTCAGTCTCCTCTTGCAGGTAGGCATCTCTGTCTGGGCAGAACTGATGACCCAGAAGCTTGTTCTGAGTGTAGGTGCTGGCTAATTTTCTTTAAATTAAAGTAGGTTTTATAGTTTTGGTTTGGGTGGGTTTTTTTTTGTGGGTTTTTTGTTTTTGTTTTTGTTTTTGGTTGGTTTTGTTTTTCAGAATCATTCATTGTGGGCATAAAGCAGAACTGTACTGCTCATACAGGAAGTAAATAAGATGACGTGATTCAGTCTTTCTGATGATGATCAGTGGATGCTGCTTAGGATTTGCAGATCTACAGAGGAGGCTAAGGAAAGCCAGTCTGCTGAGGTTCACCTGAGAACTGGAGTTTCTGCTCTAAATCCAAGGGTTATTCATGTCATATGCCACCTGTGGAGATGGGACTAGGCAAATAGATGAATCTCAATCTAGCACCCACTTGAAAGAAAAGCCTAAAAGTATCCCACCATTGTTTACACATCCCTTCCCAGGAAATGGGAGGGAATCCCCTCAACCCAAGCTATGCTTCATGTCCTATGAATCTGTGTGTTAAGGACTAGGCTGTGGTTGGAGCTGAGGATTGAAAGAGCATAGCTTGCTCATGTTTTAAAAGAAATCGAATATCAAAATGGTGACTTCCCCAGTTCCTAGAAAGCCCTCATGGAGAAAGGCAGCAGGATACCAGGCTTCTCAGAGACCAGAGATGTGAGAAGGGCACCAAGCTCTGTCAGGACTGAGGCACTGCTGGAGAGTGGCAGGGGCATCTCAGCAGTGGTCTGAGCTCTGCAGGATCTGAGACAGAAACCTGGTTCAAGATGTGGATAGTTTTCAGGGCTCAGACAACTGGAGTTCTCAGGATCAAAGTTGTGTACACCTAAAGATCATCTGAATCCTCATTTAAGTGTTTAAACCTTTCTTTACATGTGGCCTGAAGTTTCATATACACTAAAATTCACAGGAATTAAAACCTTATTACTGTATTGTTGCTAATTCTGAATTTAAAATGCTCTCTTTGGCAGTTAAAAAGAATAGCTAATCATGTCAGTCCACTGATGCATGAATTCATGGAGGCTAGCTGAAATGTTTTGGGGCCTTGTCAAGTGCGTCAGGAAGTGCAAGAGGCATCTTTTAATGCTCCACTTTGATATGTAGGATTAGAATTTTAAAAGCTAAGGGAAGAAGAATTTTAACTTTAAAAAAAATGACAGAGGGAATCCTAAGAACGTATAAATTGGCTAGATGGTAGCTAGCCATGATAACTGCATTTTGCAGAGATGCCCTCTGGTAAAGCCAAAGTAATTTAGCTGCTCATGAAATAGGGAAACATATTTGCAAGTTTCAAACTTCTGGCTATGCCATGGAGAATGACTATGTACAGAGAAATTTTTCTATAGAAAGATGGGACACAGATTTATATATGACATTTTTTTAAAGTTATATTTTCATCTAATTTTAGACCTCAGATGAATTCCATTTGAGATTTATGCTCCGACTGTAAGGACAAAGTGGTCTTACAACAGACAGAAATAAGATTACTTAGTTTGGAGAAGACCCCTTCATTACCAGCACTTATTTTTTTTGCAAGTTCTGGAAATAAATGAGTAATGCAAAATAAGGTGAGGGAAATGGGGGAGAGGACTCAATTTATCAATCTAGTACTTCCAGAAGTAACTGACCAAGTCACTAAGGAAAGCCCTGCACAGCTAAGTCTAAATTTGGAAGGGGAAACCATGCATATGGTTTTCAAAGTTACAGCTACATTGCCAGGTACATCTGGTGTACATCACCAAGGGAACTGTTCTCCAGCACTTTTGCCAAAGCAGCCCACCACCTGCTCTTGATTTCAAACTACCTTGGGCTATATCTACCTTGGCTGATTGAGTCCCTTGCAGCACTAAGGTGACTAGCACTGAGAGAGAACGGGTGGGTGTATGTATGTGCTGGTTCTTCTCTTACCTTTATTGCTGAGGGAAAACTTATGTTCACCAAGGGCTTCGCAGCAGCCAGTGAGAATTAGTGACCTGTTACTATTCATAGTGCTTCCCAAAGTGTGAAATAAATAATCTCTCCTGTTCCTCTGATCATGGTACCCTTTGAGCCAGAGCCACCTGACATTTGGAGGAGTTGGATGCTGTGAATAGTGTAGTTGATTCCCTGAAGATGCTATCCTGTTAAATAGCTTGAATATAAACCATGCAGAAAAGGACCCGTAAGGACAGAGATTACAGCCCCAGAAATATTTCCCTAGTGGTCTCAATCTCATTTACCAAGGTTGATGGCAGAATCATGTCTGCTGCACCTGTCTCTCCTAGAAGAGAGGCTGCCGGAAAACTGAGTAGTAGTTCTAGGAAGGGACACTGCATGCCTCTTAGTCTTCTTTTGTACAGATCATGTAGATAAAAAGATACTTAAACATAGCTTATGTGTAATGCACGGAACTTTAACATAGAGAAATAATGTCCTTTCATTGCTAGAAGTCTCAGACTGTGATTGAAAATATTACAAACTAGTACAAAATGGTTTTAATTATTGCATTTTTGATTTGACAAAATAGAAAAAGTAGAACATCCTTTCTTTTTGGGATTATTCATTGTGCACACATAGCAAGTACAATATAAGGCTGGCAGAAACAGATAGCTCTAAGAGCCTTCAGCGATAAAGGAAATATTAATAAATTAATGAATATAAATACAATTGGAATATAATTTTTATTTTAAAATATATATTATTATAAATATATAATAAATATATATGTATAAATGCTTATATATAAATGATAGTTTAAATTTAAATACATTAACAATTGGAATAAATTAATTCTTTAACACATTATGTAGTGGATTATAAATCTTTTTGTAATTTACAGAACTATATAATGGTGGCACAGAGGATTTACAGCATCTCTTTAAGCTGTCTTTTTACACAACACAAGCATTTAATAAAAGTATTCAACAAAGCTTATTGACATTTACTTTTCCCTTTGCCATATATTTATTAAGTTTGAATATCACATTCACATTAACATCAAACACATAAAATATGGAATAGCTGGAGAGAATAGAAGACATATTTTAGTGCTTTGATGTTGATGCCAAAGTTTTATTTAAGATATTTATATATAGCCTAAAAAGGATAATAAATTTCATTGAAAGCTCACTATATTACTAGACTTTTCAAAGCCCACAGGGTAGATTGAAAGTACCAAAAGGGAAAAATAGAAATACTGCTGAACAATCAATCTTTAAAAGCAGTGAATGTTATTAGGAAACCACATTTAAGATATCTGTAATTTAAATTTGATTTCTGAAAAGTGGAATGACATACACAAGAGTTATAGATTAGACATAAAAATGAGTTTCTTTAACTTTTTTCTTACACAGGAATCATTTGCTTCAGAGGCATTGGAAAAAAGACTACTGTGTACTTACTACACAGTACTTACCTTGAAGTTCAGCATGATTTAGTAATGTGAAGTATGGTCAAAGGCTGATAAAAGCAAAGACAGTTCCCTTGACTTAAGTGTTTGCCAGTTTCTACCTACTGCTACCTAGTTGAAATTAAATTAATCCATAGATTTGTAGCAAGAAGAGGAAGAACCAAGCAAGATGGAATACGTACTTGGTAGATTAAATTTATCTCTGCTGCATTTCTCCAATGATATTAGGTATGAGCAAACTGGATCAGATTAAAAGAAGGGTGAGCTATTCATCTCAAAGAAAGCTGTAACAGAAGATTTTATAAAGATTAAAATTATTTTGGCAACTTTTGGCACTATATAGTTAGCATTTTTTTTTTTTAAGTAACCAACTATGTAAATTGGATGTTATCACTTGAACGCAAAATTCCATTGCTAAAATATATACATACACTTTACTGTGAATTCAGGTTTAATTTGTTCTTAATGGCCTCCAATTCAGGGGAAAGCAGAGATAAGAAATTCAGTCAGTGTTTCCCAAATATTAAAAAAATATGCAGACTTGTTTTGGATCAAACGTCATGCTTTGGCATCTTTTTCTCAGTTTTGTAAAACCTCAGACAGAACTAACTTTTTGATTAACTGGGAAACTTTTTCTGTAGTCTTCTGTTTAGATGCTTGAACTTTCATTGATATATTTCAGTTGACATTTAGACCTGTAAATACCTTTGTGTATTTTCTCTTTCTTATTACTTGCTGAACATTCCTAGATGAAAAGTCAATGGAAACTGTTGGATGGTCAGTACTTGCGAAGAAATCAGTCCTGTGATTGACAGCTATTATAGCACCAAAGAAAGCAGGACTCAGGTCAATTACTAGATCAGGCTTAAACATACGCCAGAAAGCCAGTTCTAAGCTCTAGTTTAAAAAAGGACAAAAGAAAAAACTTGATCTCTGGCTTTATATCTATGCTATTTCCTCAACTCATTGAGATTTTGAGTCTATTCCCTGAGTTGTTATGTGTCAAAGTCCAGCAGGTTTGCTCAGTCAGCGTAAGAAACTGCAGCTGTAACACCAACAGCCACAAATTCTCATCCTGACATGCTCCTGAAGAACACAAGGAAAAAAGGGACAGAAACAATAAAGTTTTCATGGTACAGGATGAGGCAGATATAATACCTGCCAAGATATCTTTATGGCTATCAGATTTTCCTGGATATGCCCCATTGCATATCAGTCAGTCAATCAGGGAAAAGCACAGCCTTCTGTGCCTGAAAAATATTCCCTTGAGTAGGCTGACATCTCAGCCCAAAGGGTAGATCATCAGGTACATACCATGCTACCCATATTCAGTACCTTATTAATGTCAGTATGAGTTTGGTTCACATTTTCTGTTTTGGGCCACACCTCCCACAAAGCACTTGGAAACCTTTGTTCATGAGGTCCCCTATGAGAAAAAATTACAATGAAATCTGACAAATACTTTCTTATGTTTATACACTTATTTCATTTCATGCTATTTTCTTGGTCTTGAGCTAAAAACTTGGGTTTAAGATTCATCCAAAAAGCCTTAGTGTCAGGCCCTGTAAGCCTGGTCCAGACTCTGGTCCAATACCTCTTATCATTAAACTCTGAAACCTTTGGTGATGTGTAACCTCTCAGTAGGAAATAAAGTCAAGGAGAATTTGCTCTTATCACTATGAGAGCAGAACTAGTTATGAAACACAAGCTACTGGAAAATCTAAGTTGGCATCAGTTTATCTGCTTTGGATCCAGGAAGAAAAACATACTTTAAGCTGCTTGCCTAGTATTCTGTATAAATATTCCTAAAGGGCATGAGCAGATATTAAAATCTTCCCTGTTCAGTTCTAAATGATATCAGATTTTTTAATTTATCTTCCACATAATAATGTTATCAAGTAACATCCGATTTATTTTGTTTCAAATGTCATTGAGCTCCCTATTCCAATTGTACTGCTGTCTATTTAAAAGCTGATGAGCCCCACTCTTTAGAAACAAAGGTAATATTATTAACTATTATGAGAAAGTGTTATCATCACTGTAAGGAGCCTTGAATAGGGAATGGCTTGGAAGATAAAGTTTAAAATCATTATTTAAGCTTGCATAAACAGCATTTTATGATTACCCACATTTGTTGTAACACTACCCAGGTAAAAATGGATCAAAAATGTTACCTTGATCACATTTGGCAATGAACCTTAAGATATTAGACCATGCATTATCTTTCTGTCAACAGCCTTAGAAACAGTTGTTAGCCATACAAATAATCTCTTTTAAACTGTAGCTCCTTAAGGCTGATTTGATCACAGAAACAAAAGATTTTACAATTTACAGATTTAGTTGTCAGATGTAGTTAGCAGCACTCTTGCAACATTAATGGTCATACACACCTAATTTCAAATTCTGTCATATAAGATTAGATTAAAAGTCTGCTTCTGGCAAGTATAATTTGCATATTAATGTATTTTTTAAAAAGGAAAAGAAATAAAATTTTTACTTTGAAATAATCCAGAGCTACTGGATTTGTTTTAGAGAGACAAGGCAGATACATAATGAGCACAGTTCAGATGGTTTGGGTTTGCTTACAAAGTCCATCTATGCTGGAAGTCTCTTCCAAACTCAACTATTCTATGATTCTGTAAAGTTTTCTGGGTTTTCTTTCAAATGTAGCAAATATAATGTATAAGCTCTTTCTGATTATGCAGGAAAGGAGATAGTTAATTGAAAAGCTGCATGTTGAATAATAACCTTTTTCCAGAGAAGTCAGCAAACTAAATGAAGAAAAAAACATAGGAACTATTCTAATAGCTTGCAATAAATGAAAGATTTTAGAAATTTAAAGAAATAGTTTAATGGAGTGAGCAATCCAGTTCCCTGCATCCTAAATAACAATTTTACCATAAGTCATACTGTTCAAATATCAAATTTCCTTATTATAAAAACACAGGGTAAATGGACAGAGGCATTATCCTATCAGAAAGCTTTCTGTGGAAGACATAGCACATAGTTAAACACATACTGGAGTGAATTCCAGTAATGAAAGTCAGTTGATAACCATTGCTTTCAGATGCTGGCTTGGTGGAAAAATCATCTTTGCCAATTAAAGTTATGGAATCAGATTTAAAACAAACCAAATCTCCTAGACAAATAAACTAACACACACATACACACACCATTCTAGAAAATTTAAAGCAACAAAGAACATTTCTGACAGAGACGGGACTCCTTCCAAATAACGCGTTAGAAATTTCTTTAAATATATGGAGACCTTTTTTGCACTTTTAGTCCAAATATTAGATCCAGAGCTGCCAAGTTAACTTGATTTCTGCCAGTGAGTGATGGATATATTGTTATGAAATTATTCTAACCTTGTGAAAAGGGAGCAAACAGCTGGTGTGTTTCTCGTTCCTTAAAAAGAAAATATCACTATGAAGATATTAATGATAAGCACATTTGAGATAGTGGGAGTGTTCTGTGGAACAGAATGTTCCAGCATTGTTGTGTTTTTTTTTCCTTAAAAGATGGAGATGTATTCAGCTTCCATACAGGAAGCCTGACAGACAATTTTTGTCACTCTAGAGTCTGAAAATCAATTTAAAGTTACTCTGGTTTTGCCACATTTTGTGGTTTTGCTAAATTAGAAAGTGTTGGAAGCCTACTGAAATGACGATGGACAACCTCAGAAGTGAGAAAAAGAATGTCAGTATCAGCATGCAGGTAGGTAGCCAACGCAGACTAATTAAGTATTCTCCTCTGTGTTCTTAACACCACAACACTCCTTACAGTAATTTGTCTAAGTGCACACTTAAAAATCTTAAGTCTAGAGTGAAAGGAGTACTGCAGTTAGAGCTCCGAGGACATTTCCTAGTCTTCAAAAGAAGAATGCTTGGGCTAAGGAGAGATTGCAGGACCTGAGTCTGTTTAGTCTACAGAAAAGAGTAAGAGGGGATCTTATTAATACGTATAAATATCTCAAAGTGCCTGGAGGATGGTGCCAGACTCTTCAGTGGTGCCCAGTGACAGGATGAGCAGCAATTGCCATAAACTGAAAACCAAGAAGTTTCAGCTGAATATGAAGTATTTCTTTATGTTGAAGGTGCTAGAGCACTGAACAGGCTGCCCAGAGAAGTTGTGGAGTCTCTCTCTCTGGAGACATTGAAAACCTGCCTGAACGTGTTCCTGTGTAACCTGCTCTAGGTGGGCCTCCCTTGGCAGGGGTGTTGGACTGGATGGTCTCCAGAGGTCCCTTCCAACCCTAATGACTATGTGATTCTGTGATTCTGTGAGTGAGTCATGTGGCAGTCTTCTTTCAGCACGGATGTAATTTCCTGAGACATGACCTGAATCATGGGAAGCTTAATTTTCTTAGTTCTTGAAACTTTATAGCTTTGATTATAGATATGATGAAGGTTATCAAACTATAAGACCTGTGTAAAAAAAAAATACTGGAGGCATGTAAAATTAACAGTCTTTTTTTGATACTTTGGCCTCAATATGCCAATGAGTAGGTAGATCAAAAGACTACAGCCTTCATTATGCTTCTACTAGTTAAGGCAGATGAAAGCTAGATTGGATTGGCAAGGCAGATACTCGTCTGTAGAAAACTGAAAATTAACAGAAACAGCAAAAGGAAAGAAAGCGAAGATACAATAGCAAGAGTTGTAATTCTAGGTCTTTCAGAGTTTGTAGGACCAACCGTTTTACTATGCTTTTACCGAGGAAGGAGGGCCAGCTCAGTTTTATGACTGTGATTCCAATTACTCGATTTTTCTTCTGGGATGCATACATATGTTTTGCAGCTTCTACTAAGTTGAAAAGAGAATGTGGATGAAGTCTGAAGGTCTACAAAGGAACTTAATGTCAGATTTAGTAATTTTTGCTGGAAACATTTAAAAGGATCATTAAATTATGCTATTAATCTGCTTTGCTTTTGTTTTTCTAGTGTTTCTTCAGTTATTTAATTTGCTTCATCAGTTCCAAGTGATGTGTTAAATCATTTGACACTGTTCACTATGCTAAGGTATTTATCACATGCTTACACATTATTGCTACATACTAGCATGAAAAATGGCATAAATACTTTTTTCAATTAATAAGACCTAATGAGAGGTGGTTCTTAAGCATCCTAAGTAATTACTCTCCTCTGTGAATGAGATATTTAAATGTCCTCTTTTTAATTGATTGCTGAAGGTTTATTTAAAATATGTTGATCCTTTGCTTTGCACTACTGACTGGACTTATATTAATAATAAGAAGTGCAGCAATGGAACTTAAATGTAAATCTCAGCTTGCCACTTTCGTCCCCCTACTTAAGATCAGCATATGATAACTCAATCCTGCCTCAGTGTGGATTTGAAAAACCTGAGAAAACCAGATAACTATGTCTCTAAGAATTATATTATTGAATTATTTTTTTTTTTTTAAAGCAAGCATTAATATTTTCTATCAAAACAGGCCCAAGACCTGCCCACTGGGCTGATTTAAAGATTCAATTTACAAAACTCCTAATGGGAGTTTACACATATATTACCTACTAATTATATTTCTGAATGTCATTTTAAAGTATATTCTTATATTTATGTTTCTGTGCCCACAGAAAGAACTAAAAACAATTTGGAGTAATTCAGGACTCAATTTTAATTTATATAGGAGATAATAGAATAATCAGCACTAAAAAGGACCAATACCATAATTAAAAATTGTTTTGATTGGAGAAGAGTTAGAAAGGGAGGTGGTTTATTTGTTTTATTTCTGTAACAATAAAAAAAAAATGTTACTAGTTTCTTTTTAAAGAATTAAAGGCCTACTACAAAGCCAGAGATGTTTAGAAATCCGTATGTCAGATGGATACCAAAAGCAGAAAATTTTAGTATTATTTCTACTTACATCTCCAATTCACTCTGAAAATACTAATGAACTCTTCAGCATAAGAAGGTAATTGCATGAATAACACCATTTGTGATAAAAATTAATACGAAACTACTCTTTCAAAAATCATAAGGTAAGATAAGAAAACACTTGAGAATTCTTTCTGTGCTTATTCCACTAACAAATACATATTTTTATTCTGAGAACTTAGGGTATTGATAATTATTAATTACCAAATTGACCTGGTAAGTTTTGTTTCATTTCTAGGTCCTTTGATTCAGTGCACTGGAATCCAGCAATGAATGATTATGGGCACTATTATTCCACTGGAATGGAACCTGAAGAGTCTCAATTACTGAATTAATTTTCTTATATGCTGTTAGAGTCCCGCTGCCACGTTTCCTAGACCAGCTTCACCTCTCAGCAGTTAAACAATTCATATAATGCAATTATAAATTATGTTCTGCTTAGAATCATAACTTTTGTGGCTATGAAATGTCATGAATGTGTGCTTAATAACTTTTGTCTAGTGCCAAAACTGGTGGTCAGAACATTAAGTCACGGACAGCACTGCAAGCACTGCAGGTGCCACTGACATTAGGATGATTGGCCTCAGAAGAGATCTCAGCAGCTCTCCAGGCCAACTGCTTGCTCAAAATAGACTCAGCTGTGAGGTGAGACTGGGCTGCTCAGGGATTTATCCAGTCTGAACTTGAAAACTTCCAAGGATGGAGGCTATACCACCTCCCTGGGCAACCTGCTCCACTGCTTGACTGTCTTCATGGGACTTGACTGTCCTCATTAATGTCCAGCATAAGCCTTTCTTGATTCTACTTATACCTGTTGTCCCTCATCCTCCCATCATGCACCACTGGGAAGGGTTTGTTTCTGTCTTTTTTAGTAACAGCCCTACACATACTGGCAAACTGCTATTGTGCCTTCTTTTCAGCAGACTAAAAAAACCCCTTGTCCCTTAGAAAATTATCCCTACAGGGCAAGTGCTCCTGTCTGCCAATCAGCTTGGTGGCCCTCGGCTGAACTTGTACCAGTTTATCAGTACCTTTCCCAAAACTGGATGCAATACTCCGCAGCCAGGCAGTCCCTAACCTGAACCTCAGACAGGGCTTCTTCTCCCCCAGCTGCTGGACTTTTAATTTAACTATCAGTTATGCTGGTAACTTAGGAATTCTGCTTGTTAGTAAAATAAATGACCCACACAAGATGTTGTCTGTAACTGTCTTAAAAAGTAGCTCTAACACAGTTTTTTTTAAGGAGTGCTATTAAATGTAATGAGATAGACATTAGAGTTTTTTGCATTTCTTAAGCTGTAGACTCCATGCAGGAATGTCTGAGTCTTGCAAGGTATGCTGTTGGTGGGCTAAATGAACTCAAAGAAAGGCAGTGCAGAGTGAAAGGAATAACCTACCTTTTCTTACTAGCTAACAAGAGAAAGATTTTAGGGTTTTGACGTACAAGATGCTGTGGATGACGGTATTACCTGTCTTCCAAATGTGCATGCCCCCCAACTGGAGACATGAAACACTCATTTTCCACTCTACCTTGAAAAATCCTACTCAAATTAATCCACAAGAGGACTTCTGTCATCAGATCTGCACATTTTATTGTAAATTCCCACAGAATGTTTGTTTAAATTAAAAATATATTAACAGTATTTGATTTATCCTCTGGGATATGCACACACTCACACTCACATGCACAACTCATTTTTCTGTCTGCTCCACTGTGAGCTTACTCTTCCTGTAGTTCACCCGAAATTGGCCTTTGTAATAAGAAAACCTACAAGTACTCTGAAAGCAGAAGAGAAGACGCAAAGGACAAATGCATGTATGAGTGAGCATGTAAATGTGAGGAAAAGCATCATCTGTACATGTGTGTGTGTGATAGCACATGAATATGTCCCCTTTCCTGTGTCCCAGTTTGTGGTGCCACGGTAATATTATGGATCCAATTACCCTGGTGAATGGGGAAGGGGAAACCTCATGGGACCCCAAGCCCAACGGGTTCAGCCACTCCTTAACACTCATTACTGATTTACAGACCAGACAGATCAGGACACATTCTCATGATTTATCCACAAAAATGCAAGGCCAGAAAAATAGAATTAGCAGATCCATGTTTTCACATATAACAGGAACAAGACTTTTGCAGGTGAGAAATGAAGAAAACAGGATAAAAGGGGAGGGGGTGTGGGTGGGAAGAATAAAAAGAAAACTCTGGAAAGAGAAGAAAAACTCCTCACTAACGGCCAGTGTTACTGGTTGGCAACTCTCTTCAGAGGAATCTGGGAAAGATGCAGCATTCCTGTACGTGCCATAAACTTTTTGGCCAAGCTTCACTCAGGGGGAACAAGTTATTCAGACACGGATAGTCATACATATCAATCATTTCACAGGCAGTACTTTGCAGTCACTCCTCTTCTCTTGCACCTAGCGTTTTTAGGTGAGTAGGAATAAAAGTGACAGATTTTGCATGGTTGGTGAAGTCTTTTCCCAATTTTCCTGCTCTGGTGATTCACTGAACACAGTGGCTTTGTCGGATGAGGCTTTACCTTGCTCAGGGGTACGATTTCATGGCACAGATGTGCTCTATTATGCCTTTATATGTTTCCATTCCTGGCACAACAGATAAGATCTGAGGAAAGGGATTCTATTGCTTGGTGTCTCAAGGAATTAGAGGAATTGGCATTGAAAGCTGCCAGATATAATAACTATTCTTATTGTTGTACATTACTGTACCTATTACATTAGATATTGCCTAGAATTCATCTGGCCTCAAGATCTGCATCTGCAGTATGAGCTGGATGTAAAGCCATCTTCCATATTTTCTCTTTCTTAGTTTCAGGACGGATAGTTCAGTAAGGCCAAGAAATTTGGGCCTAACTTACTTGTATGAAAGTTTTTCAGCCTGTCTGACTGAAAACAGTGTAAGTTTATACAGAGCAACTTCACCTTTATTGTTCAGAAGAACCTTTCACTCTTAAGATATATAATTGTACTTCTTAAATATACACAGCATATCCAAGTCTGTCCCACTGCTAATTTTGTACTTGAATTTCAGGCCGTTTTGTGAGCAAGGTCTAACTTTAAAGGAAACTTGAATTAAAAAATTAATCTTGCTTTAGGCAAGATACTGCAGAAGAGGAAATGTGTGGAAAATCAAAGAACAAGCTAGGTAAAAACTTCAAGAAATATTTGAATATAGTTAATTTTCATTTTGCTTTTATGGCATAGGCACATAGTTTGGGTGATGTGAGATACGTTCCGGCTTTATGCTCTCTGAGACATTAAAAATTTTCGAGCAGGGGTCCATAGAAATCACAAGGACCATCAGCTGGGTAGTAACAGGAAGCTTGTGTATGGAAGATCAGCTTGCAAAATGGAGAGGACAGCTTCAAAGGTCAAAGCACAATCTCTAGGATTGCTCCTCTTGTTTGCTTTGCTTTGTTACACCCACTGTATAGCAAAGCTGAAGCTTGACAAATGAGTATCCTCTGCTTTCTTTGTGCCAAGAGCTTAATATTTTGTCACAGGCAGAATTGCTTAATGTTTTCCCTCAAAGAATTTCATATTGGCTTGGCAGATGCTGGTGGATTTTAACAAAACGTAAGTTATCCTAACAACAACTTTCTGTAGATCATTTCACGGTAGTTGGGATTAATTTTTAAATTCTTTTGAGGTTTCTTTTGAAGCACACAGAAAAGTGATTTTTCCAGTGCCTCTAAGGCCTTACAGTACTCTTAGAGATTTGCTTTCTCAAATTGGACCCAAAGCAACAATGATATTACAAAATAAAATGTTCTTTCCATTTAAACATACTTGACATGGATGTGGTCTCTTCCTGTGGTCCAGCAATCCAATCAAGTATGAAGCAGTCATACAATTCCTTGCAGCAGGAGCACTGGCCTTTGGGCCTAAACACAGCTTCCTGCAACTGCCACAATGAAAATATGTTAACAACAAATAAATGATCTACACAAACAGGCAGGTTCAATGTTATCACAAGTAGGTGGGAGGGCTAAAGCTGAGATCTTTGATAGGGTCATCAATGAAAAGAAATGAAGGTTACTTTTAGAACTCTCACAAAACACATTCTTTTTATTTCAAAGGTATTTTTTCAATATCCATTTTGTGGCTTGTTAACAATTACTATGCTTCTTTTCCCTGCATCAAGCAAAAGTGTGCAACTCTGGGAAGTAAACACTATGATGTTAATTTGCTTAAAGGTTGTAATGCACATTAGCTTTTAATACACAATATACATATAATTTAGGGAAGTTTCATATTCCAGAAAGTTACTTGAGGAACTTTAAAAGTAAACGTATATACAGATACACTGATAAATAAAAGAAACTGTACATTTAGTTAAAACTATACACATAGAAATAGTGCAGACTTTTCCTCATCATGCACGGGTAGCCTCTAGAACATATACATTTGATATTATAACATTTTTTTTTAAACAAAATAAGGCTCTTTCATGTCATTTCTGGACTGAAGACATAGATACTGAGCTTAATAAATTTTGTCAAATGGAATAAAAAGAGATTATTTTTGTCAACATTGTGATTGCTGTTAATTGAAAGCATTTCTTTAAGCAGACCATGCAGAGAAGTAGATCACTAAGAAGTATGCAAATGATGATTTGCATTTCTTTCATTTCTTTTCACCTTCAATTTTTAATAAAAAGAGCTTCATGTGCTACCTGTGTCATGGGTACAGCAGCAGCAGTCATTTTTCTCCTTCTTGGCAGCTGATGCAGCGCTGTGTTTTTGATTTTGGGCCTGGGAACTGCGCTGATAAGTAACTGTGTTTTCAGTTACTGCTTGGTAATGTTTGGTCTGGCCAAGGACTTTCTGAGCCTCATGGTCTGCCAGGGAGGAGGGGAAGCCGGGAAGAAGCAGAGACAGGATACCTGACCCAAACTGATCAAAGAGGTATTCCATACCACAGCACATCATACCCATGATGTAAAACGGAGGGCAGAGACCCGGAAGGCTGAGGGCTTCACTACTGGGTCGGGCTTGGTATCAGGTGGTGAGCAGTTGTATTCTCTTTCCTTGTACTTGCCTTGTTATTATTATTATTGGTGATAGCAGTAGTGGTTTGTGTTATACTTTAGTTACTAAACTGTTCTTATCTCAACCTGTGGGAGTTGCATTCTTTTCAATTCTCCTTCCCATTGCTCCGGGAGTGGGGGGAAGAAAGAGGGGGGAGTGAGTGAGTGAGAAAACTGTGTGGCTGAGAGGCTTAAACCACAACAGTTCTTTTTGGCACCCAACGTGGGGCTCGAAGGGTTGAGATAATGACAGGATTAATAGCCACGCATCACAATGCTGATTTATTGGCTCTCAAAGTTGTTGCTCTTGATTCTCTTAAGTTCATGGTTTCAGCCTGTTGTACCTTACTTATAGCCGGTATTTCTTATATTAGCATTTTTCAGATATGGGTTTTGGGTTAAAGTTCTTGTTTCATCTTACTTTATTGGAATGGCTTGTAACACGGGCGGGCTCCAGAGGCGGGGGGGTCGGATGTGGACATGGACTTGTACCTGGCTGCCCGGCTGCTCTTCACCATCTTGGCCCTCGTCCTCGCTTCCGTCTTCGTGAGGCTGTGGGGAGCCGAGGGGGGGTGACCCTGGCAGCCGCCAGTGGCTGAACCGGCCCGGGAGCATGGCCCTGGGGACCAGGAGCCAAGCCCCGCGGCTGCCGAGTGGCAGGAGGAGGCAGCAGAGGAGCTGAGCACCCCCCCCCCCCCCGAGCCCAGCCCAGCGGCTGCTGAGCAGCAGGAGGAGACGACAGAGGAGCCGAGCCCTGCAGCGGAGCCCTGCAGCCAAGCCCTGCAGCCGAGCCCAGCCCCGCGGTGGCCGAGAGCATTCCCCAGCAGCCGCCTTCAGAGCCCCACGAGCCTGAGCCCCAGGAGGATGCAGGAGACCATGCAGCACTTCCCAGAAAGGCAGAGAAGGGAGATCTGGACCCAGACAAAGAGGAGTTGGTGGTGAGAGAGTCAACAAGCACAGCAGCTACACCAGCCCCAGTGACAAGTACAGCAGCACCATTTGAGAGCTCTGAAGGGTTTGAATGGCCTTTGGGTACGCTTGAGACCTGCCTGCTGATTGTGATGGGGATCAGCATGTTGGCATGCATACAGAGTGTGTTTTACCCACAACCATTTTGTTTGGTCCCAAAAGTTAAGCAGAGTGGGGTGTGGGCCTTGCCTGGGGTTAGACTACAATATAGGATGGCCAAGAGTTTTTCGCCAAAGCTGGACAGTCATGAGTGCCAGGGTGTGTGGGACAGTATGGGTGAGTATCTAGTCCATTGGACCCCTCCAGTGCTTTGGAAGCATTGGAGATGGAAGGCAGCTGTATGGAGTCCCCACCGACAAGCTGCAGAAACTGCTGGAGGGGAGGGTGAATTATTTTGAGCCTGGTGGGCCCATGACACTTCAGGCCACCCGAGCAGAGATGCAACATACAGATGGACTCATGATCGAGGGGTGGACTTAGCAATGGACACTACTGCCCAGGTTAATCGCGAGTGTGAACACTGCACACAGCCTCTCCTGCTCTGAAAGACTGTGACAAAAGATGGAGCCCGATATCATGGACTGGATGGACTCAATATTTTTATAGGGATAGATCCATGCACTAAGGGATGATTTCTCTCCCCCTCTCTGTGTGTGTGTGTATGTATATATATACACGTGATGGTATATTGAAAATGTGGGATCTGAGCATGATGTGAATGGTATGGAATAAGGGGTGGATAATGTCATGGGTTCAGCAGTAGCAGTCATTTTTCTCCTTCTTGGTAGCTGGTGTGGTGCTGTGGCTTTGACTTTCGGCCTGGAAACTGCACTGATAACACCAGTGTTTTCAGTTACTGCTTGGTAATGTTTTGGTCTGACCAAGGACTTTCTGAGCCTCATGCTCTGCCAGGGAGAAGGGGAGCTGGGAGGAAGCAGAGACAGGACACCTGACCCAAACTGACCAAAGAGGTATTCCATACCACAGCACGTCATGCCCAGGACGTAAAACGGAGAGCAGAGACCCGGAAGGCTGGGGGCTTCACTACTGGGTCGGGCTTGGTATCGGGTGGTGAGCAGTTGTATTTTCTTTCCTTTTACTTGCCCTTGTTATTATTATTATTGGTGATAGCAGTAGTGGTTTGTGTTATACTTTAGTTACTAAACTGTTCTTATCTCAACCTGTGGGAGTTGCATTCTTCGATTCTCCTTCCCATTGCTCCGGGAGCAGGGGGAAGAAAGAGGGGGGAGTGAGTGAGCAAGAAAACTGCGTGGCTGAGAGGCTTAAATCACGACAACCTGCTTCTGTGTTAAAGGCTACAGCATATTACTACCAACTGCAAGAAGCCATACAGTGTCTAAGTTCCTGAAGATACAGAATCATAGAATGGGTTGGGTTGGAATGGGCCTTTAGATCATGTAGTTTCAGCCCCACTGCCATGGGCAGGGACACCTCCCAGCAGACCAGGTCATTCCAGGCACTGTCCAATTTGGCCTTTAACAGTACCAGGGATGGAGCATTCCAACTTTCTTGGGCAGCCTGCTCCAGTGCCTCACCACTCACTGGATCACTTCTTTAAGCATATATAACTCATTTCTGAGCAGAGACACAACAAAATTTTAATGTCTTGACTGTATAAAAGCATTGGGTGGCTTGAATTCTGGCCTCAGAATTCCTTGGATTCATAACATTTAATTTCAGGATCAACATGTAGAGAGAAAACAAGTCCTGAATCACTTATCGAAGTGGGTTGAATTGCCTTTTAAAGGTATCTGCCTCCATCCATTGACTGTAAAGGCAACCTACAGCTAGTAGCCTCCTAATTGATGAGGCTCAGTCAATTCAAACAGGTTGAACCCAGACCTCTATCTCCATCAGACCCTTTATTCTCTCTGTTCTTGCCCCATTCCCTTGTTCTTTATTTGTTTGCAAAACATGTACTAGTTAACACAGAGCTACAAAAAGAAAAGGTGGTTATCACACTCCCACTCTTGTATTCATTTTGTGCAAAAAATGAAGCACAATATAGCCCCTACTCTTAGATAATTTATCACTGGTGTAGATTGTGAGTCTTCAGAAGCTGGACTTGACTTTGCTTGCAAGCGAAATCTCTTCCACAATTTAGAAGTGGTTCTGAGCATGCAGTTCCCAGTGTTTGACAATACCCTTTTATTGTCATTATTATTCTTTGTACTTCTAAAATATTTCTCTGTACAGTACATGTGAATTCAGTAATAATGCATAAATCTGTAAATGTGACTTCCAGTGATTTTTAATTTATTCTAAGTTTTATGCAACTGGACAGATTTAGTTTTGGTAACCACTTTTTAAGGGGAGACATATTTTCAAGTTACATATTAAATTCTCAATGTAATATTTTAAAAATTGGTAAAATGAGCCATATGTAAACCTGAACTGGCTGGATGGCTGCATGCAGGGTTGTGCTCAACGGCTCAGTATCCAGCTGGAGACCAAGAACGAGTGGTGTCCCTCAGGGATGGGTGTTGGGACTGCTCTTGTTCAACTTCTTTGTCGGTGACATGGACAGTGGGACTGAGTGTGCCCTCAGCAAGTTTGCCGATGACACCAAGCTGTGTGGTTTGGTTGATACATTGGAGGGAAGGAATGCCATCCAGAGGGACCTTGACACGCTTGTGAGGTGGGCTGATGCCAACCTGAAGTTTTACCATGACAAGTGCAAGGTCCTACACCTGGGTGGGACAGGGGAAGTTTAGATTGGATATGAGGAAGAAATTCTTTACTGTAAGGGTGGTGAGGCACTGGAATGGGTTGCCCAGGGAAGTTGTGAATGCTCCATCACTGGTGGTGTTCGAGGCTGGATTGGACATAGCCTTGTGTGGCATGGTTTAGTGGGAGGTGTCTCTGCCCCTGGCAGGGGGGTTGCAACTTGATGATCTTAAGGTCCTTTCCAACCCTAACTATTCTATGATTCTATGATATAAACAGAACATTAGTTGGTGTATTCAGCTGACATCAGATTGGCGGGAAAGGAGTCTTCTTTACTAAATTAAAAGCTATCAAATGAGGAAAACATCAATTAGGGGTTAAAAATAAGAGTCTCTTGGCTCTTTAAGGAAACAGCTTTCAGGTATGTAACAGTTTACTCAGATCTGTATGTTTCTGTTAAATTAAAGTGCATGCATCTGTAAGCAACTAGGATGTGCGTGATTATTTTAAGAAATACATCACAATGGCATTCCATGACTTGTGGTCCTGAGCCAGGTGAACACTTAAAATCAAATTCTATTACGACTGTGTTATCTGACTGTCAGCAAATATCACTCACCTCAGAACTGGCTTACCATCTTCCTTGTGTGCTGTGCAACCACCAACTGCTAAGGGACATTGCCATTTAAGAGCTTTACAAAATGCAGAATCATTTTTGCGTAAAGAGTATGAACATATAATGAAGTGCACGTTAAACTCAAGTGGCATAGAACTGCATCCTGCTCAAAAGGCAGATCTGTGGGGTGAAGGAGCAGCTGAGGAGATTGATAACAGAGTTTGGAGCTTTCTGTTCCTTGCTAAAGTGAAATTTATTAACTTGCAACAATTCTGACACAAGGGAGAGAGAAAGGATCATCTATTATGTTTATGAACAGAAGCAAGGGCGGTACAAGGTATCTCCATTTTCTTAATCTCCCCTTAAAACCCTTGATTAGGTTAACATCTTCTCCTGGCACTGGGCACTGCAAGCAGAGAAGTGGTGAGGAAAGGTGGTTATTTCTGTACTGTAAGAGTTATGTATATCCATTGGCATGGAGAATTCAATCTTCTGTCTACCACAAGATGTTGAGACAGGCTGGGAAATCAGAACTATCTGTACTGATTTTTCAAATTATCTAGACTCTGGCATGTTTTCTGAGTTTTGCTAAACTAATTAATTTTGCTTGAAGAATCTTGACATCAACTGTGAGGGTTAGATAAATAAAAAGATTGTAACAACTTTTTAAAGAGTAAGAAGAAAAGTAACACAAAATATTTCCTGTCATTTTGCTTCCTTACATACAGATGGATTTTCTTTGTATTTGCAGGACAGGAGGAAGCTATCTGTGCTATTTACTTTTGTAATGTAATGTAATGAGATAAACCACACAAGTTCTGCAAAATAGCTTAGAAAATGCATTTATCATGACCATAAAGCTATAGAAATAGGATTTTCATGCTCTACTACTCTACCACCAAAGCATGGTTTTAAAAAAGGTAGCACTACTGCCGAATGATTAATTCTTCAGATATTGTTCGCAGATATGCAAATGTGTTGAGGTAGAGTTACATTCTATAAAGCAACCCTTTCTACCAGCAGTGTGCAATTCTGCATTGTCCTGTGCTATAAGCAAACACCCTTTCTTACTCTGTAAACAAAGAGAAGGAAATTTTTTTTTACTTAATCAGAAAAGAAATTCAGAGCTGTTTCCGTATCAGCTCTCATCTATGCTGTAATTGAGATTTTGTTATTTAGTTAATAATTCTGCAGATGATTTGAAAGCCAGAATGGAACCACTGTCTCGTGGTTGTATTTACTTTGCACTAGTAATGATTTTTGCCATGCAAATAAGCAAATGTACATAAATTCGTGTGACTGGAAGCACAGAAACATTGCATCTGATGAATAAGGTTTTGCATAAGCAAGTTCCTGACCATAATGATCACTTTAAAGAAATGACTGAATAAACGTTAATTACTACATGCCTCAGTTATGACTCAGTTAGAGCCTTCCTGCTGAATAAGAAATTTACAGAACAGAACATATAATTTAGATTGCCAAATGTCATGAATTAATTCCTTAAAAGATACATATAGGAATCATATTGAGCATATAGGACTTACATGCTTAGGTTTTAGTGTTAGTGAGTCTCAGGGTGAATTTTTTTGTTTGAATTCTAATTACTTAGAAGCTTAACTTCCATTAACTTTCAATAGGACTAAACCAATTTAATAGGGTAAACACTGGAAAGGATAAATAATTATTTGAACAAAAGGATAATATAGGCAAAAGGACAAGTGAACATAAACTGTCTATGAGTAAATCTAGTCTGAATGTTATGTTTCTAACCATCTGAATAATCAAAATAAATAATTAGAAGAATATGAAACAAACACAAAGCCCACATTTCCTACTTTAAAATGTAGTGTAATTTGCTATGAATGACTATGAGTTTGCTATGAATGTGGTTGGATCTGACATTAAAGTACTGGGTCCTACAATCAATGCAACCCGTGTTTCTTAATGGGCACCCTAGGCACTTTTGACAAATAACCACAGCCAACATCACACCTGGGTGATCTTGAGCTTTATCAGCCCTTGGAATAAATATTAACAGCTGCATCCTTCTGAGAGGATACAATAGGGCAGATCCTCTCAATAATGAAGTAAGATACCTGGATTCCCTACTGCAGCAGAAAACAAACTTCATTCTTTCAGTTAAATATTTGAACAAAAGCAGGTAGTTTGATCAGTGCCATAGCACTGTCTGCTAGTAAAATCATGCATACCATTGTAACAAAAATCTGAAAACATATGTCAAATGGAAGTGCATCTATGTTTCAATACATATGGCCAAAGCAGAATATTTTTAAATATTATTAAATATTATATTTAATATTATTGAATATTCAGGGGTTTTTTGTTTGTTTGGGGTTTTTTGGGTGTGTGGGTTGGGTTTTTTTTTCCCCTCCATAATATTGCTAGAATTAAAAGAAGTCTTTAGGAATGTACACAATTTTGATACTGAAATAGAATCATTGTATAATTAGACACAGCTGCCTACTTTGCAGCATGTATGACTGCCAACCATAATTATGAAATTACTTAACTACTAAGGATTGAACACTAATGGTTTCTTTAAGGGCCGTATTTCACCATTTGTACAATGTTCATGGAAATTCTCATTTTTATGAGAATTCAAATGTAAAATTGTTGCATTACTACAAACAGGAATCAAGCACAACTTTTTGCACAACATCTCTTTACACAAATTCTCTTCCTGTGGTTTCGTTTTATATTATTCCAACAGGAGATGTAAAGTATGTATAGATGCATTGTATGATTTGCATCTAAAGTATATATATATAAATGCATCACAAATTTACAGGCTATCAGATATAAAACATTTGTCTGATGATTCTGACTGGCTGCTACATTGGTTTCCAAGGTTTTTAAAATCTATTTACATCCAAATAGAACTTCTGAAAAAGTAATGAGAAAATGTACTGTACAGAAACAGGAATAAATAGCGGAGCTATATGCTAGAAAACCCCACATTTTTTCCATTTCTAGTTGCCTTGGTCATTTTCATAGACTTCATTAGCCATATATACTCTTTTTTGCTGTTCCATCTGCTCTCCACAGGTTAAAATTAAAGAATCTATACAAAGACTGGAAAAATTGTAAGATATTTGCTGACGGATAAATTAGTTTCTGTATTTTTTAAGTTTCCTGACTGGCTTCTGGTTTTGCTTATCTATTTCTGATATTCTGATTCATCTGTTTATTTATCAGCCCAGCTTCCTTTTTCCAAAACTACAAAAGAGAAAATGATAGTGAGCTATAGCACTGTACATCTTACTGCCTGAGCTTTGCACTGCTAGATAAATACATGCAAGATTGTTTACCACGCTTCCACAGTAGGCAACGTATTTGCACTGTGTGCCTTATTAAACAACATTGCCATCACACATGACATTACAGTGAGCTGCAAGAATCAGCTCTAAGGAGAATGAGCCATTGACAGACTTTAGGAGCAGATCTAAACATAGTCATTAAAATTACAGCAGAAATAAGAAAAGAACCAGTAGAAAATAACAAAATCTTTAAGATAGCAATGCCTCGCTGTTACTTCTCTGAGTGCTATTAGGATTTCTGGCCTGCTCTGATGGCTGAGCAAACTCCTTTTATGTGTCTCAATCTATGTCAATATGTCTGCAAACTGCCACATAAAACTTGCCTATACCTATCTGTACAGAAGTAGGTATTCTGAAAATACATATGCAAAAAATTCCCCTTTATACACCTTTATTCTTCTGGTATAGTTAATATTGGCTTGCTTCGTACTTTCTCTCTGATGCTCAAATTAGGGAAAAATTTGAGTAATCCTGACAGAAGTTGCTGAATGTCATCAAGGTAGTGATCCACCCATATCCAATATTGCGAAATCCTCATCTGCAGTGTTGCTTATTGTTCCATTCTAGGGATGAACAGTCTGCGTCATGTTTAAGGGCATTCATTGTCATGGCTCTCTGTTTTACTCATGATTAACAGTCAGCTATAATGACAACAGCTGAGTCAAAAGCAGCACTTGGGTAGATCTGCCTGTCTTTAGGAAGTATTCTGCATATATCTGTGCATCTTCTGAGAATTCACATATCTATTCCACCAAAAGTCAGCCAATTCTCCTCTGAGTCTGCTGGAATGTGGTTAAAAAATGCATGCTCCCCCAGGAACATTGGGATTTATCAGAGGTGGAGCAGTTCCCCTCCTAATTACAAGTATATATACGTATGCATATGCTTACACATGTATGTGATAAATTTGGAATAAATAAATAAATAAGCATACATAAATATGCATAGATCAGTACAACTTTGATATTCATTAGTACTTTTCCACTGTAAAACTGCTTGTTTTGGCCTGCTGGCTTCATTTTCACTTAGTATCAGAAAACGAACAATAGCTTGGGTCTCCACTGTTATTTTTTTATGCAGTGGTTCCTTTTCTAAGTAGAAAGGCTGAGATCTGCTAAGCACCTGAATACAATGAAGATGAAATAGTTTCTGATGTGCTTATTCTTTCTATGGCTTACTCAATGTTGTTTACTTTTCCTTATTCTGTGTCTTGAGTGATAAGCAATACTGAATGAAACACCACCATGTCACTGCCCTGAGGGGAGAACAGGTAGTTTTATGCTTCCGCAAATTATTCACTGAAGTATATACATGAATCTCATTTTGTAATACAGAGACTGATTCACAATGGGATTCCACTATTTGAGATGCTATTGCAAATCGCACTCAGTTCTCTGAATGATAACTTCAGGCTAATGCACTTATTAACCAGACATTAAAAAAAATATAAAATAATGGCTTAGCATGGTATTTTTGTCATAGACAAAAGACAAAATCACAGACATAGAGAACAAGTAAACAATGCCTGGAAGAGCAAGATATTTGCTTTGTTAGTAGACTAAGATGCTATGAACTAGATATTCAAATAAGACATCTAAAAAATCCTGCTAACAGGAAAAAAACCGAAAGGAATTTCAAGTCACAGCATAAAATACGGAATAAGAGGTGATAGCTTCACACCAGTATTTTATTGGGCAGTAACTGTGTCCATCTAATCAGTTTTGGTACATAACTGTAAACTTGTATACATTTTTTTATATAGATAATTATTTTAATAAAACAATTTACCTCCACAGACTACTGACTTCCTTTTGAAATTACATATATGAGACTGTATGAAATTAAAAGCTGATGATGTCTGGAAAATCTCTAGATACCTAGGCATTCTGGGCTGTCATGCCCACAGCTCTTCTGGGACACCTGAGTTGGTCCCCAGCACCATCCAGGAGGACCCTAGTTAAGGTTTATACAGTCTAGAAATGTGAACAAAGGGCTCTGAAGGAGATACAGAGTCCTTCAGTATTTACTCATGCTACACTGTTCAGGAAGCTGGAGTCATTCACCAAGATTCTCTTATTCTTCATGTGTGGTTGCTTGCCTGTTTTGCTGTTTTCCTAAAGCGCATTTCTTGCACTAAAATCATATCTTGCACTCAAATCAGTCTGCATTCAGTATATTAAAGACTAGCACATAAAATGGTAGACATGTTACACATGACAGGTCACTAGAAAATTCCAGAAGCTTCAAGTACATATCTAGTCCCTACAAATTAAAATGGAGTAAATCTAATGACAGCTAGAGGCAAGAATATGGAGCCAGTAGGTTTTCCTAAAGGAACTTTGAGATTCTATATCTTTCTTTAAAAAATCTGCATGTACTTGCAGCTTTTTGCAATACAATTTTAAGCAACAAACATGCATTTATTCATATCATTTTGTAGTAATATAAATTTGGGGGAATGTATCAGTAAGGAAGTAGGATAATTCCTTGTGTATTTTGGAAATGCTTCGACCATGAATGGTCTTTGTGTCAATCTGAGGCAAAGCAAAGGATAATGGAGTACTATAAACAGGCATAGCTTCTGTTTTCATAACAAGATACTATCAGTCTTGTTTCTCCATCACATAGATGCTGAAGGTATGGGATGCCTAGATTCAATTCAAACAGATTGAGATATTTTACAGGGCTTAACTTGGTGGAAAGGCTCCTATTCACACCAGTAAATTGAAAATCTGTACAGTTGGGAGTACTAGTGCATTCCACAAAACAATCCAAAAGGCTAAGTTTTCAGGCTTAGAAAGATCAGTACTGGCCTAAATGCCACTAGGGGTATAAAGGGAATTTCAAACCAAAGTAGAAAGCTTTTTACTGAGGTGTAATAATTACTGATTTCTGTATTGTATAAACCAATTACTTGACAGAGAAGAATCTGAATATTAAAAATTAATGTCTCGGTTAGGCTGTTTCAGCGTCTGCTCATATCCAGATATGTTCCAAGTCATCTTCAGAAATGAAATAGAATAATTGGGTCAGATCCAGCCACTCATTTGTGTAAACTAAAAGGGAGGAAAGAACTAGGAGTCTTTACCATCATCCAGATCTGGATATTCTGGAGAGCATATAGATATTTCCCATCAATTTCCTCTTAATTTAGTTACCAGCCAAAGGTTTTTCTAGTGCAGAATGTTGTGATGTTTAACATCTACTGTGTTATTGCACCATTTTGCTTAAGCTGACATTAAAACAGTGACAGGAGAGTGAGTAATTATGTTCCAAGATACAAGCTATACTTTTGAAGATTTACTTCTCAGCACCTAAAAAGAAAAAGAACATATCTGCATGTTTGCCTTTCTCCATACTGAGGCGAGGAATACTCCACTCAGTGCTTTCCTATTTCTTATGCTCATTATCTACCTCCACAACCTGTAGAGTTTCTACAGTGAAAATTGATGCAACAAAAAAAAATTTGCAGTAGTGTTACAGTTGTAATGGCAACACCTAAAATCTGTAGTTATGGATAACTGCTGCTACATGGTCCCCAGCTCATGGGGGACATGTGAGCAGGTTATCTGGCAGATGACTTCGGACTGTAGGCCAAAGAAGGTGATCAGGCAGAAAACCACTCAACTTTCCACACGTGCTAAGGGGCTGGTTCATATAATCTCTGCCTGGGGATCTGTCAGAATATTGCTGCAAAATATTTCTATTTCACCTAATACAGGTACAGTTTATATTTTCTTACAAGCTCTAAGTAGACTACATGAGACCTAAATCTTCCTCTAAAACACATGGTAGATATCAGTAAGTGTACCAACAGAGCATTTCTGGCAGGAGGAGCAAAAGAACATGATCAATGTTGAACTTCCAGCAAAGAGGAACATGGACTCTTGTTATTGTGGGAGTATAGGGATGTGACTTATGTCAGGCTTCCATCTGCATGGACACTGAAGCAATCACCAGTGTACATTAATGAAATGCTGATGAGATGTGGTGCATACTGCCAGGATAGCTACAGCCATGAGAAATTATACCATCACCTGGTGAAATGTTGACTGGTGTGAAGTGTGGATGAGGATGCAGACAACAGGGAGGAGAGATGATTTTCCCTATCATGCCTGCAATGATGTTTTATACCAACACATAGGTGAAAGCTGTAGAGTTAGAACACAGCTTGTTTGTTCATCAGTGCAAGGGTTGTACATCTGATAGCTGCATCTGCTGCTTTTGGCCTCTGTCAGCAGTTTGAAGGGTGAAAGATGTCTGATTGAATGAAAGTGCTATTTATCTTTAAAACACAACTTTTGGAAGGCTTTTCTAGGGAGACAGTTGATGAAGAGTCCTCGTTCAGCTACTTGTTCAGCAACTGCCGCCAGGTTAATATTTCAAGTGTACTCAACCATTTTTCAGTGTTTGAGGTTGCAACCATGTATTAATGCTACATATCAAGAGGGTTTGCTTACAAGTCCGGATATAACTTATGGAAAAAAAAAAAAGATTTTAAGGCTTCTGGATGGTGGTGAGAAAAAAAGAAATAAAGGGAAACACTCGGGGAAGTTCTGTCACCCTGTCAGAAAAATTCTTGTTTTTTCTTTTGCTGGTCTGGAAAGCTGTTAAGCCTTTGGTTTGATTTTAGTTGTGGTTTGGTTTTTTTTTTTTGGTTCAGCTTTCTTTTGTTTGCTTTGGTTTGTTGTTTTGGCTTTTTGTTTGTTTTTTTTTTTTTTAAGATTAGAGCTATCAAATTAGCTTTTATTTTAATCTTCTATAGTTTATTTATGCTCTATAATCTATAGTGAACCTAGAAGATTAATACTTAGCATTACTTAAAATTCATGTGAATACTTTCAACCAACTGTAGGATGTGGTAAAGGGCTTTATGAATTAAAGGATGATTGATGCTATAAGAAGCTTTTGCTGACTTTACAAGACAATTCACTCATTTTTCAGTTAATTTCATGGCTTTTTATATGCAAGATAGGTTAACAGAACATTAGATTCCATTTTCCTTTTTCTTTAAGTAAAAGGGATACTGGCACTACAGTGTTAATTGCTAAATATTATGGTAAGATTATTGGGTTGATAAATTGGATTAGTTAGATTACTGGCTCAGAAACATGCTACTATGCATCTTATCTTCCTTCTGCTTCGGAATATTTTAGAATTCGCAGCATTAGCATTTTACAAACCACAGCTGCACACTGACATATTTGGAGACTGTTACTGAAAGCTGAAATTTACAATAAATTCCTTAAAGTTTGGCCAGTAGGATCCAGGACTAATGTGTTGTACAGCTGATATATTTTCCTCCCTTTCATAGGAAGTACTTGTTATAAACATAACTTGGTCCCAAACTGTAATGCAGGGAAAAACAAGTCCATATTTTTCTACCATCCTTCCCCTAAAGTAGTTTACGTAGTTTGCAGCAGAGATCTATCAATAACTTCTTCAGTGCCAGATCCACCACCTGAGGGAGACCTGACAACAGTTCTCTTCCTGTGCTGCCAGCTGGTTTTTGCTGCATGAAGAACAGCCACATGTTCTCCACTCCTTTGAATGTCCCTTCCATGCAGAACTAGCACCACCGATAGGAAATCATCTCATGTTTCTGTGCAAGGTGTAAACTGTGAAGAGACACAAATTCTTTTCTCGTTTTAGCATATATTAGGAATTCTAATCCTCTTTCTCATTGCCCTTAAGAAAAGATGTCAACTGTTTCTCTTGACCTCTGGTTTCTGAGCAATCCTATTGAACAGTTGTCTCAACTTGTACTCGGAGCTGGCTGTCTCCACCTCTACTGCTGGATTCCCAGACTGGTGGCAGTTTGTTTTCCCAGAGCACACAGTATCCTGCTAATGAATAATTCCTTCTTTCAGTGACTCCAATACCGAATATGCAGTTTTACAATAAGAAATCACCAACTTTCCTGCTTACATCAAAACTTCAGGCCACTTTACCTTTTGCCTGACTTCATCAATTTGTGAGACTAGATGGGTTCCCTGGCAAACCCTCTCCTGTAGGCTCTCAGGGGAACTTACTCTATAGCAAAGGCACCAGATCTGCCTCTGGCCTTTTTCTCCCTAACTTTTAACTCTATTTTTTT